>JAGSMT010000192.1:0-708986 GCA_029286875.1 Lamproptera curius | reverse complement strand
TCGTTTCGTTTCCGGATTTGTTAAAATACTTTTTAATATCTGTTTCCGTTTCCCTTCCTTTCTGCTATAATTTCCGGATATCCTTTCCGTTTCTGGTTAAACTTTTAAATTCTGTTTCCGTTTTTCGCTTCCTTTCTATTAAAATTGCCCGTCTCTGTTTTTTCGGTTTACTATAGATATCCGTTTCTGTTTCAACCTTAAATTTTGGATATCTGTTTCCTTCCTTTCCTAAAACTTTCTATTGATTCTGATTCCGTTTCCGTTTCCCTGCTAAATTTACTTTTGTTCTAATTCCGTTTCCTTTTCCGTTTGTGTTAAAATTTTTGATATCTGTTTTCTTTTCGTTTCTGCCTAAATTTAATTTTTATCTTTTCTGTTACTAATTAAATTTACTTTGAATATCCGTTTTCTGTTTCTGAATTAATTTTCCTTTTGATATCCGTTTCCTTTCCTTTTTAAATCTTCTTTCAATATCTGTTTCCGTTTCCCTTCCGTTTTCCCTTAAAAGTTTTTGATATCCGTTTCTGTAACCTTAAATTTCTTTAATTCCGTTTCTGTTTCAAAGCAAATTGCCGATATCTGTTTCCGCTTCTTTCTGCTAAAATTTTCAATTGATAATCCGTTTCCTTTCTTTTCTTCTTTAAATATCTGTTTTTCGTTTTCCTTTCTTTCCTGCTAAAATGTACTTTTGATATCTGTTTTCCGTTTCCTTTTTCTGTTAAAAATCTTCTTTCAATATCTGTTTCCGTTTCCGTTTTGCTAAAATCTACTTTGATATCTGATTCCTTTCCGTTTCCGTTCTCGCTAAAATTTACTATTAATATTTGTTTCCTTTCCGTTTCTGCTAAAAATCTGCTTTTGATATCTGTTTCCGTTTCCGTTTCTGTTTAAAATCTTCTTTCAATATCTTTTCCTTTCCACTTCCCTTTTCTGCTAAAATTTTTTTTTGATATCCGTTTCCGTTTCTGTTAAAATCTTCTTTCCAATATCTGTTTCCTTTCCTTTCCGTTTCCTCTTTAAAATTGCCTTTTGATCTCCGTTTCTGTTACTGGGTTTCGATTCCGTTTCCATTCTGATAAAATCTTCTTTTAATATCTGTTTCCTTTCCTTTCCGTTTCTTTTAAAATCTTCTTTCAATATCTGTTTCCTTTTCCTTCCGTTTCTGTTAAAAATTTTGGATATTAGTTTCCTTTCTGTTATTCTTCTTTCAATTCTGTTTCCGTTTCCTTCCGTTTCTTAAAATTTCTTTTTATCTCCTTTTGTTACTGCTTAAATTAACAATATCCGTTTCTGTTTCAGCAAATTTACGATATCTGTTTCCCCTTCCGTTTTCTTAAAACTTTCTATTGATTCTGATTCCGTTTCCGTTTCCGTTTCCTGCTAAAATTTGCCAACGTTCCGTTTTGCTAAAAATCTTTTGATATCTGTTTCCGTTTAAATTTAAAATCTCTTTTTCTGTTTCCTTTTCCACTTTTCCGTTTCTGCTATAATTCCTTGTTCCGTTTCCGTTTCCTGGTTAAAATCTTCTTTTAAATATCTGTTTCCTTTTCCTTCCGTTTCTATTAAAATTCCTTTTGATCTCTGTTTCCTGTTACTGATTAAATTTTATAAATATCCTTTTCTTTTCAGCTTTTTGCCGATTCTTTTCCCGCTTCCGTTTCTGCTAAAATTTCTTTGATATCCAAATTCCCGTTTCCTTTCCTTTCTGCTAAAATTTAACGATATCTTTTTCCCGTTTCCCTTCCGTTTCTGCTAAAAGTCCGGATATCTGTTTCCGTTTCGTTTCTTAAAATCTACTTTTGATATCTTTTCCGTTTCCGTTTCTGTTAAAATCTTCTTTCAAATTCTGATTCCGTTTCCTTTCCGTTTCTGCTTTAAATTTGCCCGATCCTTGATTCCGTTTCCGTTTTCCGTTTGTTTAAAAATTTTTTGATTCCTTTTCTGTTTTCGTTTTCTGCTAAAATTTACTTTTGTTCTTCGTTTCTGTTACTGCTTAAATTTACTTTAGATAATCCTTTCTGTTTCTTAACCAATTTCCTTTTGATATCCGTTTCCTTTCTGTTAAAATCTTCTTTCAATATCTGTTTCCGTTTCCCTTCCGTTTCTGCTAAAAGTTTTTTGATATCCGTTTCCTGTTCTGGCAAATTTTACTTTAATATCCTTTCTTTTTCAACAAAATTTCCGGATATCTGTTTCCCTTCTGTTTCTTTAAATTTTCAATTGATATCTGTTTTCAATTCTGTTAAAATTCTTTTAATATCTGTTTTCCGTTTCCACTTCCCCTGCTATAATTTCTTTATGTATTTATTATTAATAATTTGCCCGGATATCCTGTTTCCGTTTCTGCTATAATTTGCTTTAAATATCCGGTTTCCGTTTTCTTTAAAATCTTCCAAAATATCTGTTTTCGTTTTCCCTTCCGTTTCTGCTAAATGTTCCCGATATCTGTTGTCCCGTTTCCGTTTCTTTTCTTCTTTCCAATATTGTTTCCGTTTCCACTTCCGTTTCTGTTAAAAAATTTTTTGATAATTTCGTTTCCTTTCTTTTATAATCTTCTTTCAATATCTTTTTCGTTTCCCACTTCCGTTTCTTTAAAATCTCCGGATATATTTTCCTTTCCGTTTCTTTAAAATATTCTTTCAATATCTTTTCCTTTTCTTCCGTTTCTGCTAAATTTACCGATCTCCGTTTCTGTTGCTGCTTAATTTACTTTTAGATATCCTTTCTGTTCCAAATTTGCCGATATCTTTTCCCTTCCGTTTCTGCTAAAAACTTTCTTTGATATCCAATTCCGTTTCCGTTCCTTTTCCTAAAATTTCGATCTATATTCCCGTTTCCCCGTTTCGTTTGTGTTAAAATTTTGATATCTGTTTTGTTTTTCGTTTTCTTTTCTTTTAATTTGATATCCTTTCTGTTATTTAAAACCTTTTGATATCCGTTTCCGATTCTGATAAAATCTTCTTTTTAATATCTGTTTCCTTTCCGTTTCCTTTCTGTTAAAATCTTCTTTCAATATCTGTTTCCTTTCCCCCGTTTTCTGTAAAATTTTTTTGATATTAGTTTCCGTTTCTGTTATAATCTTCTTTCCAATATCTGTTTCCGTTTCCCGCTTCCTTCTGCTAAAATTTACTTTTTTCCCGTTTATGTTACTTTAAATTAACTTTAGGAATATCCGTTTCTGTTTCAACAAAATTTACTTTTGATATCTTTTCCCTTCCTTTCTCTTAAAACTTTTTATTGATATTAATTCCGTTTCCTTTTCCTTTCTCTAAATTCCGGACGTTCCGTTTTGCTAAAATCTTTTTGTTCTGTTTCCGTTTCCGATTCTTTAAAATCTACCAATATCTGTTTCCTTCCCTTCCGTTTCTTTCCTAAATTTCTTTTGATATCCGTTTTCCGTTTCTGGTAAAATCTTCTTTAAATATCTGTTTCCGTTTTCCTTCTTTCTATTAAAATTTTCTTTTGATCTCTTTTCTGTTAGATTAAATTTATATAGATATCCCGTTTCTGTTTATTAAATTCTTTTGATATCTTTTCCCTTCCTTTCTTTTAAACTTTCTTTGATATCGATTCCTTTCCCGTTTCCGTTTCTCTTTTCTTTTGATCTTTTCGTTTCTTTCCTTTTTTAAAATTTTTGATATTTTTCTGTTTTTCTTTCTCTAAATTTAGATATTTTTCTGTTACTCTTAAATTACTTTTGATATCCGTTTCTTTTTCAACCAATTTCCGTACCTTTCTTTCTTTTAAATCTTCTTTCTATTGTTTCCTTTCCTTGTTTCCTTTAAATTTTTTTGATATCCCGTTTCTGCTCTTAAATTTTTAATTCCTTTCTGTTTCACCTTTTACGATATCTGTTTCCCTTCGTTTCTGCTAAAATTTTCTTGATATCCGTTTCCCTTTCTGTTAAAATCTTCAAATATCTTTTTCGTTTCCCTTCCGTTTCTGCTAAAATGGCTTTAATTCTTTGTTTCCTTTCTTTAAAATCTTCTTTAATTCTTTTCCGTTCCTTTCTTAAATCTCGATACTATTTTTCCCTTTCTTCTTAAAATTTCTTTTTTTGTTTCATTTTCCTTTCTAAAATCCGATTCTTTCTTTCCGTTTCTGTTAAAATCTTCTTTCAATATCTTTTCCTTTTCCGCCCCGTTCTGTAAAATTTTTTTGATATCCTTTCCTTTTTTAAAAATTTCTTTCAATATCTGTTTCCTTCCTTCCTTTCTGCTAAATTTCTTTTGATCTCCGTTTCTGTTCTTTTTGCGATATCTTTCGATTCTGATAAAATCTTCTTTTTATCTGTTTCCGTTTCTTCCGTTTTCTGTTAAAATCTTCTTTCAATATCGTTTCCCCTTCTTTTCTTAAATTTTGATATTAGTTTCCGTTTCTGTTATAATCTTCTTTAATTCTTTTTTTCCCTTCGTTTCTCTTAAAATTTACTTTTTATCTCGTTTATTTCTGCTTTTGTTCCGTTCGTTTCCTTAAATTTACTTTTGATATCTGTTTCCTTCCTTTTCCCTAAAACTTTCTATTGATATCATTCCGTTTCCGTTCCTTTCTTAAAATTTACTTTTTGACTTCGTTTTTGCTAAAATCTTTTTGATTCTGTTTCCGTTTATTCTTTCTCTTTTATCCTTTCCGTTTTCCCTTCCTTTCTCTATTTAAATTTTGATATCCGTTTCCGTTTCTTTAAATCTTCTTTAAATATCTTTTCCTTTTCCTTCCGTTTCTATTAAATTTATTTGATCTCTGTTTTATTGTTAAATTTACTATGAATTTTTCTTTCAACTTTTCGTATTTTTCCTTCCGTTTCTCAAAATTTCATTATATCGTTCCGTTTCCTTTCCGTTTCTTTAAATTTCTTTTGATATTTTTCCGTTTCCCTTCCTTTCCTAAATTTTGTATCTGTTTCCGTTTCCGTTTCTGCTAAAAATCCGATATCTTTTCCGTTTCCTTTCTTTAAAATTTCTTTCAATACGATTCCGTTTCTTCCGTTTTTAAAATTTCGATCTAAATTTCCTTTCCTTTCCGTTTTAAAAATTTTTGATATCTGTTTCTTTTTTTCTGCAAATTTAATTTTGATATCTGTTTATTACTGTTAAATTCTTTGTTCCGTTTCTGTTTCCAAAATTTTGATATCCGTTTCCGTTTCTTTAAAATCTTCTTTCAATATTTTTCGTTTCCCTTCCTTTCTTAAAAGTTTTTTGATATCCTTTCTTTTAAATTGCTAATATCCGTTTCTGTTTCACAAATTTTTGGATATCTGTTTCCCTTTTTCTTAAAATTTTCAATTGATATCTGTTTTCGATTCTGTTAAAATCTACTTTTGTATCTGTTTCCGTTTCCCTTCCGCTTCTGCTATAATTTGCTTTTGATATCCGGCGTATTATATAATAATTGCCGTGATATCTGTTTCCGTTTCTCTATAATTGCTAATATCCGTTTCCGTTTCTGTTAAAATCTTTAACTAAATAACCTGTTTTCGTTTCCGCTTCCGTTTCTGCTAAAATGTGCGCGATATCTGTTGATTTCCGTTTTATTTAAATCTTCTTTCAATATCTGTTTCGTTTCCACTTCCGTTCTGCTTAAAATTTTTTGATATTCACGTTTCGGTTTCTGTATAATCTTCTTTGTAATATCTGTTTTCGTTTCCGCTACTTTGCGTTCTGCTAAAATCTGCTTTTGATATATGTTTCGTTTCCGTTCTGTTAAAAATATTCTTCCAATGTCTGTTTCACCGCTTCCGTTTCTACTAAGTTACTTTTTGATCTCTCCGTTTCTGTTGCTGTAAGTTCTTTTAGATATCCGTTTCTGTTCAACTTAAAAATTTGCGATATCTGTTTCACTTCGTTTCCTGCTAAACTTTCTATTGATATCTGATTCCGTTTCCGTTCCGTTTCTCTTTAAAATTGCTGATCTATGATTCCACCCGTTTCCATTCCGTTTGTTAAAATTTTTGATATCTGTTTCTGTTTTCGTTTCTTACAATTTAATTTGATGTATCCGTTTCTGTTACTGTAAATTTACTTTTGATATCGTTTCGATTCTGATAAATCTTCTTTTTAATATCTTGTTTCCGTTTCCCGTTTCCGTTTCCTGTTAAATCTTCTTTCAATATCATTTCCGTTTCCTTCCGTTTCTGCTTAAAATTTTTTGATATTAGTTTCCGTTCATTTATAATCTTCTTTCAATATCTGTTTCGTTTCACTTCCGTTTCTGCTAAGGCTACTTTTTGTCTCCGTTGTATTACTGTAGAATTCAACTTTTGAATATCCGTTTCTGTTCAGCTTAAATTTACGCACGCGATATCTGTTCCGCTTCCGTTTCTGCTAAAACTTTCAATGATATCTGATTCCATTTCGTTTCCGTTTCTGCTAAGTACTTTGTGTTCGTTTTTCTTCATCTTTTTGATATCTGTTTCGTTTCGATTCTGTTAAATCTGCTTTGTATCTGTTTCCGTTCCGCTTCCGTTTCTGCTATAATTGCGCGATATCCGTTTCCGTTTCTGGTAAATCTTCTTTAAATATCTGTTTCCGTTTTCGCTTCCGTTTCTATTAAAATTTGCTTTTGATCTCTGTTTCTGTTACTGATTAAATTTGCTATAGATATCCGTTTTCTGTTTCAGCTTCATTGCGCGATATCTGTTTCCGCCCGTTTCTTGGCTTTCTGTTGATATCGATTCCGTTTCCGTTTCCGTTTCTGCTAAAATTCCCGCGCGATCTATGATTCCGTTTCCGTTTCCGTTTGATGTTAAAGAAATTTTTGATATCTGTTTCTGTTTTCGTTTCTGCTAAAATTTAGTACGATATCTGTTTCTGTTGCACAACAAATTCACTTTAGATAATATCCGTTTCTGTTTCTGCAACAATTTCCTTTTGATATCCGTTTCCGTTTCTGTTTAATCTCTTTCAATATCTGTTCCGTTTCACTTCCGTTTCTGCTAAAAGTTTTTTGATATCCAGGTTTCTGTAACTGCTTAAATTTACTTTAGATATCCGTTTCTGTTTCAACCATTACTTTTGATATCTGTTTCCGCTTCCACTTTCTGCTAAAATTACCAGTGATATCCGTTTCGTTCTGTTAAAATCTTCTTTAATATCTGTTTTCATTTCACTTCCGTTTCTGCTTTAAAATATTACTTTGATATCTGTTTACGTTTCCGTTTTCTGTTAAAATCTTCTTTCAATATCTGTTTCCATTTTCACGTTTCTTACTAAAATCACTTTTGATATCTGATTCCCGTTTCCGTTTCCGTTCTCGCCTAAATTTGCCCATAATATTGTTTCCGTTTTCCGTTTCTGCTAAAATCTGCGCGATATCTGTTTCCGTTTCCGTTTTCTGTTAAATCTTCTTTCAATATCTGTTTCGTTTCGCTTCCGTTTCTGCTAAAGTGCGGTATCCGTTTCCGTTCTTAAATCTTCTTTCAATATCTGTTCCGTTTCCGCTTCCGTTTCTTCAAGTACTTTTGATCTCCGTTTCACCTTCTTAAATTGCGCGATATCCGTTTCCGATTCTGATAAATCTTCTTTAATATCTACTGTTTCCGTTTCCGTTTCCGTTTCTGTTAAAATCTTCTTTCAATATCTGTTTCCCGTTTCCGCTAAATTTCTGCTTAAAATTTTTTGATATTGATTTCGTTTCTGTTATAATCTTCTTTCAATATCTGTTTCGTTTCCGCTTCCATTTCCTGCTAAAATTACTTTTATCTCCGTTTATGTTGCTAACTTAAATTAACTTTAGATATCCGTTTCTGTTTCAGCCAAATTTACTTTTGATATCTGTTTCGCTTCCATTCTGCTAAACTTTCTATTGATATCTGATTCCGTTTCGTTTCGTTTCTGCTAAGAATTGCCGACGTTCGTTTTTGCTAAAATCTTTTGATGTCTGTTTCCGTTTCCGATTCTGTTGAAATCTACTTTTAATATCTGTTCCCGTTTTCCGCTTCGTTCTTAACACCTCAATTTGCGCGATATCCGTTTCTGGGTTTCTGGTAAATCTTCTTTAAATATCTTGAACAGGTCTTCCGTTTCTAAATTTGCTTTGATCTCTGTTTCTGTTGCTGATTAAGTTACTATAGATATCCGTTTCATTTTCTTAAATTGCGCACCTGTTTCCGCTTCCGTTTCTTTAAACTTTTCAATCTGTTCACGTTTCCGTTTCCGTTTCTGCTAAAATTGCTTTTTGATATCTGTTTCGTTTCCACTTCGTTTCTGTAAAACCGCACGAATGTCTGTTTCCGTTTCCGTTTCTGCTAAAATCTACTTTTTGATATCTGTTTCGTTTCCGTTTCTGGTAAAATCTTCTTTCAATATCTGATTCCGTTCCGTTTTCCGTTTCTGCTAAAATTTACTTTTGATCTGATTCCGTTCCGTTTCCGTTTATTAGAATTTTTGATCTGTTTCTGTTTCAGTTTCTGCTAAAATTGGTGCGATATCATTTCTCATTGCTGTTAAATTTACTTTAGATATCCGTTTCTGTTTCTGCAACAATTTCCTTTTGATGTCCGTTTCGTTTCTGTTAAAATCTTCTTTCATCTGTTTTCCGTTTCGCTTCGTTTCTGCTAAAGTTTTTTGATATCCGTTTCTCATTGTTACCAGCAGGGTCCTTTGAATGTCGTTTCTCTTATTTCGGCTTAAATTTACTTTTGATATCTGTTTCACCGCTTCTGTTTCTGCTAAAATTTCAATTGATATCTGTTTTCGATTCCTGTTAAAAATCACTTTTTAATATCTGTTTCGTTTACTTCCACTTCTGCTATAATTTACTTTTGATATCCCGTATTGTATATAATAATTTACCCGATATCTGTTTCCGTTTCTGCTATAATTTGCTAAATAATCGTTTCCGTTTCTGTTAAATTTCTTTAAATATCTGTTTTCGTTTTCCTTCCGTTTCTGCTAAAATAACTTTTGATAACTCTAGTCAGTTTCCGTTTCTGTTAAATCTTCTTTCAATATCTGTTTCGTTTCCTTCGTTTCTGTAAAGTTTTTTTTTGATATTCGTTTCCGTTTTTCTGTTACAATCTTCTTTTCAATATCTGTTTTCCAATTCCGCTTCGTTTCTGCTAAAATCTCTTTTGATATATGTTTCCGTTTCCGTTTCTGTTCAAAATATTCTTTCAATATCTGTTTCGTTTTCCTTCCGTTTTCTCTTCATTTACTTTTGATCTCGTTTTTCTGTTTAACAACCCAAATTTACTTTAGATATCCGTTTCTGTTCAACAAATTCGCACGATATCATTTCCTTCCGTTTCTGCTAAACTTTCTATTGATATCTGATTCCGTTTCCGTTTCCGTTTCTGCTAAAATTGCGCGATCTATGATTCGTTTCCGTTTCCGTTTGTGTTCAAGGTACGATGTCTGTTCTGTTTTCGTTTCTGCTACAATTTGTTTTGATATCCGTTTCTGTTACTGCTTAAATTTACTTTAGATATCCGTTTCCGATTCTGATAAAATCTTTAACACCAATATCTGTTTCCGTTTCTGAATTTCCGTTTCTTAAAATCTTAACAATATCTGTTTCCGTTTCACTTCCGTTTCTGTAAAATTTTTTTTTGATATTAGTTTCCGTTTCTGTTAAATCTTCTTTCAATATCTGTTTCCGTTTCCGCTTCCGTTTCTTTAAATTTTACTTTTTATCTACCGTTTAATATTCTGTAAATTGCTGGGTATCCGTTTCTGTTTCGGCAAATTGCTTTTGATATCTGTTTCCGCTTCCCGTTTCTGCTAAAACTTTTCTTGATATCTGATTCCGTTTCCGTTTCGTTTCTGCTAAAATTTGCCTGACGTTCCGTTTTGCTAAATCTTTTTGATATCTGTTTCGATTCTGTTAAATCTACTTTTGTATCTGTTTCACCCGCTTCCGTTTCTATAATTTACTTTTGATATCCGTTTCCGTTTCTGGTAAATCTTCTTTAAATATCTCTGTTCCGTTTTCGCTTCCGTTCTATTAAATTTACTTTTGATCTCTGTTTCTGTTACTGATTAAGTTACTATAGATATCGTTTCTGTTCAACAAATTGCACTGTTATCTGTTCCGCTTCCGTTTCTGCTAGGCTTTCTGTTGATATCGATTCATTTCCGTTTCGTTTCTGCCTAAATTGCACCGATCTATGATTCCGTTTTCCGTTTGCGTTTGTGTTAAAATTTTTTGATATCTGTTTCTGTTTCGTTTCTTTAAAATTTTGATATCTGTTTCTGTTACTGTAAATTTTACTTTAGATATCCGTTCTGTTTCACTGTAACAATTTCGCGCGATATCTTTCCGTTTCTGTTTAAATCTTTAACTCAATATCTGTTCCGTTTCGCTTCCGTTTCTGCTAAAGTTTTTGATATCCGTTTCTGTAACTGCTTAAATTTACTTTAGATATCCGTTTCTGTTTCAACCATTGCTGATATCTGTTTCCGCTTCCGTTTCTGCTAAAATTTTCAATTATTATCGAACTGTTAAATCTTCTTTAAATATCTGTTTTCATTCCCGCTTTCCGTTTCTACTAAATATTGCTGATATCTTTCCGTTTCCGTTTCTGTTCAAATGCTGTCTGTTTCCGTTTCATTTCTGCTAAATCTGCGCGATATCTGATTCCGTTTCCGTTTCCGTTCTCTTCATTACTTATAATATTTGTTCCGTTTCCATTGCTGCTTGATCCTTTTTATTTACGCTTTGGATGGCTTTTGATCTCTCCATTTCTGTTACTGCCAGTTGCGATATCCGTTTCCGATTCTGATAAAATCTTCTTTTAATATCTGTTTCGTTTCCGTTTCGTTCTGTTAAATCTTCTTTTTAATATCTGTTTCTTTCACTTCGTTTCTGCTTAAAAATTTTTTGATATTGGTTTCCGTTTCTGTTGTAATCTTCTTTCAATATCTGTTTCGTTTCACTTCCGTTTCCTGCTAAATTTACTTTTTATCCTCCATTTATGTTACTGTAAATTAACTTTAAATATCCGTTTCTGTTTCAGCTTAAATTGCTGATATCTGTTTCACTTCCATTTCTGCTTGCATTTCTATTGATATCTGATTCCGTTTCCCGTTCCGTTTCTGCTAAATTGCACTTTTGCGTTCCGTTTTGCTACGTCTTTTTTGATATCACGTTTCCGTTTCAAATTCTTAAATCTGCGCAATATCTGTTTTCCGTTTTCCGCTTCCGTTCTGCTATAATTGCGCGATATCCGTTTCCGTTCTGGTAAATCTTCTTTAAATATCTGTTTCCGTTTTCGCTTCCGTTTCTGTTAAAAATTACTTTTTGATCTCTGTTTCTGTTACTGATTAAATTTACTATGAATATCCGTTTCTGTTTCGGCTTAAATTTACTTTTGATATCTGTTTTACTTCGTTCTGCTAAAACTTTCTATTGATATCTGATTCGTTTCCGTTTCCGTTTCTGCTAAAATTGCACGGTATCTGTTTCCGTTTTCCGCTTCGTTTCTGCTAAAGGTACTTTAGTATGTTTCCGTTTCCGTTTCTGCTAAAATCTACTTTTGATATCATTTCCGTTTCCGTTTCTTAAATCTTCTTTCAATATCTGATTCCGTTCCGTTCGTTCTGCTAAATTACTTTGATCTATGATTCGTTCGTTTCCGTTTGTGTTAAGTACGTCTGTTTCTGTTTTCGTTTCTGCTAAAATTGGTACGATATATCTGTTTCTGTTGCTGTAGAATTGCTAGATATCCGTTTCTGTTTCTGCAACAATTTCGCGCGATATCCGTTTCCGTTTCTGTTGAAATCTAGCACCAATATCTGTTTCCGTTTCCCGCTTCCGTTTCTTTAAAAGTTTTTTGATATCCGTTTCTGTTACTGTGGTACTTTGAATATCCGTTTCTGTTTCAGCAATTTGCTGATATCATTCGCTTCTGTTTCATACTAAAATTTTCAATTGATATCTGTTTTGATTCTGTTAAAATCTACTTTTAATATCTGTTTCCGTTTCCGCTTCCGCTTCATAATTACTTTTGATATCCGTATTGTATAATAATTTGCGCGATATCTGTTTCCGTTTCTAATTTGCTTAATGTCCGTTTCCGTTTCTGTTAAAATCTTCCCTGCCAATATCTGTTTCGTTTCACTTCACGTTCTGCTAAAATGTACTTTTGATATCTGTGTTAGTTTCCGTTTCTGACAAAATCTTCTTTCAATATCTGTTTCGTTTCCCTTCCGTTCTGCTTAAAATTTTTGATATTCGTTTCCGTTTCTGTTATAATCTTCTTTCAATATGTTTTTCGTTTCGCCGTTTCTGCCCGTCTGCACTGATATATGTTTCCCGTTTCCGTTTCTGTTAAATATTCTTTCAATATCTGTTTCCGTTTTCGCTTCCGTTTCTGCTAAATTTACTTTGATCTCCGTTCTGTTGCTGTAAATTTACTTTAGATATCCGTTCTGTTCCAGCTTAAATTTGCGCGATATCTGTTCCTTCGTTTTCTGCTAAAACTTTCTATTGATATCTGATTCCGTTTTCGTTTCGTTTCTGCTAAATTGCGCGATGTGATTCCGTTTCCGTTTCCGTTTATTAAAATTTTTTGATATCTGTTTTCTGTTTTCGTTTCTGCTACAATTTGTTTTGATATCCGTTTCTGTTACCAGCAATTGCGCGATATCCGTTTCCGATTCTGATAAATCTTCTTTTATCTGTTTCCATTCCGTTTCCGTTTCTGTTAAAATCTTCTTTCAATATCTGTTTCCGTTTCCACTTCGTTTCTGCTTAAAATTTTTTCGATATTAGTTTCGTTTCTGTTATAATCTTCTTTCAATATCTGTTTCAATTTCACTTCCGTTTCTGCTAAAATTGCACCCATCTCCGTTTATGTTACTGCTAAATTAACTTTGAATATCCGTTTCTGTTTCGGCTTAAATTTGCACGATATCTGTTTCCGCTTCCGTTTCTGCTAAAACTTTCTGTTGATATCTGATTCGTTTCCGTTCGTTTTCTGCCCCCTAAATTACTTTTGATTTGTTTTGCTAAAATCTTTTTTTGATATCTGTTTCCGTTTCGATTCTGTTAAAATCTGCAACCATCTTTTTCGTTCCGCTTCGTTTCTGCTATAATTTGCGCGATATCCGTTTCCGTTTCTGGTAAAATCTTCTTTAAATATCTGAGCTTCGTTTCGCTTCGTTTCTATTAAAATTTACTTGATCTTCTGTTTCTGTTGCTGATTAAATTATATAGATATCCGTTTCTGTTTCAACAAAATTACTTTTGATATCTGTTTCGCTTCCGTTCTTAACTAAAACTTTCTATTGATGTCTGATTCCATTTTCGTTTCCGTTTCTGCTAAAATTGCACAGTCTATGATTCCGTTTCCGTTTCCGTTTGATATTAAAAATTTTTTGATATCTGTTTCTGTTTTCGACATGCTAAATTTGGTACGATATCTGTTTCTGTTACTAACCCGGTACTTTCTGATATCCGTTTCTGTTTCTGCAACAATTTCGCTTTCGATATCCGTTTCCGTTTCTGTTCCGCATCTGCTTTCAGCCAGCATCTGTTCCGTTTCCGCTTCCGTTTCTGCTAAGTTTTTTGATATCCCCGTTTCTGTAACTGCGCCAATTGCACTGGAATATCCGTTTCGTTTCCAGCTTAAATTTGCGCGATATCTGTTTCCGCTTCGTTTCACGCTAAAATTTTCGGTGATATCCGTTTCCGTTTCTGTTAAAATCTTCTTTAAATATCTGTTTCGTTTCGCCGTTTCTGCTAAATGTACTTGATATCTGTTTCCGTTTTCGTTTCTGTTAAAATCTTCTTTCAATAATCTGTTTCCGTTCCGTTTCTGCTAAAATCTCTTTTGATATCTATTCCGTTTCCGTTCCGTTCTCCTTCAAAATTGCCCTGTCTTGTTTCCATTTCCGTTTCTGCTAAATCTGCGCACGATATCTGTTTCGTTTGCGTTTCGTTAATCTTCTTTCAATATCTGTTTCGTTCCGCTTCCGTTCTGCTAAATTTTTGATATCGTTTCCGTTTCTGTTAAATCTTTCAATATCTGTTTCCATTTCCCTTCCGTTTCCTGCTAAATTACTTTTGATCTCCGTTTCTGTTACTTGGTGCGTGCTCGTTTCCTGGAAATTCTGATAAATCTTCTTTTAATATCTGTTTCCGTTTCCGTTTCCGTTTTGTTAAAATCTTCTTTCAATATCTGTTTCCGTTTCCACTTCCGTTCTGCTTAAGTGCGCGATGTGGTTTTGGTTTCTGTTATAATCTTCAACCATTATCTGGGCTGGTTTTCCACTTCGTTCTACTGCTAAAATTTACTTTTTATCTCCGTTTATGTTACTGTAAATTAACTTTGAATATCCGTTTCTGTTTCAACAAATTGCACGATATCTGTTTCACTTCCGTTTTGCTGGCCTGATATCTGATTCGTTTCCGTTTCCGTTTCTGCTAAAATTTACTTTTGACGTTCCGTTTTGCTTCAAAACGTCTTTTTTGATATCTCCATTTTCCGTTCCGATTCTGTGCGTCTACTTTTAATATCTGTTCCGTTCCGCTTCGTTTCTGCTATAATTGCTTTTGATATCCGTTTCTGGTAAAATCTTCTTTAAATATCTGTTTTCCGTTTTCGCTTCGTTTCCTGTAAATTACTTTGCAATCTTTCTGTTTCTGTTACTGATTAAGTACTATAGATATCCGTTTCTGTTCAGCTTAAATTTACTTTGATATCTGTTTCACTTCCGTTTCTGCTAAGCTTTCTATTGATATCGATTCCGTTTCGTTTTCCGTTTCTGCTAAAATTTACTTTTGATCTATGATTCCGTTTCCGTTTCCGTTGTTAGAAAATTTTTGATATCTGTTCTGTTTTGCTCTTTGGTTTCTGCTAAATTTGGGCACGATGTCTGTTTCTGTTTTCTTCAATTGCTGAACCGTTTCTGTTTCTGCAACAATTTCGCTTTGATATCGTTTCTTTCTGTTCCGTCTTCTTTCAATATCTGTTTCATTTCACGCTTCGTTTCTTGCTAAAAGTTTTTCGTGTATCCGTTTCTGCCGCTTTCCATAAATTTGCTGATATCCGTTTTCATTTTCGGCAAATTTACTTTTGACCGCTCTGTTTCCGCTTTCGTTTCTGCTAAATTTTCGGGGTGACCCTCCGGTGCGTTTCTGTTAAATCTTCTTTTAAATATCTGTTTTCGTTTCCGCTTCCGTTTCTGCTAAAATGTTGCGCGATATCTGTTTCCGTTTTCGTTTCTGTTAAATCTTCTTTCAATATCCTGACTTTCACACTTCCGTTTCTGCTAAAATTTTCTGGCCAATCTGATTCGTTTCCGTTTCGTTTCTGCTAAATCTAACGGTATCTGATTCGTTCCGTTTCTGTTAAAATTTTCTTTTGATGTCTGTTTCCGTTTCGGAGTTCCTGCTAAATTGCTGATATCTGTTTCCGTTTCCGTTTCTGCTAAAATCTGCTGATATCTGTTTCCGTTTCCGTTTCTGTTAAAATCTACTTTTGATATCTGTTTCCGTTTCCTTCCGTTTCTGCTAAAATTTACTTTTATCTCCGTTTATGTTGCTGCTTCGGTCTTGGATATCCGTTTCTGTTTCAACTTAAATTTGCAGTATCTGTTTCCGCTTCCGTTCTTGCGCTTTCTATTGATATCTGATTCCGTTTCCGTTTCCGTTTCTGCTAATTGCACAGCGTTCCGTTTTTCGTCTTTTTTGATATCTGTTCCGTTTCGGTCTACTTTATCTGACTTTCGTTTCCCTTCGTTTCTGCTATAATTTTGCTTTTGATATCCGTTTCCGTTCTGGTAAATCTTCTTTAAATATCTGTTTCGTTTCTTCGTTTCTATTAAAATTGCTGATCTCTGTTTCTGTTACTGATTAAATTTACTAGATATCCGTTTCTGTTTTTGCAACAAATTACTTTTGATATCTGTTTCCTTCCGTTTCTCCTTCATTTCGTGTCTGGTCGTTTCCGTTCCGTTCTGCTAAAATTTACTTTTGATCTATGATTCGTTTCCGTTTCAGTTTTGTGTTAAATTTTTGATGTCATTTCTCATTTTCGTTTCTATAAAATTTGGGCTGATGTCTGTTCTGTTACTGCTTAAGTTGCTTTAGATATCCGTTTGCATTTCTGCAATAATTCCTTTTTTGATATCCGTTCCGTTTCTGTTTTCGTCTTCTTTCAATATCACACTGTTTCCCGTTTCCGCTTCCGTTTCTGCTGGTGCGATATCCATTTCTGTAACTGCTTAAATTGCTTTGAATATCGTTTGTTTTCAACTTAAATTACTTTCCGACCTGTTTCCGCTTCCGTTTTCTGCTAAGCTTTCTGTGTGATACATCTGATTCCGTTTCCGTTTCCATTTCTGCAATTTTTGATCTATGATTCCGTTTCCGTTTCCGTTTGTTGGGTACGATATCTGTTTCTGTTTTCGTTTTAAAATTTAATTTTTGATATCTGTTCTCGCTACTGTAGAATTGCACGATATCCGTTTCTGTTTCAGCCATTTGCGCGATATCTGTTTTCGCTTCCCGTTTCTGCTAAAATTTTCAGGTGATATCTGTTTTCGATTCTGTTAAAACCTGCGCAATATCTGTTTCCGTTTCGCTTCCGCTTCTGCTATAATTTGCACGATATCCGTATTATATAATTTACTTGGCCGATATCTGTTTCCGTTTCTGCTATAATTTACTTTAAATATCCGTTCCGTTTCTGTTAAAATCTTCTTTAAATATCATTTTCGTTTTCCTTCGTTTCTGCTGCTAAATGTGCGCGATATGTTTCCGTTTCGTTTCTGTTCAAATCTTCTTTCAATATCTGTTCTCCGCCGTTTCTGCTTAAGGGTACGATATTGTTCCGTTTCTGATATAATCTTCTTTCAATATCACCTGTTTCGTTTCACTTCCGTTTCTGCTAAATCTACGCGATATGTTTCCGTTTCGTTTCACCATTAAAATCTTCTTTCCAATATCTGTTTCCGTTTCCTTTGTTTCTGCTAAATTTACCCAGTCTCCGTTTCTGTTGCTGTAGGGCGTTACTTTTAGATATCCGTTTCTGTTCCAGCAAATTGCACCCAGTGTCTGTTTCCGCTTCCGTTTCTGCTAAAACTCTGACCGATATCTGATTCCGTTTTCCGTTTCCGTTTCTTCTTCAAATTACTTTTGATGTGTTATCGTATCCGTTTCAGCTAAAAGACTCTTTTGATGTCTGTTTTCCGTTTTGAATTTCTGCTAAAATTTAATTTTGATATCTGTTTCGTTTCCGTTTACGTTTTTAAAATCTCTTTTGATGTATTTTATCGTTTTCCTTTCAGCTTTTACATTTGATATCTATTCCTTTCCGTGTCTTCTAAAATTTTTTTGATATCTGTTTCCCTTCGTTTCTCAAAATTTTCTATTGATAATCTGTTCCTTTCCTTTCCGTTTCTGCTAAAATCTGCTTTTGATATCTGATTCCGTTTCCGTGTCTTCTAAAATTTTCTTTTGATATCTATTTCCGTTTCCATTTCCTTTTCTGCTAAAATCTACTTTTGATATCTGATTCCGTTTCGTTTCTGTTAAAATTTTCTTTTGAAATCTGTTTCCGTTTCCGTTCACTGCTAAAATTTCTTTTGATATCTGTTTTTTACAGCTTACGCGAGGCAGACGAGCAGTCGGGCCACCTGATGGAAAGTGATGCACCGACACCCGCAGACGTTGGCAATACCAGTGGTATCGTCAACGCGCTGCCTACCGTGAGACCAGGGTGTTAAGTCTCGTTTACCCAGTAAATGCGCTGGCTACGGTGCCGCTTCAAACCGGAACACAACAGTGTTTCACAACTGTTTCGCGGCGAGAATAGGCACCGCGGTGGTACCACCAGACGGTCTCCTGTAAACAGGGGACCTACCACCCGAGTATAAACAGGGGACCTACCACCGGTTTCCGTTTCCGTTTCTGCTAAAATCTACTTTTGATATCTGTTTCCGTTTCCGTTTCTGTTAAAATCTACTTTTAATATATGTTTTCGTTTCCGCTTCCGTTTCTGCTAAAATTAAAATCGAAAACATTGTCTATCCATTAGTTTTAGGTGTGAAAAGGCTGAATCAGCTTTTGATATCTGTTTCCGTTTCTGCTAAAATTTACTTTTGATATCTGTTTCCGTTTCCGTTTCTGCTAAAATTACTTTTGATATCTGTTTCCGTTTCTGCTAAAATTTACTTTTAATATTTGTTTCCGTTTCCGTTTCTGTTAAAATCTACGTTTATTATCTGTTTCCGTTTCCGTTTCCGTTTCTGCTAAAATCTACTTTTGATATCTGTTTCCGTTTCTTTTAAAATCTACTGTCAATATCTGTTTCCGTTTCCGCTTCCGTTTCTGCTAAATTTACTTTTGATATCTGTTTCCGTTTCTGTTAAAATCTTCTGTCAATATCTGTTTCCGTTTCCGCTTCCGTTTCTGCTAAAATTTACTTTTGATATCCATTTCCTTTCTGATAAAAATTACTTTTGATATCTGTTTCCGTTTCGATTCTGTTAAATCTAATTTTATATCTTTTCTTTCCACTTCCGTTTCGCTTAAATTTACTTTTGATCTCCGTTTCTGTTACTTAAATTTACTTTAGATATCGTTTCTGTCTCAGCAAATTTACTTTTGATATCTGTTTCCGTTTCCGTTTCTGCTAAAATTTTCTTTTGATATCTGTTTCCGTTTCCGTTTCCGTTTTTGCTAAATCTTCTTTTGACATATGATTCCGTTTCCGTTTCCGTTTGTGTTAAAAATTTTCTGTTTCCGTTTTCGATTCTGTTAAAATTTACTTTTGATCTCTGTTTCTGTTACTGCTTAAATTTACTTTAGATATCCGTTTCTGTTTCTGCAACAATTTACTTTTGATATCTGTTTCCGTTTCCGTTTCTGCTAAAATTTACTTTTGATATCTGTTTCCGTTTCCGTTTCTGCTAAAATTTACTTTTGATATCTGATTCCGTTTCCGTTTCCGTTTCTGTTAAAAAAATTTTTTGATATCTGTTTCAGTTTCCGTTTCTGCTAAAATTTAATTTTGATATCTGTTTCCATTTCTGCTTTAATTTACTTTAGATATCCGTTTCCGTTCCTGCTAAAATTTACTTTTAATATTTGTTTCCGTTTCCGTTTCTGTTAAATCTAATAAAATTTCAAAATATTTTATTTCGTTTCCGTTTCTGCTAAAATTTACTTTTGAGTCTGTTTCCATTTCCGTTTCTTTTTAAAATCTACTTTTTAATGTCTGTTTCCGTTTCCGTTTCCGTTTATGCAGAAATTTATTTTTGATACCTGATTTCGTTTCCGTTTCTCTAAAATTTACTTTTGATGTCTGTTTCCGTTTCCGTTTCTGCTAATATTTAGTTTTGATCTTCCTTTCTGTTACTGCTTTAATTTACTTTAGATATCCGTTTCTGTTTCTGCTAAAATTTACTTTTCAAAGTCAAAGTCAAAGTCAAAATCATTTATTCAATTTAGGCTCTCTGAGCACGAATGTCAAGTTATCCATTTACCACCGGTTCACAAACTCAGACCGTCAGAAGAACCGCAGAAACTCCTGCCTTTTTTTTTTTTGTTTTATTTAATTAGTTTATAAAAATAAAACAAAAATAGTAATTGTTTATATTTTTGTAATTTACAAATTTGACCAATTCATTTTTTTTTAAGTTACCAGGTTTTTGCAAGCGCAGAGTATAAACTATTTCCACACATCTTGGTCCTCAATATAATTTATTACAGAATGAGTACGCTTTTCTATAAGCGTTGTTTGACAACTTTACAGCTCGAGATCATTCAGTTGCGTTTGTGCGAGCATTTAATTTATTATACATTCTTATACTATTATACATGAAAGATTTTTTGGTTCGGGTCAGTCTAAATCTGGGTAGCTCTAGGGCTCAATTTGACCCTACGCGCCTAATATCTTTTGCTAAACATATAGATATTTTGACGCGCGTCATAATATTTTCAAATATGTATAGCGAGGGTAATGTTAAAATTTCAGTTTTAATAAAAACATTACGTAAAGATTCCGTGAACCCAGTTGTAGAACCAGGCCCTAACAGCCTGTTTTGTAGTATAAATGTGTTCAAACCGGCTGCAGATCCCATAATAATAATCCATAGGACATAAAGGATGTGTGAAAGTACGCGTAATAAACTAGTTTGACGTTGCCTCGTCCGTTAGCTGCCTAATCTTGCGTATGGCAAAGATTGCTGTGCTTAACTTCAGAAGAGTTTGTCAATATTAGCTCCCCACTGCATCTTGGAATCAATAGAAAATCCAAGAAATGTAGTAAGAGCTTACGTAAGGAACTGACCTCATTGTCAACTTTAATATTTTGAAAATCTGGCAACTTACAAAGAGTAAAACGTAAGCATTTAGTTTTGTTGGCGTTAAGTACAAAGATTATTGGACGCAAACCAGTTTGACACTAATATTAGTGCCGTATTTGCTATCTCAACCTTATGGTCATATGGTCATTCCTTTTACCCTATAGCAGTAAGAAGTGTCATCTGCAAAAGAACAACTTCGGACAGCCTCTCCACTACCAGAGGCAAGTCATTTATATAGACCAGGAACAGAAAAGGTCCAAAATTGATCCTTGGGAACACCCATCCGCAAAGAGTCAGATGACAGAGTGTCATTTACGATTACATATTGTTTTCTATTGCATAGGTAGAAGATAGAAAATCAAGACCAAACCCGCGTACACCGTAATGCTTTTAGCTTATTGATTAATATGTCATGGTCACACGGTCAAAGGCTTGGAAGATCACAGAAGATTCAATAGAATCGCACGATCCTCCATGCCCGGAGAACATGAGAGACCAACTTTATACCAGCATTTACTGTTGACCTACCTCTGGTAAAGCCAAATTGGTGATTACTTAAAATATCATGTTTGAAAAATTACTAAAGTTGTTCTAACATAATTTTTCAAAAAATTTTACTGTGCCGGCAGTATAGAATTGGTCTATAATTTTCAATATTAATGTACAACCTTGATTTAAACTGGTACTATTTTACTAATTTCATTAACTGTGAGGAATCTAAGGAACTTATAGAGCATTATATATTATAGCCAATATGGGGATATATCTTGAATTATAATTATTACCCATGTTGATAAACCCTAAGTCTTCTGTTTTATTTTTATTGTATTTTATTCAACGCCTTCACTATATCTATAGGGCTAACATTACAAAATTAAAATCAGAAAACATTGTCTATCCATTAGTTTTAGGTGTGAAAGCTGAATCACTTTTGATATCTGTTTCCTTCTGCTAAAATTTACTTTTGATATCTGATTCCGTTTCCGTTTCTGCTAAAATTTACTTTTAATATCTGTTTCCGTTTCCGTTTCTGCTAAAATCTACTTTTGATATATGATTCCGTTTCCGTTTACGTTTCCGTTTCTGCTAAAATCTTCTTTTGATATCTGATTCCGTTTCCGTTTCCGTTATTGCTAAAATTTACTTTTGATATATGTTTCCGTTTCCGTTTCTGCTAAAATCTACTTTTAATATCTGTTTCCGTTTCCGTTTCTGTTAAAATCTACTTTTAATATCTGTTTCCGTTTCCCTTCCGTTTCTGCTAAAATCTACTTTTGATATCTGTTTCCGTTTCCGTTTCTGTTAAAATCTACTTTTAATATCTGTTTCCGTTTCCGTTTCCGTTTCTGCTAAAATCTACTTTTGATATCTGTTTCCGTTTCTGTTAAAATCTACTTTTAATATCTGTTTCCGTTTCCGCTTCCGTTTCTGCTAAAATTTACTTTTGTTCTCCGTTTCTGTTACTGCTTAAATTTACTTTAGATATCCGTTTCTGTTTCTGCAAATTTACTTTTGATATCTGTTTCCGTTTCCTTTTCTGCTAAAAGTTAAAATCGAGAAGCATTGTCTATCCGTTAGTTTTAGGTGTGAAAAAGCTGAATCAGCTTTTGATATCTGTTTCCGTTTCTGCTAAAATTTACTTTTGATATCTCATTTCGTTTCCGTTTCTGCTATAATATACTCTTTGATATCTGTTTCCGTTTCCGTTCCTGCTAAAATTTACTTTAAATATTTGTTTCCGTTTCCGTTTCTGTTAAAATCTAGGTTTATTATCTGTTTCCGTTTCCGTTTCGTTTCTGCTAAAATCTACTTTTGATATCTGTTTCCGTTTCCGTTTCTGTTAAAATCTACTTTTAATATATGTTTCCGTTTCCGTTTCCGTTTTTGCTAAAATTGCACTTGATATCTGATTTCGTTTCCGTTTCTGCTAAAATTTACTTTTGATATCTGATTCCGTTTCCGTTTTTGCTAAAATTTACTTTGATGTCTGTTTCCGTTTCCGTTTCTGTTAAATCTACGATTTTATTATCTGTTTCCGTTTCCGTATCCGATTCTGCTAAAATCTTCTTTTGATATCTGATACCGTTTCCGTTTCTGTTAAATCTTCTTTCAATATCTGTTTCCGTTTCCTTTTCCGTTTCTCTATAATTTACTGATATCCGTTTCCGTTTCTGTTAAAATCTTCTTTCAATATCTGTTTCGTTTCCGCTTCCGTTTCTCTAAATATTTGCTGATATCCGTTTCGTTTCTGATAAAGTACTTTTGATATCTGTTTCCGTTTCCGCTTCTGTTAAAATCTAATTTTATTATCTGTTTCCGTTTCCCTTCCGTTTCGGACAATTACTTTTGATCTCCGTTTCTGTTACTGCTTAAATTTACTTTAGATATCCGTTTCTGTTTAAGCTTAAATTTACTTTTGATATCTGTTTCCGTTTCCGTTTCTGCTAAAATTTTTTATTGATATCTGTTTCCGTTTCCGTTTCCGTTTCTGCTAAAATTTACTTTTGATATATGATTCCGTTTCTGTTTCCGTTTGTGTTAAAAATTTTTTTTGATATCTGTTTCTGTATTCGTTTCTGCTAAAATTTTATTTTGATATCTGTTTCTGTTACTGCTTAAATTTACTTCAGATATCCGTTTCTGTTTCTGCAACAATGTTTTTTTGATATCTGTTTCCGTTTCCGTTTCTGCTAAATTTTCTATTGTTATCTGATTCCGTTTTCGTTTCTGCTAAATTACTTTTGATATCTGAATCCGTTTTGTTTCCGTTTCTTAATTTTTTGATATCTGTTTCTGTTTCGTTTATGCTAAAATTTAATTTTGATATCTGTTTCCATTTCTGTAAATTTACTAGACATTCGTTTCTGTTCTGCATTAATTACTTTTGATATCTGTTTCCGTTTCCGTTTCTGCTTAAATCTAATAAAATTTCAAAATATTTTATTTCGTTTCCATTCTGCTAAAATTTACTTTTGAAGTCTGTTTCCATTTCGTTTTTTAAATCTACTTTTAATGTCTGTTTCCGTTTCCGTTCCGTTTATGCAGAAATTTATTTTTGATACCTGATTTCGTTTCCGTTTCTCTAAAATTTACTTTTGATGTCTGTTTCCGTTTCCGTTTCTGCTAATATTTAGTTTTGATCTTCCTTTCCGTTACTGCTTTAATTTACTTTGATATCCGTTTCTGTTTCTGCAACAATTTACTTTTCAAAGTCAGTAAAGTCAATCATTTATTCAATTTGGCTCTACTGAGCACTTACGATATCAAAATTATCCATTTACCACCGGTTCCTAAACTCAGACCCGTCAGAGAAGAACCGGCAAGAAACTCTCGACCTTTTTTTTTTTTATTTTTATAATTGGTTTATAAAAATAAAACAAAAATAATGTATTTATATTTTGTAATTTACAAATTTGACCAATTCATTTTTTAAGTTACCAGGTTTTGCAAGCGCAGAATATAAACTATTTCCACCATCTTGGTCCTCAATATAATTTATTACAGAATAGTACGCTTTTTCTATAAGCGTTGTTTGACTAACTTTACGAAGCTCGAATCATTCAGTTGCGTTTGGCAGGCATTTAATTTATTATACATTCTTATACTATTATACATGAAAGATTTTTTGGTTCGGGTCGGTCTAAATCTGGGTAGCTCTAGGGGCTCAATTTGACCCCTGCGCGACCTAATATCTTTTAGCAAACATATGAATATTTTGACGCGCGTACAATATTTTCAAATATGTTATAGCAGGGTAATGTTAAAATTTCAGTTTTAATAAAAACGTTACGTAAAGATTCCGTGAACAGATTGTAGAACCCAGGCCCTAACAGCCTGTTTTGTAGTATAAATATTGTGTTCAAACCGGCTGCAGATCCCCATAATAATAATCCATAGGACATAAGGGTGTGAAGTAGCGCGTAATAAACTAGTTTTGCAGTTGCCTCGTCCGTTAGCTGCCTAATCTTGCGTATGGCAAAGATTGCTGTGCTAGCTTCTGAGAAGTTTGTCAATATTGCTCCCCACTGCATCTTGGAATCAATAGAAAATCCAGAAATGTAGTAGAACTTACGTAAGAATGACCTCATTGTCAACTTTAATATTTTGAAAATCTGGCAACTTACAAAGAGTAAAACGTAAGCATTTAGTTTTGTTGGCGTTAAGTACAAAGTTATTGGACGCAAACCAGTTTGACACAATATTAATTGCCGTATTTGCTATCTCAACCTTATGGTCTATGGTCATTCCTTTTTACCCTTAGCAGTGAAAGTGTCATCTGCAAAAGAAGCAACTGGACAGCCTCTCCACTACCAGAGGCAAGTCATTTATATAGACCAGGAATGAAAAAGGTCCCAAAATTGATCCTTGAGGAACACCCATCCGCAAAGGAGTCAGATGACAGTGTCATTTACGATTACTATTGTTTTCTATTACATAGGTGAAGAAGATAGAAAATCAAGACCAAACCCGCTACACCGTAATACTTTAGCTTATTGATTAATATGTCATGGTCCACACGTCAAAGGCCTTGGAAAGATCACAGAAGATTCCAATAGAATCGCAGCGATCCTCCATGCCCGGAGAACATGAAGACCAACCTTATACCAGCATTTACTGTTGACCTACCTCTGGTAAAGCCAAATTGGTGATTACTTAAAATATCATGTTTAGAAAAGTGTCTAAAAGTTGTTCTAACATAATTTTTCAAAAAATTTTACTGTGCTGGCAGTATAGAGATTGGTCTATAATTTTCAATATTAACTGTACAACCCGTTTAAAGACTGGTACTATTTTACTGAATTTCATTAACTGTAGGGAATCTCAGGAACTTATAGAGGCATTATATATTATGGCCAATATAGAGGATATATCTTGAATTATTAAATTTATTACCCATGTTGATAAACCCCACAAGTCTTCTGTTTTATTTTTTATTTATTTTATTCAACGCCTTCACTATATCTATAGGGCTAACATTACAAAAGTTAAAATCAGAAACATTGTCTATCCATTAGTTTTAGGTGTGAAAAGGCTGAATCAGCTTTTGATATCTGTTTCCGTTTCTGCTAAAATTTACTTTTGATATCTGATTTCGTTTCCGTTTCTGCTAAAATCTACTTTTGATATCTGTTTCCATTTCCGTTTCTGCTAAAATCTTCTTTTGATATATGATTCCGTTTCCGTTTACGTTTCCGTTTCTGTTAAAATTTACTTTTAATATCTGTTTCCGTTTCTGCTAAAATTTACTTTTGATATCTGTTTCCGTTTCCGTTTCTGCTAAAATCTACTTTTGATATCTGTTTCCGTTTCCGTTTCTGTTAAAATCTACTTTCAATATCTGTTTCCGTTTCCGTTTCTGCTAAAATCTGCTTTTGATATCTGTTTCCGTTTCCGTTTCTGTTAAAATCTACTTTTAATATCTGTTTCCGTTTCCTTCCGTTTCTGCTTAAATCTATTTTCGATATCTGTTTCCGTTTCTGTTAAAATCTACTGTCAATATCTATTTCCGTTTCCGCTTCCGTTTCTGCTAAAATTTACTTTTGTTCTTCGTTTCTGTTACTGCTTAAATTTACTTTTTGATATCAGTTTCCCTTCCCTTCTGCTAAAATTTTCTTTTGATAATCTGATTCCGTTTCCGTTTCCGTTTCTGCTAAAATCTACTTTTGATATCTGTTTCCGTTTCCATTTCCGTTTCGTTCGTTTACGTTTCCGTTTCTGCTAAAATCTTCTTTTGATATCTGATTCCGTTTCCGTTTCCGTTTCTGTTAAAATTTTCGTTTGATATCTGTTTCCGTTTCCGTTCCTGCTAAAATTTACTTTTAATATTTGTTTCCGTTCCGTTTCTGTTAAAATTTACTTTTGATATCTGTTTCTGTTTCCGTTTCTGCTAAAATTTACTTTTGATATCTGTTTCCGTTTCTGCTTAAATTTACTTTAGATATCCGTTTCTGTTTCTGCAACAATTTACTTTTGATATCTGTTTCCGTTTCCGTTTCTGCTAAAATTTACTTTTGATATCTGATTCCGTTTCCGTTTCTGTTAAAATTTTTTTTGATATCTGTTTCTGTTTCCGTTTCTGCTAAAATTTAATTTTGATATCTGTTTCCATTTCTGCTTAAATTTACTTTAGATATCCGTTTCCGTTTCTGCAACAAATTACTTTTGATATCTGTTTCCGTTTCCGTTCCTGCTAAAATTTACTTTTGATATCTGTTTCCGTTTCCGTTTCTGCTAAAATCTACTTTTGATATCTGATTCCGTTTCCGTTTCCGTTTCTGCTAAAATTTACTTTTGATATCTGTTTCCGTTTCCGTTTCCGTTTTGCTAAAATCTACTTTTGATATATGTTTCGTTTCCGTTTCTGCTAAAATTTACTTTTGATATCTGTTTCCGTTTCCAGTGTCTTCTAAAATTTTCTTTTGATACTATTTCCGTTTCCATTTCCGTTTCTGCTAAAATCTTCTTTTGATATATGATTCCGTTTCCGTTTCCGTTTCTGTTAAAATCTACTTTTAATATCTGTTTCCGTTTCCGTTCCTGCTAAAATTTACTTTTAATATTTGTTTCCGTTTCCGTTTCTGTTAAAATCTACGTTTGATTATCTGTTTCCGTTTCCGTTTCCGTTTCTGCTAAAATTTACTTTTGATATCTGTTTCCGTTTCCGTTTCTGCTAAAATCTACTTTTGATATCTGTTTCCGTTTCCGTTTCTGTTAAAATCTACTTTTAATATCTGTTTCCGTTTCCGCTTCCGTTTCTGCTAAAATTTACTTTTGATATCGTTTCCGTTTCTGCTAAAATTTACTTTTGATATCTGTTTCCGTTTCCGTTTCTGCTTAAATTTACTTTAGACATCCGTTTCTGTTTCTGCAACAATTTACTTTTGATATCTGTTTCCGTTTCCGTTTCTGCAAAATTACTTTTAATATCTGTTTCCGTTTCCGTTTCTGCTAAAATCTACTTTTGATATCTGTTTCCGTTTCCGTTTCTGCTAAAATTTACTTTTGATATCTGTTTCCATTTCTGCTTAAATTAACTTAAGATATCCGTTTCCGTTTCTGCAACAAATTACTTTTGATATCTGTTTCCGTTTCCGTTTCTTTCAAATTTTTTGATATATGATTCCGTTTCCGATTCTGCTAAAATCTTCTTTTGATATCTGATACCGTTTCCGTTTCCGTTTCTGTAAAAATTTTCGTTTGATATCTGTTTCCGTTTCCGTTTCCGTTTTTCTAAAATCTACTTTTGATATATGATTCCGTTTCCGTTTCTGCTAAAATTTACTTTTGATATCTGATTTCGTTTCCGTTTCTGCTAAAATTTACTTTTGATATCTGTTTCCGTTTCCATTTCCGTTTCTGCTAAAATCTTCTTTTGATATCTGATTCCGTTTCCGTTTCTGTTAAAATTTCTTTTGATATCTGTTTCCGTTTCCGTTCCTGCTAAAATTTACTTTTAATATTTGTTTCCGTTTCCGTTTCTGTTAAAATCTACGTTGATTATCTGTTTCCGTTTCCGTTTCTGCTAAAATTTACTTTTGATATCTGTTTCGTTTCCGTTTCTTGCTAAATCTACTTTTGATATCTGTTTCCGTTTCCGTTTCTGCTAAAATCTACTTTTGTATCTGTTTCCGTTTCACTTTCCGTTTCTCTAAATTTACTTTTGATATCCGTTTCCTCGTTTCTTCTAAATCTACTTTTTGATATCTGTTTCCGTTTCCGTTTCTCTTAAATTTACTTTAGATATCATTTCTTCCGTTTCTGCTAAAATTTACTTTTGATATCGTTTCGTTTCGTTTCCTTTGCTAAAATTTACTTTTGATGTCATGTTTCGTTTCCGTTTTGCTAAAATCTTCTTTTGATATCTGTTTCGTTTCCGTTTCAGTTAAAATTTACTTTTGATATCTGTTTCCTTTCCGTTCTGCTAAATTTACTTTTGAATCTATTTGTTTCCTTCGCTTTCTGTTAAAATCTACTTTTGATATCTGTCATTCCGTTTCCGTTTTCTGCTAAAATTTACTTTTGATATCTGTTTCGTTTCCGTTTCCGTTTGCTAAAATCAACTTTTGATTATATTTGTTTCCGTTTCGTTTCGTTTCAGCTAAAATTTGCTTTTGATATCTGTTTCCGTTTCCATTTCAGTTTCTGCAAAAATCTACTTTTGAAAAATGATTCCGTTTCCGTTCTCTTTAAAATTTCCTTTTGATGTATGTTTGTTTCCTTTTCACTAAAATTTACTTTTGATATCTAATTCCGTTTCCGATTCTTTCAAAATTTTTTTGATATTTGTTTCAGTTTCCATTTCCGTTTCTGCTAAAATCTTCTTTTGATATATGATTCTGTTTCCGTTTCTGCTAAAATCTTCTTTTGATATCTGATACCATTTCCGTTTCCGTTTCTGTTAAAATTTTCGTTTGATATCTGTTTCCGTTTCCGTTTCTGTTAAAATCTACTTTTATATCTGATTTCGTTTCCGTTTCTGCTAAAATCTTCTTTTGATATATGATTCCGTTTCCGATTCTGCTAAAATCTTCTTTTGATATCTGTTTCCTTTCCGTTTCTGCTAAAATTTACTTTTAATATTTGTTTCCGTTTCCGCTTCGATTCTGTGTTAAAATCTACTTTTGTTATCTGTTCTTTCCGTTTCCTTTTCTGCTAAATTACTTTTGATATCTGTTTGTTCCGTTCCGTTTTGCTAAATCAACTTTTGATGTATGTTATCGTTTCCGTTTTCGTTTCTTTCAGCTAAATTTTCTTTTGATATCTATTTCCGTTCCATTTCCTTTTCTCTAAATCTACTTTTGATGTCTGATTCCGTTTCCGTTTCTGCTAAAATTTACTTTTGATGTATGTTTTTGTTTCCTTTTCACTTAAAATTTACTTTTGATATCTAATTCCGTTTCCGTTTCTTTCAAAATTTTTTGATATTGTTTCCGTTCCATTTCCTTTTCTGCAAATCTATTATTGATATCTGATTCCGTTTCCGTTTCTTAAAATCTACTTTGATATCTATTCGTTTCCGTTTCTGTTAAAATTTCTTTTGATATCTTTCCTTTCCGTTCCTCAAATTACTTTTATATTTGGTTCCTTTCCGTTTCTGCTAAAATCTACTTTTTGATATCGATTCCGTTTCGTTTCTTTAAAATTTTCTTTTGATATCTGTTTCCTTTCCGTTCCCTAAATTTACTTTTATATTTGGTTCCGTTTCGCTTATGTTAAAATCTACTTTTGTTATCTGTTTCCATTTCTTTCCTTTTCATAAAATTTACTTTTGATATCTGTTTCGTTTCCGTTTCCGTTTTTCTAAAATCTATTTTGATGTATGTTATCGTTGCCGTTTTCGTTTTCTTTCAAGCTAAAATGTATTTGATGTCTAATTCCGTTTCCGTTTCTTTTAAATTTTCTTTTGATATCTATTTCCTTTTTTCCTTTCTGCTAAATCTACTTTTGATATCTGGTTCCGTTTCATTTCTCTAAAATTTACTTTTGATATCTGTTTCTGTTTCCTTCTGCTAAAATTTAATTTTGATATCTGTTTCCATTTCTCTAAATTTCTTTAGATATCCGTTTCTGTTTCTAACAATTTACTTTTGATATCTGCTTCGTTTCCGTTTCTGCTAAAATATACTTTTGGAAGTATGTTATCGTTTCGATTTCGTTTGCTTTCAATAAAATTTTCTTTTGATATCTGATTCCGTTTCCGTTTTCTAAATTTTCTTTTGATATCTGTTTCCGTTTCCATTTCAGTTTCTGCAAAAATCTACTTTTGATATCTGATTCGTTTTCCGTTCCGTTTCTGCTAAATTTCTTTTGATATCTGTTCAGTTTCCGTTTCTGCTAAAATTTAATTTTGATATCTGTTTCGTTTTTGCTAAATTTACTTTTATGAATGAAGATTGAATGAACGAATAAATGAATGAATGAATAGATGAATGACAATGAAAGAGTGAGTGAAAGAATGAATGAATGAATGAACGATTGAATGAATTAATGCTTTAATGAAAAAAGGAATGAATGAACGAATCAGTGAATGAATTAATTAATGAATAAATGAATAAAGGAACGAATTAACGAATCAATGAATAAAAGAAAGATTGAATGAATCAATGAATGAATGAAAGAATAAATCAATGGATAAATATTTAAATAAGTAATTGAATGAATGAATGAATGAATGAATGAATGAACAAATGAAAGAATAAGTGAACGAATTGACGAGTATTGAAATAAGTAAGTGAAAGAATTAATAAATGAATGAATGAACGAATGAAAGAATGAGTGAACGAATGAACTAGTATTGAAATAAGTAAGTGAAAGAATGAATGAATTAATGAATAAAGGAATAAATGACTAAATGAATAAATGAATGAATGAATATTTCAATAAGTGAATAAAAGACTGAATAACCGAATGAATGAATGAACAAATAAATGAATTAATGAACGCATGAATGAATACTTAAATAAGTAAATTAAAGAATGAATGAACAAATGTATGAATGAAAGAACGAATGAATGAATTAATGAATGATTGAAAGAATAAATGAATGAATAAATATTTAAATAAGTAATTGAATGAATGAATGAGTGAATAATGAAAGAATGAATGAACGAACGAATGAATGAATGAACGAATGAATGAATGAATAAAAGAATCAATGAAAGAATGAATATTTAAAAAGGTAACGAATCTCTTTCTGTCTTAGAGAAAGAGAGAGTGTGTGAGTGTGTGTGTGAGTGTGTGTGTGAGTGTGTTTTTGTTGTATTTAAGTCAGGATATACTTGATATGGACTCGGTTTGATTATAGTTTAATGTTTTAATTCAATATGTTTAATCATTTTTGCATTCACGGACGTATATATGTCATTGACATTTCATTAGACACAAACTATTATCGATTACACAAAAAAAATGTTACTGAGCCAAATGTAACATAACATACATGCATTTATAAATAATAATATCGAGTGAAGCTTAAATAGCGTCTTGTATTAATACTTTATTTAATATACTAATTGCTTGTAATATTAAGCAGGATAGTTAGGTCCGCTAGTATATTTGTATAGATCAAGTAGTTAGAAGATGGGTCTATTCGTGCAATTTGAATTTGTTTTGATTTGCGACAGTAAAGGTGTTGTCTGTTTGCAGGACTGCTTTAACAATGACACCCGGAATACGTGCTGTCCCTTGATATTTAAGCTTATGTGCGACGCAAAGCGAGTAAGTATAGCAATGATAAGTATTTTGCTTTACAATCCGAAGGTCATGGATTCGAATCCTGCGAAGCCACTTTCTGTTATTATTTTTTTCTGGTTGTTCAGGACAATAGGGCCGATAACCCAATTGTCTGAAAAGTAAGATATCCGTCGGATGGTCATGTAAAAAGTTATTCTCGTTTGTCAAGACCTTATTTGGCAGTCGTTATGGGATGTCGGCTCACTACAAATTAACTGGCATCTAATCCATTTGGGTATCGGATGTTATCCAGGTAAATCTGGTTAGATTAAAAGCGGAGCCTAAGAGGCTAATATCCGATGTTAGTATCTGAACTATATAGCCCAAAGGGAATAGACGCAAAGTGTTAATTTGATGGCAATTACCATATATATTTCTTTCATCTAGCCATTTTCTCAAGTTATCAATAGATTTTCATCCAGATTTACCTGAATAGCAGTATTTACGCAGAGGGACTGGCATCTGACCCCCAAGACCCAAAGGGTAAACTACATTCTAAGGGTTAATTAGTTGTCAGTAAATTTCAAGGCACTGACTTTCTATAACGATTGCCAAAGACGGTCTTTACATTTGGGACCGACTTTCAACAACCGAATCATCAATCATCTTTCTTTTGAGACTGTTGGGTGATCGCCTCGTAGCGTCCTAACTAACCAAATAACAACGATTACAACTATATTCGATAATTTGTACATTGTAACGTTTCCCCACGTGATTTGAACCCACGACCACCGGTTTATAAAGCAAGGGCGAATACCGCTAGGCCACGAAGACGGTTAATAAGACCGTGTTATACATCATCAGCCAGTGTTAGTCCACTGCTGGACATAGGCCTCGCCAAGTGCACGCCTCCTCCATTGGGGGATTTTTGGACCGTATCCCACCGCGCTGGTCCAATGCGGGTTGGTGGGTGAACCGACTTTTTACATGTCCATGCCATAGACTAACTTATATCGACTACAAAATATAGCCTCAACAAGCAACTGTTTGCATATCCATCCAACGCAAATACAACTTCGAATGTTTTGATATTTCGCATATATTACCTTCTTAACTACAATTGTGAAAACGCAAAGTTAATTGATAACAGGAAATGGATGTGGTTAATTATAATTCAACTTTATTATAATATAGTTACCTATATAATATATAGCAATTTATTCTTGCAGGTCCAAAGGTTATTGCGTTTCTTTTATACATACATGACACTTTTTATTATATTTTGAATAACTCACACCACATTTAAACAAATTATTGGCTCTATGTTTTATTAACGTAAAAGCAATATTATTGTAAAAGGTCATTTGAAAATATGCAATGATTTTTGCGTGAAACACTAACAAACTTCAATTCTTACAATCATTAATGATAAATGATGAATTAGGATAGAAGCATCAATCTTTATTTTTAATCGACACTAAATCTTCTGAAATAGAAGCTGACGAGAGAAGAACTGACGAGAGAAGAACTGCCGTAAGATATTAGCGGGACAGTTTTTCTTTTTTTTAAAAGAAAACAATACATTTGACAGTTTTAAATAGCCTTAAGTGAGAAGAAATAGTGTGTGTTATTATTTAAGTAATCATTAAGTCGATAGAACCCTTATACACACAAACGTTGTGTTGCAAATTTCTTAAATTTATCAACAAACTAGCTGTTGCACGCGACTTCGTTTGCGCTATTAGTAAACAATGTTCTCAATTGTTCTGTGAGTTTTATACATCAGCTATCTTTCCTTTGAAAGTCCTGTCAACATCGGATATTCCGTTACAGAGATTAGCCAAAGCGAACAGACAAAAAGACAAACATTTAAAGAAAAATTGTTTTGTTATATCGATTATACATCATAATGTTATTATTTAGAAACGGTTTTCATGTTAGAAACAGACGATAAAATTTTTATCAGTTGTATATATAAAATCTTGTTATTATCTAGGATTTTATCGTTTTTTATCGTTGTCCCATAAAAGATTTCTTTCTTCTTTGGTGTCTTTGTGTTGCAAAACCATCGAATTGTCTTATTATTCCAGAAGTCAAAGGAATATTTAAGTGAAAACGTCCATCTACAACCTCTGTAATAATATAATAATTCTGTAATAATATAATAAACCCTGTCTCCGTGGCCTAGTGGTATGGGCTTGCGTTTTACACACCGGTGGGTTCGAATCCTGCGGGGAATGAACGACTTTTCATTGTTTCCTGGTCGGTTGGCAATGCGAGCTGATCATCCTATTGCTTGTAAAGTAATGGGATCCATGCGTTAGAAGGACATTTAAAAGGAGGTTCTGCGCATTGTCTCTTCCCTGTCGTGTCGGTTTTCCGTTCCTGGAGTGCACCTGTGTTGGATCAGTGTGCGTGTGATGAGTTTAATCATTAGCGACGCCGAACCGGCGCCAATTTGCTATTTCTTTAATATGCTCATTTTGCGTAAAATTTTGTTTATACATATAGCAAACAAATTCTTTTCGCACAGAACTCATTGGTGCAATATCGCGCAAAGACTAAGCATCTAGTGTAAAGAACGAATCGGCGAATCATAATTTTCATTTGGGCCACTATTAACGTCTATTTCACACATTGTTAAAAGATTATTCAAATAAATGTATAACAACGCCCTTTTTTTAATGGTTTTATTAGATGATAAAATTTCTGGTTGACAAACGTAATATCATCGAGTCTCAAACTCGGAAAAGCTTCGACTGTGGCAACTAGATGACTGATAAATACATAGACTTACTTCTCTTTTGTAAATGAATACATATAATATTAATACAAGCACCCAACAACGAGAACACTTATTGCATTGTGGGAATCGAACCTTCACCCTCTGGCGTAACAGTCAGGGCCACCAACCACTGCACCAGGCGGGTCGTTGACATATATAATAATACTGATTTACTAAGATAAATTGACATTCATTAACAGATTTGAAAATACATTATCTATATAAATAAATAAAAACATAATATACTTTAGCGCAATGTAAATAAAGTCGATTTTCTTTTGGAGACTTAAATAGCAATATTTATAATCATTTACTATGTAATATCTAATTATACTATAAGATACATTTCCAAATGTCTTTTAAAACCTTATTCATAAATACTAAATAGATTCTTAACGGACATTTTCATTCAAATACTATGCTACAATCTTGAATCAGTTTACTTAGGTACGTGCATTTCACTGATGGTAGTTCCCTGTTTTTACAGGGGACCGTCTGAGCCGCAAAGCAGTACTTGAAAACACTGCTGTGGTTCGGTTTAAAGGGCACCGTAGCCAGCGTATTTACTGGGTAAACGAGACTTAACACCCTATATCTCACGGTGGGCAGCGCGTTGGCGATACCACTGGTATTGCCAATGTCTATGGGCATCGGTGACCACTTCCCATCAGGTGGCCCGACTGCTCGTCTGCCTACGTAGGCAATTAAAAAAATTCCATCTAAGCTAAAAAGTAAAGGATAAACCCGAAACAAACATAAAAAGTGGATTATACATGTATAGTAATAAGAAATAATTAAGACACAATGTTATGGACATTTTTAACAAATAAAATGTACAACTGATACGAACAAAGTGTTAACTTCCAACTGTTGTGGCGCTTTAACGGACTAAATAGTAATTATAGTTGTAATTTACAGTTTATTCAGATAAATTTCACACTTCATTTAGTTCATACTTGATTAGTATGGTTTTAAAAGCAAATCAGAGAAAAATTTTGATCAAATCATGTCCCTATTTAAACATAAACGTGTATTATTACAAGTTCCTCGTAATAATTAATAACGAAGGATAATTCAAGTTTCAAATTTAATGTATTTATGTATTTTAAGACCTTATGAATACGATTCGTTCTAATTGTTGACAATTGAAACAGATTAACAAATATTTTCTACTAAGTCGGCATACATTATATACACACAGATATTTTCACACCGTACTATATATAGTAGGGGTGTGCAAGTATCGTTTAAATCGAATCGAACATTCGATATTCGAATGCGAATGCGAAATGCGAATCGAATAACTCGAATTATTTAAAAATTACACGAACGATTCGTGAAAAAAATCGTATAATTACAATGCTATAATATAATTTTTCGAATTATCCGTGGAATTTCGAATTTCCAAATCGAGTTTCGAATCGAATATTAACATTCGGAACCCGAATCGAATTCGCACACCCCTAATATACCACAAAGGAACCGGCAAAAAAATATACAACCAATAAGAAAGTACCATTAAACTAACGTCATTTTCCTCCAATGGGAGTGTCGGATTTGACTGACGACAAATTGTCTGTTTGTCTGTTGCATTTTTATATATATAATAGAATTATATTATTGATTGTTATTATTAAAGCTACATTCACAGCTTGCACTGCGCCCCTTTACGCGGTATGTTGATAAACGGCGTCGGATGTGGGTACAGCCTCCTCCGCGATTTGAACTCCAAAAGATCGGTGATTTTCGTGCTGGAAAGGACAAATATATTAAACATATAAATAATTAGCAACTTATAGGATCCAACAACCTGATAATTCGGAAAAATGGCAAGGTCTAAAATAATAAATCGACTAATCGTCATATATTTATATACATATCTTTCGACATGGTACAGCGCCATCTAGTGCCACCTATAGAAAAACATGTAAAAGAATATAAATTGATTGTTGCTACGATGGAAAAGACAAAGATGTCTTTTTTTGCACCATTATATAATGTACCATAAAATCAAATTCAAAAATTCTATTATGTCGAGCTCTTTTGAACGTCAATCTACTGCCGGTTAAGAAAATTTGACAATAGGTCTCCTTTTACGGGGCTACGTCTGGCTTGATACCATGGTAGTGCCTATTTCTGCCGCAAAGCGGCAGTGTAAAAACGCTACTGTGTTCCGGTTTAAAGGCCACCGTAGCCAGCGTAATTACTAACTTAATGACACTCAACATCCTGTGCCTCATGTTGGCTATACCACTGGTATTGCCAATGTCTAGGGCGTATGCGATAAAAACATCCAAAGTATGATTTCTCCAAGCTATAGATACTACATCTTCAGCCGAGTAACTGACGAAAATATCCCCTTTCTCTTGTCACTCTACTCACCCTCTTGACTCCATCATCAAAACCTGACCCTCAGAACACTTCCGCCTCAGCCCAACGCCTGGAAACCAGCACCTCAGCCGTGGAACAACATGCACCGTCCTTTGCCTCCGGAGAACTGCCACTAATGTGTTTCTGAAAGAGGTAAATAAATATCACTTTAATTCTCCTTTTATATAAACTAATAAATAAAATCGGGAAGGCTGTTTGTTTGGAACATCAAAATACCCGTTTCCAAATGACCGCATTTTGATATATAACCGATATGTATAACAAAACAACATTTTTGTCTGTCTGTCTGATTGTCTCTGTCTGGGAAAGAACGATGAAAATTTGTTGACTGCCCGCAGGATTCGAACCCACGACAAGTAAAGCGGTGCGTTTTTTTAAAACTTTTGTACTAAAAATTGTTGTGTTTAATAGTCATAAATATAATGTTAACAACCGGATATTATATTATGATTATTTAAATGTAATTATATTTTATGTTGTTGGTGTATCTTATTAAATAATAAAATAAACATAATGTTTTAGGGCTATTATACTTACCATGTAGAACTGGAAAAGTTCATCTTTAGTCACCGTGTTCAGTTGTTCCACCTCGATTCTTGGACGGTCAAAGTTGTAAACCTACAAAAGAGAAATGTCACAAGTTATAACATATAGCATACTTGTCGTGTTCCGGTTTGATGGGCACCGTGAACTGGTTTAAAGAACTTCGTAATGATCACGTCGTAAATAGCAAACATGATATTATTCACCATAGCCGAAAAACAATTAAAAAATAAATATGTTGATTATTACTTATATTAAATGAAATTTTAATATAAATATTAATATTTAATATAAAGAATATGAAGAACCGCTAACTGCCTCCGTAGCCTAGTGGTATAGGCGTGTGCTTCAGAAACCAGAGGTCGTGGGTTCGAATCCTGCGGGGACACAATAATTTTTCATTGTTTGTTTCCTGGTTGGTTAGGGCAATTTGGATCGAACACCATTTGTCGAAAAGTAAGATTATCCATGCGTCGGATGGGCATGTAAAGTCGGTCACCCAACCCCGCGTTGGACCAGCGTGGTGGGATATGGTCCAACCTATGGACGGGATGTATTAGGAAGGCCCTATGTCAGCAGTGGACTATCAAAGGCTGATAATGATGATAGAAAAGGTAACCACCCTATCCCATCTGGGATTCGAACCCGCTCACCTGGGACGAGATCTCGTTCCACATTTGCAGCGCCCTCGTGCTCATCCGCTTCGGCTTCTCCAGCCGATGCGCTGCCAAGACGCCGCGATGCTTCAGGAACTCCTCTTCAGGCATTTGCTCCAGGTATTCCTGAAAGGGAGACATATTAAAAAAAATCATCATCATAAGTCTGTGATAGTCCACACTGGACATAGGCCTCCCTAATACCTCTATCCATTACGGGTTTTGGACCTATCCCACCACGCTGGTCCAATCGGATTAAAAATGGTTTCCTGTAAAATTGATATACAGGCGAAATTTTACACGACAACTCTTTTGGCGGTGAATGATTGTAATGTAATTTCATTCGTATAGTGGGAAGAAGGATCAACCCCCTTTCCTTTCAAGTCTTTATAACTTTTACGTACTATACGTCATTTTGTTTATTAGTTTATTTATTCATTTAAATATATATTTTATTTTAAGAACATAAATGATCTTCTAGTTGGGATGTGACGAGCACTCAACGGCGGATCTGCCTTACAGGGTGAGTAAGACAAATCCGCAGTACAAAGTCATTGGTCTTGCCATTCCGCCTGCTAAAGGCTGTTTATGATGATGATGATGATAATTCATCACCGTTTACATCCTCTCTACTCTCCCATCCCTTTCATCTCCTCTTTATAACCAACTTTTCAACACGATGATTCCCCCCCTCTCACTACCTTCTTTTTGGTTATCTCGCTTTGATATATTTGACGTTTCTTAGGATAAGTATCTCTCGCATGCCTCTCACTACCTCTCCATCCCTTTCAAAACCCCTTCACTATCTATTACAGCTCTAGCTCTCTTCTACTACCTCCTACGTCTCTATATGTCCCCGCTCTTTTTACTAGCTTTCAGGCATCCCTCTCCTCTATCTATCTGGCTCCCTTTTATTTCTTTTTCACTCCATCTCCCATTTTCTTTCTCACCTACCTCTCTATCACGACAATTCCCCTCTAACCCATATCCACTATATAACTTACTCACTACCTCCTACCTCTATTCCCCCGCCTACCTACCTCTTTACCACTCTCGGTTTGTAACTCTGGCTACGGTGCCCTTCATACCGGAACACAGTAGTGTTTTCATACTACTGCTTCGCGGCAGAAATAGGCACCGCGGTGGTACCCGCCCAGACGGTCTCCTGTAAACAGGGGACCTACCACTCTTTCTCTGTGCCGCCCTCCTCTCTTTCTCTCCTTCTACTAAAATAGAATTCGAACCTGCGCCCCCTGCAGGAAGGCCTCGATCCTCTCCTCCAAGTATGCAGGGTGTCGGTCGCTCTGCACAATCACCCGCAGTCCCTGAACGCCGTTGCACCTCCGCACCCGGCTGAATACTATTTAACCGAGTTGCTCCTGAAAAAGATAGCTTTGATTAAAAAATTGCAACGAAGTCTAGCAAGGACTCGATCACCTACCCACTGGTGGTAGGTGATCGAATCTTTTACAGGGGACCGTCCGAGTAGGTACCACCCCGGTGCTTATTTCTGCCGCAAAGCAGTAGTGTTCCGGTTTGAAGGGCATCGTGGAACGTTTTACTGGGTAACGGACGTAACATCCTTTGCCTCATGGTAGGCGGGGCTTGGCGATACCACTGGTATTGCCTGTCTTGGGCTCTTCCATCGGTGCCCGACTTACTCGTCTGCCAGGCGTGAGCAATGAAAAAAAACCTAGACCATGGGGCGGGTCTCTGGATATATCACATTCGATACGCTTGTTCGATTAGTAAGTGTCAGTTCACCGTCCTTCTCCTGGCTAGGCGCATTGGGGTGTATGCTGCGGTATGCTTATATACATACATTAATACTTAAGAGATACAAATAAAGATTTATTCATCATCAGCCTGTGATAGCCCACTGCTAGAGATAGGCCTCCCCTAATACACCCAAATTATTAGGAGGTTTCGACCAATGCGGTATGGTGGGTGACAATGAAAATTTATTGAATCCCCGCATGATTCGACCCCCTAAGAACTCCGTTTTCTAAGGTACACGTCCATACCACCAGGCTACGGGGGCAGTCAGAGGCATATATCATTAAATTCTTTGAAATATCAAACCTTGGTCCTCAGAACACTGAAGCAGGGCTCCGCCAACGCCTGAGCGAGTAGTTCTAGTAGAACGTTCCGTCTTGCAGCGCGTTGGCCGCAAGCCAGATATAGGGCGGCGCAGGAGGAACGGTGCACTGTGTTCTCGGTCTCCCTTACAAACCAGGCACCTGTAGTATAGTTTAAGCCAAGTTAATGTACTTAATTTATAACCAGGAGGTCGGCGGTTCGAACCCCATGGTGAATGATGATATATGCAGGTCATGATTTTTACCGGATTGCCTTTCATGTCACAAAGTGGTATTGCGAGATCTCTACTATGTTCCGGTTTGAAGCGCGCTATAGCCTGTGTATATACTTGGTAAGAAGGATGTAACATCTCATCTCTCTAAGCGGCGCGTGGATTTGTGGCGTTTTACGTTGGCATTTCAATCGGAGGACGTGGATTCGAATGCTTCAAGGAAACACCTTTCTATTGATGTCTTAACTAGTTGCAGACAGTGATTGTTAAACTCATCATTTTGGTCTTTTTTTATTCAGTTATGAAAAAAGACAAAATAATCCATCAAGACACGCAAAAACTGAGGCTCAGTTTTGAAGACCATCTTTGACGGACGTTGGCTTTACAATGCCACCGTAATACACAGGAAATTACCTTATTTCCAATGCGCATTTATTACACAATGTCATTCAAACCCGAACACATCATACAAAATGTAACGTAACTGAAAAAAATATATCATTTTTGAAGTGAAACTTCTTTATCGGGGTTGGAAAAAATTTAGTGTAACCTTTTTTCGTTACGCGCCATCTTTTTTGTATAAAATTATGATTTAACCCAATCTAATTAAATTTTAGTAACCATTTAAATACTTAATTATGGTTCATATTTTTGTTACATTATGTAACTAGATGGCAGTATTTTTAAAATTGAAATACGGAAATTATAATAGCGAAATACAATTTTATTAATTAATATAATTTCATGCATTATCGAATAACAGTAAACGTAAAAATGATTTCTACGAAATGTTAAATTATTTTTTAACAATGCTATTGGAAATATCGCCAAATCAGTGTAGTGATGACTTTGACCACTAGGTGGTGTCGTGCAATTTCATATGCACTAATGGTGAGAAATATTAACCAGTTTCTGTAAGTTGCATATAAGAAATTATTTTGAAAAATAACGCCATAAAAAGTTAGTATAAGCCACATTTTTTTTATAACAAACCTTTCTCAATTTCCACTTCTCTGTATAACATCATCTGTTGCGCGAGGAGCGGCGTCGCGTCTTTCGGTATTCTGTTGATGGAATATATACATATGTAGTATATTTCTATACAAATAACATCATCATCCAGTTCCAAAGCTAGCAATGCCAGTACTATGAAAACTAGATGACTGATACATACATAGAATTACTTTAATATTGTAAATAAATATATAATCATCATCATCATAAGAGCATGTAAATAGTCGGTCCACACATTGGACCCGCATTGGACCAGCGTGGTGGGGTACAGTCCTAAAACTCCCTATAGGGGAGGCCTATACCAAGCAGTGGACTAACACAGGCCGATGATGATGGTGAAAACTGTTTGTTGGTTTATTATCGCAATGGGCAAATGGCCGTCCAAATGTCAGATATATAAATTTTTAAAGATTAAAAACAGCGCCATCTATCGATTGCCATATTCAATACAAATGTTAAAACTAAAACAGCATCCGACGTTCAGGCGCCCAGTACTATTTCTGGACAATAATAATAATATATCGGATAGAACAACAAAACACAATCTAGTCCCAAACCAAGCAAAGTTTGTACCATTGAATTGAGACAACTGAAACATACATAAACTTATTATTTTTTTTGTAAATGCCGGGGCGGGCCGCTGAGCTCAATATATTGACACTGACACCCAGACACGATAATTATATTCTTCCAGAGCTGCAAATCGAATCCACAACCACCAACGCAGCAGTCAGGGTCGCTAACCACTACGCCTAACGGATTGCCAGTCGAATATTGAACCTGACATAAAGACCATTTCTTAATGGCATGATATAACTATAGAGACGGTTTGAAAGACTCACTTGCCCTCCACCATGTCGGCCATCGCGAGCGCCCTCTCGCGGCTCAGGTTGCCGAACATCAACGCTTCGATGTGCACCCTCCTGACCATTCTGGCGGCAAAGTCGTCCAGTTGCTCCACTGTTATCGCTGAAAATGGACAAAAGAGAAAAATTAAAAGAGTAAAGTGCTTATTACAAAGCCATATACAACATTCTCTAAGTCAATTTCCTATCTATATTAGAGATTAGCCAGCTGCGTGGGAGATATTGTACTGTATTATGATGCTCAAACACGGGCGCACTCTCTACCTTCACTCTCATAGTCCGATGGGACGGATAAGCGACACGAAACGAAAATTAGGCACAGGACTGACTTTTTACATGCGATCTCACTTGGATCCGCCCGCATTGCCCTATACAACTAGGAAATGATTTAGAAAAGTAGTCGAGTATCTGCAGGATCCGAAACTACGACCACTGGTTTGTAAATCGCAAGCCCATACTACTAGGCTACGAAGGCAAATGGCCAAACTTTCCCTGCCAATTGGCAAAGTAAGTGACATTTTTGCCTAATTAAATGGATTTGCCAAGGTATCCGCCTCCGTGGCATAGGGTAATGGCCCTTGCTTGGCCAACCACAGGTCGCGGGTTCGAATTCCGCAGGGAAACAACGTCATGTTATCGTTGTCTCCCGTTTGGTTTGGACAATATGGGCCGATTGCCTTATCGTCTTAATAGTTAGATGGTCCACGCGTCTAATTCAGACCATCTTTGGCAGACGTTACTAGATGTCAAAAGTGAAAGTGATGTGCCTTTAAATTTACTGACAACTAATTCATCCAGAGATACGTTACCCTTTGGGTAAAACTGTTATTCAGATAAATCTGTAAAGATTAGAAGCGGACCTCATGATCACTTGGGAAAATAGCTAGGTGAAGGATAATCTAACATGAACGATGCAAAAATAAATGAGTTGTTAATCACATCATTAGCCAGTGATAGTCCACTGCTGGACATAGGCCTCCCTTAATCCCCTATCCATTAGGGAGTTATTATTATTATTAAACACTAGCAACCGGCCCCTGCTTCGCACGGGAGCTATCCTGATAGAAAATAAAATTAAGCATGTGTTATACACATAAACCTTTCTCTTCAATTAATTTATGTATTAAAAAACCCGCATCGAAATCCGTTGCGTAGTTTTCAACATTTAAATAGGGATATAAGGACAGAGAAAGCGATTTTGTTTTATACTATCTAGTGATATGAACTATCAGATTTGAAGAAGGTTCATACCTTCAGCGGCGTCCATCAGTTCGCTTCGAGTCCACACGATGTCAGACAGGCACAGCGCTTGATGGTAGATCGCGTGCTGTGAAGTAAAAGTAAACATTTCATAACACATTAAAATCAGTTGCTGCCTAGTGGTAAGGGCGAGTGCTTTAGAAACTGGAGATCGTGGGTTCGAATCCTGCGGGGACTCGACAAATTTTCATTGTTGCTTCCTAGATGGTTAAGGCAATTGGCCTATCACCCAATCGTCTGAAAAGTAAGATGATCTATGATGGATGGGCATGCACAAAGTCGGTCCACCCACCAACCCGCATTGGCTCAGCGTGGTGGGATACGGACCAAAACGTGAGAGGGCGTTAGGGGAGGCCTATGTCCAGCAGTGGACTGACACAGGCTAATGATGATGACGATGATGATGATTACCTGATACGGTTGCTCCGCCTCGAAGTTCTTGATCGCCCGCACATGGTTCTCCTTCATGATCGCAAAGATCTTGGGGTCGGTCTTGAAGTTGACTATGTTGTCCATTACCTTCTCTAGGAGCACGTGCTGCTTGTCGTCGTAGCCCTCGATTGTCAACTAAAATTGTCATGGTTATGAGAATCGCTGAGAAAAATGTTTACTGAAATCAACGTAATGACTGTTTTTTCTCAATACCTATTTGAAAATATTATGTATGTTCTTAAACATAAAAAAAACAAGGCTCCGAAGAACAATGAACTTTTTTAAGACACAATGTATACTTTTCTATACAACAAAATCCCAGAAAACGTTGAGTTATTATCTGTAAATAAATAAAAAAAAGTTGTAAAGGAACGTTTGTGAGTTAAAGGATATTATTGCTGTAACGACTACTTGATAGATAACACACCCTCGTAAAGAACTGTTCGCTCCACGCTATTTTAAAGTAGTAAAATATGATGTATTATGTAAACATTTTGTAAAAATTTTTGAAAAAAAATTCCCGCTGAGTTTCTTACGCCAGTTCTTCTCAGGTCAGGCGCTTCCATATCCGAACCGGTGGTAGTTTATTTGATGATCAATAAGAACGTGTAATGCTTCAATATTGATAAAAGATATTTGACTTTGAGTATACCATTAATCTATACAAATAATGAATAAAGGAATGAATTACTAAATGAAAGAATGAATGAATGGATGAATGAATATTTAAATAAGTAAATGAAAGAATGATTGAACGAATGAATGAAAGAATAAATGAAAGAATGGATGAATGAACGAATGAATGAATTAACTAATGAATGAATGAATTAATTAATAAAGAATGAATAAATGAATGAATAAATGAATGAATGAATGAATGAATAAAGGAATGAATTACTAAATGAATGAATGAATAATTGAATAAAAGAATGAGGGAACGAATGAATAAATTAATGAATGAATGAACGAATGAATGAATTCATAATTTAATATATAAATACGTAAATGAAAGAATGAACGAATGAATAAATTAACGAACGAATCAAAGAATGAATGAACGAATGAATGAATTAAAAATGACTAAATAAATGAATGAATAAATAAGTGAAATAAATAAACAATTAAATAAAGAAATAAATAAATGAATGAATGAATGTATTAATGAATGAATTAACGAATGAATGATTGAATAAATAAATAAATGTATGAAAGAATGAATTAATGAATGAATGAATGAATAAATGAATAAACTATTTAATCAACAAATAAATAAATGAATAATGAATAATGAATGAATAAATTATTGAATGAATAAATGAATTATTGAATGATTGAACGAATGAATAAATGAACGAATGAAAAAATGAATATACGAATGATTGAACGAATGAAACAATGAATAAACGAATGAATGAATAAATGAATGAATTAACGAATGAATGAATGAACAATTGAATGAACGAATGAATTAATGAATAAATATTTAAATAACTACATGTAAGAATGAATGAACGAATGAATGATTGAACGAATGAACGAATGAATAAATAAATGAATAAATAAATGAATAAATATTTGAATAAGTAAATGAAAGAATGAATGAATAAATGAACAAATGAATTAATGAATTAATATTAAAATAAGTAAATGAAAGAATGAATGAATGAATGAATGAACGAATGAAAGAAAGAATGAACTAATGAATGAATGAATGAACGAATGAATGATTGAATGAACGAATTTAAGAACGAATGAACGAATGAATGAATACTTAAATAAGTTAATAAAATAATGAATGAACAAATGACTGAACGAATAAATGAATATTTAAATAAGTAAATGAAATAATGAATGAATGAACGAATGAATGGACGAATGAATGAACGAATGAATGAATGAACGAATGAATAAATGAATGAACGAAAGAATGAATGAACGAATGAATGAACGAACGAATGAATATTTAAATAAGTAAATGAAAGAATGACTGAACGAATAAATGAACGAATGAATGAATGAATGAACGAATGAATGAATGAGTGAACATATGAATATTTAAATAAGTAAATTAACGAATGAATGAATGAAATAATGAATGAACGAATGAATGAATGAGTTAACAAATAAATGAATGAAAAAACGAGTGAATGAATGAACGAATGAATGAACGAATGAATAATTGAACGAATGAACGAACTAATGAACGAACGAATGAATGAACGAACGAATGAATGAACGAATGAAAGAATGAATAAATGAATAAATATTTAAAAAAGTGAATGAAAGAATGAATGAACGAATAAATGAATTAATGAATGAATAAAGAATTGAATTACTAAATGAATTAACGAACAAATTCAAAATTCAAATTCAAATTCAAATATCTTTATTCAATATAAAGTTTACACTTGCTTATTGATTGTCAAACTACCGGTTCGGAAAGGACACAGACCTGGGAAGAACCGGCAGAAAAAAACTCAGCGGGCTATTTTATGTCATCTTTTAAAATAACAAACATTTTGATAATTGGACATTATATTATGCAATTTTGAAACAGGACCTGGGAGCAGGCATTCATTACCAGGCTGTGTTATCATTTAAAAATTCAAATATCGTAATAACCTTTAACACTAACGTTCCTGACTACCTTTTTAAATTTATTAATAGTTAAATTCTGAACGTTTCTAAGGTTTTGTTGTAAAAACATTTACATTGTCCCATAAAGACTTCTTATTCTTCAGTCTAGTTGCTGGAAGAATTAGATTATATTTGTTCCAAGTATCTATGTTATTGCATCACAATGTCTTGGAAATCATCTCTATTTTTTGCACACATTAAATTTTCAAATATGTATTGAGAACACGGTCATTATTTTTATTTTCAGTGAACAACTTTCTTAATGATTCTTTGGGGCCCAGGTTATAGACTACACGAATTGCACGTTTTTGGAGGACAAAGATCGTATTAGTATCTGCCGCATTTCCCCACAGTAGAATGCCATAAGACATAATACTATGAAAATAGCTAAAATATACTAAACGAGCTGTCTCCACATCGGTTAATAATCTAATTCTTTTCACAGCGTAAGCTGCAGAGCTTAGTTTACTTGCTAGCCAATTAATATGGGGGCCCCATTGTAGTTTCGTATCTACAGTTATTCCTAGAAATACAGTTGATTCAACTACGTCTAACGCCTCCCCATTTATAACTACTTCAAATTTACAATGTTTCACATTAGGAGTCATGAATCTAATACATTTTGTTTTCCTTTGGTTTAATAGCAAGTTATTAACACTAAACCAATTCGCTACTCTAGAGAGAGTATTATTTACATCGTCATTTATTGACGTATGTCGTTTAATTTTAAAAATCAGGGAGGTATCATCTGCAAATAATACTATCTCTTCGCTATTATTTATCACACATGGTAAGTCGTTTATATAAATGAGGAAGAGAAAAGGCCCAAGAATGGATCCTTGTGGGACCCCCATATTTACCGGGGCCCCGGGAGATCTTTTACCATTCACGTCAACCCTCTGAATTCGATGGCTCAGGTACGAAGACAGAAATGTTGAGTGCGGTATTTCTTATACCATAGTGACGTAATTTCCTGACCAGGGTCTCATGGTGTACACAATCAAAAGCCTTTTTGAGATCACAGAAAATGCCTAAAGCATCCTGTGATGCTTCCCAAGCCTCAAAAATGCTTTTGACTAGCCTGATGCCTGCGTCGGTTGTTGAGCGACCCCTAGTGAATCCATACTGCTTGTTATTTAAAAGGCAATTGCGATTGAAATGTTTGACTAATTGATTTAGTAAGAGATTTTCAAATAATTTTCAAATAATTGAATAAACGAATTAATGAATTAATGAACGAATGAATGAATGAAAGAATAAACTAATAAATGAATGAATGAATAAACGAATGAATGAATGAATAAACGAATGAATGAACGAATAAATGAATGAATGTATGAATGAATGAACAAATGAATATTTGAATAAGTAAATGAAAGAATGATTGAACGAATGAATAAATAAACGAAAGAATGAATGAATGAAAGCACTAATAAATGAATGAATGAATAAACGAATGAATGAACGAATAAATGAATGAACGAATAAATGAATGAATGTATGAATGAATGAATGAACGAATGAATGAATGAATATTTAAATAAGTAAATGAAAAAATGATTGAACGAATGAATAAATCAACGAATTAACGAATGAATGAATGAATGAGTGAACAAATGAATATATAAATAAGTAAATTAACGAATGAATGAATGAAATAATGAATGAACTAATAAAGGAATGAGTTAACAAATAAATGAATGAACGAATGAATGAAAGAACGAATGAAAGAACGAATGAACGAACTAATGAACGAACGAATTAATGAATGAATAAATGAATAAATATTTAAAAAAGTGAATGAAAGAATGAATGAACGAATGAATGAAAGAATAAACGAATGAATGAAAGAATGAACTAATAAATGAATGAATGAATAAACGAATGAATGAATGAACGAATGTATGAATGAATGAATGAGTGAACAAATGAATATTTAAATAAGTAAATGAAAGAATGAATGAAAAAATAAATAAAGGAATTAATTACTAAATGAATGAATGATTGAGTGAACAAATGAATATTTGAATAAATAATGAACGAATGAATGAATGAAAGAATGAATAAACGAATGAATGAAAGAATGAACTAATTAATGAATGAATGAACTAATTAATGAATGAATGAACGAATGAATATTTAAATAAGTGAATGAAAGAATAAATGAACGAATGAATGAATGAATGAAAGAATGAACTAATAAACGAATGAACAAATGAATGAACGAATGAATGAACGAATGAATGAATGATCAAATGAATGAATGAATTAACTAATAAATGAATGAACGAATGAATGAACAAATGAATGAATGAATTAATGAATGAATGATGAAACGATGAACGAACGAATGAATGAACGAGTGAATAAATGAAATAATGAATGAACGAATGAATGAATGAACGAATGAATGAACAGATGAATGAATGAATGAATGAACGAATGAATGAATGAATGATCGAATGAATATTTAATTAAGTAAATGAAAGAATCAATGAACGAATGAATGAATGAATGAATATTTAAATAAGTGAATGAAAGAATAAATGAACGAATGAATGAATGAACGAATGAATAAAGAAATGAATTACTAAATGAATGAATGTCATACTCTCTGCCACTAGAAAACCATAGACAATCGTTCAAGCTCGCTGCCACTGAAGAAGCGTAGACTTTGTTGGGTAGGTAAGAAATAGGCTTGCAATCGAAACAACAAGTACACAATACCTTCATGTCGCGCGATATTGTTCATTCCAATAGTAAAGGCAAGTGTGTCCTATGTAAGAAAATGGACCACGTTTATTTAAATACGTGTTATTTATTTAGATCCGTGTCGGCAAAGGACAAGTTAGAATTTATTAAGAAAAATAATGGATGTGTGAATTGCCTTAGTTTAATAAATACTGTTCGGAATTATAAATCGTTACACAATTGTAAAACTTGTGACAAACGTCATCATACGTTTTTGCATTTTGATAATAATTGTTATTGCGTCAGTAAGCCGCAAAATGAAAATATTTCATTATGTATTGTAGAACCAAAAAAAGAATCTCAGTCTTTTACTTCAGTGATATCGTTGAAGCCAGTGTGTGAAGCTTAACATAATCCATCATTTACGACTGTTTTTCTTTCTACTGCGCAAGTTTATGTAAACAATAGCAATGATATTCTTGTACCCGTACGTTCACTTATAGACGAGGTGGGTCTCTTTTTGCAACGGAACCTCTGGGATCCGCCACGGTGACTATTTCTGCCGCAAATCACTAGTGTAAAGCACTACTGTGCTCCTGTTTGAAGGGCACCATTGTCAGCGTAGTTACCTAGTTGATGAGACCTAACACACCATGTTTCGTGACGTCGAGTAATATCTGTGGCGTCTTACACTGCCATTTACTTATGGGCAGGACGGGTGCTATTTATCGCGGTGGTTAAAGCCTGCTCGTCTCATCGCTTAAACCAATAAGAAATATATTCTCCAAATTAGATGGCTCTTAAGAACCATAGACAATCTTCCAACCTCACCTATATAAACCATAGACAATCTTACAACCTTTTTGCCTGTCACTAAACAAACCTAGAGAAACTTTCAAAGTCTCTTGCAATAAATAACCATAGACAATCTTCCAACCTATCTGCTACCATAAAACCACGGACAAACTCACATTCAGGCCGTATTTAGCGTTGCCCAGGTTCCACCTGAGGCCGGCGAGGACTGCTGCATACGCGTACTGCTGAAGATAGTCCCTCAGCATGAGCGCCCACACGGAGGTCAGGTTGCACGAGATCGGGTCCGAGTACGCGAGCGGGCTGCGAAGTCAAAGTGAAAGTCAAAGTGGGTGTGACAGTGACAATAAAAGTCAAAGTGGTACAGTGAAAAGTGACAACAAAAGTCACAGTAACAGTGCCAATTATAAAGACGACGGTGATCAGTCAACTGCGCAAGAGATGGTACAATGCACAAGCGTACGCGCACACAGCAGGTGCACTCCTCCGGATAACCTACACGACCCGATAGAGATCAACTGCAGGATCGATGGACCATATTCTCGGGATGATCAGCCCGCATCGTCCTAACCAACTTAGAAGTAACAATGATAAATAAAGTCCCCGCAGAATTCCAATCCACAACCTTCGGTTTCTAAAACGGAAGCGCTCACCACTAGGCTACAGAGGCGGTGACTGTAAAGTAGTAAAAGCGACATAGACGGTGATTGTGACAATAACAGTGACTGTAATCGTCACAGCGGCCCCGACTGAAATAGTGATGGTGACAGTAAAAATTAAGGAAACAGTGAATATAAAAGACAATGACTGTGGTAGTGAAAGCGGAAAAGATATGGTTGGTAAAAGAGACAGTAACTGCAGGAGTGATATAGGTAGTAAAAGAGACAGTGACTACGGAATTGAAATAGACAATAGCAGAGACAGTGACTGCGGGAGTGATATAGGTAGTAAAAGAGACAGTGACTACGGAATTGAAATAGACAATAGAAGAGACAGTGACCGCGGGAGTGATATAGATAGTAAAAGAGACAGTGAATACGAAATTGAAATAGAGAATAGAAGAGACAGTGACTGCGGAATTGAAATAGACAATAGAAGAGACTGACTGCGGGAGTGATATGGATAGTGAGAGACTGTGATAACTATAGACTTATAATAAGTAAAGAAGATGGCAAAAAAAAGGAAAATGTGTATCAAATATGAGTTCGCTGATGATGTATTACTTTCGACAGCAATATAAGCAATTTTGTCATACGATTATTATGATATATATAAACATATATATTATCAAAAACTCACCAAACCAAGTCGAGGGTCATGTACGCTTTCGGCAGCAAGAATTCGCCGTCGCGCTTGAACCAGAGCCTCATGAAGGGTGTGTCCTGTAAAATGGAATACGAAAAAAAGACTTCAAAATAATGTTAAATATGTGCAATAATTTTACAACAACGTGACCAATGGCAACGAAACCTCATGACATTTTATAAAATTAATAAATTTTCGGGCATAAAATTTTGTCGAGTCCCCGCAAGATTCGAGCTCACGACCTGCGGTTTCTAAAGCACACGCCCGTACCACTAGGCTACGGAGGCAGCTCGCTTATTGCTTTAACTAATCAAAGAAAATACCTTGATCATGGCGGGCGCCCTGGAGTCAGTCGTATCGTCCGGCTCAGTCTCCAACTGAAGGTTCTCGGGGATGAACTCGTTCCTCTGCGGCAGATGAAGCTCGGGGGCCAGGTGGACGCTCTCCCACTCCTGAAAGGTGAGATTAATGGATGATATAACAATAATGTCCTCCTAGTCGATTCCGACTAAGGCGGCTGATCTATATTAGAGATCGGCCAATTGCTCAGGAGATATTATAGTGCACAAGTGTTCGCACAAAATACAAGTGCACTCCCTATTCCTTTGCTCGCATAGTCCGATGGGACGGATAACCGACACAACCGAAGTGAGATGGGGCCGACTTTTCACGTGTCCATCTAACACATGGATCATCTTACTTCACAGGCATTCGGTTGATCGGCCCGCATTGCCCTAACCAACTAGGAAACAACAATGAAAATTTGATGAGTCCCCGCTGGGTTCGAACCCATGACCGGTCCCATGATCCGGTTTCTAAAAATTTTTTTTAATATAAGTAACCTCGTTACTCTGCTTCTAATGGTCCAATTTTGTTCGTTCTTTTTTAAATTAATTAAGTGAAAGAGAGACAGAGAGATGCCTTGCGTCTCTCTCACTCTTGCGTAGTTGGCCTGCTAAAGTGAAAGAGAGACAGAGAGATGCCTTGCGTCTCTCTCACTCTTGCGTAGTTGGCCTGCTAAAGTGAAAGAGAGACAGAGAGATGCCTTGTCTCTCACTCATTGCAGTTGGCCTGCTAAAGTGAAAGAGATACAGAGAGATGCCTTGCGTCTCTCTCACTCTCTCGCAGTTGGCCTGCTAAAGTGAAAGAGACAGAGAGATGCCTTCGTCTCTCACTTGCGCAGTTGGCCTGCTTAGGTGAGAGAGAGATGAGAGATGTCTTGCGTCTCTCTATCTCTTGCCGAGTTAAGCCTGCTAAAGTGAAAGAGACAGAGAGATGCCTTGCTCTCTCTCACTATGCTGCAGTTGGCCTGCTTAGGTGGAGAAGAGATAGAGAGATGTCTTGCGTCTCTCTATCTCTTGCCGCAGTTGCCTGCTAAAGTGAAAAGAGACCGAGAGATGCCTTGCGTCTCTCTCACTCTTGCGCAGTTGGCCTGCTAAAGTGAAAGAGAGACAGAGAGATGCCTTGCGTCTCTCTCACTCTTGCGCAGTTGGCCTGCTAAAGTGAAAGAGAGACAGAGAGATGCCTTGCGTCTCTCTCACTCTTGCGCAGTTGGCCTGCTAAAGTGAAAGAGAGACAGAGAGATGCCTTGCGTCTCTCTCTCACTATCCAGTTGGCCTGCTTAGGTGGAGAAGAGATAGAGAGATGTCTTGCGTCTCTATCTCTTCTGCATGAGCCTGCTAAAGTGAAAGAGACAGAGAGATGCCTTGCGTCTCTCTCACTATTCGCATTGGCCTGCTTAGGTGGAGAAGAGATGAGAGATGTCTGCGTCTCTCTATCTCTTACGCATTAGCCTGCTAAAGTGAAAAGAGAGACGAGAGATGCCTTGCGTTCTCTCACTATTGCACAGTTGGCCTGCTTAGGTGGAGAAAGAGATAGAGAGATGTCTTGCGTCTCTCTATCTCTTGCGCAGATTGGCCTGCTAAAGTGAAAGAGAGACAAGAGATGCCTTGCGTCTCTCTACTATGCCAGTTGGCCTGCTTAGGTGGAGAAGAGATGAGAGATGTCTTGCGTCTCTCATCTCTGCGCAGTAACCTGCTAAAGTGAAGAGAGACAGAGATGCCTTGGTAACTCTCACTCTTGCGAGTTAGGCCTGCTAAGTGAAAGAGATACAAGAGATGCCTTGCGTCTCTCTCACTGCGCAGTTGGCCTGCTAAAGTGAAAGAGACAGAGAGATGCCTTGCGTCTCTCACTCTTGCGCAGTTGGCCTGCTAAAGTGAAAGAGAGACAGAGAGATGCCTTGCGTCTCTCTCACTATTCGCAGTTGGCCTGCTAAAGTGAAGAGAGACAAGAGATGCCTTGCGTAACTCTCACTCTTGCGCAGTTGGCCTGCTTAGGTGTAGAAGAGAATAGAGAGATGCCTTGCGTCTCTCTCACTCTTGCGCAGTTGGCCTGCTAAAGTGAAAGAGAGACAGAGAGATGCCTTGCGTCTCTCTCATTTCTGTGTATACGTTTACTTAAGAAATAAGTTAATGTATGCATTTACCTTAAGTTTTGATTCTTCAATATCCTCCTGTAGATATTTAGTACCGTACCAGGACTCCACTTGTGTGCATTTATCAGCGAAACGCCTGAAAATATTGAGAGAAAAATTCATCATTATTTACACAAGCACTCTTTTTTTAATAAAACAATAACTATATAGGATATTATTAATATAATACGGATGAATATTTGTTTTTCTTTCACGCGAAAACAACTTAATAGATTTTAATAAATTTATATAAAAACATAGCTTATAGATCAGTATAGCTTCAAAATATATCTAGTGTAAATAATATAAATATAAAAATGCGAAATATCATAAATAATAATAATATAAACAACAAAAATGTGCATTAGTTTTACAAAGTAGTATGCATATATACATTTTTGTATGGGCTAGCGCTTTAGTAACCGGGGGACGTGGGTTCGAATCCTGCGGGAACTGTACTGACTGACTAATCACTGTTTTCTAATTAGTTAGGGCGAAGCGGGCTGATCACCTCTATCCATGATCCATGGGTCGAATGAAGTTTAAACAGGCACTCATGGCGTGTCGTTAACCGTCCCACAAGTCAGTGCGCTATCACTTGTGCATATAATGCCTCCCTGCGCAGTTGGCCGATCTCTAAAATAGATTGGACGCCGTAGTCGAAATCGACTGGGAGGACTTATTGTTATTATTATTTATGTTATTAACTATATAACCCTTAACCAAGATGTTTATTCATATGTCAATATGTAAGATTTGAACCACTTGCAACTATCCCCAGCCGGACATTGGACGGCACCAGACGATCCAGAATCTCCTTGATTAGATCAAGCCTCCATTCCGTAAGCAGGTAGAGGCGCTCAACGCGTCCTCCATCGAAACTCCTGAAATTCAATGTTTTATTATTAATTATATTTAATACAAGTTTTACTCATTATTTTTCCTATGATGACTTCCCCTAATGGATAGGGTGTATTAGGGGAGGCCTATGTCCAGCAGTGGACTATCAAGGCTGATGATGATGATGATGACTGACTTCAAACTGTGTTTAACTATTAAACGATTTCTGAGCGTTTCTATGAGAAACAAATTCAAATCTGTGATATCTTGTAAATATAGATTTTTTGTACATAGAATAAAGAATTTTCTGAATGCACTCACTTTCACGAGGACTTGAAAGGTTTAACTTTAGATGAGCGAAGTGATCAGAAAAGCTTAATTCGCAATTTTTAACAATGCTTAAATAAAAATGTATAAACATGCGCTCCGGGATTTTGTTTTAGAACCATTCATCATCATCATCATCATCAGCCTGTGTCAGTGGACTTACACGCTGGACATAGGCCTCCCTGAACACGATTTATAATATAATCCTAGGAAAAGCTCTAGAGTGGGGACCGAAGCTTGGCAAACGTAGTGTGGGACGCCCTGCGGCAAGATGGTGGCCGGTGCGGGCTGGATGAGAATAGCCGAAGATCTAGCGTGCATTAGAGGCATCCAGCAGTGGGCTATCACAGGCTGATGATGATGATGATGAATATCGCATCACCTGCATCTGCAGGATGTGGCAGTGGCCGACCACGAAGCTCCTTGGCTCCTGTACATCCTTGAAGCGGAACTCGGTGGCGAGGAGGTCGCGCTGCTCCTCCCATATCCAACGCTGCGCACCCTCAGCACGGAGCATCGCTATGTACTGGGAAATTAAGTTATTTATATGTTGAAAACCTATGTATGTATATATATATATTAGTGTCGGCCAAAGGAAACTTTTTATTTTTTTTTTCTTAGCCACTACGAAGATATCGTTCAAGATGATGAAAAAAAAATTCTGGTAAAGTTTCAGCCCTTAATATTTATCTTAAGAGGTGACTTGTTGTGCTTTTTGATTTCCCATTTAAATGACATAAGATTTTTTCTTCTTGGATTTTTGAGGTCAAATTGACGATCTACAAAAAATATTTTTTTCGTCATCTTGAACGATATTTTGTAATAACTAGGAAAAAAATTTAAAGTTTTTTTGGCTCTAAACTAATATATATAACATATATCATTAAAAAGAAAATGTGCGTGCATTTATGTACACACACTTTTCTAAGTCTGTAGAAATATATGACGTGAATACGAGTTGTCAATTGACTATAGGCAACTTTAAGGTGTCGGTTTCGTAACGGCGTGCAATAAAAATAATTCAAACATTTTCCTAGCGCGCCTAGAAATTATAACCTTAAACATCTAACAAAAAAAATCGTCAAAGATAGGGAAAATCGGAGAGTTTAGCTATAGCATTAAAATAAACGATTTTGAATGAATACATTGTGATATAATAACTACCGTTCTTCAGTACGTTTCGAATGGCGCCGATCTAGATTAGAGATCAGCCAACTGCGAGGAGATATTATTGTGCACAAGTGTAGCGCACAAACATAATCGCAGTTACTATTCACTCATAGTTCGATGGGACGGATAACCGACACGACCGTAAAAGATCAGACGCAGGACCGACTTTTAACATTCCCATCCGACGCATGGGTAATTTTCCTTTACAGGCAACGGACCAACTAGTCTCCGCAGGATTCGAACCACGACTTCCAGTATTAAAACGCAATCCCATACCACCAGGCTACTGAGGGCGTTGTGATACATAACCTTTGCTGTAGATATATGAATAGGTCAAAAACCAGAACGTTGAAGAAGACGGTAGAACATCATCATACCTGGAAGACCATAGGACAATGTCGTCCACGTGTTCCACTCCATCTCGTCAGGTCCACCTGGACTCCGAAGAAGCCGAAACCTCAGGCCCTGATCAATATAAAATGCGAAATATCATAAATAATAATAATATAAATAACAAAAATGTGTATATGTTTTACAAAGTAGTATGCATATATACATTTTTGTATGGGCTAGCGCTTTAGTAACCGGGGGACGTGGGTTCGAATCCTGCGGGAACTGTACTGACTGACTAATCACTGTTTTCTAATTAGTTAGGGCGAAGCGGGCTGATCACCTCTATCCATGATCCATGGGTCGAATGAAGTTTAAACAGTCACTCATGGCGTGTCGGTTATCCGTCCTACAAGTCAGTGCGCGTACACTTGTGCACTATAATGCCTCCTGCGCAGTTGGCCGATCTCTAAAATAGATTGGACGCCGTAGTCGAAATCGACTGGGAGGACATTATTATTTCAAGATGTTTATTTATATGTCAATATGTAAAATTTGAACCCACTTCGCAACTATCCCCAGCCGGACATTGGACGGCACCAGACGGTCCAGAATCTCCTTGATTAGATCGGGCCTCCATTCCGTAAGCAGGTAGTAGGCGCTCAACGCGTCCTCCATCGGAAACTCCTGAAATTCAATGTTTTATTATTATTAATTTTATTTAATACAAGTTTTTACTGGCATTATTATTTCCTATGACTGACTTCCCCCTAATGGATAGGGGTGTATTAGGGGAGGCCTATGTCCAGCAGTGGACTATCAAAGGCTGATGATGATGATGATGATGATGACTGACTTCAAACTGTGTTTAACTATTAAACGATTTTTGAGTGTTTCTATATGAGAAACAAATTCAAATCTGTTATATCTTGTAAATGTAGATTTTTTGTGCATAGAATAAAGAATTTTCTAAATGCATACACTTTCACGAGGACTTGAAAGGTTTAACTTTAGATAAGCGAAGCGATCGAATATGCTTAATCGCAATTTTTAACAATGCTTAAATAAAAATGTGTAAGCATGCGCTCCCGGATTTTGTTTTAAAACCATTCATCATCATCATCATCATCGTCATCATCATCAGCCTGTGTCAGTCCACTGCTGGACATAGGCCTTCCCTGATGCACGCCTTATAGTATAATCCTAGGAAGTTCTAAGGTGGGGACCGAAGCTTGGCAAACGTAGTGTGGGACGCCCTGCGGCAAGATTGTGGCTGGTGCGGGCTGGGTGAGAATAGCCGAAGATCGGGCGTGCGTTAGAGGCATCCAGCAGTGGGCTATCACAGGCTGATAATGATGATGAGGAATATCGCATCACCTGCATCTGCAGGATGTGGCAGTGGCCGACCACGAAGCTCCTTGGCTCCTGTACATCCTTGAAGCGAAACTCGGTGGCGAGGATGTCGCGCTGCTCCTCCCATATCCAACGCTGAGCACCCTCAGCACGGAGCATCGCTATGTACTGGAAAATTAAATTATTTATATGATGAAAACCTATATATATATATATTAGTGTCGGCCAAAGAAAACTTTTAATCTTTTTTTACTTGGCCACTACGAAAATATCGTTAAAATTCTGGTAAAGTTTCAGCCCTAATATTAATAGTAAGAGGTGACTTGTTGTGATTTTTGATTTCCCGTTTAAATAACATAAGATTTATTTTTCTTTGGATTTTTGATGCACTCGAACAAATGAATGTCTAGTAAAAATAAATAGATATTCTTATAGGAAATGTGACAATCTACAAAAAATAATTTTTTTTTTCGTCATCTTCAACGATATTTTGTAGTGGCTAGGTAAAAAATTAAAAGTTTTTTTGGCACTGATTTAGTGGCAATGACACTTAAAAAAAAGAAAAAGTGTCCGTACATTTATGTACACACACTTTTCTACGTCTGTAGAAATATATGACGAGAATACAGTTGTCAATTGACTATAGCCAACTTTAAGGTGTCGGTTTTACGTGACGGCGTGCAATAAAAATAATTCAAACATTTCTCCCCAGCGCGCCTAAAAATTATAACTTAAACAACATCTAACAAAATAAAATAATCGAAAAAGATAGAGGAAAATCGGAGAGTTTGCTTGTAGCATTAAAATGAACGATTTTAAATGAATACTTTGTGATATAATAACATACCGTTCTTCAAGTACGTTTCGAATGGCGGCCGATCTAGATTAGAGATCAGCCAACTGCGCAGGAGATATTATTGTGCACAAGTGTACGCACAAACATAATCGCAGTTACTATTCACTCTCATAGTTCGATGGGACGGATAACCGACACGACCGTAGAGAGATCAGACGCAGGACCGACTTTTAACATTCCCATCCGACGCATGGGTAATTTTCCTTTACAGGCAACGGACCAACTAGTCTCCGCAGGATTCGAACCCACGACTTCCGGTATTAAAAACGCAATCCCATACCACCAGGCTACTGAGGCAGTTGTGATACATAACCTTTGCTGTAGATATATGAATAGGTCAAAAAGCAGAACGTTGAAGAAGACGGAAGAACATCATCATACCTGGAAGACCATAAGGACAATGTCGTCCACGTGTTCCACTCCATCCTCGGTCAGGTCCACCTGAACGCCGAAGAAGCCGAAACCTCGGGCCCCGATCCTCGTACCTCCGGCGAGACTGGAAGAGAATGAATAAATAATGAATATTTCGGGTTTGTGAAGCAATAACATCTATAGACGACCCGTTGGCACAGTGGTTAGTGTCCCTGACTGTTACGCCAAGGGTGTGGGTTCGATTCCATTAGGGAAAAGGCTGCTAACAGTGAGATATAGGATGTCACATCTCGTTTACCCTGTAAATCCTCTGGATACGATGGCCTTCAAATCGGGACATAGCAGTATTATCACACTGCTGCAGTGCGGCAGAAATAAGCACCGCGGTGGTCCCTAGACGGCCCCTAACAACTTCGAAAAGTATCTGGTTGTTTGTATCTATATAATATGTGCTTATTGACAAAACCAATTAAGTAAGTATTTATTACTAATCTAGTTGCCAAAGTACAAGCTTTGCTTAGTTTGAGACTAGATGACGTTGTGTTATTCTTCTAGAAGTTCTACATTATATTATTATTGTTTAGGCAACTTAAATTTATGAATAAATATAACGAAAAGCTAAGTTAAATTTATTATTCATCCAGTTTCCATAGGATAGACTTCGTTTATTTTGGGAAAGCAGTCTAACCAGACGAGAATTGCAATGAATATAAACATTGTAACCCATGGCAACGAGGTGACGTCACACACCAGCCTGCCCATTGAGGTGAATGAAGAGTCCAATGGTTGAAGAAGTGTGAAGCGTAGAAGAAGTGGCAGCATTGCGTTGCGTATTTATCAAATAAAATTTTGCTAACTATATACAAGATCAGAGTTGTACAATTTGTGGGTGATATACAATTATAGTGACAAATTAATAACAGATATAGATAGATTGACGCGGAGTGCGTTACACACTATCGAGTCGCTTGCGCGTTGGGCGCGACTCGCCTTATGCGCCCGCTAAAAAATTAAAAAATATCGATATTGATATTCGATTTAGAAAATATCGATTTGTCGGTACTTAAAAAAAATATTTAGCGTATTCTATTCCATATTACATAACTAGATCATTTTAAATAAATTACAATAAAGATTAAAAAAGTAAGTTTTTTATTATTTATATTTACCAAACCAAAATGTAATGCAATTGTATATCGATACATCGATATAACATAATATTAAATTTCGGCTAAAAATATCGATATTTCGAAAAATTATATCGATACATCGATATATTTTAGACAATCCTACGCCGCGCGTCACCGGGAACGCTGCACGTGTCGTGGTCTTAAAACATTATGGAAGACCTCTACAAAAATATTAAATCTGGCTTCAGAAAGGAACCTTACGGCCGTCAGTTAATTTAAGTGAATGCAGACTAATTTTTCCACATTCTTAGGTTAAAACTGCTGAACAACCTAGTACTAGCGATTTGCAATGTAAAAAGACGCATTTATTATTTCATTGTTTTTAAATCGAAATTTTACGCACAAAATTGCTATGATCTAAAATATGATTGTTTATTTAAAACTACCCCTTATTAGAGAAAATAAAAGTTGCCGCCATAGCGTTTTTTTTTTTTTTACCGTTTATGGCGTACCTGTCCATCGACCCTGCAGCCAGTCTCAACAAAATCACCAATATTTTTGTATTTTTATATTTAGAAATTGGTTATTGAGTATTAATTTATAATTAATACAACAATATTTCTATTCATCCCATTTCACGGTAAGCAATTTAGTATATGAATTATATTTTTTAATGATTTATCAATGAAATTTTTAAGTTTTCTTTACTATGTACGCAATTATCATTGCTATATTAAATTAAACTTTTACAAAATATAACGATTTTATTTTTACTAATATAGTAATATAGAAATTAAAGACAAAAACATCGATATGTTTACTTTAGTGCGCCACCTAGCGTGCATTATGTTAATTAAATTTAACTTAATATCAGATAGTCGTGACACTACTAAAACTAAACGGATTCTACGATGCATATATTTCCTTGGCCTGTCTCAATTTCAAATTCAATTAAATGCTCGCAAGTGAGGTAATTATTTATTAGAGTGTTTTACAAATTTACAATTTTGTTTTTGACATTTAAAACAATATCGATGTTCACCCTGTATCGATACTTTCGACTCGATGTCGATATCGATGTTGTTCTAATACCGATCGTCATTAGCTTGCGTTAGTGTAACACTCACTTGTTGCACCAGCCTCTCAACTTCAGGGCAGCCAGAAGACTCCCAGGACCTTCGTGACCAAGCAGGTGCGAGAGGTAACTGCCCGGCTGTGAAAAACATAAAGAAACCAAATTAAAAATTATATTCTTTAGCTTATTTTGAAATACAATCAACTTAAATATATTAATCAAACTTATTTTTTTTACTTTATTACTAAAATTCGTTTCTAATATGCACAGCACAATGTGAATAATAATTCAAATTCAAATATATTTATTCAACATAGGAGCGATACACTCACTTATTGATTTTCAAAACGCTACCACCGGTTCAGAAAAGTACGTGAGAAGAACCAGGGAAGTAAAGAAACTCAGTGGGACTTAATTTTTTGGCATCTTTTACATTAAACAAACAAGCTTGTAATCTTAACATTATCATCTTCTTAAAATAGCTGACAGAGAAGCTTTTGTGATAGAGATTCCAGTTAGTTACCAAATCTAATTACCAAAACAAGTTACTAACCCTATATTCTATTAAACTTTAAGCCAATACGCTACTGATTTGTAGCAGAACTTGTGGATCGCGTTGGTCCTGCCCCAGAAGGCCTCCTGAAAAAGGGGACCTACCACTCCCAAATACATAATGTGCAAATATAACTCACCCCACTTTTGTAATAACCTCTGGTGTCCGGTATAGGGAAGTCTATTGAGAGGTTCCTCAAATCCTTCACCGGGACGCAGTAGGCCCTCTTCCTGCACCTCTCTGCAGGGAACGGGTGCTGGGGCCAGCTCGGTGCTGTCACCCCCTTGTCCGGGACGGAGGCGAACAGGGTTGCCACCATCTTCTCCAGGTCGTCCAGGCTCTCTGTGAAAGTTATATAAGGTCAACATTAGTACATTTTTTATTGGTTAGAGCTATGGTGGTCTAGTGGTATTGGCCCTTGCTTTATAAGCCGGAAGTCGTGGGTTCGAATCCTGCAGGAACACGACTATGTGGTATCGTTGCTTTCTGGTTGGTTAGGACAATTTAGGTCGAACACCCAATTGTCTTAAAAGTAAGATGATCCATGCGTCGGATGAGCATGTAAAACGTCGGTCCACCCACCAACCCGCATTAGACTAGCGTGCTGATATGCGGTCCAAAACGTCCCTAATGGAGAAGACGTGCATTAGGGGAGGCCTATGCCCAGTAGTGGACTGACACAGGCTGATGATGATGAGACTAGCAGGAAATTCCTGATGGTAAATAATATACCGTCTTTTAAGTACTATTGTCACCAACCCGCTCACTGGCTTAAGACATGGGGCGTTATATCACGTTAACCCAGTAATTACGCTGGCAACGGTGCCCTTCAAACCGGAACACAGTACTGCACCCCAGACGTTCCCTAGTTAAAAGGCACCTTCCCTGAATAAATGACGACTGCCGACATGGTCTTGAAAATCAAGGCGGCCTTTTGCATGCGCATCAAATGCGTGGATCACCTTACTCTTTAGACATTTGGTTGATAAGCTCACATTAGTAGTACATTAATATTAGTGTCCGACCGAACTTTCGGTTTCGGTTTCGGTTTCGGCCAAAAATCAAGTTTCGGCCGCAGTTTCGGTTTCGGCCAAATTTGGCCGAAACTTTTGCCGAAACCGAAACTGGTTTCAGAAGTGTTTTCAATTTCAAAATAGTAGCGAAAGTTAAATGTATCATTGCTACAATCGAGCTCAGATCAGTCGATTTTAGTTGAGACAAACATTCTAAGTTTGACAAAAGAAATTGAGGAGGGGACAAATAGTAGTGAGATCAAAATATATATTCAAATTCAAATATCTTTATTCAATATTGAAGTTTACACTTGCTTATTGATTGTCAAACACTCTACCACCGGTTCGGAAAAGGACGCCTCAGACCTGAGAAGAACCGGCGAAAGAAACTCAGCGGGCTATTTTTTATGTCATCTTTTAAAAATAACAAACAATTTGATAATTCGGCATTACATATTATGCAATTTTAAAACAAGACCTGGAGCGAGCATTCCATTACCAGGCTGTGTTATCATTTAAAAATTCATTAATATCGTAATAACCTTTAACACATAAACGTTCCTTGACTACCTTTTTAAATTTATTAATAGTTAAATTCTGAACGTTTACTGGGATTTTGTTGTAAAAACGTATACATTGTCCCATAAAAGACTTACTTATTCTTCGCAGTCTAGTTGCTGGAAGAATTAAATTATGTTATACTCCTTGGTAACCAAAAAATAAATACAAATAATACTGGAAAGTGTAGCTCAGATATTTGTTGTGTTAATAAAAAAATCTTCTCGTCTCTTTACTTTTTTTCTGAATGTAGTCATTTGTTTGCTATGTGTGGAAATGTTCTCGAAAAAGAAAACCCATGTGCGACCTTGTCATTAAAACCACTGTTATAAAAAGTTAACAACGCAAGAGATTTATTGCGGCTCAAAGGCATCATGAGAAGAGACTGCTCTGTCATAATCAATTGTCGCAAAGTGGGCTTCTTAATTTCGAGTAGGGAGAACGAGTACACGGAAGAGGAACATGGTTGCAGACGTCCATCGAAGCCAGTAATCAACAAAAAACAGTAAGAATATGCTGCCATATTCGAAAAAACTGTTCTTAGCGATTAAAGAATTACCATCTGATACCTAATCCAAGAAACGAGCATTTCATTTGAATATGAGAAAAGTCTTCGCAAGATGGGTGCCGAGAATCAGAAACAAAATCGACTTCGAAGATATCGTTGGACAAGTTTTAAGAAGATTCTAAAAAACTATAATCTAGTTTTGTGGCAGTGGACAAAACACGGGTTTATCCCGAAGGATCTTCATGCCGTGGCCGTGGTAAATGGCCTGGCCGGGGTATGGCCTCAATATTTTGTAGAAAAATAAATAATTAAGCTATCATAGTCATTATAATCTATCTCATTTTTACTTTTTGATCCCCCCTGGCAACTACAAATACAAACCAAAGTATTAATTAGTAAGATTTCAAAATACCAATACTTAGTCTTTAATGCAACAGTCACAATTATTTATTTATTTATTAAAAGTCATATTGCTATAAGAAATTTATTTGAAAAGAAATTAATATATTTTTAATATTTTGTTACATAAAAATATTATTAGCAACTGAAATAAACGATTACCACACGTGTACTGTCTCCATTCCATGACTAAAAAAAAACAAAATAATAGCTCCATATTTTAGTATTTTAAGAATTTTTATTCTTGATCACGTGAGTTTCGGTTTCGGTTTCGGTTTCGGCCGAAACTGAAGCCACGGCCGAACTTTCGGTTTCGGTTTCGGTTTCGGCCGGAAAAACAGTTTCGGTCGGACTCTAATTAATATACACCATACAACCGGCTTATATAAGAAAACATTTTTTCAATCTTAATGACAGCTAATATAGCTGGAAGTAACTAGGGCTACCTTTTTAAAAAAAAAAAGGATCTTTTTAGAAAAAAAAAGGTGTTTGTAAAAAATAAAGGTTTTTTTCTCTCCGTAGCCTAGTGGTATACGCGTGTGGCTTAGAAACCGCTGGTCGTGGGTTCCAATCCTGCGGAGACTCAACAAATTTTCATTGTTGTTTCCTAGTTGGATAGGGCAATTTGGACCGATCACCCAATTGTCTGAAAAGTAAAATGATCTATGCGTCGGATGGGTAAAAAGTCGGTCCACCCACCAACCCGCATTGGACCAGCGTGGTCCAAAAACCCTCTAATGGTTAGGGGTGTATTAGGGGAGGCCTATGTCCAGCAGTGGACTATCACAGGTTGATGATGATGATTTTTATTAATTTTTAAGATTTTTATTAATTACCATGAGGTGGAAGTCGTGGACAACAGCTAGTGCATAATATATAATACCTTTTCCCAGTACAGCCAATGCCATGATGTTGGAAGAGTACCACTTCTTGTGGAAGTTCAACAGTTCCGTTCTCACATTGATGCCCTTTTTCTTCGGTATTGTCTCCAGTGTATCCCTGTTGCCTGGTGATATAAAAAATTGTACTAGCAAATACTAATGGACTTTAACACTTGATATGAATGAAGATACATTTAAATGAGACTTGATAGATGTTTTTGGCAATTTTTGAACACATTCAGTCGGTTTTACTTGATTTTAAGGGTTACCTCTGTTACTTAGGTCATAATGCAGCTTCATAATGGTAAAAGGTTTTTGTTTTTTAAATAGGTCCACCAGTTTTTAACATATTTATCAATCACCAAAATAATAATAACATATTGTTTTTATACAGGGTTACAGGAAAAGTCGTGCTAGATCCGTTAAGGGCGTGGAGTACCCATCATTTCTGACTCATTTCACTATGAAACACCCTACCCTAAACTTAACCCTTTTCGAGATATTCTACTTTTAATTTTTTATTTAAAATTGCCGATTTTATCCTAATATTTTTTTATTTTTATTTGTGTGTCTTATGATTGTTATTATTACATTTTACATGTGTAATAAGATGCTTTGAACATCAAACATTAATATTGTACATAGGTTACTTAAATAGGCCGTAGTAGACAAGTGAAAGTTGAGAAATTAAAAAAGATTTCTCTAATGGATATCTAAAAAAAAATTTATGGCAGTTGTTCGGCAGATATGTTTTAAAATATCTACGTTTCATCAGCTATCTAACGAGGTATAACAATCTAGGATTTGTATTACATTTCAAGAGAAAAAAGTATTTGGGACGCTTCAGGTATTAATCCCAGTCCCAGGTAACGGTCCCGAGCCTATTGTTCTTTAAGTTATGACGTAGGTACCGTATTGTTTTTTTCGGCAAAATGGCGGTTTTTAGTTCTTTGGGGTTGACACTTATTGATTATTTTGATTATCAGTCTGCTTTTGTGCTTCGTACATAGTAGATGTGATATCGTTTTGCTCTTTCTCGACTTGGCTGTAATACTGGATCGTTTCTTCTAATTTGTGACTACTGCTTGTGAACTGGACTCTGATTTGTACTTAATACGGAAGTGTTGAAGATGTCGCCTACACACCTGAGGAATATGCTGATATGCTTATTTGTTACGGATACTGCGATTGTGTGTCTGCCAAGCTCGCAACGAATACATAATTCGCTACCCGATCGTCGAAGTGCCGGATGTGGCTGTTTTGACAGAGTTCATCGAAGACTTCGAGAAACTGGCTCCGTTTTGAGACGAAATACAGACATGGGTACATAATGGTACGGGTATAGGCCAGCAGTATGTACTGTAAACCACACCCTCCATTGCGAAAGTCCCAGATCACGGGCAACAACATTAGTGGAAGTTGTAGGATCCGCTCGAAAGCGTTGCACTATCTCATTGTCCTGTTCTTCGTCGTCATTAATTCGTGATCTTCCCATGTCTGTATTTCGTCTCAAAACGGAGCCAGTTTCTCGAAGTCTTCGATAAACTCTGTCAAAAACAGCCACATCCGGCACTCGACGATCGGGGTAGCGAATTATGTATTCGTTGCGAGCTTGCGCAGACACACAATCGCAGTATCCGTAACAAATAAGCATATCAGCATATTCCTCAGGTGTGTAGGCCGACATCTTCAACACTTCCGTATTACAAGTACAAATCAGAGTCCAGTTCACAAGCACAGTAGTCACAAATTAGAAGAAACGGTCCAGTATTACAGCCAAGTCGAGAAAAAGAGCAAAACGATATCACATCTACTATGTATGAAGCACAAAAGCAGACTGATAATCAAAACAATCAATAAGTGTCAACCCTAAAGAACTAAAACCGCCATTTTGCCGAAAAAATAATACGGTACCTACGTCTCAACTTAAAGAACAATAGGCTCGGGACCGTTACCTGGGACTGGATTAATACCTGAAGCGTCCCAAATACTTTTCTCTTGAAATGTAATACAAATCCTAGATTGTTATACTCGTTAGATAGCTGATGAAACGTAGATATTTTAAAACATATCTGCCTGAACAACTGCCATAAATTTTTTTAGATATCCATTAGAGAAATCTTTTAATTTCTCAACTTTCACTTGTCTACTACGGCCTATTTAAGTAACCTATGTACAATATTAATGTTTGATGTTCACAAGCATCTTATTACACATGTAAAAATGTAATAATAACAATCATAAGACACACAAATAAAAAATAAAAAAAATATTAGGATAAAAATCGGCAATTTTAAATAAAAAAATTAAAAGTCGAATATCTCGAAAAGGGATAAGTTTAGGGTAGGGTGTTTCATAGTGAAATGAGTCAGAAATGATGGGTACTCCACGCCCTTAACGGATCTAGCACGACTTTTCCTGTAACCCTGTATATTAGTAAAAATAAATTTATTTTTAAAATGATGCACCCACCAACCCGCATTGGACCAGCATAGTGGGATACGGTCCTAAAACCCTTAATGAAGAAGGCGTGCATTAGGGGAGGCCTATGTTCAGCAGTTGATTAGCACAGGCTGATGATGATGATGATGATGATGATGATAAAATGTAGAAGAAAACAGTAATGCTCTTTAAACAGAAACAGTAGGTTTGTACAATACTGTTATGCGGCAGATATATTTAAATTATTTAAAATAGTTATTCCATATCTCACTTGATTGATGTATAGCGTTCTTACTGGCTCATACTGACGACCTTATGTTATTATATATAATGGTCTACGTCTCAATAACAAGAATGCACATCATGAGTTTCGTGTCCCATAAAACAGTTACACACCCAGGGAATGATTCATTTTCAACTGATGTCTTTTGATATTTAGCTAGCCCAAAGGCATAGGATATCACGTCAAAATTGCCAATCAATTACATCACCCTACAGACCGGAAGACGGTAGCGTTTACACACAGAAACAGGCACAGCGCTTTCATTACACTATATCTTAGACTTCGACTTTGTCTTTCTCCTTACCGGTGCCGAACTTGCTGTACGGATGGGCAGGGTCCGCGGTGCTCTTGTTCAGCTGGTCCAGCCTCCAGGAGTCCTGCGAGGTGTTCTTTTCATGCTCCGAGTTGACCGCCCTCAGCTCGCGGTCGGTCGCCGACTCGGTGAAGAGGGGCGATATGAAGAACTGCGCGAATCTGCCGTTAGAGGGTGCTGTTACGTCAATTTTAAGGAGTTGACATGAAGAACTGTTAGAGTATGGCGTCAGACGGCGTTGTTTAGGTAGTAATAAATGAAGAACTGAGGGAATCTGCCGGCAGAAGGTGTTGGTTTGATAATTTTAGGGGTTGACATAGAAGAGCTGCGCGAAGGTACTGTAAGATGGCGCTGATTACATATTATATATTCTTCGCAAAGTTTCACGTAGTTTAGTCATATATTTACTAGAATCGTTAAGCAGTTTCACTCACATTGCCATGGTAATTAGATATAATAATGATAGCACATCATATAGTTACAAGTATAAAGGTTTTGCGTCTTAATAGGTCTCAGATGACCTTTTTTTTCGTATGTACGAAACAACGAAATAAAAAAATTCTTAGTCCGATGGGACAAGACCGACACGACCGGAGAGATCAGGCGCAGGACCGACTTTTTGTTTGCCCATCCGACGCATGGATCATCTTACTTTACAGGCAATCGGGTGATCGGCCCGCAGCGCACTTACCACCTAGAAAAACTGCAACAAAGTCACCCGCGGGCTTCGAACCCACGACCTCTAGTCTGAATAGACTGTGAAGGCGGTTGATACAAGACTGTGGAACAACCGCTACTCACATGTCCAGCGCCTCCGCCAAGTGTTGGGGCAGAACGTCGAAGTAGTAAGTGCTGTGGTCTGCCGAAGTAGACGCATTTGAATTCCCACCGTGTTCCGATAAGTACTTGTTGTACATGTTCTCCTGAATAACAGAAAAATGGTTGCCTGTAAAATCGGTATACGAGCGAAAGTAATATGAGACGTCTTTTAGTGGTAGAATGATTGTAATGTGAATATTCAATCGTACAGTAGGAAGAAGGATCAAATAATAATAACAATTCAAAATATTCAAATAACAATTTCGACGCTCAAGTGTAACAGAGATGCAAGGTATGCCCCTCTTTCAAATCTGTCTCTCTCTCTCTCTCTCTCTTTGTGTCTCACTTAAGCAGGCTAACTGCGCACAAGTATGAGAGACGTAAGGCATGTTTCCGTCTCTTTTTCACTTAAGCAGGCCAACTGCGCCCAAGTAAGAGAGACGCGTGCCTCTCACTTTCTCTAATGGTTGCCTATGGAGAGCGTTACGTGAGCAGCGCGGTGACACAATTTTCGATAGTGCCTCCCTATCTTGAACCAATTTATAAGACGTTGTCACGTCAAAAATAGTGTTAATACACCAGAATAGTAATAATAATTGTCGTGATCGAAAATCATTTTTTTATCTACAAATAAATGAACATGGAGTGTCTTTTGTCACATTTGTAAAACCTTTTTTTTACATATAACAAAAAAACTCTTTTTTTTATATTAAGGCCGGTCAGTTTGTTCTGACCAATCTCAAATGGCTGGTCCGATTTTGACGGTATTTTTACTAGAAGATAGCTTATGAACTGTGGGTAACTTAGGCAGCTTTAAAAAGAAAGTAGCATTGTTTTATATCTATTATATATTACAACGCGGAAATATCGCGAACAACTTAGTAATTATGTTCAGTATTACATTCGCTCATTGATTGTCAATGAAGCTACCACCGGATGAGATCAACCGGCAATAAAAATTCAGCGAAACAATTTTTTTCATCTCTTACAGTTAAATTAATACAATATACACGCATTAGCATAGAGGCAAACATCCGTTGCTTAATAGTATCGTCTTTTCGTTACGTTATTACACGATATGTATTCAATATTTAGTACATATCTTACCTCTGGGTACTTTTCCGTTCCAAGGAACAGCATGTGCTCGCAGAAGTGTGCCAGTCCGGGCAATTCGTCCGGATCACTTAAATAGCCTGAGAATTCATAGAAAGTTTCAAAAATTCCATAGATCAAAGATAAGGCGTTGGGTAGAATAATAATAAGAATATTTCTAGACGATTAGCACAACATCGTCTAGTCCGAAACTAAGCTAGGCTTTCACCGTAGAAACTAGATGAACGGTAATATGTATATACCGTGGATTGAATTATCTTTCCTAAATAAATAAATATAAACGACTGCCTCCGTAGCCTAGTGGTATAGGCGTGTGGCTTAGAAACCGGAGGTCGTGGGTTCGAATCCTGCGGGGACTCAACAAATTTTCATTGTTGTTTCCTAGTCGGTTAGGGCAATTTGGGCCGATCACCCAATTGTCTGAAAAGTAAGATGATCCATGCGTCGGATGGGCATTTAAAAAAGTCGGTCCACCCACCAACCCGCATTGGACCAGCGTGGTGGGATACGGTCCAAAAAACCCTCTAATGGATAGGGGTGCATTAGGGGAGGCCTATGTCCAGCAGTGGACTATTACTGGCTGATGATGTAAATAAATATATATAAATACACACTCAAACACGACTTAAGCATTTCTCGCAAGGTAGCAATTGAACCCACACCATTCGACGTTATAGAGTCACTAACCACTACGCCACGAGCGTCGTCATGCCTAAGTAATAGATAAAGATGTAAAAATTACTTAAAAGTAAGGCAATGGACTTTTTCCTCTTTTTCTTTTTTGGATTTTTTCCAGGTATCGGCTTATCCATCCAGCAATACCAGAATAACACTTTAGACGCTGACCGACTGGCATCTGATCTCCACAAGCCAAAGGGGAAACTACATATCGCGGATGAATTTGCTGTCAGTAAATTATAACGCACTGACATCCTATAATGACAGCCAAAGATGACCTTAAAAGCCAGGACCTATTTTTGTCATGCCCAAGCGACGTATAGATGATTTATATTATCCTAATATATTATACAATAACGACAGTATATAGGTGTTTCCCCGCAGGATTTGAACCCGCGGCCTCCGCCAATACTTTATATACGTTGAATTAAATAATGCTACAATAGCGCCGATTACGCCACTATGATGAGTTAGCTTGCACATAAAGAGTTCGTGTCTTTTTACAGCATGCAAGCATGTTACAGCTTTAGTTCTCTCTTTTAAAACGACTTCAAAAAAAGGAGGAGGTTCTCTCTCTTATATGTCTGTATTTTTTTTAAGTTTGTTACCTAAGAAGCTTTCGCCCATGTGAACCGAATTATATGGTTTTTTTTCTAATTTTATTTGAAAGCTGGTGCTTCATGTTTGGTCCCATAGCAATTTAGTCCAGTTCTGACGCTGGCATCCACGGAAAATTGAATAAGTCTGAAATTTACATTAACTGTCATCAGCCAGTGATAGTCCACTGCTGGACATAGGCCTCCCCTAATATACCCCTCTCCATTAGGGGGTTTTAGGACCGTAGCCCACCACGCTGCTCCAATGCGGTTGGTAGGTGTTATGTGCTCAACAAATGGACAATTAATAGCTCAATTTCACGCCAATCGATTTGAAGTCGGTTTGATTTCCCTTACCGACATTTACGTCCATCGCGGCCGCTGATTTGTCCGTGCTGGGGTCGCTGACTAAAAGCACCTTGAGGTTGTTCGTCAGGAGGAGACCTCTGAGAAAAAGAGCATAACAAAATAACCTTAAAGATGTTGTATTGATACAACGCTAGATGGCGGTGACAATAACTAACTGATTTAAGGTTTAAATGGATCACTTTATACACACACGAAATTTTATTAAAAACAGTCAAAACACATTTAAACGTAACGCTACATACTGACACTTAATTATTTGCAAACTTTCAGACACATCATCATCATTAGCCTGTGATAGTCCAGTGCTGGACGTAGGCCTCCCCTAATACACCTCCATCCATTAGGGAATTTTGGACCGTATCCCACCACGCTGGTCCAATTTGGGTTGGTGGGTGGACCGACTTTTTACATGCCAAACTTTTGGACACATAACAAAAATAATTACAGATCAGTGCAACAAGACACCTTCGCACTTGTTGAAGTGTTTTATCCTCATGTTTAAATACAAATAAAATACAAATATTTATTTGGGTACGATTATACAGAGAAGTCTAGATAATGTCTTGTAGACTCAAACTAAGGAAATCTTGTACTTTATATCTTGTATTTTCAGCTAGATGACTAATAAATACATACACTAAGTTTTCTTACGTAAATAAATGCATATTATACAAATACAAACATCGAGACACGAGAAAAAATCTATGTTCATAAAAAAAATATTTTCACCGTGGTAGGTATCGAACCTACACCCCAGACAGGTTCACTAACCACTACGACGAGCATGTTATCTTATAATAAACTAGCAGATCCTGCCACTCGTTGGTGTGGCTAGATTTCGTGAAACCCCTTCCTTAGCTGATCTATACTTAGCAAGAGAAATGTTATATATTCGGGCTTATACCTTCAGAGATATCGTGATCAGGGAGTCCAAAAACTGGATATGCTATATTTAACCGTAGATCAATAATATCACATTCATCATCGTCATCAGCCTGTGATAGTCCACTGCTGGACATAGGCCTACAATAATACACCCCAATCCATTAGTGGGCACCGTATCCCACCACGCTGGTCCAATGCGGGTTGGTGATGGACCGACTTTTTACATGCCCATCCGATGCATGGATTATCTTACTTTTCAGACAATTGGGTGATCAGCCCAAATTGCCCTAACCAACTAGGAAACAACACTGAAAATTTGTTGAGTCCCCGCAGGATTCGAACCCACGACGTCCGGTTTCTAGAGCACGCGCCCATACCACTAGGCCACGGAGGCAGTTATAATATCACATACAAAATTCAATAAATACCTATACTCCCGTTTGTCCTCCTGCGACTTGACGATATTCTCGTATCTCTTCGACACGAGGTGTGCGGCGCTGGCGGTGTGGATGGAGGAGGGGGTGCCGGGGGGCGAAGCGCCCAGGCCTCCACCCGCGTTGGGCGAGTCGCGGGGGGCGTAGTGCGACATCGGACTGCAACTGAGGTAACTGAAGGTAGAATTGTTGAAAATCATTGCAGGAAGCATTTCCTTATTGCAGATCCCTTTAACTTACTATCGTTCACCAGATGGTAAGAAATACATCCTAACCATTAGTGTATTGATATATTTGACACCCTAAGATAGGTTAAGATAATACTGGCAGTCTATCCACGTCTCTTATTGTCATGGCTCATGTTAGAGTTTTTTAATGAATTTTCCTATAGTAAAAAGTGGCAAATGTTACTCAAGATGAATGTATCTTTCTAATGGTGAAATATTTATTAAATCAGCACAATAGTTTTTAAGTTCTCTCATTATAAACATATACACAAAAATACAAATCTTTCCTCACACAGACTAGAAATATGACCTGGCTTTGAACAGATGTCATGATAACCAAAGATAATTCAATAAGATTAAAGGTATTTTATGGATCTTTCATTTACACTTGACTTAGTTCTAGATGACATTTCCAAAGTATTTTTTTTAATAGTAAATCTAGACTCAGTGATAATGTAGCAAAAGAATTTTTTGATTGGGAAAATAATGTTATTATAACATTTATTTCCTACAAAAAATAGAAATATTCCCTCTATATATAATAATATTGAAACAGAAGTAAAGATAAGCTCTTAAAAATAGCACCAGCTTTGGTCCGCTTTAAGCCTACTTTTTGCACATTTGCCAGTAAACTATTTAATTTCTTGAGTACTTTTTTAGTTGATTGCCTGTGACAGTTCACAGCCAATGGTTTTACCAGTGTAAAACATAAAATTCAACAAAATCACAACAGAGGATTGTAAAGATTCACCTTTTTAACTCAAATAAAAGTAATAATTTTAAATAAAAAAAATAATTTCTTATGTCATAATTATGGAAACAAGAAGCAGAAAAGTTATTTTCTATAAATATATTAAATCAGTCACAACATGGGTATATAAAGGCCATATATTGTGACTTTTTTGCATAAATTATTTTCATATTTTATTTGGTGGTCAAAAAAAAAAACAAAAACAAAGTTAACCATGCATTGTTTACTTCAAACAGCTTGTTATATTATAATATATTTTGTTACTTATCAAGTAAACTGAATCAAAACTAGTATTATTTGTTGAAATTTAATAAGAGACATACTATAGGATCATGGCCTAATTTACCCACTGAAGATGTTTAAAATTATAATGCGTAGTTTGTTTGTATGTAACATCACTTTAGCCTGAATTTGATTCAAAAATAATTGTTCTTAGCTAAATGGGACATAAAAGTTAAAACAAAATCTAGTACAGAAAATGTAAAGAAAAGCATTTTTATTGAGTGAACACATGTGATGTTTGTTGTCATAAGATTGTTATTAATTTAAAGTGTTGATGCCAAGCAACTGATAATAAAGGGTGATAGTGAATTATGTCGACTCGACCAACGGTCCTACATCAACTGACACTCAGTAGATGAACATTCACCTGTAAATCGCCGCTCGAGCACAGCAAACATGCACACCGCTACACTAGATACACCGTGTTCCAGGGCGGTTCTCACCAGCCAGTCCACGATTATATAGTCTGCAACCGTGCGTCCAGTCGTAAACCGATCGTCGAGATCCTAGAAGACTATAAACAAATGCTAACCATGTACTTCTGTATGTGTGGCCCTAATTTTAGCTAAAAATTTTAGCCACTAGTATGGACAAGTTCCGAATCCTGTGTTCATGAATTATCAAGCACGTTTCCAGAATAGTATGAAGCATAACATCCAAGTCAAAAAAAAAAAAAAGTTAATATTATTTGTAATGTTTTTTTTATTATATGAAGGCAGACATGTAGTCGGGCCACCTGATTGAAAGTGTTCATCGACACCCATGGAAATTCGGAATACCAGGGAGATAACAAACATGCCGCCTAACGTAAGAAATAGGATTTTTCGTCTCTTTTACCCAGTAAATATGCTGATTATGTGTTTTCACATAGCTACTTTAAGCATCATGGTACTGCCCCAGATGGCCCCCAGTAAAGGGACCTGCCAACTCTGAAAATTTCAAATTTGACTGCTCAAATTAAACATATTGTCATTCTTCTAGAATGAGGTAAACTGCTTATTAAGGAGTTATATATATGGCATTGATAATATAGGATTGCTGTGTTGTGTATGACATATTGCTGCTGATCCATCTAAAAGTCACTAGACATCGCCTTCTTACCTTGCTTCTGTTTATACTAATGATTGTTACTTTCATTTATAATTTGGCAACCTACAAAAGCCATGCACAAATAAGTTATAAAAACCAACACCACTGTTAATACAATGAAACATTAATTTTTTTTCTTAACCTAAAAGTAGAAATGGAACAAAAGTGATTATGAATTAAAGGTGAAACAATTTGAGTATAGTATATAAACTGAACAATTTGGAGATAGTATTACACAAAACCAAGTCCAATGTCAAACTTAATTGACTTCATAAAGTGGGTCATGTCTATTCTTCAAGCTTCACATAGGGATTGAACAAAGCTGTGGCTTAACCAAAAAGAATTCCTAGCATATCACCCAATTTGTTTTCAACATTAGGCTGATTACAAATCTTTCTTTAGCTTAATTAAATATTTTTAATATTTTTTCTAACATGATTTTGTCAAAAAAAAAAGATCTATAATCTAACTATAATAACTCTATATTCAAAATCAAATGGTGCCAAACTCTAAATGTTTTGATTGGTGTCTATACAATATTCAACCCATAAGAGTACCCACTATTGAAAAGTCTATAAAAAGAACTGATATTTTATAACATAAATTTATCGCATGACGCTGAGACAGGCTCTTACTCTTTTAAAAAAACATAACCAATTTTGATTATGTTCTCAATATATTTAATAAACTGAAAAGTTTTAAAAATCATGTCACTAAATTATATATTTCTTATTAATAGTTTATAGGCCAAAACAATGCTGGCCAGATACACTATACTCATACAAAAAAAAACAAATGATATAGGTATAAAAATATTTTGCGCTTTTATTGGTAAAACCTTGCAAAGAGATTTCTGTGATCCACCAATTAAAAAACTTAGTGCTATTAGAGTTTGATATTTATCCTATTTTTTATAAACTCTGTTGTTGTGGTTATTTGACGCTGGCATAGAAATATGTGTGCACTTTTATCTGTCTATCTTATACAACATTAAAGTTTCCAATAAAATCTTAATATTTTAATAAGAAGCTAATACTGGTAATTAATTAATGGTTATAATGTAATGTGAATTTGAATATCAAAATGGATTTCCTTTACCATAATAAGTATTTATAATACAGAAAAACTTAGATGCTTATATTTATACGAACACTTATTATCACTTCAAGAAACGATTCTCACAAAATTTTAACAGCAAACGATACTGTTTGCTTAAAATATTAATTTTTAATTCACATTATGACGGCAAATTTTATTGATTTTACTATTGAATAACACTAACAAAGTAAATGGCAACTAATAATTTTAAAAGCATTATTTATTCAGATTGCCCTGATTTATTAAAAATCGTAGAAGTATTGTATTATCATTAATAAAAACTATGTATTGCGATTAATGCATGTTTTTGATAAGACAGATATATGTAATAGTAAAACCTAACCTTCTGAAACTTGCTCGACAGAAAAAAGTTGGCGAAATGCTTTGGTATCCACACAACAGTAATCTTTTCGATGCCAGATTGAACAATTACAAAAAAACTATTAAAATATCACAACAACACACTGTTTTTGACTGAATGACAAATTATGATATGACTTGTAATGTTGTGTAATATCAGCAGTGTGGCTGTTTGAAAATAAAATAAAATGTAAGAAATAAAATAGAGTAAATAGTATTTTTACATGAAACATAATTATCGCTTCACATCTAATGCATAATAATGTAAAGAAGACACGAAAACTTCAAAGGTTATTAGACAAAGCCACGTCGTAGCTCTTTATCTCTCTATCAGTTAACAGGATTTTTTTTTAAATATTCGGCCTACGCAAAATTACAAAGAAAGATTAGGATATAGAAGTTATTGAAACATCGTAACCAATTTTTACTTTATGGTTTATCCTTATTGTACCTTTACAACCCATCGAAGTCGAGCAACCTTTTTTGTGGCCTGGCTCCGAGAGCCCCCTGAAGAAAGCCTCGCCTCGGGCTGCTAGTTTTAATCCCGATAGCGTACTGTATTGGGCCGAATCTAAGCCCGACCATTGCTTTGTAGGTATTTAAGGCGTTGTGTTCAGTTATACATATATTTAAAACTTTGTAAATGACGTTGAGCTATGACTTAACAGCACCAAGGGCCCCCCGCCTCGGCTTGGGCTGTCACTTTATGGTTCTCGTTAGCATGCTGAATTGAGGGCTGCCCAGGTGGACCTAGGCTCTTGGTTCGATTCAGACGCTTTCTTAAGGATGTTTTTATAGCTTGAAGAGAACTAACATTACTACCACTTCTTCAGACGTTGATGCTGGGAGAAGAAGTGGCGCAAGAAACTTCAGCAACGCTCCTATCTAATTTAGTGTTAAGCTACAGAGCCATATAGCAAAGGGTGTTTCTATTCGACCTCATCGGTGAGGTCGATATGTGTATGTGTATATACTATACACACCTATACTTAGTAGTATGGGTGAAGTGTATGACATGTGAAGGGTGTCGGAACCAATTTAGCTTTAATGGCGTTAGTTAAATTCTTGGATCTAAAAGACGTGGTGTCTTCAAACATCGGGTACGAACAAAGTTCCTTCGGCTAATGTATAATCGACACAATTTGCATAAAAATCATCAGTATTTTAGGAAAAAAAATCAGTAAAATTCTCTTTGTAACGTCAAAGTAAACGTTTTAATAAAATTATTAACCAGGAAAAAGCATGCAATCTTATACACAAATAAAGCTTCGATGCATCGTTATTATGAAAAAAGATTTTTTGCCATCTATGTTCAATTAGGCCTGTGTCAATCGTTAATTTTTAATGATTCGATCGATCATGTATTTATTTTTAGTATGTCCCGGGTCTATTGATCGTTCATTTGACCCGTTCTAACGAAGAGTGGTTTCAACTTGCATGATACAATATTATTGTTATTGTCGATTAGATTATGTGTGAGCAACTTGCGCACTTGATAACATTATTATAACTGAATAATTAATGCAAAACTAAATAATGGCATATAGATATAAAATTAATCATGAAAATCAATTATTGAACTTTGATCAACAACTGATTTTCATGAACCAATTTGAAAGAACGGTTTCGCACTTCAAAGTCATAGAGGCGCTACACTAAATGATACAATTTTAAAACATCTTAAAGATCCTAGTTGACTGATTGACTAATCATCATCATCAGCCCGTGTGAGTCTACTGCTGGACATAGGCCTCTCCTAATCCACACGCCTTCTCCATTATTAGGTTATTGGACCGTATCCCACCCGTTTTCTAAAGCACCCCTTTACAACTAGGCTGCGGAGGCAGATAGACTAAGGCGATTAAAAAAAATATTCTATTCACCAAACCTTTGATATAACTTGGCCCTTTTCATCAAATCTTTACACACATGCGTGATTGACGTCTATGGAAGTAATAAGTACTAACTACAACAAGAATAAGCTACCGTCGCATTATTATTCCAGAGCTAGAGCTAGTAACTGTGTTTTTGTCCCTTTTTGGCGATGGTGACTATATTGAAATATGATTTAAGGCAAAATATTACAAAAAATATTCATTCATTTCATCATTACATCATGTTCGATCGATTTTAATCGATGATGCCAACAATAACAAACTTAGTCTTTGTGGGACACGAGTCGCAGCTGGACTGAGATAAAATTACGATAAGCTATCTATTGTAGCATATTTAATTAATTAAGTAAGAAAAAAAATGTGTGCGTGTACTAGCGTACACTCGTAAGAAGTGAAACTTCTTTATGACTTTATTTTTCAAAAAAATATTTACTATATGCAACTTTACAGAAATTGGTTAAAAAAAGTTAAATTAGATAAAGTTTAATAAAAGGCTTTCATTATCATTGACATAAATAAGAATTCTATAATTATTTCATTTTAGCTTATTACTACAAAGATTATTATTGAATGTCGTTATTACATATTTATGTTATTAATGGCTTATGGTAACTGAAATACGAAATATATTGTTTACACTACTCCGCTGGAGAAAGTATACTTCGAATCACACGTGGTAGGGATAAGAAAAAGTTGGCGCGTAACGTTTTTTTATGGCATACGCAGGCAAACGAGCAGTCGGGCCACCTGATGGGAAGTGGTCACCGACGCCCATAGACATTGGCAATACCAGTGGTATCGCCAACGCGCTGCGTACCGTGAGACATAGGGTGTTAAGTCTCGTTTACCCAGTAAATACGCTGGCTGCGATGCCCTTCAAAAGGGAACACAGCAGTGTTTTTACACTACTGCTTCGCGGCAGAAATAGGCACCATGGTGGTACCCGCCCAGACCGTCTCCATTTAATAGGGGACCTACCAGTTACCAAACGTTAAGTTTCACTTCAATTACAATTTTTTTCAGTAATCGCTGTTACTTAGCTATGAAAAGCGAATTATAATCCTATACACTATACTGAAAACCAGAACTCAATAGCTTCTAAAATGACTGAGTTATCGCGATTTTCAATTTTTCCGGTTTGAGGGTCGCCGAAATCTTTGAAGGACCTATCTCCCGACTCCGTGAGACACACAAATTCCACACCGCTGCGATGTCCCGTTCAGGAGATTTTCCCGTTCGAAGTTTATAGTAAGAGGGGGGGGGGGGGCGAATTTTAATTTAAGCGCGTAACGCACAAAACGTTTTTTTCTAACCCCGATAAAGAAGTTAATTTAAAAAAACATTTAAGTTTACATTTAATTCTAATTACGCTGTATGACTTAAACGTACATTGATACCATGTGGATCTTTAATTATAGATTGAGGAGTATGTCGTGTATCTTACAAAATAATACAAACAAAAATTGTCTTTTAATAATTTGAATACTGGTGACAAACAAGCAACTAAATCCTGAGCCTTAAAATGTTTGCCATATACAGCTAATGCATTAGTCAATTTTTGAGAGGAACTTATAAGCATAATATTCATCCATATTTCCCTAACATAAGGATCTCTCAATGTCGTCTTACAGCAGGGCGTCCCACACTACGTCGCCGAGCCTCGGTCTCCACTCTAGAACTTTCCGACTACAGTGGTCGTCAGTTGCTCGTTATCGGAGTGACGACATTCGCAAAGTGGCATGTGGGGACTGGATGAGAATAGCCGAAGATCGGAAGCGATGGCATGCAAAGTGAGGCCTATGTCCAGCAGAGGACTATAACAGGCTGATAGTAATGATGACGATGAAGGATCTTTAGGAAATCTGATATTTAAAAAAATATAGAGAAACGATTTTCGATCTTGAACTAGGACTATCCAGTTCAGGTCAGTTCTTTGGCTTAATGAAGTTTCCTTATAGATTTCGCCAACGTCAATTTTTTAGATCAGACTCTGCTATATGTAACAGGCTTTGTGAGCAAGGCCACAATTAAAAACTAAGAATTGATTTGGTGCTGAGACAATCAACCACAATGGTCTCTGTTGACGTATCTAAAACAAAAAGAGACACACAATAAACACAGGGTTAGTTGGTAACTATCCAGATCATGCATGGGCACCGTAGTTCTTCACTGACAGATATTTCGAACCATTCTCTCTCCACCTCTCTCTCGCTTTCGCAAGCCCCCACGACAAAAATATTCCGCATTTTAATTCAAATTTATAATAATAATAATAATAATATTCCTGGACGAGTAACACAACATCGAGTCTCTGCGAAATTCTTTAAAATGATATTTTAAAAATTTGAAATCAAATCGAAAACATTTCATGTGTGGTTGGCAGGTCAAGTATCCGTATTTCATATCTGAAATACGGATACTTGACCTGCTCTGACTCCTTTTAAAAGAAAACCTATACGCCAATCGCAATTTTTTGCGTTCATTAGGCTTTACCAGTAGCAACAAAATGCTTCAACAAGTCGGTTTGATTGATATATATATTTAGAAACATTTTAGAAATATATAATTTAATTTAAATACATTACCTCAATCGCTTATTTATTTTACAAATAATGACTGGATTTACATCAACTTAACTCTGGCAACTCTAAGACACTCTAGAACGGGACACAGCGTACTAAAGAGTATACTAATAGTGTAGAATATGAGTGGACACTCAAGCCGTTTTTTGATGACATTGAAAAGCGCACTCTGTGTTTTAAAGGCGAGTAACCTACAAACACAATTGCAATTTTATTAGTGTGCATGTATAGATACATGCATGTATATGTGTGCGTAGTATTTACCGTTACTTCATGTTTTATTTTGAATATTTGAATAAAAGGACTGAAATTTGAGGTTAACATGAAATACGTTATAAACACATATATGTTTTTATTAATTCTCGTTTAAACTATTTTACCAATCCACATAATAGTTATATAACAAACATTATATTTCTAATTCAATAACAAAATTTTGGTTTAACATATTAATTTTAAATTGATTGTATGTCTTGACACATAAATGAATATGATTTTGTTATTAATCTTTTAATAGAAACCATTAAATTAAATTATAATTGGTTATCATAATAAATATTTTAATTATTGAACAATACATTTATTCAATTTTACCACATATCCAAACTAGTATATATACAAGTTTTGTTTGTTAAGGACTTCTTACGTCAAAGATATTTTAATAACATAATGTATAAGTAAATTTCAAAATATAATGTTTCATTACTGCTAATAGTCAAAATATTTAATTTCAATTTATAACAATAAAATAAAAAAAGCTTATTTAACTTTCTGATTATTTCATATTTATAATCATCATTAAAAAATGTAAAAAATATTCCAACACCACATGTTTATAATTTTCATTATTCTATATGAGTATTATATTTTTAAATGACATTTCTTATTATATGACTAGGAGAGTAACGCGTGTAAATACGCATAAAAGTAAAACAGATCTTATTTAAAATACCTGACTAAAAGTCGTAAATTAATAATATCAAATGTTACCCCCACCTCAATAAGAAGGATCATATTTCCGTTCATATTAGCTACCACTATATCGTAAATCAATAATGTACAAGTTAAAAATATTTCATTACTTTTTTGATTCTTTGAAAAATGTAATAATATTTTCATAACAAATATATAAATACTTTTTTCGGTATAATTGATTATTTATAATATTTCATTATTATAAATATTATTTAAATATGTTGTTTCTTGTTTTATATTTTGCATCTTTATCAAAAAAACAAAGTTATTCTCTAATTTTCTTTATCTACACTAGGGATGTTACGGAGCTTCGGTTCCGGTTCCGTTAAGTCGGAACTTCGATTACTATTATACTTTCGGTTCCGACTCCGGTTCCGACATTTTTAATCGGAGGTTTAAATCGGAGTTTTGATAAATTTGTCTTCGTAAAATATCTAAGATGGTTCAATAAAGAAAACTAATACGTTTTTCTTTATTGAACTCATTAGTATATCATGTATTGTGATGATCCGTTTTATGGTGGAAAGTTAATGGTAATACCAAATTCCAGCCCCTGCATTCAATTGCTCGTCAATTTTTGTCGTGTCCACCAAGCTCGGTAGCGAGCGAACAACTTTTTAGTGGCGCTGGCCTAATCTACGACCCCCTAAGAAATAAATAAGAGGGAGACAAAGCTTTTGTTCGCAAAATATAATACCCTACTTTTAGAGTCAATTAATACGATTTAATTTTTTTAAAGCTTTTGTTCGTTAGTAAGTTAGTATAATATAATTACTAATATATGCTACTTTGGTTTAAATTGATTCTATTTAAACTTGTTGTTTATTTGGAAATATGCCAATTTTGTTCATTATTTATATTTTATGTTACAACAGAAACTTGAAATTAAAAAATACTACAAAATGTTTTATTTGTCCTTAAATAATAATTCTCCTCATGTCACCCTGCCTCCGGTTCCGATTCCGACTCGGTTCCGATTCCGATAAAGCAAATTTAAAACTCCGATTCCGGTTTCGGTTCCGACAAAACTACTTCCGTTACATCCCTAATCTACACTACGTTACTGCCATCTAGTAAGACTAATAATCAACGTTATGATAGATTTAAAAAAGGCGTCACCTATCTCACGAAGGTCAAACTGTTAAAAAAAAATCTGTTCTGACAGATCTCTTCTAAGTGTCCCCCTTGTGTCCCACCCTGCAGCGTAACGTACACTAAGTGCCCTCTCGCTCGCTTTATTTTTATTTTGCGAACAACAAGACTTATACTAAGGTCATAAGAGTATATTCTTTATTTTAGCTGTTACATGCATAGGTAGAGCCCATTCCTTCTGTACGAAGCACTTGTTAATTCCATGGTCGCGCACATTAAGTTGAAACGAGTTGTCTCCGACGCGCGTGTTTGACACTTCTGCGTAACTGTCATCACGCCGTGAGGTTGTGTATATTTATACACGTTATACAACAAAAAATTCGCCATAGCATATGCCTATATATGTTTGCATTTTATGTTTTAGAAAATTAGTCTTGTTTAATGAGGTAAATTTAAAGCTAACAAGACATTTTTAATAGGGTTATAACCTTAAGCATTTCAAGTGAATTATTATATTCGTTTTATTCGATATAGTTGAATAAATAACTAAGGAGCTATCGCAACATATATAAGAGCGTGTAAAAATTACCTTTTTCAAACTCGAAGCGGAATCTCAAACCTAATTTTCAGTTGATACATTAATTGACAGATGAAAAGTAGTAATTTGACCGTACAGAGTTTCTAAATTCATCTAATTAACAGCACAAATTAATATTAAAAATAGGTTTCTCCATTACTAAGGTATTTGAGTCCACCAAAGCTATGCAATGTTTCAAGACTCAGAGTAGTAAATTGTAAAAAAAACTTTTTCATCAAATGTACCATATTATCTGGCATCGAAAGTGGGTCGATAATTTCTGACAACAGTTTTGTTATTATATTTTATTTATTCTGTCCTCAGATGCATTGTGTGACATTGTGAATTATTATATATTGAAAATTAAAATCGGATCACTCATTGTGCCAATGTGGTTAACAGAGGATTCATTGGCACACTTGTTTGTCTCTTGTACAAACCTAGTAGCCCCTCTCTATGATATCCTCCCTCCTAAAGTTCCCGGGTCGATCAACATCCCAATCCTTCGAACGTTTAATAAACCGTACCAAATTAAAACCCTTTGTAAATTTATTCATGTAAATAAATCTTAAAATTTTCCCCCCTCTTCCTTTCCTCATTTGTTGGTCTGTATCGACGTTGCGTCATATGCGTCTTTACAGACGATTAACGTCATTATCTGCTCAGAGGAACACCTCTTTCAGAGAATCACTTTGTGGCTATATAAGCCAATTCGGGAGCGACATTGTCTTCTACACCAGCGGCAGGAGAAATGTCAATTAGGCAGGGTGGTGGTGCCGGTGTGTCTCATATGCCTCCTATCCGCAAGTAATTGAAACCAGGCTGTATCGTGGTGAGCTCGACCCTCCTTCACACTCTCACGCCGTCCAATCCTATCCAATGGATTATCTATTAATAGACAATAAGGCGATCGGCCCAAATTGCCCTAACCAACTAGGAAACCACAATGAAAATTTGTTGAGTCTCCGCAAGATTTTAAACCACGACCTCAGGTTTCTAAAGCACATGCCCATACCACTAGGCTACGGAGTAATCCGTTAAAAATATATAGTTATATATGATAATAAAATCAAATTCACAAAATCGATCTGCCACTCGCAGTGGCGACTAACAGGGTGGATGAAGGGCTGCCCTGGCCTCAGGTCTTGGGGGCCCCAAATGTTTTCGCTTTTCATAATACTTTAAAATATGCTTAGTACCTTCATGATTTCATTAAGATTAGCCACTACAGCCATCGAAAGTGTTTACGTGGTACTAATAAACTTTATGCTGAACGCGTCAGATACTCTGGGGTTTCATGTCTGTGTATCTGGTACTTCCTCTGAATGAAGGAAGCGTGAATAATTCACTTTTGTGCCTACACTTACATTGTACTTAAGTCGAAAAATATACATTGGCCTTATACACTTGCTTGGATCTTTATCCAAACACCTTTCAAAACTTTGATAAGAAGAAAGATTGGTGCAAAGAAATTAGTCAAACTGAGGAATCGGGATGTAATGCACAAATCATTGATATTGAGACAGCAAACAGAGTTGAAAAGTCTATTAAATGTGATGTTAATACAAATCCGATGTGACTGATGCTGACACACAGAATGATAAAACTAATAAATTAAAGAAAAATACTGAGGAAGCCAAAGAATACGTCGCTGTTAGAGTTTTCTTATCCAATGATGCTGCACATTGGCAATACCTAGTGCCAGCACATTAGAATTTCCATTATCGAGAAGGGTAGTGAAGTATTTCAAAACAAGGATGGACCTTTTGAATCTGTGGAAAGACCAGGTGAAAGTACTAGGAATACATTGTTGTTTAACTTTGCAGTGGTTTTACTTACATTTAAACGAGACTAAATAATTAAGGAAATGGATGCTATACTCATCAAAGAAATTGTATCAGTACTACTGCCAAGTTATTTGCCTGTGAGTCTGATAATCACATAAAGTAAATTCGTCTCTGAGTCTTTCACCTTTGTAAAGAATAACGATGAAACAAGAAATGGAAACATTTAACATCGGCTTGTATATGTCAGTTGTCTTAGGCCAATAATGTGTGCTTTCAGTATGCCCACCGCAAAGATAATTCTTCGAAACCAGGCTTTTAGATAGTACGTGTGAGCTGAACCTATTCCGTGTGAAGACATCCTCAAACGTCCAGAAGAGGTCCTAGTGCCAATGGATACTATCTATTTACATAGAGCAAAAGATCGAATTTAATTCTCGCTAACCAAACATGGGGTATAGAGCCTATGTCAATGAAATTTCAGTGAGTGTCCGCAGATTTTAGACCACACCTATGGTTTTGCTAAAATTAGCCCATTACACTTAATTTGCGATTTTAACGGAGTAATCATACTTTATAAAATTGACTTGATATAAACTGATAATAATATTCCAAGTTGCTATTCACAATCTGCGACTCGTCTGCCACTCTAAGAAACCAATTAATAAATCTCATTTCGTTTTATTTCGAATTGATAATAAAATTTTACTTGAATTAATAACAAAACAAGTTTTTGAGGTTATAACATTTAAGATTGTAAGTTGCTATTAAAAAAAATACGCGCGTAATAAAACAACTTAATTGGCGCTCATCGTGCTATGACATCATCCAGAACAGGAAAAAGAAACGTGTAAACGCAATTATTATTCTCTATTGAGGATTTTTTAAATTCTCACGAATTGCCAGCATTAGTTTGTGATTTGTAGACACGCGATCAGCAATTTATTAGTTTTTTTACTAAAGTTTCTTTCTTTTAATCTTTCAATCTTCTATCTTCTACCGATCTTCCATCTGCTATCGAACATAATTTTATTCCGATATTTATTAAAGATGCCACGAATATTCGGCTGCTATTCGGTATTTGACCAATTTGGTTACTTTTTGGCTGACTGCCTAAAAGAAATAGGTACTTTATTCGTAGTGTAATTTTTTTTGATCTTCTATAGGTCATGTTAGCTGTCATTTGGTCCCATTTTTTTTTATTTTGTGATTAGTAGTTTGATAGATTTTAAGAAATTAAGAAAATTTCAGCGTCAAAAATCGCAACCTCGGGCGATTACATTGCAAACGTTGGCTCAACTTTAACTAATATACTCCTAACTAGGTTTTACATAATAAACTTGAATTGGCCTAAATAACATCCGCGAGTGTTATGTATCGAGCGTGTATATATGTTTTAGGAACAACCCACAATAACAATTTTCATCCAAAACATTGTGAAAAATTGCAATCGGACATATTCAAATCTTCATCATCATCATCATCAGCCTGTGACATTCCACTGCTGGACATAGGCCTCCCCTAATACACCCCTATCCTTTGGGGGTTTTGGACCTTATCCCACCACTCTGGTCCAATGCAGGTTGGTGGGGTCGACCGACTTTTTACATGCCCATCCGACGAATGGATCAACTTACTTTTTAGACAATTAGGTGATCGGCCCAAATTGCCCTTACCAACTAACTAAACTACTAAAACAACAATGAAAATTTGTTAAGTCCCCGCAGGATTCGAACCCACGACACCTCCGGTTTCTAAAGCATACGCCCGTACCACTAGGCTACGGAGGCAGTGATTCAAATAAAAAAATTCAAAGCTTATTTACAGAAATATAGTGTTAGTTGACGTAAAAGTTATTGCATTTAAAAAAAACATTCTAAGTGCATAAAACTTGTTATACTTGACATTTCGATTAAATGAGTATCCTAAAAGCTATTACAGATTCAAAATGCAATATAAGTTGTCACATTCTTATATTTCGCAAAATGATTATATAATTTTTGAAATCTGTTATTTCTCTTTGTTAAAATTCCACTTGTTAATAATTTACTACCATCAGTAACTGTATTTTTTAATCACCGTTTTGTTTTTCTTGCTAAGTTTTTTACACTATTTTTTTACTTATAAATTAATATTGTTAAATCTTTCTTTTACCTAGCTATCTTTTCAAGGTAACATGGGGTCGAATTCTAAGATTGACCTGAATAACAATTTTTGCACAGAGCGACTGGCATCTGACCTGCAGAACCAAATGGTTAAACTGAATACCATGGGTGAATTAATTGTCAGTAAATTAACGGCTGCCAAAGATGGTCTTCACAACCGTGAACCAATCTAGACATGCCCATCCGACGCATGGATCATCTTACTGTTCAGCTCATATTCCTCTGAACAATCAGGAAACAACGATAACTTAACGTTGTTACGATTCTAACCCATGTCCTTCTGTTCGTAAAGTTCCTAATAAATAAATAACTATAATTAATCCAGATTTATCTGAATAACAGTTTTACGCAGAGCGACTGGCATCTGACTTCCGCAACGCAAAGGGTGAACTGCATTCTAAGAATGAATTAGTGGTCAGTAAATATGAACGCTCTGACTTACAACAACTGCCAAAGACGGTCTTGACAACCGGGACCGACTTTTTAGATGTAAATAATAAAAAAATAAACATGTATAATACGCGTATAAATGACTAGCAACCCCGCAACCCCCCTTGTGGTTGGAATTTAGTAAAATCCGTTCTTAGCTGACCTCTACGCGGCGAAAGGAATATTCCTACCAAATTTCAAGTCGCTTTGCCGTATGGTCCAGAGATATCGTGATGAGTCAATATATAGGTGGGAATCTCTTTTATATATATATAGATAGATAAATAATAGGTTTCAGGAGGACATGATATTGGCTTATTTTTGTATATTTATCCAATATCTATATTCCTCATAATATAACACTTTGTATGTTTGCGCCACAAGGAAAACGGTGGTAGGTCCCCTTTTTTCAGGGGACCGTTTTATGCGGTATAACGCGTTGCCAATTTCTGCAGCAATGTCCAGTGTTAGCGTTGGATGCCGGCAATTATGCTCCATTGCCAGCGTATTTACTGGGTAAACGAAACTTCTAAACGGTCAATATATGACTTCTAAGAGCGTATAACTATTTTGCGCAAAATAAGCAGGTGCTTTCCGCACAAATTGCGTCACGTTTTCTGCCACCGCATTTTATGCGTGACCATCATCATCATTACAGATCCGCGGTCCCAGGCTAGTTTAACGAATTTTGAAATATAATTTACATAAACAAATATCTAATGTCAAATGCAATTGGCGGTCCGGTACTCTTATAGGTTAAGCATCGCGTGGAAATTCAAAATGGCCGCGGTTTGGCAAAAAGAACGCATTCGGTTTCAGCGCCACACACGTTTGACATCTGCCTTCGTATCAAAAGTATCATATATTAGTACCCGATACTAGTATCAGATATTAGTTTCAGATTGAATTGCCAAAAAAGTAAAATGTTCAATGTGTTAGACAGATATGTAAAAAGTTATGTTGTACCTACGCTGTGCTTTTTTCTGCAGCATATTAGTAGTTCGTAAATATTACTTACTGCCTCCGTAGCCTAGTGGTAAGGGCGTGTGCTATAGAAGGCGGGGGTCGTGGGTGTGAATCCTGCGGGGACTCGACAAATGTTCCCAATTGTCTGAAAAGAAAGATGAACCATGCGTCGGATGGGCAGTTAAAAAGTCGGTCCACCCACCAATCCGCATTGGACCAGCGTTGTGGGATACGGTCCAAAAACCCCCTAATGGAGGAGCGTTAGGAGAGCCTTTGTCCAGCTGTGAACTTACACAGGCTGATGATGACGATGATGACGTTCGACGATAGGTTTGTTTACATTCATCACAAGTCTAAATTGGATAAATAATTCTACGAATTATTTACTCTGCAACATTGGGAGTAATCGGAATAAATTCGAGATATATTTATCTATGGTCATGAGGTCAGCGGATGTTTGTTGTTTGTACGAAATTCGCCATCACATGAAGTTTTGCAGTCACATTTAATTGTGTTGTTTTTAATTGTTTTGATCATGTTAGCTTTAATTAAGCACCTTTTATCTCCTGCGGTCATTAGACGCGTCACGCAGTAAGGTACGATTCACAGCGTACCAGGATATCGGATTTAAATTTCTTCATTATCGTAGTGTGTAGAAAAATTGATGCACAGAAGTGTGGGTCCAATCTCAACTGTGGGAAAACTATTTTTGTGTATAGGAATATATATGTTGATAATGTTATAATAGTTTTATTCTCTGTATTGAAGTTATAATACGGTTTTGCAAAGTTTTTCGCGATTATTTAGTAATTAAAATTATACTATACTTTTTAAACAATCTATGGGCCATGGTCACGGGACCGACAAAGATGTTGGGCGTCAAAGTGTCTGTGTTAATTGGGCATTATATTAATTAATGTTATTAAAAGCGATAAAACTGCTCAGAATTGCAATGTATAAATATTATGGGTGCTAGTTTTCGCAAAGCATTATAGGAATATACTTAAGTGGCATGATTTCACCGTCAACTTGATTAAAGAAATTTTAAGGTTAATATCTAAGGTTAACAGTAAAATCAGTATACATAGACACGTACGACTCTCTGTGAATCATACCTATGCATCTATAAACGATTCAGTGTAAAAACCAGAAGAGACGTCACAAATGTCATTGTCACACGTCCAGGTAGAGATGTTCCAATACCTATATGATGTCGATAACTTCTGATTCAGGTGTTACACAAATCGTTTTTAGGTACCTCGAATCGATGTATTTTTTACAAATAGAAAGTGATTATACAAGTTAGGCAAACGCATACATTAAAGTCGATACATATTTGAATTTGGCAAGAATTAAAGTAAGCTAAGAATTAAAGTAAACAACAAAAATAACACTTTTCCGACAATTTTTATGACAAAAAATAAGTCCCGCTGAGTTTCTTTCGACGGTTCTTCGTCCTTTTCCGAACAGGTGGGTTTTTGACAATCAATAAGTTACTGTATCGCTCCCATGTTGAATAAAGATATGTAAATTTTAACTTCATTAAAAAACAAAAGGTGAATTTTATCAACATTTTAGGCGAATATGAAAGAATACGTTCTCTCATTTTGATTATTGCAAAATAAATATTTACTTTAGATTTAAATTTAGAAATATTTACTTCTTGTCACCACAAATATTGCTTGCCATTGCAATTTCATGGCAACTACTTATTTTAATTACTCATTTAATATAACTTGGTATTACAAAAGTACAATCGATGCTAAAAGTATTCGGTATCGATATAAAAATATCGAATATTTGCTCGTATTTACATGTATCTGACCCTAACGGCCAAGGATGTTTGGAATGTAAAAAAATCGATATATATATAATTCGAAATTTTAGAAATATCCAATATATTGATATTTAATTCCAGAATATATAGAAATATTTGGTACGTAAAAAATATGTTGTTTTTTTTTATAAGTTGTTTTTCAACTTACATTACTTTAGAAAACCAATGCATAACTGTTCCTTTATAAAAAATTATAAAATTAAAAAATCTACGTTTTATATTTTCAAAACCATTTATCTAATACCGATATAAAATAATTTCGATCGAAATACGTGATCAACTGTCAACGTTCAAACCCAAATTAAGAAGCAACAAATTTACTCTAAAGAAAACAAAATGTAATTTTTGAAAAAAGTGTTTGTTTTATTACAAAAACATCGATTTGTATACTTTTGCCATACTTAAAAAATAGGAGATATTTAGATTTATCACGAAAAAAATATAAATAATTTAGCCTTTATCCTGAAAAAATATCGCATTACCGAACTTGCCATTGTAAATCGATACACCGGATATATCGTAATATTAAATATTTCCGGGCTAAAATTCGATATTTTTAGAATAATATCGATATTCGATATATTTTCGACAAGCCTACTAACGGCCAGTCGACTCCCGCCATCGCTGTAGTGAACGCGTTGGCGGTTATCCGAAATAGTTGTTTTGATTTTAAACTTAAATTTAAAGTAACCGGTTCCCCCTTTATCTGTGCGCCTTTTGGTAATTGTCTTTGAAGCCAATACGTTAAAATGGGGTGGTTTTGTTTTGGTTTTTTTTCCAATGCAAAAGGACCGAAGGTGAGAAGTTCCGACGAGAAAATTTTTATACAACTCCAAAAAGTTTGCATGCTCAAAGTGTTCGTTATATACGTAAAACTTAACAAAACATCTATTATAACTTAATGAAGACTTATTGTTTTTATTTAAAAAGTTTATTAATACATACTTTTTATTTTGGATCTTTCGGGCAGTCTTTGTTTTTTGGAAGATACAAGTTTTTAACTCGTTTCTTATAAAATTGGTTGTTGCTATGACTAAATATGGACGATTATACTAGTAGTGATATTTTAATATATATATATAAGGATTTTTTTTGATAGACAATATTAAATAGTTAAATTCGTGTAAAACTGAATTTGACTATTAAATCTAGTTTCTTAGAAGTAAGTTAATTCATATTTAGTGTGCAGCAACGTTTTAGTTATCGTAAAATTACCTGAAATGTATTTTAAATGTTGAGAATATATAATAACGCATCTTAAGTAAAATCTGATGAAACTAAGATTGTCTGAAAAAAACTTGTGCCTTGTAATTCTTGTGGTCTAGAACTGGCAAAAAGTGGTCGTAAAGAAAAAAAATTGGTCGCAATCCGACGGTTCAGGAGCTTTTTGATTGTTTTGCTAATTAAAAAATAGGACACTATAATTATTTTTGTTATTGCTTAGGGACCTTGATTTTATAAGTTACTTGTTAAAATAATATAAAGCCTATTTGTATAATTGCTGCATATTTTGATAATAATCTAATATTTTGATAAAAATACCAATTAACTGCGGCCCCAACCCGGAGTGGTAATGGAAAAAGTCTTTTTTTGACCTTCAAGAAGTTTTTAAATTAGTTCGTCATATAAAATAGAAATAATAAATAAAATGTATTTGAATGGCAACTTGACCAATCTAATATCTTAGTAAAACGAAGTCCGGTTTAGGTAATGCGAGCATGGCAACTGAATTACTGATAAATTCATAGTTATCTGTCTTTACGCATAATATAAACATAGGGAAGATTGTTTTACAAGAAAAAGTCCGGGGGAATTGAACCAGCACCTCTTGGTGTTAAAGTTTATTTACTAAAAATGAATCCTTCTTATTTTGTCTCCATAACTGTTAGGATGTAAATAAAAAGTATTAAGGAACTGGTTTTAAAGTGAAACTTTTTATCGGGTTAAAAAAAAAGGAATATTTTGTTCGTTACGCCCATCTTTATTTTGTATAAAAAAGATTTAATTTGAATTTGGGTTTTCCAATGCATGGTCTATTATTGTTTACTTTTGTAACTAGATGGCAGTGGTTTTAAAATTAAAAATACGGAAATTTGGGAATGGGAAATACTTAATTTTTCATAATTAATTCATTAGCTTTGCGTTAATAAATTACAGTAAACGTAAAAATAATTGAATTGAAACTTTTTATCGGGTTTGGAAAAAATTAATGTAACATTTTTTATTAATAAGATTAATAACAAAAATATATAATAACGAATAAATGATAAAAAATAATTCTATTACATTTAATGAAACTCAATAATAATCTTTGTAAATAAGTTAAAATGAAATAAGTAGAATTTGTGTTTATGTTCAAGATAATATTAAACTATATCTAAATTAACTTTTATTTAACCAATTTCAAAATTGCAAATTGTACATTGTTTTTTGAAAATAACGTCATAAAGAAGTTTTACACCTTCAATGTACGCCAGTGCACCGCACATTTATTTCTTAATTCACAAGAGTTTGAGCCCATGCTGCCTGCGCCCAGTGGTAAGGACGTGGCTTTAGGAAACCGGAGGGGTGGGTTGAATTTCAAATTTTCATTGTTGTTTTTGTTGGTTACGACAATTTCCAACACCCAATTGTTAAAAGTAAGATGTCCTGGTGGTAAATGTAAAGTCGGCCCCCAACCGTTTGGGCCAGCGTGGTGGATACGGTCCAAACAACCCTAATGGATGTATTAGGGAGGCCTTAGGTCCCAAATGGACCATCCAATTGATGATGATGATGATGATGAGTCATGTCCCTTCACTTATAGTTCGGTAACTATTCGTTCGTATTCCGTTCTTACATATTAAGCAAAGGATTCTGCATGGCAGCATCACTTAATTGAAAACCGGCTGAGTCAGGACTATGTCCGTAATAATAAAATAAATCTGTAATTTACTTTAAAAGTATTCCGAGTTACTTTAGCTGTCTTTTAGTGAAAGTCCAAATAAAAATTGGACCAGCTATTTTCGACACTAGCCAAGAAAAAAGACAGAAAGACAGGCAAAATTAAAAAAATAATAATATGTACAATGTAGGTTAAAAAACTAACTAAATCAACTATTACTCATTTAAAAATAGTTGTTATAATGTGACAAACAGACACTACAGTTTTATTTGTGTATTTTGTACCTAAGAGGCAAAGTGGTATAACAATAAATTTAATTTTCCACAAAACATTGCATAATCTTGATATTAAATTAAGTAGTGACGTCCTAAAAGCCGTTCATAGGTGACCTTGACAACTGGTTTGAACCGTTGATAACAATCTCCTCCAATTCGACTACTGCGGCCGATTTTTGTTAGATTTTACCCAATTTCTTTGTAAGTCTTTTAGTCCAATGGGAAAACCGACTCAACCGGGAAGAAATAAAGCGCAGGGCAAACTTTTTACATGCTCATCAGACGCATGGATCATCTTTATTTACAGGCAATCCGGTGATTAGCCCGCATTGCAACTTGGAAACAACATTTAAGTTTGTCGAGTCTCCCAAAGGATTCGAACCCACCGTTTAACCCGCATTGCCCTAAACAACTAGAAAAGAACTTAATTATTTCTATTGCTTGCGGATATTACAATTATTAAAAAATGACTTTTACGGTTTTTTTTAATAAGTAGAAAAGAACTATCAAAATCAGTAGAGTTCCCGCAGGTTTCGAACCCACGACCTCCGGTTCATCAACTTTTTTTTTACTAGCTCATTCATTAGATGACTTACTTTACCTTCAGACAATTGGTCAGTTTCTTTTAGATATACAATCTGTGTAAACAATGCACGTGTTTGAACCAAAACTTTTAGCGCAAACTTATTTGCTCTTCACTACGTAGTATAAAACGAAATTGCTTTATCTGTCCCTATGTACGCTTAAATCTTTAAAAATGCGCAATGGATTTGATCCGGTTTTTTTAATAGAAAGAGTGATAAAAGAGGAAGGTTTATATGTATAATTCATACAGAATATTTAACAGATATCTGTATTGCACTCGCGCAAAGCCGGGGCGGGTCGTTAGTAACGGATTTAGTTTACATTATTTACATTTGGAATAAATTAAGAAAAGTACTAAGGTCCCAGTAGGAACGCGTCCTTATTTGAGGCGGCCATTTTGAATCGCCACGCGATGTTCGAACAATAAGAGGGCCGAATTTTTGGAGCCTTACTTAATTGTTGGACATTAGACCTTGGTTTACATCATCATCAAATAATCATCAGCCTTTGATAGTCAACTGGTGAACATAGGCCCCTTTAATTACACCCCTATCCATAGGGATTTTGGACCGATCCACCACGCTGGGGGTGGACCGCCTTTCAGCCCGTCCCCGACGATTGGGATCATCTTACTTTTTCAGGACAATTGGGATCAGCCAAATTGTTCTTAACCAACTAGGGAAAACAATAAAATTTGTCGAGTCCCCGCAGGATTCGGAACCAACGACCTGGTTTCTAAAAACTAGGACTTTGTTTACGCAAATTTATTTTGAATTGGTTAGTCTGTTGCGTCATGGTTCGAGATTCGAATCAATTAAATATATAGGATGACCAATAATTAAGTTACGGGAGGCAGTTATAATTAATCCTAGATTGATCTATAAAAGCTTTACTTTTACTTCACACCAGCTTGGGAGAGCGATTTGTTCATTAAATTTGAAAAAATATAAATTTATATTTACTTTGGATATTTTTTAAAGCAAAAAAATATGATTTTTATATATAAACAATTGAATTAAGTTGCGGACAACAACTTGTGATAGAAAAGTCTGCGCCTCAATGTATCTAGTGCAGAGTTTCCCAAACTTTCTTGTGTCGTAGGCCCCTTGACATGTTTTTCCGTGTTGGTTAGACCCCCTGCTTACCTGATATTGATTTCCCCAAATCCCCTACCAACTTATACAATTTTATAATCATCATCAGCCTGTGATAGTCCATCTGGACATAGGCCCCCCCAATACAACCCTTTATCCATTAGCATTATAAACGTACATAATATTTTTTTACTTCATAGGTTCTATTATAAAGAATGTATATGTTTTGATATTATAATATAGTCTGATATAAGTAAATAGGTACTATTAGTGTATGTGTTGAGATTTACTATCGTGGACCCCAATTAGGATTTCATGGACACCCAAATTTCTCTTCGCTCACGTAGACCCCTTACAGGTTGTCATAGATTCTTAGGGGTCAATATAGACCACTTTGGGAATCACTCTCAGTAAAATCGGTAAAAATTGTATTATATCCATTTGTAGTATTAATCGAAACCGATTGTGTAGGTGAGCCGTGCATGAAGAATGGCGTTCAAGGGACATGCTTGCCCTTCAGCCAGTGTCCAGCTGCCATTAGAGATATAATGAATAGGATACAACCACAGGTAAGTAACCGCTTAAACTCCTTAAGGAAATTTCATTTATTTCTAAAAAGTCAGCAACGTATTTGTAGCTCCTCTGATTTTCTCTCTTCTTCTGAAAGTACAACGTGTATGGGATATACACTTACTATCAGGTTTTTTTCCATTGACTACGCAGGTAGACGAGCAGTCAGGTCATGGGAAGTGGCCACTGACGCCCGTAGACATCGGCAATACTAGTGGTGTCACCAACACACTGCCTACCGTGAGACATAGGGTGTTAAGTCTCGTTTACCCAGTAAATACGCTGGCTACGGTACCCTTCAAACCGGAACACAGCATTGTTTTCACACTATTGCTTTGCGGCAGAAATAGGCACCGCAATGGTACCAACCCAGACGGTCCCCTGTAAAAGAAAGGACCTACCATCACCAGGTTTGTGTCCTTCCCTTAAAGAATAATAAACTAGATTTCAACCCAACTAAGGATTACTTTCATCTCCAAGCCATTTTCCCTAGTTATCGTGTGCTCGGCTTCTAATTCATCCAGATTTACCTGGGCAACAGTTTTACGGGATACAACAGGTATGTGAACTCCACACCCCAAAGGATAAACTGCATTTGATGCATGTATTGCCTTTCAGTAGATTCGAAAATACAGTGTTGCATTGTCGCTACCGTGATCAGCTTTTTCTTTTTTTATTGGGTTAAGCGATGGGACAAGCGGAAAGTTCACCTGGTAAGTGATTACCTTGCCTGCCCAAAGAAAAGGAACATAAGGCCCCTGTGGCCTCAACGAACACAGCCCTGAGACATAGGATGTTACAGTTCGTTTACTCGGTTATCACGCTGGCAAGGGGTTGAGTGCGCAGGTTCCCTTTAAACCGGGACAAAGTAGTGTTTCACATCGTCAGCCTGTGCTAGTCCACTGCTGAACACAAGTCTCCCTTAATGCACCCCTATCTATCAGGTGGTTTTGGACCGTATTTTGATGGGTGGACCGACTTTTTACACGCCGACAAGTGGGTGATCGCCCCAAATTACCATAACCAACTAGTAAGCAACAATGAAAATTCGTTGAGTTCCCGCAGGATTCGAACCTACGACCCCGGTTTCTATAGCACACGCCCTTACCACTAGGCCTTACCACTAGTATCGGGTACTACTAATGATGCTATTATCTGTTTGTAATGTCCGATTCTAATATCCGATACCAATATCTTAAACTAGTATCTGATATTATTCAAATATTCAACGTATGAGTGATACACTCACTTTTTGATTGTCAAAAAGCTACCACCGGTGTAATAATACTAATATCTGATAGTAATATCTTATCATCATCATCATCACCAGCCTGTGTCAGTCCACTGCTTGACATAGGCCTCCCCCTAATGCACACGCCTTCTCCATTAAGGGGTATTTGGACCGTATCCCACCAAGCTGGTCGCACCAGGTGGGTGATATCTTCCATTAAGCAAATATAGTTTAATTCAAACAATATTCTTTCAAGATATGCTCCTTCGTTGGTATGAATTCAATAGTTTGCTGCGTGGATTCGTCAACAGCTGCAGTACCACCAGTAACCACCACTACCAGAGCGCCTGTCCTTACAACATCTACACAAAGGTATGTTGTGTTGCTTTAAAATATGTCTAATATTTCTAAAATAGTCATAAATTACGAACCAGTCTTAGAACAAGTAATAATAACATGTCTCGACGAACAATAACATCATTTAGTCCCAACTAAGCAAAGCTTGAACTATGTGAACTGATTGACTGATAGATACGTAGACTTAATTTTCTTTTGTAAATTAATATGACTGCCTCCGTAGCCTAGTGGTATTGGCGTTTGTTTTAAAAACCGGAGGTCGAGGGTTCGAATCCTGCGGGGACTCAACAAATTTTCGTTGTTGTTTCCTACATGGTTAGGGCAATTTGGGCCGATCACCCAATTGTCTGAAAAGTAAGATGATCCATGCGTCGGATGGGCATGTAAAAGTCGAGTCCACCCACCAACCCGCATTGGACCAGCGTGGTGGGATACGGTCCAAATCCTAATGGATAGGGGTGTATTAGGGGAGGCCTATGTCCAGCAGTGGACTAAAAAAAAACAGGATGATGATGATGAAATTAATACAGTTCATATAGACACAGACATGAGACATGAGAAAAATTCTATAAAAAAAATTTCCCGGTGGTAGGAATCGAATCTACGTACACTGACGTGAAAGTCGGTCACTAATCACGTAAACCTAATAGTAAGCAGCGTAAGCCGCCACTGTGCCGGCTACGGTGCTCTTCAAACCAGAAGACAGTAACACAATACAGATTTGCTGCAGAAATAGGCACCGCGGAGTTAATCCAGTCGGCCCCTTCTCAAAAGAGGTCCCATAATTAAAATATATATATAACTTATAATAACTTACATGCTATAATCTATAATGATCTTTGACCGTAATATCAAATGTTTAGTTTTCGTAATTTATTTTTACTTTACCATTAATTATATAACCACCGCTTCTGATTTTAGAGTGAGATTGTTTTGGTAAAATCTATACAAATAAATAAAATTTGAGTGTCAATAATGTCAATTTAACCATTTTTAAATGGTAACATTATGACGTATGTATTACCAAGAACTACTGTTGTTGGCAATACGTTCTTGGTAAGACGTTGGTATATGGACGTGTGCTTTAGAAACCGGAGGTCGTGGGTTCGAATCCTGCGGGGACGTCGTTGTTTCCTAGTTGGTAGGGGCAATTTTGGCTGATCACCCAACTGTCTGAAAAGAAAGGTGGGCATGTAAAAAGTCGGTCATACGCGACTCATTTTTGTTTCCTAGTTGGTTAGGGCAATTTGGGCTGATCAACCAATTGTCTGAAAAATAGATGATACGTCGGACGGGCATGAAAAAGTCGCTATTTCGCCTTACTCCCTACGGCCGTGTCGGTTATCCGTCCCATCGGGATTTGAGAGTATAAAGGAACAGGGAGTGCACCTGTATTTGCGCGTACACTTGTGCACTATAATATCTCCTGCTTAGTTGGACGATCTCTAATAAAGATCGGCCGCCGTAATCGTAATCAACTGGAGAACATCATTATTACTATATTTATAACCAGTTCATATAACGGTAAAGTTTTTTTTAATTTTTGTCTGTCTAACTATTTTTTTCTGGCTAATCTCCGGAATGGCTGGAACCATTTTGACGGCAGTTTCACTGGAAGATAGGTAATATAACCGGAAGTAAAGTAGGCTAATTGTTTAAACAAAGGAAGATTTTATTTTCATATTAACTTACGTATTATCAGCGGCAGCTGGTGATTTCGAACGCGTGTTAATAATAAAAAAAAAGAAATAATTTTCTGAGAAAAGAATTCTTAAACAAGTGAATTTATAACGAAAAAAAAATCGGCTTGTAAACACTATGCAAATTTTTGCCCAATATGAGACAACGTGTCCTCTGCAAGAAACTACCTCGCGATTTGAGTTGCCGCATTTAAAAAAAAACATTGATTAGCTTTATGTAAATATACGCTTGCGCATTGTACTGCCTCCGTAGCCTAGTGATATTGGCGTTTGCTTTAGAAACCGGAGGTCGGGGGTTCGAGTCCTGCGGGGACTCAACAAATTTTCGTTGTTGTTTCCTACATGGTTAGGGCAATTTGGGCCGATCACCCAATTGTCTGTAAAGTAAGATGATCCATGCGTCGGATGGGCATGTAAAAAGGCGGTCCACCCACCAACCCGCATTGGACCAGCGTGGCGGGATACGGTCCAAAACCTCCTAATGGATAGGGGTGTATTAGGGGAGGCCTATGTCCAGCAGTGGACTATAAAAGGCTGATGATGATGAAACATACGCTATACCATTCCGTTCCAAAAATTTGCTAGAACAGACAGAAAGGCAGGTAGACAGACAAAAATAAAGAAAATTCGTTTTGTTATACATACTGGTATATCACAATGTACTCATTCAAAAATGATCATTTCAATGTAACAAACGGACACTCCAATTTTATTATCAGTATAAAGTGCGTACTTTGTACGTCTTTGATCACGGGCAGAGTAATGGAAGGCGAAAAGAGTTAATGAACACGAAAAATAATTAAAAAAAAGTGTACGTATCAAATCCATTAACTTGATATGTACACTTATATTATTAAATTTAATTATAATTTATCAAACCCAAATATATAAAAACTGCAAAGCTACAACACGTCATAATTACGTTCTGTAATGCTGGAAAGAATCTGAAACGTCGTAAATAAATATATATAACTAACTATACGAGACATAACACATGTTGGCAGCGCATTGGCGATACCACTGGTATTGCCAATGTCTATGGGCGTCGGTGACCACTTCCCATCAGGTGGCCCGACTGCTCGTCTGCCTGCGTATGCCATAAAAAATGATTAGATTATGTTCTGAATTCACTACTATTTTAAAAATCGTGTAAATTTCTAGGGTAAGAACAACCACGGAGTATATCCCACCGGTTTACGATTATGTACTAGTGGATCCGAACGCAGCGTCGACGGACCAATGTGAGCCGATACCTAAGAACAGCACGGCCCCCAAAACCGGACAGAAGGCTTGGGACAGTGAGTAAAGTTTCCTTTTTATCACCTACCCATTTTCCCAAGATATCATGGGGTCGGCTGGTAATCCATACAGATCTACCTGAAGAAAAGTTTTAGGAGGAGCGACCATCATCTAACGTACACAACACAAATGGTAAAATGTATTCTTAGTATGAATTAGTTGTCAGTAAATTTGTAGCCGCTGATGTCCTATAACGATAATCGAAGTATTTTGGCAAACGTTATTTCGTAATGACTTTATTGAATTTATTATTTTGGACAAAATGCCCAAGATGCCCATATTGCTGGCACTTCTTGCAGCACGTTACTCTTTTTTTTTTTTAATTCAAATATCTTTATCAATATAGAAGTTTACACTTGCGTATTGATTGTCAAACACACTACCACCAGTTCGGAAAAGGACGCCTGAGACCTGAGAAGAACCGGCGAAAGAAACTCAGCGGGCTATTTGTTATGTCATCTTTTAAAAGTAACAAACAATTTGATAATTCTGCTGAACGTTTTCAGGGTAAATCCCATCCCATTTTAGTTGAATAGATTGCTCCACAAAAGATTTGAGTCTTGTTGTTGGAAGAACATGTGCGTGCTTATTTCTACTGTTTATGTTATGCGTATCACAATGTTTCATAAATTCGCTTTTTTTCCGTTAACACTAAGAGTTGCGTAATAAAATAATCTTTCAGTATTTAAAAAAGTAGTCATAGTTACTCCCAGTTCTATCACATATCTTTTAGAGAAAGTACAGCCAATATCGCATCAACCGTTCCAGAGATTAGTCAGAACAAACGGAAGGGCAAACAGAAACACAGACTGACAAAAATACATTAAAAAATGGTTTTATTGTGTATATTGATCGCTTGGTCCGAAGAACGGATGACCGATGGGCTAATAAGGTTGGCAGCGAGTAGCAGGTGATCGGCCGTCTTGGTGTTCATTACAAAAGACCTATGTCCAGCAGTGGACTGATAGGGGCTGAGTATGATGATCATGTATCGGTTGTATGTCACAATGTAATCATTTAAAAACGATTATGTAATTTTATTTACTTGTTTATATGTATTCAGAAGAGAAAATCGTTACTTCGGTGTCAGTGACCATCTTTCTCAGCGATTTTTTGGTTCCCCTTAGACCGCTGTCTGTCTAAGGAGTTATTTATTATTATTTTCTATCGCAGAGTGCATCGAATATCAGGAAAAGTACGTGTACCCGTGTGAGACGGGGAACGCATTGTCAGGAGACAAGGCTAGAGGGAATCGCTGTAAACATAACGCAGATCAGCTAGTTGTTGGAGGAGTCAATGCAGCCAAATCGGAGTTTCCGCACATGGTGAGATTACAATTTCATCATCATCATCATTATCATCATCACCAGCCTGTGTCAGTCCACTGCTGGACCTGCCCTCCCCTAATTCTCGCCACCGCTTCCGATCTTTTGCTATTCTCATCCGTGCCAACACCGGCCACCTTGCGAATGTCGTCACTCCATCTTGCCACAGAGCGTCTCATACCTCGTTAGAATTTAATTTAAATTATTCTTTATTCCATTTAGGCTCTTTCGAGCTCTTATAAAGTTCTTAAAGTTCGGAAGTTTTGATTAGTCGAGAGAAGAACCGGCAAGAAACTCCGCGGTCTTCTTTTTTTTTAAGTGTTTATCAATACATTCGTCACTATCAAACTTAATACATAATGGATATGCCAGTGCAGCGACTTCATCTGAGGTCCTGCGCCTTATATCTCTTCGGTCGGGTCGTTTATCCGTCCCATATGATTAAGACAGTGAAGAAAGAGGGAGTGCAGTTGTTTAGACGCGTACACTTGTGCACTATAATATCTCCCGCGCAGTTGGCTGATCTCTAATATAGATCGGCAGCCGTAGTCGGAAACGACTTGAAGAGAACAACAGCAACTGATTAAGTACTTTACTATTATTATTGACTATTGTTACTAATGTGACTTTACTTCATACAGGCTCTACTCGGCTTTGGCAGAGAGCTGAGCATGGTACAGTGGCAGTGCGGAGGGTCCATCATCAGCGAGAGATACATACTGACGGCTGGTCACTGTACATACAGCAGAGAGTGGTGAGTACTTGTCATCTAGTAGTGTAGATACTGGATAGAGTATATACAAATCAATATACTTTTACCATCATCAGCTTCTAACAGTTCACTGCTGGACATTTTAAATGAACGCCAAGATGACCGCTCCCTTGCCGCTCGCTGCCAACTTGAACCGGCTACTGCACGGAGATCGCCTACCTGGTCGGTGGTCAACCAACACTCCGTTTCCTTGAACGTGGCTTCCGCTTTATTTAGTTTATAACTTTATTCGTTTTTGGACTACATGACTACTGTCATTATCAGCCTGTGTCAACCCACTGCTGTATATAGGCCTCTCCTAATGCTCGCCTTCTCCATTTTGGGGTTTTTGGACCGTATCCCACCACGCTGGTCAATGCTGGTAGGTACATTCACTTATGACAGGGTTCGATTCCCGTCATGGGTAAAGATTGTTTGACAAACATAGCGTCTTTCTTGTGTCTATGTGTTCATATATATAATAGTATTTTTTAAATTTTTATGTAACCGCAGGACAGTCAACAGTCAGGCCACCTGATGGAAAATGGTCACCACCGACAACCATAGACATTGGCAATACCAGTGGTAGGTAGGGTGTTAAGTCTCGTTTACCCAGTAAATACGCTGCACGGTGCCCTTCAAAACCGAAACATAGCAGCGTTTTCACGCTACTGTTTCGCGGCAAAAAGGCACTGCGGTGGTGCACCACCACCCAGACGGTCTCCTGTAAGCAGGGGACCTACCACCGAATCACCGACTTTCCAAAAGAAAGATGTACTATATTCGGAGTGTATCATTCTCATCATCATCATCAGCCTGTGATAGTCCACTGATGGACATAATACGCACCTTATCCATTAGGGACGGTTAGGTCGCATCCCACCACGCTGGTACAATGCGGGTTGGCGGGTGGGCCGACTTTTACACGCCCATTCGACGCATAGATCGTCTTACTTTTCAGACAATCAACGGCCCAAATTGTCCTAACCAACTCTGGTTGGGAGAATTTGGGCTGATCTGAATTCTGAAGTTTTATTACTCGATTGTCATAGAGCTGTCAGCCAATAACAGCCTAATATGGACCTCACCGTGGTTGCCAAATCAAATGTTACATATTAATGTAACCATAGCAACGTTCTCATTGGTGAACTAACCAAGCTGTCAATGTCTAAGCGTCGATTAACCAATGACAACGCAGTATGTCACTACGGTTGCTATTGGTAACGTATATTATTTAACAAAATATATATTTTCTAAGGTCGCTTTTAATAGAAGCTATTCCCGATTTCAGGGGGAACGTGACCTACGCGCTAGTTGGATTACTAAGTAAGAAGGAGCACGTGGACTCGTCGAAGCTGTACAGTGTCGAGTTTTTGAAACACCCTGGTACAGACCACCGCATAAGTATAACGACATTGCGTTGCTGAAGACCGACAGAAAGTAAGTCATCACCATATTATAATAGGAATAAGCATAATTTTATTATTCCTAGAACTAGGCTCCGAAGAACAATTTAGTCTTTCACGGGACAATGTGTCATCATCATCATCATCAGCTTGTGATACTCCACTGCTGGACAATTGCCTCCCCTGATAAATCACTATCCATTAGGGGGTTTTGGACCGCATCCACCACCACGCTGGTCCATTGCGGGTTTGTGGGTAGACCGACTTTTTCACATGCCCATCCGACGCACACTGTATACTCTTCTACAATAAAATACCAGAAAACGTTCAGCTATTATCCGTGAACAAATTCAAAAAAGATGTAAAAAAACGTTTGTGTATTAAAATGATGTTATTGCTGTAACGACTACTTGATAGATGTCACATCCGGACACAGCTGTTCGCTTTAAGCTATTTCAAACTGCTAAAATATGATGATCTATGTAAAAATTTTGTAATTTTTTTGAAACAAAAAATAAGTCCCGCCGAGTTTCTTACGCCGGTTCTTCTCAGCTCAGATGCTTCCATTTCCTAACCGATGGTAGATTGTTTGACAATTAATAATATAGCGTATATGAATCAAAGTCGCTACGTTTCTGTGCGTCATTATAACTGCCCAACGGCTATTGCAGCGGTTATTTTAATAGATTGAGCAATTCAAGAGGAACGTTTATTTGTATAATACATGCATATTGTTGTAAAATAACTCGGTTTAATATAGAGATTTCTAATGAGATGTAAAAACACATTTTGGGATTGCATTGCAAACCCTGGCTGCACACTTAGAGATAAATCAATATTCTAGAGTATTGTACGCCTTAAAAAGGTGAACAAAAAGTTCCCTTATGGTATATATGCTGTACATATCTGCCTCCGTAGCCAGTGGTAATGGAGAGTGCTTTAGAAACTGGAGGTCATGGGTTCCAATCCTGCGGGGACTTAACAAGTTTTAAATATTGTATCCTAGTTGGTTACGGCAATTTGGGCCGATCACCCAATTGTCTGAAAAGTGAGACGGGCATGTAAAAAATCGGTCCACACATCGCATTGGACCAGCGTCGTGGGATACGGTCCAAAAATGCACGCCTTCTCCCCTTGGAGTAGGCGTACATTATGGGACGCCTATGTCCAGCCGTGGACTTACACAGGCTGATAATGATGATGGTATAGATATTTTCAAAAAACTCAAAAAGAATAACAAAAAATAAAAATGATGAAGGCAACCGAACGTCTCTTATACTAAAAAACATCGAAATGGCTCGCGTGACCCCGACAACAGCCACGATGTCTCGTACGGACGAGTCGATGCATAACACCACTCAACACACTAGCACTTTCACAGATGCACAACACTTATCACACACGAGGAGGGTTCCGTTCCGGGTAGCGGTTTATACGACTCTGCCCTTCATATATTTCAGACCCGACTTTTATACACGACCTCGGACAGACATAACGTCAATAAAGAGACTTCTTTTCTCCGAGTACCCGCATCAAAAATAGTATTCTGACTGCATATATACGAATAAAAATTGAGTGTCTGTTAAAAATAAATAATAAAACTCGCAGACGAACTCACGGCCAACCGGTGCTAGTGCAAAGAAAAAAATAGCTCGAATGCCATTTTATTGAATAATGCTTAACGTTCCCAGCATCGAGATGAGCCAGGAGGTGATCCCGGCCTGCCTCCACGTCGACACTTCCGTCCCCGACGGGAAGGCTTGGGCGACCGGATGGGGCGCCACGCAGAACAGGGGCTCCAGCGCCGACGTGCTGCAGAAGGTGAGCTGATGTCCAATCGGAGGTTGCCATGGCAACGACACGTACAGAGCTCTCCTTAGTCGGGTGAAGTTACAGGACTATAATAGGTTGCCATGGTAACGACACGTACAGAGCTCTGCTTAGTCGGTTGAAGTTAGGGGACTATAGTTGGTTGCCATGGCAACGACACGTACGGAGCACTGCTGAGTCGGCCGAAGATACGGGACTATAGTGCCATGGCAACGACGCGTTCAGAGCTCCCTTGGTCGGTTGAAGATACGGGACTATAGTGGGTTGCCATGGCCACGACACGTATGGAGCACTGCTGAGTCGGCCGAAGATACGGGACTATAGTTCCATGGCAACGACGCGTTCAGAGCTCCCTTGGTCGGTTGAAGATACGGGACTATAGTAAGTTGCCATGGCCACGACACGTACGGACTACTGCTGAGTCGGCCGAAGATACGGGACTATAGTGGGTTGCCATGGCCACGACACGTACGGAGCACTGCTGAGTTGGCCGAAGATACGGGACTATGAGTGCCATGGCAACGACGCGTTCAGAGCTCCCTTGGTCGGTTGAAGATACGGGACTATAGTGGGTTGCCATGGCCACGACACGTACGGAGCACTGCTGAGTCGGCCGAAGATAAGGGTCTATAGTGGGTTGCCATGGCCACGACACGTACGGAGCACTGCTGAGTCGGCCGAAGATACGGGACTATAGTGCCATGGCAACGACGCGTTCAGAGCTCCCTGGTCGGTTGAAGATCGGGACTATAGTGAGTTGCCATGGCCACGACACGTACGGACTACTGCTGAGTCGGCCGAAGATACGGGACTATAGTGGGTTGCCATGGCCACGACACGTACGGAGCACTGCTGAGTCGGCCGAAGATACGGGACTATAGTGCCATGGCAACGACGCGTTCAGAGCTCCCTTGGTCGGTTGAAGATACGGGACTATAGTGGGTTGCCATGGCCACGACACGTATGGAGCACTGCTGAGTCGGCCGAAGATACGGGACTATAGTGCCATGGCAACGACGCGTTCAGAGCTCCCTTGGTCGGTTGAAGATACGGGACTATAGTAAGTTGCCATGGCCACGACACGTACGGACTACTGCTGAGTCGGCCGAAGATACGGGACTATAGTGGGTTGCCATGGCCACGACACGTACGAGCACTGCTGAGTTGGCCGAAGATACGGGACTATAGTGCCATGGCAACGACGCGTTCAGAGCTCCCTTGGTCGGTTGAAGATACGGGACTATGAGTGGGTTGCCATGGCCACGACACGTACGGAGCACTGCTGAGTCGGCCGAAGATACGGGACTATAGTGGGTTGCCATGGCCACGACACGTACGGAGCACTGCTGAGTCGGCCGAAGATACGGGACTATAGTGCCATGGCAACGACGCGTTCAGAGCTCCCTGGTCGGTTGAAGATACGGGACTATAGTGAGTTGCCATGGCCACGACACGTACGGACTACTGCTGAGTCGGCCGAAGATACGGGACTATAGTGGGTTGCCATGGCCACGACACGTACGGAGCACTGCTGAGTCGGCCGAAGATACGGGACTATAGTGGGTTGCCATGGCCACGACACGTACGGAGCACTGCTGAGTCGGCCGAAGATACGGGACTATAGTGGGTTGCCATGGCCACGACACGTACGGAGCACTGCTGAGTCGGCCGAAGATACGGGACTATAGTGGGTTGCCATGGCCACGACACGTACGGAGCACTGCTGAGTCGGCCGAAGATACGGGACTATAGTGCCAGGCAACGACGCGTTCAGAGCTCCCTTGGTCGGTTGAAGATACGGGACTATAGTGAGTTGCCATGGCAACGCACGTACGGAGCACTGCTGAGTCGGCCGAAGATACGGGACTATAGTGGGTTGCCATGGCCACGACACGTACGGAGCACTGCTGAGTCGGCCGAAGATACGGGACTATGAGTGCCATGGCAACGACGCGTTCAGAGCTCCCCTTGGTCGGTTGAAGATACGGGACTATAGTGAGTTGCCATGGCAACGACACGTACGAGCACTGCTGAGTCGGCCGAAGATACGGGACTATAGTGGGTTGCCATGGCCACGCACGTACGGAGCACTGCTGAGTTGGCCGAAGATACGGGACTATAGTGCCATGGCAACGACGCGTTCAGAGCTCCCTTGGTCGGTTGAAGATACGGGACTATAGTGGGTTGCCATGGCCACGACACGTACGGAGCACTGCTGAGTCGGCCGAAGATACGGGACTATAGTGGGTTGCCATGGCCACGACACGTACGGAGCACTGCTGAGTCGGCCGAAGATACGGGACTATAGTGCCATGGCAACGACGTTCAGAGCTCCCTTGGTCGGTTGAAGATACGGGACTATAGTGAGTTGCCATGGCCACGACACGTACGGACTACTGCTGAGTCGGCCGAAGATACGGGACTATAGTGGGTTGCCATGGCCACGACACGTACGGAGCACTGCTGAGTCGGCCGAAGATACGGGACTATAGTGGGTTGCCATGGCCACGACACGTACGAGCACTGCTGAGTCGGCCGAAGATACGGGACTATGTGCCATGGCAACGACGCGTTCAGAGCTCCCTTGGTCGGTTGAAGATACGGACTATAGTGAGTTGCCATGGCAACGACACGTACGAGCACTGCTGAGTCGGCCGAAGATACGGGACTATAGTGGGTTGCCATGGCCACGACACGTACGGAGCACGCTGAGTCGGCCGAAGATACGGGACTATAGTGCCATGGCAACGACGCGTTCAGAGCTCCCTTGGTCGGTTGAAGATACGGGACTATAGTGAGTTGCCATGGCCACGACACGTACGGAGCACTGCTGAGTCGGCCGAAGATACGGGACTATAGTGCCATGGCAACGACGCGTTCAGAGCTCCCTTGGTCGGTTGAAGATACGGGACTATAGTGAGTTGCCATGGCAACGACACGTACGGAGCACTGCTGAGTCGGCCGAAGATACGGGACTATAGTGGGTTGCCATGGCCACGACACGTACGGAGCACTGCTGAGTCGGCCGAAGATACGGGACTATAGTGCCATGGCAACGACGCGTTCAGAGCTCCCTTGGTCGGTTGAAGATACGGGACTATAGTGAGTTGCCATGGCCACGACACGTACGGACTACTGCTGAGTCGGCCGAAGATACGGGACTATAGTGGGTTGCCATGGCCACGACACGTACGGAGCACTGCTGAGTTGGCCGAAGATACGGGACTATAGTGCCATGGCAACGACACGTTCAGAGCTCTGCTTAGTCGGTTGAAGATAGAGGACTATAGTAGGTTGCCATGGCAACGACACGTTCAGAGCTCTCCTTAGTCGGTTGAAGATAGAGGACTATAGTTGGTTGCCATGGCAACGACACGTACAGAGCTCTCATTGGTCGATTGTAGTCACCTTAAGTTAATCTTTCTGACCGACTTCCCAAAAGAGGTACCTCTTTTTGTATGTTACCTCGGTGCTCCGCTCGTGGTGCTCCGATTTTGTTCATTCTCTTTTTAATTGACAGATATTAGCTTCACGTTGATCACATTTTTATTAATTAATAGTTAGTAGTTTAATAGATGTTTGAGAAATAAAAAAGTTTCGGCACTGAAAATCGCAACCCCGTGCGATTGCATTACAAACGCTGACAAAACCGTTAAAGATAGAATTTAAAATAAATTTTATCATAATCCTAAAGTTGTATCGTCTTTATTATTCGTTCAATGGCGTATAGATGTGCCGACCCCACCGCCCACTAGACGGCGGATCTGCCTTACAGTGGGAGTAATACAAATCCGCAGTACAAGTGCAATTAGTCGATTGCCGATCCGCCTGCTCAGCGACTTATGAGCAACTCTTTTCAATGGACGCTGTCTTAGCGTTCATTAAAAAGGCCTATGTCCAGCATTGGCCCGCGAAAGACTGTTTACGACGATGATAATATTTGATAACATAAATATATTTATGTCTTTTATTTACGCGATTATTATACATATCGAATCCACTAATTTACGGATTTTTCGCGTTACTTAAATATATTTATTCCTGACGTTTCATTTTGACGGTTCAGCATCCATGATCACGGGCAGACTGATTCTATATATATATATATTTCTTAAATACATAGTTTGTAAATAGCATAAATTTTAGGTAAAATAATTTTAATATGTATCTGGGTCCGGTTTCACTTGTAAATTGAGTTTCTGTCTCCATAAAAGCTGTGTTTACCTTTAATTTAAGTGAATATATATAGTGTTATGTTGATCTTAAGTTTTTATTTTAATGTAAATGCTCCCATATGTTTCCATTCGTTGGTGAACCGTTTATAAATAAATAAATGAAACTAATATTTGCATTTCAGGTTATTTTAAACAAGTTCTCCGAGTTCGACTGCATGCTGTCGTTTCCGGCGGCTCGCCTCTTGGTGAACGGGTTCGATCCCAATACCATGCTCTGCTATGGCGACAATGACAAGTCTAAAGACACGTGTCAGGTGCGTATTTATCTATCAATTCGTTCATTCGCTCACTCATCAGCCTGTGTCAGTCCACTGCTGGACATATCCTCTCCTAATGCACGCCACCGCTCCCTATCGGCCCACACCGGCCACTTTGCGAATGTCGTCACTCCATCTTGCCGTAGGGCGTCCCACGCTACATTTGCCATTTACACACTCTACTATAATAATGATTAACACAGCGTCATCACCATCATCAGCCTGCGTTAGTCCACTGCTGGACATAGTCCTCTCCTAATGCACGCTTTCTCCATTAGCGATTTTTGGAGCGAATGCCATTGTGCTGGTCCAATGCGGGTTGGTGGGTGGACCGACTTTTACGTGCTTATCCGACGCATGGATCGTCTTACTTTTCAGACAATTGGGTGATCAGCCCAAATTGCCCAAACGAAATAGGAAACAACAATAAAAATTTGTTGAGTCCACCCAGGATTCGAACACACGAACTCTGGCTTCTAAAGCACACGCCCATACCACTAGGTTACGGAGGCGGTTTAACAAAACACAGCATCATCTAGTCCCAAACTAAGCAAAGCTTGTACTATAGAAACTAGATGGCTGATACATACATAGATCTACTTTTCTTTTGTAAATAAATATTTATCACATATACAAAAACAGCTAGACTCAAGAAAATACTAAGTTCAACACAAAATATTTTTCCTGATGTAGGAATCGAATCCACACCCTCAAGCGTAACATTCAGCGGGTACTCACTCGCTCATTCATTCACTCATTCTCTTATTCGTTCTGTCATTTGTTTAAATAATTATAGTTAATAACTGGCCCGCGACTTCTTCCGAAATATAAAAAAAACTAGTTCAATTTTGTTTTCTCTGAAAATAAAGGATATAAAAAATTAGTTGAGTGCGCAGTTGGCCTGCTCTAGTAAAAGAGAGACAGAAAGAAAGAGAAGGAGGGTTGATCCTTCTTCCTACTACATGAATAAATATTCACATTGCAATCTACCACTAAAAGACGTTGTCACGTATAACTTTCGCCCGTATACCGATTTTACAGGGAACCAATTTTTCTTTCTATATTACCACCCGGATGAAGTCGCGTGCAACAGCTAGTATAGCCTTAATATAGTTATTATTAATATTATTATTATTCAAAGTTATTATTGTCAACCAACAGGGGGACAGTGGTGGTCCACTGCAGCTGCCCGGGGTCGAATCCACTGCATGTACACGATAGTGGGCGTGACGTCATACGGGAGGGCCTGCGGGGTGGTCGGGGAACCGGGAATCTACTCCAGGGTGGCGGCTTACGTGCCTTGGATTGAGAGCATCGTGTGGCCGTAAAAGGGGATTGTCTCGTTGTCCTATATCGCGACTAGGTGAAAATATAAAAAGAATGATATGTAAATGGTATACTAGCAACCCCCCCAACCCCCCTTGTGGGTGGTATTTCGTAAAATCCGTTCTTAGATGATCTATCCTCGGCGAAAGGAGTATTCCTACCAAATTTCAAGTTGCTACGCCTTATGGTTCCAGAGATATAGTGATGAGTCAATATATAGGTGGGATCTCTTATATATATTTAAAAAACCCGCTAAATATTCTTACCCCAAGACTCGGAAATAGTCCGAAACGTCGTAAGTAAAATGTAAAGGATTAACTTTCGTTAAATGTGGATTTATTACGGAAAATTATTGTATGTACGTTTATGTTTTCAATTTCGGCAAATCTCTCGTCTGTGTGTATTTATATGTGTATGTATACTTTAACCTGACCACGATGTAAGGACTTTAGACGATAATAAAGTTAATAATACCAGTAAAATTGTTTCATTCAACTGCCTTTTGATTGAAATTAACGTGTACAGAATAGCACTATGACAAAACCAGTCGGTATTCTGTGAAAAGAGAACCTGTAGTTGACGTAAACAAAAAATTGGGACAGATATTCTAAAAGAAACGCATCGAAACGAAGCAGTCGTACGTAAAGATATTGTAAGAAAAGAATTAATAATTCCATCGGTTATATATAAACTGAATGAAAACTTCCGAAAAAACTTCGGCGCTCTGTCAACCAATCAAAGTTGTATCTCATCGTCAAAGACAGATAGACACGTTGACAGATAATTTTTTTAATTGGTTAGCTTTCGACGTGACAACGTCTTATAAATTTAATACGTTCGCAACGTTCAAGATAGGGAGGCACTCACGTGCACTGTGTCACAGTGCCGCTCACGTAACGCTCTCCATAAGAGAAAATGAGAGGCACGCGTCTCTCTTACTCGTGCGAAGTTGGACTGCTTAAGTGAAAAAGAGACGAGGGAAAGAGAAAGAGGGGCATGCTTACCACTTCATGCCTTGCGTTTCTCTTACACTCGAGCGTACTTGCCGTCGGAGTATACCGATTTTACTGGCAACAATATTTATTAATTGCTTTGATTAGATTGTCTTGATATTCCACAGTAGTTTATATATGAAGGCAAGATTTGATGGAAATCAATACGAAGTTGCTTCCATCCTGCTAATTCTGTTTATAAAGAACTTTATAAATATATTAGTATATATATAATAATAAAATGACCCTAAAACAAATCGAGAGACTGTCATGAAACTCAATATTATAATTAACACACCTGAATATCTTATCATTTATGTATGATTTTTGACAAGTCTGGTCATTCTTCAGTCATTCATTTTATACATATACTACTTCCAGTTAAATGGCTAACTTTCAGTGTAAGTCCCATCATAATTGGACCAGCCATTCCACATATTAGCCGTACCAAACCGACAGACAGAAACAAATGTTGATTTGTTATAGTTATCCGTTATAAACCATAATGTAAGCTTAAAAACTGTTATTTTTCTGTTAAAAACAGACACCATTTGTAAAAAATTGTTCAGAGTATAACTGCCTCCGTAGCCTAGTTATAAAGGCGTATGCTTTAGAAACCGGAGGTCGTGGATTCGAATCCTGCGGGGACTCAAGAGATTTTCATTGTTGTTTCCTAATTGGTTAGGGCAATTTGGGCCGATCACCTAATTATTTCAAAAGTAAGATGATCCATGCGTCAAACGGGTATGTGAAAATTCGGTCCAGCCACCAATCCGCATAGGACCAGCGTGATGTGATATGGTCCAGAAACCCCCTTACGGGGAGACCTATGTCCAGCAGTGGACTAACACAGGCTGATGATAATTATAATGATGTACAGAGTATAGACAATCATACCTTGCAGGCGTCGCTATCAGATCTACGGCCATAACATAACTGTGTTTTGGGATCGAATCCGTTCTCCAACTGTCCGTGGAAGTAATCTATACAATCTTGGTCCTGGCACATTATCTGGCTAATTTTTTGTAGGGTGTTAAAATCTCCTGTCGCAGTAATACCCCATCCACTGGCAATGGCTCTACGAACAGTGGTGTTGCCAGTGTAGAGGCAAGCGGGGTATACATTCTGGCTGAATATTATCCTGAAATAGATATTTCACTTGTTGCATGAAAGATTTTGTAGGTGGTAAGTCCCCTTTTTACAAGGGATCGTCTGAGGCGATACCACCGTGATGTATATAACTAACGTAAAGCAGTAGTATGAAAACACTGCATTCCGGTTTGAAGGGAACCGTAGCCAGCGTATTTACTGGGTGAGCGAGACTTAACACCCTATGTCTCACAGTAGGCAGCGCGTTGGTGATACCACTAGTATTGACGATGTCTATGGGCTTCGGGGACCACTTTCCACCAGGTGCTCCTATTGCTCATCTGCCTGCGAAGCCAATACAAAAAATAGAGGAATTTTAATTTATTTCACCGCGTTTACAGAGTAGAGTCCGTCCCGTGAGGTTGGTCGCTGTAAAGTGTATTATTAAAACATTAAAATTGATATTGTAACTTAAAATAACCTTTTACGTGGTGTATTGTGATATATAACTGGTATGTCTTACACTCGAGCGTTCATATATAGTAGTTCATAATTCTTGCCTTCGAATTTTTAACGGCAAGAATGCTCTTTCTCCTATACCGATTTTACAGGCAACTAATTTTTTTTTATATCTTACCTTGTTGTTCCGCTCCTAGCGTACTGATTTTGGACATTTTTTTAATGATAGATATTAGCTTTCTATTTGTCCCATTTTTTTAATAATTTTGTGATGAGTAGTTAAAGAGATATTTGAGAAATAAAATGGGTGCGTGTACTATGTACGCGTGAGAAGTTATGCTTATTTGGCATCATTAAAAATTAATATATTTATATAATATATATATATATATATAGACAAAATTTGTACTAAATATTATAAGATTCTTAATTTTAAATGTTTATTATTGCTTATTTAATATTTAAAAATAAATTTAATAATAAATTCAAAAATCGAATTTAAGGTTGGTAATTTTTAAATATTTTTATTGATTTCTTAATTTAATATTCACTTTTCATTTTTATCAAAAGTTTTCATTAAATTTATTTAGTTATTTTATAAATATTTATTATTTATTCAATTTAATAGCAAATATTAAAAATTAAAATTTTAATTTGATGTTCAATTTAATTTTTATCACAAACTTTTATTAAATGTTTTATTAAATTTATTTCTTTATTTTGTGAATATTAAATAACCAATAATAAGTATTTAACATTAATAATTTAATAATATTTAGTGTTAATTATATTAAATAAAAGTATTTTAATTTATATCAATAAATAATACATACGGATAGTTAACCTCAATTATATCGGAGCACTTGAAAAATATATAAGCACAATTTTTTCACTAATATTCACAAATAGTAAGTAATATCAATCAAAAATAATTAAAACAATTAAAAATGATAGATTTACAAGAACTAATCATAAATAATTCGATTAAGAATTTATGGATTCACAAGACGTACTTTGATATATCATATAACTGGTAGTTCAGCGCCATCTGTTGCTTACAAATGTAGAATTCCTAAGAGATGTTGGCTTACTTGTACAGCGGTACTATAAATCAGAAGCTTTGATTATGTATGACTAGATGGCGCTTATCGAAAACGTATTACATAGATAAATCACAATGTTGATATATTAAATGAATAAAAATATTACCATTATATCAAGTTGAATAAACATCATTACAAATATTAATATATTTATATATATATTTAATATAAATTTAAATAATATAAAATATATTATTAATAATATATATATATATATACCAAAACAAACCTTAATCCTAACTCATAGAGCACATTATGCAACAACTATCGCAAATAAAAACGACAACTCCATTATCACTACACAAAAATCAACCTTATCACTATGTAATATGGACCTTATTACATTTTCACCGTTTTCATTATAAACTGTTAATTTGTAGTGACAAATCGTAAAATTTACTCTCATCATTTTTTCATAACGCGCCTAAAGAAGTATAACTTCAATAAAAATTATGCCACCAAAAGTCACAACGTCCTGCTGATTAAATTACAAACGTTTACCGTAAAGATATATTTATACATTTGAACTGGTCTATAATAAAGTCTAATAACCATTTTAATTCTATTTTTTGAAGGTCATTTGAGATACTATAGTGTGAGTTCACATAAAAATTAATACATAAAAAAATTCATCATTCTTATAGCATGAAACATGTTAAAAACGACATTTCGATGAAATGAATAACCTTAAGAGATATCAGAGATTTATAATGCGGGGGCAGAAATCACGGCACAACTTGTTATCCGATTGAATTGCGTAAAATGATTCTGTACTGTGTGTGTATGTATCGGATATTTATCGCAAAGTAATTATTTAAAAACCGGTTATTTTATTGTAACAAACAGAAACTATATATATACATGTACAGATGATGTGATTCGATAACCGGAAATTTAACAATATAATTTCAAGTTATAAATATTTATACACAAAAAATCACTTACTGATTATCCGTCTCCAACAATGCGATGTCGTTGTATTTTGAAAGCGGTTGGTATTCAGGATGATTTATTATCCTTCGGATTTTATAAATTTGGGACAACTCCACGGACTCAAACTTGTCTAGGGCTCCTGGTCGCGCATAGCGGACTGACCTGCCAAAAGTAAATGGTAAAGATAAATGAATATTATAAATTTATTTAATAAATAATGTTTGATCAGCGCCATGTAGTTGAATGAAGCTTTAACTTTTTTACGAGACCTATTAGTATAAAAAGAAAACCCTTCGTTATCCACTTGTATTGGTCCTTGCTTTGCGAACCGGGTCGTGTTCTGAATCTCCGCCGAGGCATCGTTGTGTTATCGTTGTTATCATTGGTTAAGGCAATATTGGCAGATCACTAAATTGGTTGATAAGTAATTTAAATTTAATGTGCTACTTTACTAAAATTATTAGAGGTAAATGAAACCTGACGGTAAGTGCTCTTAATTCATGTAGGACAAATTCCCATTGTACATGTCACGTTGCGTTTTAATCAGTAAACGTGCCTAGTAACCCAGCAATTAACATGGCTACGGTGTAATTTAAACCAGAATAGAGTTTTGAGCACACAACTTCTTTTGGGCTCAAATATGCACCGGTTGGCACTTCCCTAGTACAGCGACTGTGCCCAGTAATAGTGGATTTACCACCTACAAATTTGAAAATAATTGACTCGGCTTCGACGATCGAGTTATTGAAAATTAACACCTATCGATTTTATATAGGTTTCTTCCATAGATTTAAGAAAAAATTACATTCCGTTTACTGAAGTGCATTGGGCCGTGGTAAGGATGTATCGCTCGCTTATTACAGATCCTCCGCAACTCCACTGAACTGCTTTCAAGTCACTGCCGTAACCTAGAAGGACCTGGGGGAAGGAAGTGAAAAGTATTTAAGCACGAATTATTTCTTTGCAAGGATTTAGATTCCAAAGTTAATCTTTTTTTTGGAGTTCAGCTAATTTAGATTACGAATAAACGTAGATAAAGTAATCCATGGCCGCTTGACGTCATACATCTAGTGTTCACCCTAAGAAATTTATCGTTTAATAACAACAACATGCTTACGCTTTGTTGCTATGGATTACTTTCTTCATATTTATTATTAGTTTAATTGGCAACACCGTAGGTAAATGACATAGTGGGAAGGAGTTACTGCATTGAAGACGAATATATAATCCAATTAGTTATAGAAGAAGCACCTAAACGGTCCACAAACCCCCTAATGGATAGTGTAATAGGCGTATGTCCAGCAGAGTACAGGCTGATGATGTTGATGATGATGATGATGAGATAGCTACACTCTAATGTAAATCCCCAGTATGCTATATCATCTACATATAAAAGGCAATATGTAGAATTTTGTAATTTAGGTTTTTCAAATATGTCAAAAGACCTTTCGGGTATTAGCTTATTAATCAAGGTTTGCCGCTGATCTTGTTTGTGATTTAAAAAACAAAAAGCTTTTACAGCTCGGTACGATAGAAAGTAGCATTTAAAATGGCACATCTAATATTATACTAAGTCGTGTAAGGTTTCGCGTGACAGTCTCACCATGTGAGGGTAATCAGCTCTGCCGGCGTTCACACCGCCCACGATCAGGAAATCGCTGTATTTGCAGTGGTTCTCTCGTACTTTACCATTTAGTGTGTCCACACAAGGATAAACGTACTCCTCTTGGTATTCGATGCACTCTGTACAGAAAATTTAATGTGATGTATTATTGGAAGTTTTCCAAAGAAAATTATGAAACTAGTTCCATTCTATACAAACAAATTGGATTGAAAAAAATGTAAGTTATATTGATGTTAGAAACATAACGTCAAAATTACGGTTTTACATCATTTAAAAGATAGATAATAAGAAAAATTTTTAGTAATTTCTGTCCCTCTGTTTGTTTGTTTGTTCTTGAATGGCTTTTCCAATTTTGATGGGACTTTCACTAAAGGTTAAATGTTTTAACTTGGAATAACTAATGGTATTTATTATTTAACTGAAATTCTTTTGAAACAAAACAAGTGTAACTTGAATAATGCTAGAATCCACTTTTTCTAAAATCGGCACCGATTTTGGTTCCTTTTTATAAGCCCGAGGAATAAAGTTTGAACAAGTTAATAATAATATTATACTCTTATTTGTTTGTTAAAATATCAGGAATCGTAAGCACTAAATTATGGCAGTTAAAACGAAAGAACTTACTATCCCAAGCTTTTTGTCCGGATTTGGCGGCCGTTTCCTCACTTGGTATTGGATCGCACTCGTTCTTAGGATGCGAACTGGGATCGTCGATAACATATTCGGGAAGTAAAGGTATATATTGGGTATTAGTGTTCGTCCTGAAAAATGAATTAAACATTAACTATACAACAAAAAATACCGTCAAAAAACAACATAAACATGTTCGTATACCTTGATTGAATAAGATATGGATTTCTCGCGAAAATAACTACTCTATTCCATTTAAACATCTGGCGTTCTTTTTCTTTATCGATTTAACGCTTTCTCGTTTACAAATTCAAAACGCCTTAATATTTTACACAATTTACTTTCAGCCTGTGTTTGTCCATCGCTGGACATAGGCCTCCCGTAATACACGTCTTCTCCATTAGAAAGTTTTTGGACAGTATCCTAGGGGGATACTGTCCAAAAACTTGGTCGTTGAAACGCTGGTCCAATGCGGGTGGGTGGGTGGACCGAGTTTCTTCATTCATATATGACGCAGTCAAGTAATTGCGTGAGTAGTAAAAAAGGGTTCTATTATAATGATAGAAAAAAATGTGTGCGTGTACTAGCGTACACTCGTAAGAAGTGAAGTGAAACTTCTTTATGACGATATTGGTTAAATAAAGTTAAATTAGATAAAGTTTAATAAAAGGCTTTTATTATCATAGACACAAATACAAATTCTACAATTATTTCATTTTAGCTTATTACTACAAAGATTATTATTGAATTTCATTAACTGTAATAGAATTATTACAATCATTGATGTCGTTATTATATATTTGTGTTATTAATGGCTCATTAATAAAAATTTTGACAACGCACTATAGTGACGTGATAAATATAATATGGCGCGTAACGGAAAAATGTTACACTAATTTTTTTTTCCAACCCCGATAAAGAAGTTTCACTTTAAAAATATTACTTAAATTTAATTAAAATACTATCAGCACTATAGATCCCAAGGTGGTATAGGTGCAATTTGACGCATGAGCACTATTTTTGGCTAGATAATACTATTAGTATTAGTGGTAATATTATTACAGAACTAACAGTAATTTAAAATAGCAGGCGTCTTCTGGCAAAAATGTGATTTGTGGGCTATGTGATGAAAGGATTATTTATTTATGTGATTAAAGGATTATGTATTTAGGTAACTGTGTGGATTAAAAGATTAACTGATAGTAATATATACGAACATCAGTTTGTCATATCTGTGTTCACATAGTTTTATTTAGGTATACGAGAGTTACAGGTAAAGAATATTTATTTTACAACCATATAACATTCGAAAATATATTGATTTTTGATGCAGTCTCAGGGCCCTGTAACTTTTCGGATAAGCTCCACAAGTGTCTTTCGACGAGTTGGAGAAAGAAGCCTTTAAAAATAGCTTAGATGTATGAAAACCTCTTGTCTCAGCAAAAGATGTGTAGAAGAAAGAAGAGTTATTAATTAGAGAGTATTGAAATAAGAGAGGTATTCTAGTTACTCTGACGACACATAAAACTGGCGACTGCCAAGCGTGTGGCATATTAGCATTGATGTGATTCCACTAGCCGATCAAAATGGATGCTGGGAATGCTGTAGTGAAGCAACAGCCATATCAGAGGGGGATATCTAAGCTAAAGCCCTCTAGTAATAGGAATACTAAAGGTCTACCATTACTAGACTACTAGCCTAGTAGTCTTAACACTTCCCAGAAATTGTTGTTGCACGATGCAGTGGTCCGTAATAGGTCGCCATAGCATCTGAGCTGTATTTTGTTCTCCTCAGGGATCATTGTTACGGGGATCACTTCGACACAACAGCAGTAGTTTATGTAGTTTGGTAGGGTCACATCTGCTTAATAAAATAAGGAAAGGTTCGGTTCATTCAGATTTAATGCCAGAAAGCAATGGCGTTGCATTTTTTTTGATATTTCGACAAAAAAGCAATAGCTAAACTTTGTGAAATTTTAACCATAAATTAGCGGGTGACAACGCGCTCTCTGCAAAAAACTACCCCGCGGTTTCTGCAACTGTATTTTAAATCGTTAGTATCTTTTAAGATATTCTACTAATCGAAATGTCATAATTGACACGTTTAATGCACATTTTTTTCGGAATGAAGATTTTAATGAATTTACTGTTATATAAACTTGCATTATGTTACCTAAATCATGCTTTGAATATGCCTCTATACTTTAAACTGTCTACTTTTTATGGTTTTGGAAGTGTTTGCAAATTAAATCGCACAAAGTTGTGTTTTTTGGTAACGAATTTTTTTCTTCAATATCTTTTAAACTACTTATCACAAAATTGCGAAACAAATGGGTCAAATAACAGCTAAAATTAAAATTGTTAAACAAAAGGGTCAAATTACAGCTAAAATTAAAATTGTTAAAGAAATGTGTCAAATAATACCTCGTTAAAAGCAAAAATGAACAAAATCGGAGCTCTAGGAGCAGAGCACCGAGGTAACACATAAAAAAAAACATACGCTCCGAATTGAGCACTTCTTTTATAAAATTGGCAAAAAAATAAAGTAAATTTTCTTACGATATTTGGTAGCTTAAAATTTTCGAGGGTAATGATTGGAGAATGAGGAGTAGGTGAGTAACGTTTAACTTTTTAATTTAAGCTATAAAAACAAACCTTCCTTAAACAATTTCAAGTCGAAAATAACCGTGAATATTGATCTAGTTATTTCGTAAGATCCTATATCATAAATCCAAATTTGATTCGGAATATATTTCAAAAGTGTAATCTTTGGCAACGAAGTCCCGTCACATTTTATAGCGTTATTGTTGATGAAACGTCACCGAGATGCCAGTTACTAAGCGACAGTTGACTTGGTAATGTTTCATTGATTATAGATCTAATTTAGCTACGATAAGTTTAATTTTTTTTACTGCTAACTAAGGCAGACGACCAGTCGGGCCACTTGACGCCACCGACGCCTATGGACTTTGGCAATATCAGGGGTATCACCATTGCGCTGCCTACGTGTGTCAACGGATTTTACGTTTCATTTACTCAGTAAATACGAGCACATCATAAACCGGAGCACATCACTATTTTACACAGAACTGCGGTAGAAATAGTCCTAATCCGCTCTACCGCCCCAGACTCCTCTATGTAAAAGAGAACCACCTCCAATAACTAATCGTTATTTTTTATAACATTATTCTTTTGTTTTCTCATTAAAAACTATGTCTTGATGATTTATTTTTCTAATCATCTGGTAAATGTTAGGTGTATTGGCCAATTTTTTAAATTATATCTGACCTTCTTGTTGATGTAGCGAGGACAGGTGAACTTGATGTGGTAGTTCTGGTAGAGGAATCGACGCAGCATACAAAAGCATTCCTTCCACTGAACGAGCACAACTTTTGGAAATTCATAATAAATATAATATAAATTGAGCTTATTTATAAATACTAGCAAAGAATATCTGGATAATATTATTGTTATATAAGAGAATAATAAAATGACATTGTTTTCCTAAGCGACGGTCGTAGGTTCAAATGCTGCTAGGAATTGATTTTGTGTTCCAGTTGTCTCACTGCAGGTCTAGGTAATGGAAGCCGATAACTCAGTTGTCGATGAAATGAGGTAGTGACTGAAATTTCTTTGAGATTTCATCAAATAACAATTAAGTATTTTTTAAATTATGGTGTAAAAATTTCACCGAGAAAATCTGTTGCGAATAACAGTAATACGATTTTTATATAGTTTGAATTTTTGTTTTCTTATAACAATTATCCAAAGAGAATCTATAGGATGAGATCCGACTTTGATATATTTTTAAGTTGCTCTTTAAATAGGTTTTGTATCCATTTTCACAACCTTTTCCATCGTATGTATTGTTAAAAAATCCAAAGAGTCGGCGGAAGGTGGAATGGTGCCTTTTCGCTGTATTTCCTTTCGTTAGGTCAACATCCTGCTACTATCGTCGCTGAGTATAATAAAAAAATATGTCGAAAGAAAGAATCAAGCCTCCATAAAGTCAAAGTCAAGTCAAAGTCAAATATCTTTATTCAATATGGAAGCATTACACTTTCTTATTGACTGTCAAATAATCTACCACCGGTTCGGAAGTGGAAGCCTCTGACCTGAGAAGAACCGGCGTAAGAAACTCAGCGGGACTTTTTCTTTTTCCATAGATTATTATTACCTGTGGGAATATTTTTTTCTTCAGATCATTTATTGCAGTTGGACACTCCTCGATTTTCGAGCATATGCCTCTTTCGCCATTTCTAACGCAATCCTCACCTGATAAAAATAAAAATGTTTATTGTTTTCATGTACTGTCAACGAAATATGTCTTTTAAGACATTTACTATAGTGGGGTTTACTCCATATCAAGAAAGTGGAGCCATAAGCCTATTCATTATTATTGATGATATCACCGAGATGTCATTATTGCCACTCCGATTGTCATTTTCTTGAGCTACAATCTTATTTCTTTCTCCTCACTCCGAGCCATTTTCTAATGTAATCACGAGGCCGAATGGGATTCAAGCCCACGACCTTTGGTTAGGAACTTGAACTTAGTGACGTCACTTCGGTAATATAAGTTATTTCATTCAGTACTTTACTTTTTTTTAGCTAAGAGGTATTTATTTTTGTCAGCTTGATTTGGTTGATCCAAAGTCTTGATAAAAAGGTCGTTCCAAATAGCTTTTGAACTAGGGTTGTTAGATAAAGGCTAGTAGTATGCCATCACTACTAGGTCCAGTTACAACGAAATAACGTACGAAGTAAACTAGAGCAACTTGTTGAAATCCGGGAATCAAAATAGAGTTCAAACCCAAGTCAATATAGACGAGAGATAAAGAGAAATATACCAACATATAGATACAAACCAATTTATATTTACATTAAACATAACATGATACATATAAAAAGACAAAATGATAAATTATCACGTCAAGTTGAAAAGAAAAAGACTCGAGTTGGAACCGGTTAAGGTGTTAGGCCTTATTTTCCTCTTAACAAATATTTCCTTGACAAAATATTTAGTCATCGTCCGCAGGTTTATAGACAAAATATGAACGGGATTGAAGACTTAAATGAAATCGATGATACATTATATTTGTTTTATTTTCTACTTCTAAGACATAGGTCAAAAAATCCCATACAGTTATTTATTCATTTATCGTAGAGTTAACTAGAATAAGATACTACGTGGACTTGTAGGAATGGTTTCCGCTACCAATTGCAAATTCCGATATTTCTGATCACCTAGAAGATGGAATTGTGGTTCTTAATATAATAATTAGTGACATATATTATTGTAATGAAATAATATATCAGACAATCATTTAATACAAATACTAAATATGTTATTTGTAATATATCTATATACATTTAAGGAAAGATAAAGATAAAAGTTATTGAAGACTTAAAATGGACAACACTAACAACCGATGCCAATAGGCATTAGCAATACTGGTATCACCAATGCGCTGCCTACCGTGAGACATGGGATGTTAAGTCTCATTTACCCAGTAAATACGCTGGCTACGGTGCCTTTCATACCGGTACACAGTAGCGTTTTCACACTATTGCTTTGCGGACCACGGTCCCAGGACCCAGACGGTCCCCTGTAAAAAAGGGACCTACCACCGGTACAAAATCCATGTTTTGGTAGTCATAAAATCCCATAAATACTTATTTTATTTAATTTTAGTGTCATCATCAGCCTGTGATAGTCCACTGCTGGACATAGGCCTCCCCTAATACACCCCTATCCATTAGGGTTTTTGGACCGTATCCCACCACGCTGGTCCAATGCGGGTTGGTGGGTGGACCGACTTTTTACATGCCCATCCGACGCATGGATCATCTTACTTTTTAGACAATTGGGTGATCAGCCCAAATTGCCCTAACCAACTAGGAAACAATAATAAAAATTTGTTGAGTCCCCGCAGGATTCGAACTCGACCTCCGGTTTCTAAAGCACACGCCCATACCACTAGGCTACGAAGGCAGCAATTTTTTGAAAACTTTGTAATGTTTATTTAATTGATAAAACAACTTACCTTCGTACTGGCCATAGACAATTGCAAGAAAATTCAAAAACAAAATCGTTTTATTCCACATTTTTCTATTTTCATCAAACTCCAAAAAATTATAACTTTCTGTATAGCTAAAATATTGTTTTTGAGTGCGCGTTATAACTGCTATTATATTATGAATAAAGTTTATATAGAAATAATTATTTGACGTTTCGTTTCGCTCCAAAAGGTGGAGGCAAAGGCGGTCGAGAGGATAATGACCGTAAGGCGAGTCGAGTGTAGCCAGTAAAAATTTTTGTTTACCACTAGCTGATGCACGTGGCTTCGTTTAGTATGTAATAAAAAATATATCTATAAATTTTTTAAACGTCCGTTAAGTTACATCAGCTGTCACTTATTAAAAGTCCGGTCAAAATCGTACCAGCCGTTCCAGTAATTAAATAGAACAAACAAACAGACAAAAATAGAAGATAAAATTGCTTTGTTATATATACCGGTTGTATATAACAATGTACACATTTAAAAACGGTTATTTTGATGTGACAAACAGACATAATACAATTATATTTATTTGTATAGATTATAAAACGTCAGCAAGCATGATATCTAAATGTGTATACTCGTATAAAAATCAATTGCTGTTCTTCAGTCTCGCTAATACTCGAGAACGGCTGAGCCGATTTGGCAAATTTTGGTCTTGCATTATTTGTTAAAATCCAGGGAATGTTAAAAAGAAAAATTATATAAAAATTATATCTTTCTACACACATATTTCAAGTACTCAAAAGGCAAAAAATAAACTTTATTTCACTTAAATTCAGTCATTACATTTACTACAGTTGTTAACTTTCTGTCAATTTTTTTTTAAGTAGATTGATAAATCATATATAAAAGTGAATATATAGTATACTAGCAAACACAGCCCCGCCTTTCTGTGGTTAGATTTCGTTAAACCCGTTCTTAGCTGATCTCTACTTGTAATATTTTAACCAAATTTAAAGTCAATCGGCCTTAAACATGTCTTGTTCAGAATTCAAAAGCGGAAATCCTATAACCTACATGTTAGTTTAAATATAATACATTCAAAGTTATATTAAAAATCGAGCAGATTTCAATCGCAAAGACTTTAGATACTGAAAAATTTCAATATTTGTAGGGAAAACCATGCTGTTTCAGGTTTACTAGTTTACAATGGAAATAAGACGTAAAACTTGACCTAATTTAAGATCAAAATTCAAACACTACATTTCTCAACTATGTCACAGCATACTCCAATATACTTCATTTATTAATTACAAAAGTCAGCTTATATAAATAATTAGATAAAATTACAACAAGTAAGAATACTGTTACAGAAACAAAACATAAAATTTATGAAGGATTCAACATAGATGGTTCAATTATTACTGACAACGTTATTAATGCTGACGTAGCAAATGAAAGAAAAAGCAAAACATTAATATTGGGTATCCCTTTGCGAGATTTGCCACTGACACTGGTGTGTCCACACTGGAATTCTTAATACCAGCATTTGACAGCCCATTGACATGGGGCTTCTTCACTGAACACATTTAGCTGTTGTAGAAAATTATTGGACGAACATTTTCCTTAGAAAGATTAATTTTAGTACGTAAATTGTCAGATTCTAATCGACACTGCGATTAAAGTATAGCAATTATCCTAATAACCTTAACTGTTTTAAGACTAAAAATTTAAACACATTCGAACAGAGAACAGTTCCAAATTCAAAATTGCCAGGAAAAATGGAAACGAGAAGACTTTAAAGGCATGCCTCGTACGAATGTATCTTTTAGCTCCACTAACGTTGTATATTGGTTTACAAGAAAGAAACGCTGTTTATATTTTCTTAAACGGTTTATTGTTTACTTGACCCATTTTGTTTTTAACTGATGACGTACAAGCACAGATTATAAGAACACTGTTTTTTTTATCATATACTATTTCAGTCTGTTAGTAGTTGCCGGCCAGTGAATATGTTTTAAAACTTTTTTATCTGTGCACAAGATTTATTTCCGCTAGGAGGTTAATGTAAGTCATCTTTTCAATGTTATTTAAAAATCGTATTTCTTTTAAATATACGGAATGTGTTTTAATAATAATATTTATTTGATTCAGGTAAAAAAAACCATTTAAGAATGATTTCAAAGTGTTATGTACATTAAAAATAACAAGTTAATTGATGATACAAAATTTGACAATATTCGTTACTGACATATAGAAATTATTTATCCATATTATAAAGCACAGTAACTAACAGTTACTAATTTGAAACAAATTGTATTCAATGTTACAATGAATTCTGCGGAGATTTCACAAACATAACATTGAAATAAAATAAAAAATTACACGAGTTTCGATAAATTATTTCCTAGCAATCAACATTAAATATTGCTTAATTTCGCTGTGTGACGACCAATATATGACGTTTTCAACTTTTAGTCATTACAATGAGCATTTATTATACAAACGTTATTTATAATACATACCATATCATATATGGTCATTATATACTTCGAGAACCATATTTGATCAAGTTCTTATTGAGCAAACAAAAAAATCATTTTGTCTCTTAATTGTTGTTCATTTGGTAAAATAATCAAAAAGTAAAAAAAAAACGCGTTGGATTGTGATAATTTTTTTGTTTACGACCTCTCTAACAAAGTGAGAATTTATAAGAAAAATAGTTTAGACGTATGTATATCATAACTGCCTCCGTAGCGCAGTTGTATGGGCGTGTGCTTTAGAAACCAGAGGTCGTGGTTTCGAATCCTGCGGGGCAATTGGGACTGATTACCCAACTGTCTGAAAAGTAAGATGATCCATGCGGCGGATGGGCATGTAAAAAGTCGGTCCACCCACCAACCAGCATTGGACCAGCGTGGTGGGATACGGCCCAAAACTCCTAATGGATAGGGTTGTATTAGGGGAGGCCTATGTCCAGCAGTGGACTATCACAGGCTGATGATGTATGATGTATGTATATCGTACATAACCAAAAAAATATTAGTATTGCGGGAGATATAACTCTTATTTCGTGCCTATTATTTAAGACAAGCTTCATAAGGTCGTTAACGCCCTCATGGTCGCCAATCGACGAAACTACGCTGTGTCAAATTACACGTTATTTGACCCCGACTTTCATGCAGAAGGATGTAGGTTCGATTACCACTAAAGGATAAATATTGTGTATTAAATAGTGTTAATTTCATGACTAAATATTAGTTTCTATAACTATTATAAATCGATATGATTTTGCGTGAGTTTAGAGTGATTTTGTTCGTCTTTTGTTTTCATTGTTTATCATATCAGGTTCGACAGACTGTTGACCTAATGTCAAGGGAGGGCAATCTCAGTAAACGTTTTTTAAAGCGATAAATATCAAGAACATATTTAAGATGATGTATTATAACTATCAAATATAAAAAAAAAAATTTAAAGGGGGCCGTTGTTAGGTAGTGCCTGCGTATTGTCAAATTCTGCTGTAAATCATTCATGCATTGAACATAAAAAATTACTATGTTTTAATTGTGTTAATAGAAATGGTTTTTATTACCAATGGTTTTTATTACAAATTTTATCACCAAGATGATCCATGCTTCGGATGGGCATGTAAAAATTCGGTCCACCCACCAACACGCATTGGACCAACGTTGTGGGATACGGTCTAAAACCCCCTAATGGATAGGTGTGTATTAGGGGCGGCCTATGTCCAGCACTGGACTGTCACAGGCTAATGATAATGATGATGATGATGATATATTTAATACTAGCTCTTGACTTATGTAAAGAAATTCATGTACTTTTTTTCAAAATAATGCGGCATAAGTTACTCCCAGTTATATAAGCTATATTTACAGAAAATCCCGAAAATTCGGACCATCCATTCCCGGAATTAGCCAGAACAAACAAACAGATAGACAAAAATAAAAAAATGTATTTCATTATATGTTGTTACCAGGTATATGTCATGATGTAATGATTTTACGAATAGACACTCCAATTTCATTTATGTATAATTTAAATAGTAATTGTGGGTTATTCTTAACATCTACAAGTTTAATAAAACCGCTTTTTACAGATTTATTCTTCATATTTATGTATATGCGACGTTTCGGACTCTTACCAACGTCCATAATCACACTGAAAATTCCTAAATAAGTGTATTAAATATCTACAGTAATCGTTCGTTGTTCTTCAGTTCTATAAATAAAAGAATTAATTAATTAATTATTTTTATCAATATTATTTTATTTCATAGAAAGCTAGCCTGACTCACTCTCAGTTGTTTCAGCTAATTATCAAGTGAAAGTCCCAAAGTTATCACCTGCCATGTCAGAGATAAGCCAGAACATAAAAACAGACTAAACATTTTAATAACTAATGTGTCGGTGTATGTTAAATAAAGGAATATTTACGGATTTTATCGCGTTTATTTTACATTTTGAATTACCGACATTTCAAACACTTTCCAGCGGCCGTGGTCACGGGGTAGACTGAGATGTCATGCGTCTTGTTGCCAGTGCTGAAGAGGGGTTTCCAGATCTAAATTGTTCTAAAATACTATGAGTCTGTACTACGACCCGTGGAAAATTAACATATTTTATCATTGCAGCCGGCAGTGGTGGTGCTTGGGTTTTAATTTAAATTAAAATTACTGCCGGCTGTAAAAATGTAAAGTAAAAGCGAAAAAATCCGTAAAAGGCTTTTTAGCCAATAATGTCTAGTGTTCGCGTACACAAAAACAATTAATTATAGACACTACCATATTATTATGTTTGGATATATGTATAGATTGGTATTCTTTAATTTCAAATGTGTGTGTAAAAATAAAAAAAAGTGTCTAATTAATCATGTGATATTTAGAACAACAACATATTTCTTTTCTTCTAAAAATTATCTTTTGCCTTCGTCGTTAACTTATATTATATTAAAAAATTTGATAATACTATATAAGTAAAAAAAAAACTAATATTTTAACTAAAGTTAACTTCGTAGCGGTTTTTCGTGATAGAATGCGCGCGCAATCATAAATATTAATCTGCTCATTTTTCCCTTTAGAAGTATTAACAAAACAAAATTAAACAATTATTATTATTTATTTTTTTATTATCATCAGCCTGTAATAGTCCACTGCTGGACCATAGGCCTCCCCTAATACACCATTAGAGGGTTTTGGACCGTAACCCACCACGCTGGTCCAGTGCGGGTTGGTGGGTGGACCGACAATTTACATGCCCATCCGACGCATGGATCATCTCACTTTTCAGACAATTGGGTGATCGGCCCAAATTGCCCTAACCAACTAGGAAACAACAATGAAAATTTGTTGAGTCCGCAGGATTCGAACCCACGACCTCCGGTTTCTAAAGCACACACCTATACCACTAGGCTACGGAGGCAGTCATTAACAGTTATTAACAATTGTTTAATTATAAAAAATTGAAATTATAGTAAATTCTTATAAAATATACAAAAGATATACAATGTATCTAATGCAGACATTTGTTTTATTAACAGATAACAGCAACAAGCCCTTACCAATACTGAAAGCGTAATTTGGCGCAATGCTAAGGTAAGTCCATTTGAAGGATATAAAAAAAAATCCTTAACTATCACATTGTATTCATTAAATACATTGAGAACATGCTTTTCACCCTAAATATTACTACAAGAACCTTTTTTTACTTGTATATAAATATTAGTACATACTGTAACATTGGGTCATCTCATCATCATCATCATCAGCCTGTGGTAGTCCACTGCTGGACATAGGCCTCCCCTAATACACCCCTATCCATCAAATGGTTTTTGGACCGTATCCCACCACGCTGGTCCAATGCGGGTTGGTGGGTGGGCCGACTTTTTACATGCCCATCCGACGCATGGATCATCTTACTTTTCAGACAATTGGGTGATCGGCCCAAATTGCCCTAACCAACTAGGAAACAACAATGAAAATTTGTTGAGTCCCCGCAGGATTCGAACCCACGACCTCCGGTTTTTAAGCCACACGCCTATACCACTAGGCTACGGAGGTAGTTAGGAGGTAGTAATTGGGTCATCTATGTCCCTATAATCAGTCCAGAAAACGGGGGCTGATATATTACAGATCAGTCAACTACGAGCGAAATATTATGTAGCACAAAAGCGCGCTCTCCGTAGTCTAGTGGTAAGGGCGTTTGCTTTAGAAACCGGAAGTCGTGGGTTCGAATCCCGCGGGAACAAGGCAAAAGATGATGATGATGAATTTTTTTTTTTCTCAGGGTTGACCTTACTTAAGGTTGACTGGCAGATAATGCTTGTAGCATTAAGTCCGCCTTTCCACCGGTTACTTTTGTACTGTTAGTTTAAATAAATAAATAATAAGTATTCCAATATAGAAATAAATAGTATGCTGTTATCTTTATCATTATTTCAGCGGCAAAAACTACCAAGAAGCATGATATTCCATCACCTTTTTAGTTATGTCGTCATGCCATAATATTTTATATATAATATTTTCCATTTCATTCATCATCAGCCTGTGTTAAAATTTAACGTTTTACGTAATAAAATTTTACCTTACAGATTCTGGCTTGTCACTACAGTCGTGATTGGCTTGGCTCAGTCAGATTTATTTCACAAAGGTATGTTTGTGCATATCATGTAATTTACTGCTAAAACGTCAGATTCCATTTATTTTTTTTAAAGTGTATCGTTTTTAATAAAAGTAGTGTTTAACTTCATCAATTCAGGAACATTATCATCGTCATCATCATCATCATCATCATCAATCTATGTCAGTTCCGCTGCTGGACAGACCTCCACGCCTTATCCTTTATAGGGGGTTTTTAAGCCGTATCCTACCACGCTGGTCCAATGCGGGTTGATGGGTGGACTGACTTTTTACAAGCCCATCCGACGCATGGATCATCTTACTTTTCAAAAAATTGGATGATCGGCCCGAATTACTCCAACCAACTAGATAACATTAATAAAAATTAGTTTAGTCTCCGCAGGATTCTAACCCACGACCTCTGGTTTCTAAAGCACACGCACTTATCAGTAGGCTACGGAGGCAGTTAGGATAATTATAATCAGACATAATCATAAAATTAAGGCGTTATCAGGTAATATCATTGACAACGCGCTGATTTGATTGAACGCGTTGAATTTTTTCAGTTTAGGTCAAAAATCATCATCATCATCATCATCATCATCAGATGAGTGAGATTCATCTAGACGCGTCAGACTTTGTAGTTAGGTTTAAACTTCTTGTTAAATACAAGAATTTAAAAATCGCAACCTATTCCTTAAGAGGTACCTTAATTTCTAAATCATACTTTTAGAAAATTGCTCCTTCCTTCTCTCTTTAGAAGTTGGTCAAAACACTATTTTCATAACGTTCGGAAATACTATTGCACTTTTCTCCAGCAAATTCCTGATTTACATCAAACATGGTTGCAAGCAATTATTATTTGTTTATAACATATTCAATCACTAAGTGTCTTACCGACTCCTTTCTGCACAAGAGGAAGTTACCGAACTGGTGATAGAATAAAATAGGTAAAAGGTTGACTTGTAAAGAAATTCATGTACTTTTTTCAAAATAATGCGCAAAGGTTACTCCCAGTTATATAAGCTATATTTGCAGAAAATCCCGTCAAATTCGGACCATCTATTCCAGGAATTAGGCAGAACAAACAAACAGATATACAAAAATAAAAAAATATATATGTATTTCATTATATGTTGTTACCAGGTATACATCATGATATAATGATGTTACGAATTGACACTCCAATTTCATTTGTGTATAATTTAAATAGTAATTGTGGGTTCTTAACATCTACAAGTTTAATAAAACCGCTTTTTACAGATTTATTCTTCATATTTATGTATATGCGACGTTTCGGACTCTCACCAACGTCCATAATCATACTGAAAATTCCTCAAAGAGTGTTTTAAATATCTACAGTAATCGTTGGTTGTTCTTCAGTTCTATAAATAAAAGAATTAATGAATTAATTATTTTTATCCAATATAAATTTTTTCATAGAAAGCTAGCCTGACTCACTCTCAGTTGTTTCAGCTAATTATCAAGTGAAAGTCCCAAAGTTATCACCTGCCATGTCAGAGATAAGCCAGAACATAAAAACAGACTAAACATTTTAATAACTAATGTGTCGGTGTATGTTAAATAAAGGAATATTTACGGATTTTATCGCGTTTATTTTACATTTTGAATTACCGACGTTTCGAACACTTTCCGCGGCCGTGGTCACTGTGTGAACTGAGATGTCATGCGTCTTGTTGCTAGTGCTGAAGCGGGGTTTCCAGATCTTAATTGTTCTAAAATACTATGAGTCTGTACTATGACCCGTGGAAAATTAACAAATTTTATCATTGCAGCCGGCAGTGGTGGTGCTTGGGTTTTAATTTAAATTAAAATTACTGCCGGCTGTAAAAACGTAAAATAAAAGCGAAAAAATACGTTAAAGGCCTTTTAGCCAATAATGTCTAGTGTTTGCGTAAACAAAAACAATTAATTATAGACACTACCATATTATTATGTTTGGATATATTTATAGATTGGTATTCTTTAATTTCAAATGTGTGTGTAAAAATAAAAAAAAGTGTCTAATTAATCATGTGATATTTAGAACAACAACATATTTCTATTCTTCTAAAAATTATCTTTTACCTTCGTCGTTAACTTATATTATATTAAAAAAGTTGATAATACAATATAAGTTAAAAAAAAAAAAAAAATTTTAACTAAAGTTAACTTCAGTGTAGCGGTTTTCTTGACGGAGTGCGCGCGCAATATTACTCTGCTCATTTTTCCCTTTAGAAGTATTAACAAAACAAAATTAAACAATTATTATTAACAATTGTTTAATTATAAAAAATTTAAATAATTGTAAATTCTATTATGACGTATCTAATGCAGACATTTGTTTTATTAACAGATTACACCGACAAGCCCTTACCAGTACTGAAAGCGTAATTTGGCGTAATGCTAAGGTAAGTCCATTTGAAGGATATAAAAAAAATCCCTTAACTATCACATTGTATTCATTAAATACATTGAGAACATGCTTTTCACCCTAAATATTACTACTAGTACCTTTTTACTTGTATATGAATATTAGTACATACTGTAACATTGGGTCATCTCATCATCATCATCAGCCTGGATAGTCCACTGCTGGACATAGGCCTCCCTAATACACCCCTATCCATTAGATGGTTTTCAAATACCCGATCCCGACTTTTTACATGCCCATCCGACGCATGGATCATCTTACTTTTCAGACAATTGGGTGATCGCCCAAATTGCCTAACCAACTAGGAACAACAATGAAAATTTGTTGAGTCTCCGCAGGATTCGAACCACGACCTCCGGTTTTAAGCCCACGCCTATACCACTGAGGCTACGGAGGTAGTTAGGAGGTAGTAGTTGGGTCATCAATGTCTTTATAGTCAGTCCAGAAAACTGGGGCTGATATATTACAGATCAGTCGACTACGAGCAAAATATTATGTAGCACAAAAGCGCGCTCTCCGTAGTCTAGTGGTAAGGGCGTTTGCTTTAGAAACCGGAGGTCGTGGGTTCGAATCCCGCGGGAACTCAACAAGTTTACATTGTTGTTTCCTAGTTGGTAAGGGCAATTTGGGTTGATGACCCAATTGTCTCAAAATTGAGATGACCCATGTGTCGGATGAGCTTGTAAAAAGTCGGTCCACTCACCAACCCGCATTGGACCACCGTGGTTGGATACGGTCCAGAAACCCCTAAATGAACGAAGGCGTGCCTCTGGAGAGGCCGATGCCCAGCAGTGGACTGATGACGATGGACACAAGGCTGATGATGATAACAAAAGTACGTGCCACAACTGATGTACTCTCTCCTTTTTCTATCTTCATTATTGACATTATACATTATACATTATGCACGGCCTAGTTGGTGCCCGCGACTCGTTCGCGTGGTAATACAGGAAAATGTCTGTAAATTTATCCCAAGTTACTCCCAGTTGCATCAGCTATCTTTTGAGTAAAAGTTCCATCAAACAAACAAACAGATAGACCGACAGACAGACGAAAATAAAAAAAAAACTGTCGCTTTGTTACATGCACCGGTTATATATCACAATGTATTAATCTAAAAATATTAATATTTTTGTTATTAACAGAAACTCCAATTTTATTTATTTGTATAGATAGGGGACACGATAGGGAAAGAACTCCGGACTTTTTACGTTCCTATTGGACACAAGGTTTATCTTATGCTATTGGTTATCCACCCACCAACCCGCATTGGACCAGCGTGGTGGGATACGGTCCAAAACCCCCTGATTGATAGGGGTGTATTAGGGGAGGCCTATGTCCAGCAGTCCTCCCATTGCACTAACCAACTACTTGATAACAAATAAAAGCAAAAGTTAAGTTTAAAGTTATTAAGTGCCGTGGCACGAACTGGTGTAAAAGAAATATTGATCGAAAAATTGGTTGCCTGTAAAATCGGTATACGGGCGAAAGTTATACGTGACAACATCTTTTAGTGGTGCAATGATTGTAATGTGAATATTCATTCGTATAGTAGGAATAAGGATGACCCCCTTTACTTAACCAGGACAACTGCGCTCTAGTAAGAGAGACGCATGCCTCTCACTTTCTCTTACGGTTGCTTATGGAGAGCGTTACGTGAGCGGCGCTGTGACACAGTTTTCGAAAGTGCCTCTTCATTTTAAACCAATATATAAGACGTTGTCATGTCAAAAATGTCTATAATAAGTACATCGTTACGAGATATATAGGGACTTAGAACTCAAAAATTATACTAAATACCGACAGTGCATTTTAAAGTATTCATAGATTTAAAGATGTTTAATGTTTTTCAAATGTCATCAACGCAGATGTGGTGGAATGTGTAACCGTTTCCTTTAACAACATGAAACAGACATCGGGGCTATATATAAATAGATACTTAGTCCCATAGTGGCATCTCAGAGTTAACAGAAGTTTTAATGGTTAGAGCGACGATACTTTTATCCGATGGTCAATGCGAATCAGCGTCCGACGCACTAAATCCACACACCACCGCTCGACATGAAATGTTGCGTCTCGTTTACTAATTTTTACCCAATATTAATTCTGGCTCCAGTGCCCTACAAGCCGGAACAGTGTCGAACCATACTAATTGGCGGCAGAAATAGGCACCGCGTTTGTATTACCTCAGATGGCAACTTGTAAATTTTTTAACGAGAATAAATATGACCGACTTCAAACAGTATACAACCTTTTTGCGCAGTATGAGCCCGCGACAACGTGCCCACTGCAAAAACCATTCCGCAGTTTCCGTCACTGCATTTTATAGCTCTATTTTCTTTTGATGCATTATTTCAATCAATATGTCATATATGACACAATTTATGCATATAGTATGAAGAATTTTTTGAATGCGTTAACTTTTATGTAGACCTAAACTATATTACCTTAAATGAAGTAAAAACGTAAAATTTTACCTTGCAGATTCTGGCTTGTCACTACAGTCGTGATTGGCTTGGCTCAGTCAGATTTATTTCACAAAGGTATGGTGATGCATATCATGTTATTTAGTGCCAAAACGATAGATTCCATTAATTTTTTTAAAAGTGTATCGTTTTTAATAAAAGTAGTGTTTAACTTCATCAATTCAGGAACATTATCATCATCATCATCATCATCATCATCAACCAATATTAGTTCCACTGCTGGACAGACCTCCACGCCTTTCCCTTTATAGGGGGTTTTTAAGCCGTATCCTACCACGCTGGTCCAATGCGGGTTGATGGGTGGACTGACTTTTTATAAGCCCATCCAACGCATGGATCATCTTACTTTTCAAACAATAGGATGAACGGCCCAAATTGCTCTAACCAACTAGATAACATTAATAAAAATTAGTTTAGTCTCCGCAGGATTCTAACCCACGACCTCTGGTTTCTAAAGCACACGCACTTATCAGTAGGCTACGGAGGCAGTTAGGATAATTATAATCAGACATAATCATAAAATTAAGGCGTTATCAGGTAATATCATTGACAACGCGCTGATTTGATTGAACGCGTTGATTTTTTTCAGTTTAGGTGAGATTCATCTAGACGCGTCAGACTTTGTATTTAGGTTCAAACTTCTTGTTAAATACAAGAATTTAAAAATCACAACCTATTCCTTAAGAGGTACCGTAATTTCTAAATCATACTTTTAGAAAATTGGTCCTTCCTTCTCTCTTTAGAAGTTGGTCAAAACACTATTTTCATAACGTTTGGAAATACTATTGCACTTTTCTCCAGTAAATTCCTGACTTACATCAAACATGGTTGCAAGCAATTATTATCAGTTTGTAACATATTCAATCACTAAGTGTCTTACCGATTCCTTTCTGCACAAGAGGAAGTTATCGAACTGGTGATAAATAGATCTTGAAAGAGTCTAAAATTAATAAAGAATTTTGATTTTGTTTAGAATTTTATTAGGTCTTAAACCCCATATAATTTACACCGTTTTATTAATTTATTCTTACTTTTAGACATAACAGGCGATCTTGGGAAGGAGTACAACAATTGCTACTTATGCTGGGATCCAAGTCTTGAGAATGGCAACATAAAAACACTGAAGTATGTATTTTCGGAAGTAGCGTAGTTCAGTGATAGTTGAGATAAAAAAAATAACAGGACCTTTTTAAAATTTATTACGCGGCAAAGGCCTGCAACTGAACGTAAACTAATATTTGTATAAGCAAGTTCATCAGTTTGATTTTTAAATTGGATAAGCTCAATACAAACTAAAAAGTATTCAAGTCGTTCACAACTACTTTTATTTGTTGAATTGGTCTTAAATATAGCGTAATTGTAAAAGATAACAATATATAGGACGTTAAATTCTTCAGATTTACTGATAACTATCAACATACCAACAACTATCATTAAAATGCAGTTTACCCTTTAGGTTGTGGAGGTCAGATGTCAGTCGCTCTGCGTTAAAACTGCTCATGTCTATCTGGATGGATTTGATGTCGTCTCCGTGGCCTAGCGGTATTGGCCCTGGCCTTATACACCGTAGATCTTGGGTTCGAATGCCGCGGAGAAACAACTTTCTGTTGTCGTTGTCTCCTAGTTGGTTGGGAGAATTTGGGGCGATCACCCAATTGTCTGAAAAGTATGATGATGAGAGCATATGTTTTGCCATAAAAAAGCACCGTAAGACGCTTCAAATCCGCTCACCACACTGAGACATGTCCCGGTTCCTCATTAACTGGGAATGGTCTCCTTCAAAACGGAAAACAATAGTGTGTATACACTCCTGATTAGATTCAGAAACAGGCACCGCAGTGGTACCACCTCAGACGGTAGTTTTAAAAAAAAGAGACCAACGACCTTGATAAGTATGGCGCGTGATAGTTTGAAGTGTAGTTACGGGGTAAACGAAAAGTAAAATACCAAAGCTAGTAGTGGCGAGCGGAGTTGAGGCGTCTTGTTGTTGTATACATTTCTTTTTGCTGGGACTGTTTTACTTGTCGTGACACATGTATATGTTCATTCAATAACAAGTGTTATGATCTAGAGAAAATATTTCTTTATAAAATAGACTAATTTGCATCATAAAAAGCCTTACTTTTTTTTTCTTGTTTAGCTATGACAATTTACGAGCAGTCCACGTACAGCTCAACCATGTTCTCTTTCAAAATTTTCGGATGAACTTTCCTGGGGTAAAAGAAGCCTATGTTACTCAAGCCGTCGCTTCCTTTTTTGGAACAAATAAATCTTTACTTTTTAAAATATTATTATATGTGACCATTACGTTGATTGTTTTAGGATCAAACATTACATTGGCAGTGAAACTGAAACAACTGAATTATGCTGCGTATCCCCGAAATCCAATGTAGCCAGGTATGAAACATCTCTAATCCAGCAACTTTACCTGGCGGTTTTTTTAATTAAGACCACTGATGTCAGGCAACTGAATGTTTGTTTTACATACTAGTTTATTGCTTGCTACGTTACCGTTAGAATGGGGAAGGTTATTGGTGAATATTTAAAGTGAACATGACGCTTCTAGGCCTACGTGAAATCGTATAGGAATTTAAGGAGCAGTATAGAATGGTTAACAACATCATGTGGTATTTAATCAAACCATACACATCGAATGTGACAGCAAATAATTTGGAACGAAGAAGCATTTGTCGTTGCTTTTAGTTCCCATTAAATAGTTTGACCAATCATCTAACAATTTGAAAAGTGAGATGATCCCTGAGTCCGTATAATTTGCTTATGAACACTACTTAAAAAGTAATAACCTTTAAGTTTTTTGCTCTGCCTCCATAGCCTAGTGGTAAGGGCGTGTGCTTAAGAAAGCGGAGTGGGTTCGAATCCTGCGGGGACTTAACAAATTTTCAATGTTGTTTCCTTGTTAGTTAGGGGAAATTTGGGCCGATCACCCAATCTGAAGTGTCAAAAGTCTGGGCATGTAAGAAGTCGGTCCATCGACCAACCCGCATCGGACAAACGTGGTGGGATACGATCGAGAAACACCGAATGGAGAAGGCGTGCATGCCTATGTCCAGCAGTGACTAACACAGGCTGATGATGATGATGATGATTTTTGAGTGTGAGATTTTGTGAAATCATCTAAGGTGATGTGTTGTGTTTTTTGACCGCACTTAGTTCTTATTATTAGTTTTTTATTAGAGCGATTTCTGTGCATCTTGAAATAAATTTTGTTGGGAACCCAGTTTGGTTTAAACCATTTAATGTATTTTTATAAGACCCGATGGAAGTTGTGGCGCAAAGCAGTTCGTCAGATATGGCGATAGGAGTCATGTTCGTTATGTGTTCCCGAGGGAGTATCCTTGGAGGGCGTGGATTTACCTGTAAGTGGCAATAAATGATATGTAAGAAACTTTCGCTAAAAGCATTTCTTTCATTTCTCAAACTTGGGTTATGTTGCTGTTTAAGAGTGCTCCATTAATAGTGTGATTTCAAAGTACTGCCTCCGTAGCCTCAGTAAGGGCTTGCGCTTTATAAATCGGAGGACATGGGTTCGAATCCTGTGGGGATTTTGGAACTTTACATGTTTTTTTTCTAGTTGGTTAGGACATTGAAGACTGAACACATGACTGTCTGTTAAGTAAGATGTTCCATGCATCGGATGAGCGTGTAAAAAGACTCATCGGTCGGTGAAAATCAAGAAATAGGGAACGCATACTTGTACGCTATAACATATCCTGCGCAGTAAGCTGATCTCTTATATCGGCCGCCGTAGTCGGAATCGACTAGGAGGACATTATTATTAATTACAAGTTGATAATGTCGTACGTTTTATACTTAAATAAAATAAAATAATAGACCTTAAATTTAAATTCTATCAACCAATTCATGACGCAATATTCGCTGTCCACTGACAACAAAAAGTTCAAAGCACTCACAATTTATTGTATTTTTGGCAATCTCAAAGAGAATTTAAAAAATAAAAAGGATTGCTATTATTTATCTCACTTCTGATTTTAGAAATGTCAAAGAGAATTCCAAACAGTAAAAATGATGACGATAACTAATCGTCGCCGGCCGTCATGGCTCGCGTGACCCCCGACAACAGCCACGATGTCGCGTACGGACGAGTCGATGCATAACACCACTCAACACACTAGCACTTTCACAGATGCACAACACTTATCACACACGAGGAGAGTTCCGTTCCGGGTAGCGACTTACTGTATTTTAGCCCCGTCTTTTATACACTCTCGCACAGAGACAATACGTGAATATCGAGACTTCTTTTCTCCAACCACCCACATTAGAAATAGTATTCCGACAGTATAGTTTCATCCCCGGTGACGTATCTGGTTTATTTCTAGCAAAGGCAAGATACTTTGCGGAGGAACTGTCATTGATAGCAAATTGAATTTCATCCTAACGTCGGCGAATTGCGTGTACAGATGTCGTAAATTGAGAACAAATCGCCTATTGGTAGCCTTTACGAGGGAGCTGAACGAGGAAATCTTGGTCCAAGACATAATAATACACGAGGATTACAATCAAAGTGAGTATCGGTTAGGTTGTCTTGTTGTCTTTGTTTTATGGCATACTTGGTCACCGACGCCCATAGACAATACCAGTGGTATCGCCAACGCGCTGCCTACCGTGATACATAGGGTGTTAAGTCTCCTTTACCCAGTAAGTATGCTGGCTACGGTGCCCTTCGAATCGGAACTCAACAGTGTTTTCACACCACTGCTTTACGGCAGAAAAAGTGACCATGGTGGTACCAACCCAGATGTCAGTCTCCTGTAAAAAGGGGACCTACCGCCCGTATATTTCATTATTATTCATGTTTATTTATTTCAGCACGTATGGTCTTGTATCCCAATACAACAATTACTTGGTAATAACAATAACAAGATTCTACTAATAACAATAACAAGATTCTACTAATAACAATAACAGCGTGCCCAAAAAGAGAAATACGTACGATAAACTCATATAAATTAAAAATACTTGCTAGACTTATGAAATCAAAAAAGGCAGCAACTTATAGAAATGACCAAATTTTAGAAGTGAAACAACAAGTCCTTCTATTATGCACAACAAAATATAATAAGCGGGTATTTTGAAACGAAAACCTTATTAAAAAGTGGATTATCACAATGCACAAGCCTAATTTTTTTGCTTAAGATTAATAATTATTCATCACGATTTATTTTCCGAATTTTAAAAGAATAACAAGTTAAATTTTAACAAATAAATATGATCGTCTACTAACAGCGTATAACTATTTTACTTAATATAAGCAGGTAACACTACGTATGAAATTGCGTCGCGTTTTTCCACCTGCCACCGCATTTTTAATCTCTGGTAACTTTTAAGGTATTCATTTCATCAAAATCATCAATGACTACGTTTTATGTTAATAGAATGAAGAATTTTTTATTGTAATAACTTTTAGGTGAACGTAAACTGTACAACCTAACTTAAATATACTTTGAATGTGCCTGATTGCAGTTTATAAAAATGTTTACATTACAAAAACGTTTACAACTGACTCCGTAGCCTCGTGGTGGAGGGGCGTGTGCTTAAGAAACCGCAGGTCATGGGTTCGAATCCTGTAGAAACCCAACAAATTTTCATTATAGTTTTTAGGGTAATTTGGGCCGATCGCCCAATTGTCTGAAAAGTAAGATGATCCATTAGTCTGATGGGTATGTAAAAAGTCGGGCCACTCACGTATCCGTATTGGACCAGCGTCCAGCGATACGGTCCAAAAACCCCCTAATGGGAAGGGCGTGTATTAAGGCCCATGTCCAGTAGTGGACTAACAGAGGCCGATGACGATATTTACATTAAAATGCTTATTGTGTGTAATATTTAAAACAAATATATGCTGTTGCGGACTTAATTGTCGACCAATTCAAGCCGTAATTATTTTCATTGCTCAAATATCTATTAAAGTACTAGTCACAAAATTGATAAAAAAACTGGGACCAATGGAAAGCTAATATCTTTCATTAAAAAAAGAATGAACAAAGTCGGAGCTCTAGGAACGGAGCAACGAGATAACATATATAAAGAAAAAACTTACGCTCCGAATTCAGTAATTCTTTTAGGAAAAAATATATGGGTCGGTAAAAAATTGATTTTTTTAAGATATATTATATACTCATTTTAAAATTAATTAATTAAATAAATTAAAATTTTTTTGCTACTTTTTTCGATATAATATTTTGTTTAAAAATATTTAATGTGAATCGTTCAAAATATAAATGTAATTAATTTTACCATATGTAACTTCAACTCCTTAAATATTGTTAAACTGCAACTCCTTTAAAATTGTCAATGAAGCTCAGTCACGCTAATTTCTTTTTATTTATGATTATAATTATCCCATCGTTAAAATAATCTTGAAGTTTATAATAAACTAGTGACCTACAATATTAAGCATATGTTTTACATATAAACCTTCCTCTTAAATCACTCTATCTATCTATTTATTAAAAAAACCGCATCGAAATCCGTTGCGAAGTTTAAAAGATTAAAGCATACATAGGGAAATAGGGCAGAGAAAGCGACTTTGTTTTATACTATGTAGTGATATGTAAATACGGAATATTCTTTTCCATAGATATTACATTAATATCCCTGAGAGCACGAGCTTTTTAAAATGTTTTGACTTATAGCGATACTTTCATCGATTTTTATAGGCCTAATAGAGAAACCTGGTGCCTAATTAATAGTAAAGCTATAGCTCAATCAAAACTGCTTTAACTTTATCAGTATTTATCAGTTATCTAGTTTCCATAGAACAGGCTTTGCTTAGTTTGGGACTAGATGATGTTGTGTTATTCGTCCAGAAATATTATTATAATTTTTTTTAAAGAATTTTCTCATCTGGCTGAGAGGAAATTTTATAACAATCAATAAAATATTAAGTATATACGAATAATATAGGAATAAATATAATAAACAGTAAATATATAGACATACATACATCATACATCACATCTCAGCCAGACGCAAGTCCTCGGCAGGGGAGACCAAACGGCCGAGGGTTAGGTCGAAAGGGAGAGGAACCGGCGGAAAATGCGAGCGATGTCCAGAAGCACCGCTTGAGCTAGAAGAGGTCCGTCACGGAGTCACAGCCGTCTCAGGTGTTGTGCGAGGCTCACTGGGATTAACCCGTTTGCAGAAACGATAGGGATAATATCATAATTTCATTTAAATTCATGGATTATTATTATTATTACTTCCAGGTCAGCCATTCATAAATAATATAGCTTTGATAGTGTTAAACAAGAAATATCAATGTCCGCCACATTGGGTTAAGCCGGTGTGTAGGTCAAACCGACCCCCGATGCCTGGAACCAGCTGCATATTCATGTCTGATGAAGATTATTTTGTAAGTACATAACGGCTGATAAAATTAAGGAAATCAAAAAAAATTAAAGTACCATTAAACATACTTCTATAACTACTTCCGTAGCCTAGTCGTATGGTCGTGTGTTTTGTATAACTGGAGGTGGGTGTGGTCCTGCGGGGACTTAACAAATTTTCATTGTTGTTTCCTTGTTGGTTAGTGCAGTTTGGGCCGATCACCCAATTGTCTGGAAAGTAAGATGATCCATGCGTCGGATGGGCAAGTAAATGCCGATCCACCCGCCAACCCGCATTTGACTAGCGTGGTGGGATATGGTCCAAAATCTCACTAATGAGAGGAGGCCATGTCCAGCAGTGGACTAAGACATGCTGATAATGATAATTGAACATACTCCACCTGCGTGATCATTGCATTTTTGTCGTCACGTTCAAAGTTATACTTTCTTTTGGCGCGTTAGGGAAAATCATGAGAGTACCGTCACGAAAAACTGACACCCTAAATTTTATTGTAATTAGTATGACAACTGTTTTCACTGTCTTAGAAATATATATATATATATATATTTCTACGAACTTAGACAAGAGGTTTTTGAAACTATTTTTATCTATCTTGTTACGCCATCATCATCATCATCATCATCAGCCTGTGATAGTCTGATGATGATGATGATGGACATAGGCCTCCCCTAACACACCCCTATGCATTAGGTGGTTTTTGGACCGTATCCCACTACGCTGATTCAATGCGGGTTGGTGGGTGGACCGACTTTTTACATGCCCATCCGACGTATGGATCATCTCACTATTCAGACAATTGGGTGATTGGCCCAAATTGCCCTAACCAACTTGGTAACAACAATGAAAATTTGTTGAGTCTAGGCTACGGAGGCAGTTGTTACGCCAAGGAAGTGTAATTTGTTACGCGTTAAGTTTGTGGTGCATAATATGAAATTATTTGTAGATTGATACTTTGGTGCCAATGAAGGAAGAATGTGACTCCTACGATTTCAGTCTCCACGACAGCCAGATATGCTCAGCGATTATGCGAAACGACTCCTTGCCGGCGGTCGGTGGCGGTCTATTCTGCCAAGATATGGTGAGTTATATCGATGACCTACTTGGCGTGGTAGTTAATCGCTGACTGTAACGCCAAAGGGTGTGGGTTTGATTCCCATCAGAGGAAAAATATTATGCGATGAACATTGTTTGGACTTTTTATGTGTCTGGGTGTTTGTAACTATATTGTATATATTCATTTACAAAAGTAAAGTTAGTCTATGCATTCATTAGTCATTTCATTTACATAGTAATTTGCTTTGTTTGACATTATAATGTTATGTTTTATATCAGATCGACTTATATAAGGTATAATATGTCAGGATGTAGTGTAGTTTGTTCAATTTCGGGATTTGGCACACTATTCTGGTACGAACCGCAAAAACCTTTGGTTTTACAAATATATTTTATGTAACGATTATTATTGTTACCACGGGTAAAACCGCGGGGCGAAGCTTGTATAATATTAGTGCATATTTTTTCATGATAGCGCATTAACTGACCATTGTAATGTGATGTTTATAGGAAGTTTATAGTTTATAAAAATGAAAAAGATAGAAAGCTCTCTCCTTTAAGTTTCTTATAATGGTTAAAGGAAAAAAAGCTTTCTTTCGCCAAGCCGTTTTGCCAAGTTATCATGGGTCAAATTTTAATCTACCTTATCTACATCCTTGAATAACACATTTTAAGCAGAGCGGCTGGTAGCTGGACTCCACAACTCAAAATCTAAACTGCATTCTATGGATGAATAAATTTTCTGTAAATTTAAAGGCACCTATTTCCCAAAGCGACTGCCAAGAGTGGTTTGTCGAAAGCACCTTGGCTGGCTTTTTACAAAAAGGCATCACGTTAAAAAGATTCTTCCACATTTTTTTTGGATTTTATGACCTGTTAACAGGTAGACCTTTAGGTCATATCTTATTTGGAAAATGTCCATTACTTTGCAGTCAATACACTTAGCCACAACGAAAGTATAAGACAAATAAATATTCACGTTTGAAGTTCTTTGCGTTAGGGAAAAATCATGAGAGTACATTTTACACGGAAAACCTACACCCTGAAGTTAACAATAGTCAACTGACAAATGTATTCATGATATTCATTCCTACAAAGGTAGAATAAGGCGAAAAATAAAAAAAAATCAAAAGATTCTTGTTTCGTAACGCAAAAGATGTTTAACTTCGAACGTACATGCTCTAGAAGTTAAACATCTTTTGCGTTTAAGTACCACCGGTGGTAGGTTTACAGGAGACCGTCTGGGTGGGTACCACCGCAGTGCCTATTTCTGCCGCGAAGCAGTAGGTGAAAACACTGCTGCGTTCCGTTTGAAGGCACCGTAGCCAGCGTATTTACTGGGTAAACAAGACAACACCCTATGTCTCACGGTAGGCAGCGCGTCGGCGATACCACTGGTATTGTCAACGTCTATGGTGTCGGTGACCACTTCCCATCAATGGCCCGACGTCGTCTGCCTGCGTATACCATAAAAAAAGTACATACACACCTTTGATGTTTAACAGTTTTGCCCAATTTATTTACTTTAACTTGATTTATACGATGTAGGTTCTCTTTTACCAGAGACCGTCTGAATTAAATCAGCTGTTTGTAAACACTACTGTCTTCCGGTTTGAGGGCACCGTTGCCAGCGTAGTTGAAGTGAACGTCGTTCTCGTCTCATCGCTTTAACCAACAAAATAAATAATTTTAATTTCATTGTCAATAGTATTAAGCTATTGAGTAAAAGATCACAGCAAGAAGCACTTTCCAACGGCCGTAGTCACTGGGTAGAGCACGTGACCACGGCTTCACCTGCTCGAAACGGAATCAAAATGTAAAATAAACGCGATAAAATCCGTTAAAAGTCCTTTTACTCAATAATGTGTAGTAGCCGCGTATGCTGACGAATTAATTAAGTACTAAGATAGAGTTGAAGAGATGAAAGTCCCTCTCGGGAGCCGGGGCTTCGTATTAAAAGTATTATTATCAGTAGCACTTTATAATTCGGGCAGTATAACCGCGTGTGGACTGCAGACTTCACACTAACATTTATATTTAATATTGACCTACCTCCCCTTTTATGCAATCTTGTGATGTTCATTTAGATAAACATTTATTCTACAAAACTATATAATACAAGATATAATATAATAATACAAATCTTTAACCTTCATAAAAAATAGCCCGCTGAGTTTCTTAAGCCGGTTCAGGTCTGAGGTGTCCTTTTCCGAACCGGTGGTAGTGTGTTTGACAATCAATAAGCAAGCGTAAACTTCTATATTGAATAAAGATATTTGCATTTTAATATGAATATATAATTACATACAATAATTAAATTATAGTAATTTAGCACCGTGTTCATCTGTTTTGCAACTGGGTTTTTAACACTAGTTAACTGTAATGTCCTATTTTCAGGTCCGCTCCGACTCCGACGAATACTACATTTCGGGAATCGTCCTACAGGTCTACGGTGACATGATTGTGCACACGAACGTCTCCCTTTACGGGAAATGGATGGACGATAAAATCGATAATGTAACAATCGAGTCTGGTAACGGTAGTTGTTAATAAAACAATGTTTACGAGTTTTGTATTTTATTACTAGTTGTTGCCTGCGACTCCGCTAATCATTCTCATCATCTTGATCAGCCTGTGATAGTCCAGTAATGGACATAGGCCAACCCTAATACACACCTATCCCTTAGGGGGTTTTGGACCGTATCCCACGCTGTTCCAATGCGGGTTGGTAGGTGGACCGACTTTTAGATGCCCATCCGACTCATGGATCATATTACTTTTCAGACAATTGGGTGATCGGCCCAAATCGCCCTAACCAACTAGGAAACAACAATTTTGTTGAAAATTGGTTGAATCCCCACATGATTCGAACCTACTACCTCCGGTTTCTAAAGCACACGCCCATACCGCTAGGGTTTGGACGCGATCACTGTTCAATGCGGGTCTATCTAATTGTGACTTTTTCTAAATAAAAAAAAGCAGTAGCCTGTCTTACTTAGTTAGATCAGCTAGGTTCCGGTGATGATCCCTGAAATCGGATAAGCTATTCCAGAGATTAGCAAACAGATTTTATGTAAGGTTTTATATCCACATGTAATCATTTAGAATCTAAAATGTACTCGGTATGTTATAGCACACCATTTTATACATGCTAGAGTTGGATTTGCGTTTATACCATAAGAGACAGTATCATTGGTTTGAAAGAAGTAAAGTAGTTAGACGAGTAGCTTTGTTTTACTACAGTAGATTAGAACATGGAGAGTGTTGATGTTCTTAGTTAGCAATTTAACTACTTGGATGAAGCAAGTTTCTTATTCAAGTTGTAGCTTCGACCAAAAGAAGCAGTATCTATTTCGTTTTGATATTATGTAACTGCAAATTGTGTTATGATAGAAGTGTATTGTTCTATTTACATTCATATTACTTTATAACAAAGTGTTCTTATTCAGTTGTACTTGACCAAGAACATCATCATTTTGTATATGTACTTGAGATAACTTGTGTGTCAAGAATACCATGGAATATACGTGACTATTTTAGTTCATTTGATTTTACACATCAGATAGAAAAAAGGCTTATTGACATACTTTTCCCTGTTTATTTCGTCATGATTAGGAACTCATGCTTAGAAAAGTTTGTTAATTCTCGTAAGCTTATATTATTGTAGTTCAAGCAAATAAGCATTCTCAAATATTCATGATGTTTCTATTGCTTCGACTCAACGCTCCGTATCTAGTGGTATGGGCGTTTGACTATTAGAAACCGGTCAGGTTAATCTTGCTGGACGCAAAATTTTCAATTGTTGATTTCGTTGAATTAGCTTCTTGGCGATCACCAATTGTCTGCAAAGTAGATGATCCATGCAGATCGATGCGTAAAAATCGGTCCACCCACCATCCACATTGTACCACTGGTGATTTCCGTTCATGACCCTCAATGGATAGGTTATTGGGAGCCTTTCCAGCAGTGACAACAAAGCTGATGATTTCGTAGTAGCCTCTGATGTGTGTGTGATTTGGTTAGGGCCTGTAAAGTAAATGTTCCACGCGTCGGATGGGCATTTAACAAGTTGGTCCTGCGCCAGTTGTCTCTCCAGTCGTGTCGGTTATCCGTCCCATCGTAGTTTGAAAGTAAAGTAAGAGTACTGACTTTAATATGTCCGGTGCAGCCGTAGTCTAAATCGACTAGGATGACATTATTAAATAACAAGCGTGTTTTTATAGTTAAAAAAAAAAACTTGGAATATGACTCAAATTTTATTTAGGCTTTAATTCATCATGATGCAGATGGTAAACTTGTAAATACTCAGGGCCACACTATCTCCTCTATCCAGGGAACATATGCAGACACTTTGGTGTACACTCCCGGCGTGCCAGGGGAGCCGCATTCATTGCCGAACGACGTCACTCCAATTATGGTGTACATGCAGCTAATGCGGCTCCCCCTAAGCTGCAGGGGACCTCCACTGTCACCCTGTAACGTGACACATCTATATCAATGTCTAACATTTGTTTTTTTTTATCCTAAATAAAAAATAAAAACAATGCGATAATGTACAGATTGAAGTCATAATGTAATTTTTAAACAATATCTACTAAAATGCTGCACGATAACAGTGTCGAAAAAAGTACTTTTTGTTACATACTGAGATTGGCTTTATAATGCGGGTAGTCAAATCTAGCGTGGCACTTTACTCATCGGCCTTGGGATCATCAACCTCTTGTGATAATTGTCGATGAACGTATTGTAATAACGTAAGTAATCTCATTGTACCTCGTACTTATGATAATTTTCTTATCATTCCACATTCCCCCAAACAGCTAGAAAATGACACACACTTTTTTCAGGTACGAACCCGGGAACTCTGGTAGGTGTAAACGGCCAAACTGGAGACTGCGCTGGTTTATAATCTGCTGCGATAATAACAAGCTCTTTGAGGCATTATAGACTTACTTGACAAGTATCCTTAGACTCGTATCTATCTCCATAGCACAACTGCGTCTTGGGATCGAAGCCGTTGTCGAGGTTCCGTTTGGGTGGATACTTTGCTTTGCACTCGTTCTCCTGGAACCTGCTCAAGGTCACCTTTTGTAGGGTATCGGAGTTTTCGCCTTTGTACGCTGTCGCCCCCCAACCGGTGGCAATAGCCCTCTCGTTGTTCACGGTTGTATCTATTTGAAGACAAGCTGGGATCGCGTCCTCGTTTAACGTCATTCTGGGGTAGAGATATTATTATAATTAAGAAAAGACCAGATGGTTTCGCCTTTATTAAACCGGACTTTCCAGTAAGGGAAATTTTTTTATCTCAAAGTGATCGAGCGTATATAAATGGGTTTGAAATATTAGATACCAACAACAACAAGTCATACAGATAGTATAATCTAGATCAGGTGTTTAATTTGAAACACTTACTCTATTTCTGTCTCGAGCAACGCGATGTCGTTGTATTTGGACGGCGATCGGTACATGGGATGCTTTATTATACGTCGTATTTTGTACACCTGGGATATGTCTACACGTTGTCGCTTATCCAGTACTCCGAGAAGAACGTAGTTAACCGACCTTCAAACAATATTTATGAACACTGAAGCTTTATAAGACAGAGAATTTGCTTAATGGATGTGGTTTGCCATAATTATGAGCCAGCTAATAGATATATTTAATGTTAATATAGAAGAAATTGAGAGGATTTATGACAGTGTCCGACCGATCATCTTCATCTTTGTGTATATGCTATTATACTACTATTAGTATAGATATATATTGTATTGTACTTAATAAATAGTAACAAACGCCTAAAGTACAACTTACGTTCGGTTCATAACCGTGCAGTGGCCTGCAGTCAAAACGAAGCGTTCGCTAATGATAGATCCACCACAAGCCCAACTTGCCGTCTGAGGGCTACTCCCGAAGCCAAGTAGCACCTGGTTGGGAAAAGATGACAGACTTGATAAATATGATGAAGAAGATGAAGTTGATGAAGATGGAGATGATGAAGGTGAAGATGAAGATGACGAAAAAGAAGATATCTACTGTTTATATAATGATAAATACAGATCAGTCAGTCTACTACGTTCGAATAAAATCCTGTTTTTTAAAGTCATTATAGTAATAGTAGCTGTGATTGTTATTGACTGATATCTGGTTAAGCACCTTCCAAAAATCTCGAACATTAATCTATGCCAGAGTCCGATAGTCTGCAATATACATGAACAAAGTTTAATGACAAACTTTAATGAAACCATTAAGTAAATCGTTGTTATTGGTAAATTGAACCAATCAGCTGCCTCCGTAGTCTAGTGGTATGGGCGTGTGCTTTAGAAACCGGAGGTCGTGGGATCGAATCCTGCAGGGACTCAACAAATTTTCATTAATGTTTCCTCGTTGGTTAGGGCAGTTTGGGCTGATCACCCAATTGTCTGAAAAGTAAGATGATTCATGCGTCGGATGGGCATGTAAAAAGTCGGTCCACCCACAAACCCGCATTGGACCAGCGTGGTGGGATACGGTCCAAAACCCACTAATGGATAGGGGTGTTAGCCTGTGATAGTCCACTGCTGGACATAGGCCTCCCCGGCCTATGTCCAGCAGTGGACTATCACAGGCTGATGATCATGATGAAACCAATCAGGATATCGTAAATCATTCGAGTCACTCGAGTTCGGCATTGGATTTCGTTAATATAAATATATTGTCTTATTTCACCATAATATAAAAAGAAGACTTTTTAATTTATTAATTATTCCCGGTAGGAACTACTTTCCCGCCTTAACACATCAAAAAATTGACCTATAGCTTTCTACTGGATGGAGGATTATAAAGACTGACCAAAAAATTGTTTCATAAAGCAACTATACTCATGATTATTCACAAAAAAGTACCTTTATCATTCAAGAAATACCCTTGTAAGAAATTTTTGGTAAGAAAATAAGAAAGTTCTTGGGTTGTAGGTCGCGCCATCAAGTTACTCATTGGATCACGGGGTTGTATTGCTATTGTACTATATTAAAAATACTATTACTTAAGGCGAATCACAGCAAACATCACAAACATCCAAATTATTTATATTCATATCAGTTCGTAATTATAACTGTGGATCATTTTTCACCGGCACCTAGTTCGTGGGAGGGACAGGAGTCTGGAAGCATAACGGTAATCTAGCACCCAACACATTCTTCGTCTCTTTCTTTTGGTAAAGAAAAGAGAGATTAACAAATATTACAGGTTATGCGTGCTCAGTAGTTTCGACACGCAATGAAATATAAGGGTTATTCCAACTGCATAAGGTTTTACTCTTTGCTTGATGAGTAGTGTGGGTTAAGACTGCAAAACAATAGAATCTTTTCTAGGTCGGGCACGCGCTTACTCGTCTATGGGTTTCAATCAAATCAAGTGATTGATCAATCGTGATTGACATATTCCTAATCTAGGATAAGCGGCTAAGGCTTACCATATGTGGAAACTCCCTCCTAGCAGCATCAGAACCGCCAACGATAAGATCTTCCGTGGAGTGATAGCATCTGCTCGATCTGACCATGTCGTCTGAGAAGTCGATACTCCTTACGCAGGGATATATCAGCCTCTCTTGATACTCAATACATTCTAAAAATAGCAACATACGCATATTTAAATCCAGAGTCCCAGAAATCAACAATAATCCTAAACAGGGTTTGATCATAACCGTCATAGCAACAATCAGAAAGAATCTATCTTATGTCGTTTCAAAGTTATGACTAATGTGAGAAAACTTTGAAATTTGGTCAAACTGCAAGCATTTTCCGTTTTTTGAGGCTAATTTATATTATGAATTTGAGTTCATTATAACTTTGGAACCGTAACCCTAGATAACATACCCGAATGACAGTCAAAAATAATGAGACAATAGCCCCAAGTTTCCTAGGACTAAACCTGTATGTTTAGATTAGGCGTCAATTCCAAGGCAATAATAAGTCACTTGTACCTGAGAAATTGTAATTACACTTGTACTGACTAAACGTACAGTTCAAAAATGACGGCATTGCTCTCAGAGTTATTCTGTGATGATATCAGCTTTCAAAGCGATACCTACGTTAAGTAGTTTCACAGATATTTTTTATCCATGGGTTTGTAATACGTAGTTGTAGTGATAACATAGTTATACGTCATCATCATCATCATCATCATCATCAGCCTTTGGTAGTCAACAGCTGGACATAGGTCTCCCCTAATACACCCCTATCCATTAGGGGGTTTTGGACCGTATCCCACCGCGCTGGTCCAATGCGGGGTTAGTGGGTTGACCGCCTTTTTACATGCCCATCCAACGCATGGATCATCTTACTTTTTAGACAATTGGGTGATCGGTCCAAACTGACGTATCAACTAGGAAACAACAACGAAAATTTGTTGAGTCCCCGCAGGATTCGGACCCACGACCTCCGGTTTTTAAAACAAACGTCAATACCACTAGGCTATGGAGTTATACGTAAATTATTAAATTTCTCTCCTTTTACATAAGCTTTAAAGTTAAATTTTCGAGAAAAATATAAACTTTACAAAAAAAAACTCTCTGACATTAAACCAACCTCACTTCAATAATTGATATTATTCACGGTTCATATAGTTCTAGTCCGCACCGCCTTTTGCTGCCGCGATTCAAAAGTGTGTGAACGCTACTTTCTTTGAAGCTCTACCTTTGAAGGGTAACGTCGGGGCAACAAAGGGAGTCGTAACATCTTTTATCAAAGGGTGGTGAGCAGGTTTGTGGCGTCTTACGCTGTTTCACCGCTTCCGTGGTTGATACTGCTATCAACCCTTGCTTATAGGTCGGGGAGGTCGTGGGTTCGAATCCCGCGGGGAAACGGCTTTGCTATCGTTGTTTTCTAGTTAGTTAGGACAATGGGGGCCGATTACCCAATTGTCTAAAAAGTAAGAGCCATGCGTCAGATGGGCATGTAAAAGTCGGTCCACCGACCTTCATTGGACCGTCGTGGTGGGATACGGTTCAAAAACCCCCTAATGAAGAAGGCGTGCATTAGGGGAGGCGTAAGTGACACAGTCTGATGATGACGCTGCTTCTTTTTTGGACAGAGCTCTTTTCGTCTTATCTCATGTCTTATGTCTTATTTTTTCTTCTAATCTTATACAGATATTTTTGTTTTTTTAATATTAGGTTAGTGTCGGTGGGACAGTTTTTTATTAATGTATCAATATTATATTTGTAAGGTTGTTTTAAAAATTATTATAATAATTTGTCATTATTAAATAACAAATTTGAATGTTTGTTAATGACAATGCCTACCCATTGTCATTAACAAACATTCAAATTTGTAAGCCATTGGGCCGTAAATTTGTAGTCAGCCAGTGTTTATTTAGAATTAAAAAAAAATTGTACGTATTATTTAGTTTTGCATAGGTAAATTCAAGAAACGTAAAATGTACTTACTATCCCAAGCCTTCCTGCCGGTCTTAGGTGCCGTCAGTTGGGGTGATATAGGCTCACAAACTTCTTGAATAGGCCTGTTATAGATATCATTTAATTATAATAACTATGAAGTAAATATTTTTTAAGTTATAATTCTTTCAGCGTGTTAAGGAAAAGTTATAACAGCAAACTTTTACGACGCGCGCCGTAACGAAAAACCAACTATCTAAAATTAGCTAAGGTAACTTCAGTGTCATAAACTGCCTCCGTAGCCTAGCAACTGCCTCCGTAGCCTAGTGGTAATGGCGTGTGCTTTAGAAACTGGAGGTCGTTGGACCAGCGTGGTGGGATACGGTCCAAAAACTCCCTAATGGATAGGGGTGTATTAGGGGAGGCCTATGTCCAGTAGTGGACTATCACAGGCTAATGATGATGATGATGAATACTAATAATATTACAATTTTTCATAGCGATTGGTCCACTTTATTGCAGGGGGCCGTCAAGGTTGGTACTACATCGGTGTCTATTTCTGCCGCATAGCAGTAGTGAGAAAATACTACGGTGTTCCAGTTTGAATAACACCGTAGCCAGCGTATTTCCTGGGTAAAGGAGAAGTAAAAGCATATGTCTCAAGGAAAGCAGCGCGTTGGGAATACCACTGGTATCGCCGATGTTTTTAGCGTCAATGAACACTTTCTATCAGGTGGCTCGACTGCTCTTCTGCTAGTTTACGATAAAAAAAATGTAGATGTACATTACCTTCGAGTCGCGATCGGTGGTTGAGTAAACCTTGGCGGACGAGTGGTGGGTTGTGGTGTGAACCTTGGATAACTGGTGGTTGTCTGCGGTTGGTAAACATTGACACAGCAGACAATACGCTCCCTGCCCTTCATCGAGCAAAGCTGGTGGAAAATAAAGAAATTACTTATATACACGCATTAGAAGCTATACTTCATTGGCGTAAAAAAAATGTTTTCAAAACTTATTCTACGTTTGTGGACATAAATATTATTACTGTAACTGCCAGCTATCTATTAATAGCTGACTACAGCGTGTCGGTTTTATCGTGACGGGCTTTGCGCGCATTATAAAAATTTACTGTCATCATTATTCCCTAACCCGCCAAAAGAAGTAAAATTCAAACTAACATTGCTCAGGTATAAGAGAACATTAAAAGTTTAATCTTTTGCTTATTATTGTTTTTACCTTTTTCATAATACATTTTTCTTGATATGCAGCTTGATATATCCTAGGTATGTATAAATAAATAGATGCGATTCTTTTTAACTTTAATTTTCACTAATATTTAATTGTTCTTGATTGATCACTTCGTATCTTATTAAGTGTTCTTTAAATAATACTTTTTTCCCATTCTCGAACTCGAAAAAAAAATAGATAACAGCTATTTTATTTTCTTTAGAGTTATTTTCTTATTGCAATTATCATTTCCAAAGCGTTATGTTTTCTTTTGCCTGTGATGGCAGCTCTGCAGCGCTTCATACGTTGCGTGTGCCTCCGAGGACGTCGGATGTTCATATAGATGCACTTGTCATTTCGTTCGTTGCTACAGAACTATTGAAGTGTCTCATCATCATCATCATCATCATCATCAGCCTGTGATAGTCCTCTGCTGGACATAGGCCTCTCCTAATATCCATTAGGGGGTTTTGGACCGTATCCCACCACGCTGGTCCAATGCCGGTTGGTGGGTTGACCGACTTTTTACATGCCCATCTGACGCATGGATCATCTTACTTTCCAGACAATTGGATGATCACCCCAAATTGCCCTAACCAACTAGGAAACAACAATAAAAATTTGTTGAGTCCTCGCAGGATTCGAACCCACGACCTCCGGTTTCTAAAGCTCACGCCCATACCACTACGTTACGGATGCAGTTGAAGTGTCTGTTAGTTATTTACTTTTATAATAATTATATATACTAACCAAGGGTTGTATAGAATTCCTTCCACCATTACTTCTGCAATTCCTTGCGGCTGTACACACACCTCTATATCCATTCTGGATGCACGAGGAGCCTGTTAATATAGATTTCATGATGTTTAATATTAATATAACAAGTCGTTGCCCGCGAATAAATCCGCATGGCAATATATAATAAAAGTCAATTGATCTTTTTTCCAAAAAAACGTGGCCTAACTTACTCGCAGTTAAATAAGTTTTCTTTTAGAGAAAGTCACGTCAAATCGGACCAGCCACTTCAGAGTTTAGCCAGAACAAACACAAAGATAGACTGACAGACAAAAATTTAAAAAAATACCATTTGGTTATATGTATTGGTTATATATCAAAATGTATTCATGTGTGCTTTGGAAACCAAAGGTCATAGGATCAAATCCTGCAGGGACTCGACGCATTTTCATTTTGTTTCCTAGTTGTTTAGGGCAATTTTGGCCAATCGCTCAATTGTTTGAAAAGTAAGATAATGTATGCGTCGGATGGGCATGTAAAAAGTCGGTCCACCCACCAACCTGCATTGGACCAGCGTGGCAGGATACTGTCCAAAAACGGAGAAAGGAGGCATGTGTAAGTCCAGCAGTGGACTTACACAGGCGGATGATGGTGATGAATAATTTAAAAATGGTTTTTGGATGTTACAAAAAGACACTTTGATTTTATTAATTTGATTAGATTTGGCGTTTTACGTCAAATAACTTACCTTCATACTGAGCTCCACAAAGGGTTAAACAGGCCAATAACAAAATCACTTGAATACCACTTGACGGCGACCAGATCATTTCGTAAACTTTACAGAAACTTATTGAATACACTGCAACAGCCCATACGATAAAAACATAATGAGATAGTTACGTTTCTTTGAACGACGCGCGTCAGTTCTTAGAACTGAGTTTTAGTGTTCCTTACCAAACTGTTATAAAGCCTGTACTGTCTGTCTGTCCGACTGTAAGCCAGTTAGTCAGTACATTTTATAAGTCAGTTGTTCAGATCCTTCTAATATTATAAATAGGAAAGTTATTCATCGTCATCATCATCTAGACTGTGCTAATCCACTGCTGGAGATTGGCCTCTCCTGATGCACGCCTTCTCCATTAGGGGATTTATGGAGAAGGTTCTCGGCGGCCCGTATTCTACCACGCTGGTCCAATTCGGGCTAGTGGATAGACCGACTTTTTAAATGCCCATCCAACGCGTACCAACCAAAAAAAAACTATAACACAAAGCTGAATCCCCGCGGGATACAACGAACCGCCTGACCACGGAGGCGGACTCTTTCACACAAAAACACTTTGATGGATTTGACTGAAACATTATAATAACATAGATTTTATATCAAAAATACTTATAATCTTAAATATATACAAGGATACGCGACAATAGTTAAAACATAAACTTAAGTTTATCAAAACTTAAATACGTAGTTGGTAAAACACTAATTATTTTTATGGATTGTCACGACTTTCTTTGTTTTGATTAGGTCTGTTATACGATGTAAAGGTTAATTGAGCACTTCTCTTGTGGTATTTTCCTAACGCGCCGAAAGAATGTATCTGCGAAACAACTCATGGCTGCCGTACACTATAACTTAAACAAGTATTACAATTTCCACAAGATGTTTTACTGGTGGTGGGTGGGTCTAGGAAGCACCACGGTGCCTATTATACCGCAAAGTATGAAAACACTGCTGTGTTCCGGTTTAAAGGGCACCGAAGCCAGCGTATTTACTGGGTAAGCGAGATGCCGATGTCCATAGGCGTCGATGACCACTTTCGACTAGATGGCCTGACTATTCGTCTGCAATCAAATGCTTAAAAAAATCTAATGTCAGAAGCAAAGTTTTAGCACTATTATATTGACTTTGTAATATTCTAGATTTTATTAGGGTCAGATGTTGAAATGTATTTTTTAGCTTCTTTGGATATCTAAAATACTACGGAACCCTCCATTCTAAAATTCGATTCGACCATGGAAGTTTTTTGTAATTGATGTAAAACCCTAATTGATTAATTAATTGCTTCTTAATCGAATGTGTAATTTACGTCTTCTCAACAAATAACCAGTGGTTAACTATTAGGGAAGTATATTTTTGGTACACTAACTTCAAAATTACGTTTTATGAATGCGTTCTTTCTCAAAAATACATGCATTTTTCGAGAGACTTTCCACAAGTATGAGGTTCTTGCTCCGCTTGGCTCCGATTTTGATCATCCGTTATTAAATGCTTCGTATTGTCATGTGGTCCCATTTTCTAATGATTTTGTGATCAGTAGTTTAAAAAATAAAAAAAACAAGTATAAATACTTATTACAACTTTTACTTAGTTTGTTAGTCAGCCGTATTAACATAAGACATGATTCATATACATCCTGTGTATGAATTATGAAGTCATGACAGTTTTACCGGTGGTAGGTCCCCTTTTTACAGGGGACCGTCTGGGTGGGTACCACCGCGGTGCCTATTTCTGCCGCAAAGAAGTAGTGTGAAAACACTACTGTGGTCCGGTTTGAAGGGCACCGTAGCCAGCGATTTACTGGGTAAACGAGACTTAACATCCTATGTCTCACGGTAGGCAGCGCGTTGGTGATACCAGTATTGCCAATGTCTATGGGCGTCGGTGACCACTTTCCATCAGGTGGCCCGACTGCTCGTCTGCCTGCGTAGGCAATAAAAAAACATATTTTTGGCTAAAATTTCACTTGTTTTCTTAAAATTGGACTTATAATTTGTACTTTAATAGTGTAAAATTGCACGCACTTTGTTTTATTTCTTTCGCAAATTGGTAGTCTGCAAACACTACGGTCTATCAGTTTAAAGGACCCCACCTGCCTTGCCTGCGTAATTAATAGGTAAACGAGACACTACATCTCATGTAGTGTCTACCGCCTCCGAGGTCTAGCGGTACTGACTCTTATTGTATAATCTAGGGTCGATGGGTTCGAATCCTGCGGAGAAACAACTTTTTGTTTTCTGGTTGGTTAGGACAATCTTTTCGTTGTTGTCTGATTGGTTAGGGCAATTTGGACCGATCACCCAATTGTCTGAAAAGTAAGATGATCCATGCGTCAGATGGGCATGTAAAAAATCAGTCCACTCACCAACCCGCATTGGACCAGCGTGGTGGGATAGGTCCAAAAACCCCCTAATAGAGAAGGTGTCGTGCATCAGGGGAGGCATATGTCCAGCAGTGAACTAACACAGGCTGATGATGATGATGATGAATGATGATGAGGTGGACGTCCTGTCAATTCTCTTAAAAAAGATAAATATGAGTAATATTATATGGAATAGTACATCCTCAGTGAAGCCCTATCTAAGCTTTTTGATCGTAACGTGAAAAACTTATACAGAGTAAGAAATTTGTTAGAATTAAATTTATTTCTCACTTAAATAGAAAATGGAATAATCGTAATAAATTTAATAAGGATGTGTTTTGTATTTCTGTGTTCAATAATGTTTATACCTGGTAAGAAAGCTTTTTTCTTTTAAATAGAGTACTTGTTATTGATGTTTGTATACTATTGAAATGAAAATTTGTAACGTGAATTTATTAAAAAGATTTTGCCATGTCAGAAATGTAAAACTTGTAACGCGTGTACATAAATGCACACACGCTTTTTATTGGGGCAATGCACTGTGCATAAAAATAGATGTAATCTCCGTCATAGAGAACTCTTAGGGTAAAAATTGGTTTAACTTTGGCTTCTCTCGCTTAACTTTTATGGACGATTGATGTCACAATTTAGTTTAATTTCTGGTTTAGGTCGATAATAGAATATAATTGATGAACAGTTCTCGATAACAAACAAAGTGTTGCTTATTTACCTTCTTGCAAACTCTTGTACATGGCGTTTTTGTGACACGGGAAGGGTTGTACCGATATTTTAACTTACCAAATACATCTTGTGGGTGGTATTCAAATTGTTATCGTAAAGGTCCTCTTTAACTTCACCAAAGAAATAAATACTAAATCAATGCATTTAGAATTAAAAAACTTACCAGTTAATTTTGCCAATTTCGTTGAACGAAGGACAGTCGAGAATCAAAGCGGTGGCATGTATTAGGAGAGGCTTATGTCCAGCTGTGGACTGACAAGGGCTGCTAATGATGATAATGAGTGAATTTTGAAATTTCGTAAGTGAATATAATTCACAGCCTTTTTTTATTACCGCGTGGTAATTTAAAAAAAAAGAAGAATCTGTAATTTTTTTTAATTACCTAAGTTACTCCCACTTATCAGCTGAAAAGTTCAGTTAAGACGGGACCAACCATTCAAGAGATTAGCTAGGACAAACAGGTAGACACTCAAAATAATTTAAAAAAATGTTATAGAGCACAACTTATTCATTTAAAAAATGTTATTTTAACGTTACAAACAGACACTGAAACTTTATTTCTTTGTATAGATAATTTTTCCTTGGAATGCAACATGTGATATACATTAATAATACACACAATTTCGAAATAATTGGTATAAGCAAATATTATTATTGAAAAAGCGCGCCGTTTTTAAATGGTGACGCGTAAGCATAGAGTATAACAACATCTTGTTTTTATTTTAAATTGTCCAGTGTGTTGTCAGTTGCCGGTCAGTGTGCATGTACTTAAACTTGTTTATCTGCGTTCAGGGTCGATCATTTTCCTTATGCTGGGTCGTTTGGTAAGTTTTTGTATTATTTCGTATGATTTTAATATACTTGACTCAATGTATATTAAAACATAACATAACAGACTATTCATCCTTGATTAATTCATACACAGGAATAGAAATAATGTGTGTACAGTTTTTTATTAATGAAATCTGTCATATTTTTGTATATTTATAAAGTAATCAATTGATATTTTTAAGTATTTTATTAGCTTTTAAAATGTTTATGAATTGTATTGGTTAATATGTTATTTTTTGCTGTTTATCAGATCAAGTTAAACCGGCTTTGACCTTATGTCACTAGAGGGTGATTTCTGCAATAATAAATGGTTCTTTACGATAACTTTCGGGCACAGATTAAGGAAAATGTGCTCACAACAATGATTTTAAAGTGTATTAAATTACGCTATTCAAGTTGAAGTAATTATATTATTCGTTGAACGTTTTAATTATCGTTGGGATCAACGACATAAATTTTAATTTATTATTGGATGTACATGAACTCAATATTTTTAACCAAATTCCCGAAGGAGGTAATCAATTCGGAGCGTATTGTTTTTTAATTTGTGTTACATCGTTGCTCCGCTCTTAGTGCTTAGATTTTGTTCATTCTCTTTTTACATGATACGTATTAGCTGTCAATTGGTCCATTTTTTTAAATAATTATGTAATAAGCAGTTTTATACACATATTACATAAATTAATAGATATATTATAGATATTAATGAAATTGAGAAAATTTCTGCTTCAAAAATCACAACCTTTTGCGATTAAATTGCAAACGCTGCCGAAACAGTAAAAGCTAGACTAAAACAGCATTCTATATTATTGCTCTTCTTTAAATGGTCTATAATAAAGTCTGCCATTGCATATATCTATGGTTTAAACGTAATCCACACATTTAACATTTAATGTTTAACTGTTAAGAATTGCAAGGAGGCTAATACAAAACCTATTTAAGGTATTATAGTGTAAGTTTACAGAAGTTAATACATTTTGAAAACTCATCATACTACATGCATAAAACTTGTGATAGATGACATTTTGATTGAATTAATACCTTAAAAGATCTAAGACATTGGAAATGCAGAGGCGGAAATTATGCGGTAGTTTTCTTGCAGAGGCCACCGTCTCACATTCCGCAAATTGGTTAATACTGTTTAAAGTCGCCTATACTTTTTGTTATAATAATAATTTTATTATGTATAAAACTTAGAAATTTTATTAGACGTATGGGAATGTACTAATCTATTTAAATTCCTATATATATGGTTTTTCTAAAATACTCGTGTACACTTGTTTATCGAATTTAAATAGGTTGAAATGTAGAACGTATTATTTTTGCAATGAATGAGAGAGAGAGGCAGTAGTACCCCGGTGTCAATTTGTGCCTTAAATCAGTAATATGCAAACATATTACGGTTTGAAGGGCGCTCTAATCAGCGTAATTACTAGTTAACCTATAGTTCTATTGTCTCTGGGCAGTGGACGGATTTGTGGCGTCTTCCACTGCATTTCTTACGGGCAGGACGTTTACATTCAGACAAGAGTTTTACTCGTATCATCGCATTAATCAATAAAATCAATATTAATTGGTAAATCCTAGTGTACGTCAGGCTGCCTCCGTAGCTTAATAGTAAAGGCGTGTACTTTAGAAAGCTTTAGATACGAATCCTGCGGGGAATCAACAATTCTTATTGATGTTTTCTAGTTGGTTAGGCAATTTGGGCTGTTCACTCAATTGTCTGAAAATAAGATGATCCATGCGTTTGATAGGCACCCACCGTCGATCCACCACCAACCCACATTGGATTAGCGTGGTGGGATAGCGTTCTGAATAACTTATTAACTCGGTCAAGTAGCACTGATCACATGTAAACCAATTACGACTGTCTAGGTAGCCTAGCTCAGCTATCTATAAGAAAGTTGTAATATTTTGTCCAATCGGATTTAAATTACATTGACGTACACTCAGCATCATCATAATCTGCCTGTCTTAATCCACTACTGGACATAGGCCTCCCCTAATGCACGCCTAATCCACTGCAGGGTTATTGGACCGTGTCTCGCCACGCTGGTCAAATGCGGGTTGGCGGGTGGACCGTCCTTTTGTATGCCCATCCGACGCATGGATCATCTTACTTTACTGATGATGGGTGATCGGACCAATTGGCCTAACCAACTAGAATCAATACCACAAGGTTTTTTCCCCGCGGGATTCGAACCCACGATCTGCAGTTTATAAAGCAAGGCCCAATACTGCTAGACCATGGGGGTGGCAATTTTCTTAATTCTTAATTCAATATCTATTAATCTACTTAATGCAAAAAAAAATTAAAAAATGGAACCAAATGTCATTAAATGATTGGTACTAGACCAATCATTTGAAAAAAGAATGAACAAAATCGGAGCACTAGGAGCGTGGCATATATTTAAACGAAAAATACGCTCCGAATTGTCCGTATCGTCCCTCCTTCTTTTGGGAAGTCGGTCCAAAACAGTGTTATACAGAAAAGAATACGCTACCTCTTTTCTAGAATAAATTTATTACAAATACCCGTATCATCATTTACCCGTAGAATAGTGCGTACGTGTTTACAAAACATTGATTGTATTACCGAATGTTGAGGAAGACTGCCATTTACAGCATAACAGGATATAAGCCTCAGCATATAACTTTAAAATAATATTCAATCCATTTGGTGTGTTAGTTTGTACAAAACAATATTCAAAACCTATTTTGCCATACACAAATGGTTAACCAGTATCTTTTACATTATTTAAGCTTTATTCACCATCGTTATTTTATTCATTCGTTAGTTAACCGCTGGACATAGGCCTTATGCACGCCTTCTCCATCAGGTGGTTTTGGACCGTATCCCACCACGCTGGTTGGTGGATTGGTGGATGCACGCAAGCTTTATACTAATTATTATTTTCAAGGCATCAGCTGCAAAAATAATGAAAATTTAAAAATGCACATAAATTTATGACGACATATTTTTTTGATAACAGACCGCATCGACCAGTTCTTCAAAGTTCTGAACACGAAATTCGCCGATATGATAGGGTAAGTCAAGTAAAGCAACTTATTTTTAAGATACTAAGAATACAGAAGAATTTGAAACTTACATAGACTAGTCATATGCTCTACTGTTGTAATTTGTGATAAATAATTATTAAGAAATACATCAAAACCTGTGTCACAGTTTTAACTAGCACAGGCATCGGAGCATTCATATAACTATTTTCGTAGAAATCATTTTAACTGACAAGAAAATGAGCTTATCATTATACAAAAAATATTTGTTAGAACCCTATCGCATAAAAGCTTGTTCATCCTTAAATATTGCTTCTAATATTATTGTAAGTAGCCTTAACCTCAGTGGTAAGAGCTTGTGTGAAACCAGAGATCGAGGGTTCGAATCCTGTGGGGAGTCAATAGCTTTTCATTGTTGCTTTTTTTTGATTACAACAATGCGGGCTGATCTCCCAATTATTTGTAAAGCGTATTTCGACTCATGGATCAACTAGGTCCAGGCGTCGGATGGGTATGTAAAAATTCAGTTCTGCGCCTAATCTTTCTGCTCGTGCTTCGGACGGATAAGAGTGAAAAGTGAAGAATTAGGAAGTGCCCCTGCATTTGCGTACATTTGTTTACTAAAAAATCTCTTGCGCAGTTGGTAAGCAAGTCCCGCCGTAGAGGGAATCGATTTTAAGGACGTTATTATCAATTGTTGTAAAATTTGAACCACTATATCTTAAAGGTCGATCTATGTCAGAAATCAGTGCACGCGACGACACAGGGACACTATTTTCCACCATTACTATCATAGTCCGATAGGATGGCGCAGATTGGACGACTTTTTTTTATGAATACTTAATTATTTTAAAAGATGACAAACAAAAGCACTCTGTGTTTCTTTCGCCGGTTATTCTCGGATCAGGGGCGTACTATTCCGTTACCGATAGTAGCGTCTTTGACAACCAATAAGCGATTAATACTTACCTAATGAATAAAGATATTTGAATTTAAAGTTGTTGCGATAAAACGTTATGAAAGGAGTCTATAAATATATTTAACATATATAGAACTCAATAACTAACCCGAGATATTTGTTTTAAGAAATGCATATGATGAAAGTAAGCCACCCTTGTTAGGAGGAATGGAGGAGGGAGGTCTAGAACTCAATGTCGTTGTATATATGTTACTACATGTATGTGCTTACATAAAAATTTCTTTTTTTGCTTTGCAGATTTTGGTTTTTGGTGACAAACCTTGCAATGGTTTTAGCTCAGTCCTATATAGAAGGTAATGCATTATTTTAAATCATTATCCCCATGCTGTTTAAAAATAACAGTTTATTTTTCGTCTGATTTCTAAAAAGGAGGTACTCGATTTATTAGTTTTCTTTATTACCTCGTTGCTCCGCTCTGATGTCCGTTTTTCATCATTATTTATTTATTTTTGAGTGATCTACCTGCAAACTACTAAATGCGATAGAAGTCAGCCTGTACGTAACAAAATTGAAGAACCCGCCTTTATTAAGTTCCTTGCAGAGCAAGTAAAAACTGCTAATAAGTAAGAGGTGTAAGTGAGGTTACGCTGACTCTGTTTCTGGTAAACCATATATAAGTGTCATGGTCTTCCAAAACAAAGACGAAAGTCCTTTGATGGCGTCAACCATTTCAGACAATTGAGGCAAACTTGACTGCCTCCGTAGCCTACTGGTATAGGTGTGTGCTTTAGAATCCGGAGGTCGTGGGTTCGAATCCTGCGGGGACTCAACAAATTTTCGTTGTTGTTTCCTAGTTGGTTAGGGCAATATGGGCCGATCACCCAATTGTCTGAAAAGAAAGATGATCCATGCGTCGGATGGGCATGTAAAAAGTCGGTCCACCCACCAACCCGCATTGGACCAGCGTGGTGGGATACGGTCCAAAACCCCCTAATGGATAGGGGTGTATTAGGGGAGGCCTATGTCCAGCAGTGTACAATCAAAGGCTGATGATGAATGATGAATGAACCGATACAAGTATATTTTTCAACATTTTTGTCAGTCTATTGGTCTTCACTAATCTTTATAACAATTAACTGGCAGTAACTTTTATCTTAGAAACGTATTTATCAGTTTTCTTGATCGAACTGCAAGAATCTGCTACCAATTCGAAATGGTGGCAGATAAGAAATAGCTACATATGTAAAAATCATATTGCTGTTCGTTAGTCTCGCTAAAACGCAAGGAGGGAGAATCGATTTGACTAATTTTGGTCTTGAATTATTTGTGTAAGTCCAGGGAAGGTTTAAAACGTTAATAAATTTAAAAACCATCGTAATTGAAATAATTAAATTTTTTCTTTCTACCAACATTTTTGTCGACAAGAGGTGAAAAATAAACTTAATTTCACTTATCTACAGTTAGTATACTTAAGCACTACAGTTGTTAACTATGTATCAGATTCTTTCATTTGGTTGAGGAAGTACAAAGTCTAGTATTTGATAATATTCTCTAATATTTACGCGAATATCTTGAGCGAAATTGGTAAGTGATACGCCCTGCCCATAATTAACGCAGTGGAAGACACCGCAACTCTTCTCTCCACCGCTAGATGTGGTTTACCCAGTCATTGCACTGTATAAGGTGCCCTTTAAACCGGAACACGGTAGTGTTTACACTCAACTGATGTGCGGCGGAAATAAACACGGCGGTAGTACCATCTCGGGCAGTCCGGAGACCGACTAAGGTCGCCTTCTTCTTAAAGATAATTCTTAATTGATATTTTACAGGATCAACCAGGAATCTGTCCGTAACAATGGATCCTGCAAAACCCATAAAGTCTGTTATTAAATCGGATATTTACGACTTACCGCTTTGTGTGATGCTTTTATTAGTTTTACATTGAACTGGTTAATTTTTATTATCAGAACGTAAATGCATCGACATCCAGGGTGACCTTGGAAAGGGATGCTACGAGTGTGACTTATGCACGGAAGAACTTCGTAACAAGATCAGTACGAAAAAATTGAAGTGAGTACTATATCCGGAATCATTTATTTATTTAAACTTTTTGCACAATAAAATGTGAACAGGCGGGCTTAATGGCTTAGGCATTTTCTAACAGCCAACCTTAGAGAGGTTATTGTTGTTGTATGAGTGTTAAATAACCGCCGGTGGCCTAATATGCTCTCGTGGAGTTTATTGTGGGTCGATTCAGGTAGTACAATTACGTATCCTTAAAAAATTAATTAAATTATAAATATTTTTTAAGGTTAAACCAGCGTTTGCAATACAATCGCTAGAGGTTTTGAATTTTGACGTTATTATTACCATAATTTCTTAAATATCGACTAAACTACAAAACTTTAAAAAATGGCAGCACATTACAGCTAATGGCTATTACTTAAAACAGAATGGATAAATTTCCGCTCCGAAATGAGTACCTCCTTCTTTTGGGAAGTCGTTAAAAAAAAATTGTGTTACGCATCGTGAAAGTGCTTACTTCTTATCTTATTGGTCCTTTTATACCATTAATATTAACTATCTCCGTAGCCTAGTATTATGGGCTTGTGCTTTGGAAACCAGAGGTTGTGGGTTCGAATCCAGCGAGGGCTCAACTACTTTTCCAAGTTGTTTCCTAGTTGGTTACGGCAATGCGGTTGATACCAGATTGCATGTTAAGTAAGATTGTCCATGTGTCGGATGGGCTAGAAAAAAGTCAGTCCTGCACCTGATCTCTCTTTTCGGTTATGTCAGGATTCCATTGGATTAAGAGAGTATAAAGAAAGAAGGAGTACATCTGTGGCTGCGCATTCACTCGTGCACTATAAAATTCCATCCGAAATCGGAACCATTCTAAATCGAATTGGAGGTAATTATTTTTATTATTATTATAAATGCTTATGGTGATTTTTGTTTGTTTTAGGATCACGGATAAATATTGTCAGACGACCGAAGTATGTTGCAAACCCCAGATAGATAATCAGGCTAGGTAAGAAATATTTTCTTTATTTTTTAATTTACTATCTACTTTACCAACCCATAAAATCAAGATTAGATGATATTGACGACAGGTATCTGATATATTAGTCACGCAATTTTATGCTTCCTATTTTACTATTGGATATGACAATGGATAAGGTTACTGTTAAATATAGTGTGTCAATTTGTTCAGGTAAAATTCAAATTATGTATATGTCATTAGGTCTGGTGGCAGCTGTGGGGAAAGGAAGGAGATAACTGGCCAAAAAAGGAGTCATATTCGTTCGGTGCTTCCAATGGAGTATCCTTGGAGGGCTTGGGTTTTTATTAAGAACCCACAAAAGTAAGTGATGTTTTTAGCTAGTTCCTGGCGGTGTAAAACGATCCCCATAGTCTGGGCACTAGAACAGTAGTAGGTGCCTCCTTTTTAGTGAAGGAAGGAGGTAAGGTATGACCAAGCTCTTGTTTTTATTTCCAGTCACGATTGTAGCAACATTATTATGTTTTTGAAACGTGGTCACATGCAAAAGGTGTCATAAACAAACTAAAAGCTACTCAGAGGGCAATTGAACAAGTTATTCTCTGATTTCTTAAGTAACTGAATCATAAATAAGTAGATCCCAAGAGGGAACCAAAATAATTAGCATAGCTGTGAGGGTTGCTGGGCTCAAGTGGCAATGGACAGGATACATTTCACGTAGAACTGACGGCCGATGGGGCAGAAAAGAAAGGTAGACGAAATCGGACAGGAGAACATTATTACAGTAGTAAACGCTTAAATTGAAATCAAACACTGGGTTTCATTCAGTTAACAACAAATTTATAGCTCAATCTTTGTCCACCGACAACATTCGACTAAAAACGTTCAAATTTACACTACTTACAATATAGCAATAATTGCAAGGTTCTGCCTTTGGTTACACACGTGGTTTTTCAGGAGAAACAACATATTATGCGCTGGAACTGCCATAGATGATCAACTGAAAGTTATCCTCACGTCGGCAAATTGCGTGTACAAATATCGAAATGTGGAACAATCGGGCTTAATGGTCACCTTCTCAAGGGAACTGGAAGAGCCGGTCTCGGTTGATAGCATCATAATACACAAGGATTACAATCCAGGTAAATTTCAACCTGTGCATTCTTGATCCTTAATGTTTGGTATTTGATATTTCATATTTGGCTCGGGACCTCGGTTTCAACTTGTGGCGCAATATATTAGTTTGCAATCACTACCATGTCCAAACCGCCTCTGTGGCCTAAGGTAATATGTTCTATGCGTCAGATGGGCATGTAAAAAGTCAGTCCAACCACCAACCCGCATTGAACCAGCATGGTGTAATACAATCCTAAAACCCCTTAATGGAGATGGCGTTTATTAGGGGAGGCCTATGTCCGGCAGTGGACTAACACAGGCTGATGATGATGACCGTAGCAAAATTTTGTGCACTTTGTCAATCATATACATTTAATTAGTTTAAAATCTATAATATTGCAAACATTTCTTAAAATAGTTAATAGTTTCTAACACTATGCTTAAGGGTAATATTTGTGGTTTCCAGTTAAGGGTTTTACCTATTATTACTCCTAGCTACATATGATTATTAGCTATAACATGTTATCAAACTTACAAGAATAGCATAAAAAAGAAACAAATAACAAATAAGTTTGACCGACTTCAAACAAGCGGGTCAGAAAGTGCTCTCCGTACAAAACTGCACCGCCGAATTTTTAATCTCTGATGCCTTTTTTGGTACTAATTTATTCGAATTGACGTGTATGACTCGTTTCATGTGGGACATGACCTTGCAAAACTATTTCAAATATGTGGAATATTAATTGTTGATTTAGAAGTTAATCGTGCTATGATAATTGAACGGTTTAATGCAAGCAAATTTAAAAAAGAAAGGGAGATTTTTGGTTGTTTGGTTGAGAGAGATTTTTTCCGCCGGGTTGGACTACATGTCCAAACTGGTTGTCAAAAAATTCTATGTTAGATGTTCCAAAACGAAAAATCATTATGGCAAACGTGAACGGCGATGGATTACGCCCGTTATGGATTATTATCAACGAACTTTCTGAAAATATCTTAAAAAATGTATTAAACGAAGATAATTTAAATAGTAAATTGCAAAAACACTAATTGACTCTATGTCCATAGCAAGTTTATCTTACCCGTATCTCCTAAACAGTTCAAATAGATTTAAGAATTTTTTATTTATCTAGTGTTTTTTTTTTTAAATTTTATACGTATAAATTACTTACGTGTTATTTAACTTTAGTGTAATATTTTTTTCATATACATTATAAGCAAATCGAAAAGAAGATCGAAAATTTCATTTTCGATCTTCTTGGTCGATCATTTCTTGAGACCCGGGTCAATCGTAACCTGTTAGCTAGACGATCGAATCTTTGTACTAACGCATTATGCTAGGCATTAAATTACTTTGTGCTAACGTACTTGTCACTCATTTGATCGCTGGTGCAATTGTCCGATCACCTTGTGTGCAGGTGCTGGTGTCGCAACTTATTCATTAGCACATCAATTAAAATACAAATTTTTGTTTTAATTTTAAACTGAGGAACAATATTTATGTTAATAATTATGACTGTCCACGTATGCATATGTTAGGTCTGAAAAAAAAAATCAGCCTGTGTCAATCTACTGCTGGGCATAGGCCTCCCCTAATGCATGCCACCGCTTTCATTGCATTAGGGGTTTTCGTCCGTATCCCACCACGTTAGTCCAATGCGGGTTGGTGTGTGGTTCGCCAGAGCCTCGTTCGTTGTTCGTCTGGGTGTACCATGTGCTGGTAAAGTTGGCTGGGGTTCCGAAGATGTTGCTCTAATGACATCATGTCACCAAACTCTCATTAGTGAAACTACTTTACTTAAATCAATGCCAGCGAACATCACGCAACGATCTAATTATTTAATTTCACCTCGGTTCGTAATTATAACTGTGGATCATTGGTCACCGGCCACGCTAACATTCTTTATCTCTCTCGTCTTTAGCATAGATTTGGGAGATTTTACAGAGAGGTAGTTTTGACCCCAAGCCCCAAAGTTTTACAGGTGAAGAAAACACACGAGGATTGACTTTAAAACCCTTTTTTTTACGCATAATTTACTTTCAGATCAGCCATTCATAAACGATATAGCTTTGATAGTGTTAAATAAGGAAAAGGAACCGCCGTCTTGGGTTATGCCAGCATGTACGTCTTACAGCCCACCAATGTTTGAAACCAGCTGCAGATTCATGTCAGAGGAAGATTATTTCGTAAGTACACTAAATATAACGAGCTTTAAGCTTTCGAACGTTCTTGTTGTCACTGAAAAACTTGAAAACTTGAAAGGCTTGAATTTGTTTGACCAAATTATTTGCAGATTGATAATATGGTGCCAGTGAAGAGTGAATGCAGCAGTTTTGGTTGTGAACTAGATGATAGCCAGTTATGCACAATAAGCGTGCTGAATGATTACGAGCCGGAAATCGGTGGCGGCCTTTTCTGTCAAGACCCGGTGAGTTTCATGATCACAAATAAGTTTAAACTGCACGATATTTCTGAAATGACACGAATATTTACCGTGTAAACCTTACTTAACGTGCTATGTCTCACGGTAGGCAGCGTTTGATGATACCCCAGTTTATTAGTTCACCTTGAAACCTTAAACCAACCAGTCCATCGAAAAGAGAATTAGCTAATTGAGTAGTTATTTTTTTTATTGCATACGCAGGCATACGAGCAGTCAGGGCCACCTGATGGAAAGTGGTCACCGACGCCCATAGACATTGGCAATACCAGTGGTATCGCCAACGTGCTGCCTACCGTAAGACAGGGTGTTAAGTTTCGTTTACCCAGTAAATACGCTGGCTACGGTGCCGTCAAACCGGAACACAGTTGTGTTTTCACACTACTGCTTTGCGGTTATTTGCCTTGTGCTTCTATAGATGTCAATTTTTTTTTAATTAATGCGTCAGTTTTAAATCTCTTCTATTCAAAACAACCAATTTTAATATTTGTAGTCAGAGCGACTGACATCGGACTATAAAATCCAAAAGGGTAAAGTGCATTTGATGGATAAAATGAAATCTGTTAACACTTTAATAGAAGGTCTATACCATCGGTGCCGACGTTTTGGGCTCACGCTTTAGTAACCTAAAATCATGGCTTCGGATCCTGCGGGCACGCAATTACTTTTCATTGTAGTTTTCTAGTTGGATAGAGTAATGCGGGCTGATCACCCGATTTTCTGTAAACTGAGATGATTCATGCGTCGGATGGGCATGCAAGAAGTAGATCTTTCACCTAAACTCGCTCAGGTCATGTAGGTTATCCATCTCATCGATTTTAATAGTAAAGGAAGAAAGAGTGTAACTGCGTTTAGAGCATGGAACCGGTACAAAGTGTTTATGTATTAAGTGACCTCTAATGTCTTTTCTCCTTCCAGCTCCGCACCGCCACCAACGACTACTACATTTCGGGTATCGTGCTAGATGTACGCGGTCAAATGACTGTGCATACAAACGTCTCCCATTTCAAGGAGTGGCTGAGGTATAAAATAGAAAATATACAATAATACTCTCTCTGGTAATAAATAATGTTAAAGGATTATAATTAGTTTTTTTTTAATTTTATTATTATCTTTGCCCAATATTAATGTAACTACTACCTGTTGCGATTTTTTACTGAAAACGTATAGCATAAGTTACTTCCAACTACACCGGCTATCTTTTAGTGAAAGTTCTGTTCGTCAAATTCTATCAAATTCTAGTGATTAGCCAGAATTGACAGATAGTCAAAAACCGTAACAAATCAATGTATAACGAATTTATTTTCAATTCGTGTCTGTCTGTTCGATTGTTCTAGTTCGATTTTTGGGTCTTTCGGTTGGATTGGGTGGACCAGTAATTACAAGATCTCTGGAATTTTGAATATTCTTTATTCTTGCAACATTATATGACGTGTTATAACGTTACGATACGATATGCGTACATTACGATGTGGTGTAGTCTTAAGGATCAGAAGCTTACTATGTTAAATGGAAAAAATACAAAAAGCTGGTCCAATTTGGGTTGGTGGGTGATAAAAGTATGAACTACGTCAAACAATATATTACTATTTTGCGCGATATAAGCGAGTAACAATTATCCGAAATGACCGCTTACGTAAAGGTGGAGTGAGCGTCGCCGTTTACCTGAGATCGGATCACCTGACTCTCCCTTACAAAATCATAGCTTCCCAGAATTACGCAGCAACTGCCGAATATCTCTTTCTTGAAGTAACACTTTTAGGAGTCAAAATGGTTGCTGTTGTCCTCCAAATGCGGACTATTTCACCGACTTTGAACTGGTAATAGAATCTTTGGGATCAGAGTATGTACACCATGTGATCATGGGTGATAAGGTAATAATAACATAAGGTTGCCACCATTGATAAAGAGACTCTCATTCTGAATTCCCTTATAACCGAGCTGTTCGACGTCTATACTCATATTAAAAGAGTTAAAGTTAGTTGCCCAACAGCTCCATGGTTAACCGAAGGCATTCGCATAGCTGTGAGATGAAGGGATCGTTTGTTCCGTAAATTTAAAAACTACGTACTGACGAAAATTGGGTCCTTTACAAGCTGGCACGTAATTAGTGTATCTAGATGATACGCACCGCTAAACGCCGATATTTTCTAGATAGTATAACCAAATCGACTCCTGTCGATGTCTAGAACTTCCTTGGATCTATAGGCATTGGTAAATCGCGGGTGTCAAACCTTCCAAGCTCTATAAGTTTAGATGATTTAAATCAACATCCCACATCCACTTTAATTTTAGATCATCTCAAGGTGCTTGACACTGTTTCTTATTTAAAAGGTTTGACGCGACCCTTTGTGGATTCTTTTAGATTTTCACCCGTTGCTTTTGAAGAGATGATGAAAATGCTATCCAATCAATTAATTCCGATGCAGTTGGTTTTGACCAAATATGTCGATTGTTCCCATCCTTTTGTTACTTTTCCCTAGAATCCGGGACTTTCCCATCCTTGTGGCTAAACGGTATTGTTCGGCCACTTCTTAAGTGCTCGAACCCATTACTTCTCTCTGATTTTAAGACGCCAAAGAGGATCTTGTCAACCAGGACCGAATTTTCGCATGCCCATTTGAGGCACAGGTCATTTAATTTTTCAGGAGTCTAGGTTTTTTGCATCAATATTGTATGTGTTTATTTACAAAAAATATTTTTTGTAATTTTATCAGCCATCTTGTTGCAATTTTATAGAATATTTATTGATATTATATATTAATAAATATTAAGCACTAAATATGCTTTGTGTGATAACTATTCCAGGAAACACACACATCACACAAATCATCAGCCTATGTTAGTCCACTGCTGGACATAGGCCTTACGCGCGCCTCCTCCATTAGGGAGATTTTGAACCGTATCCCATCACGCTGGTTCAATGCGGGTTGGTGAGTGGACCGTCTTTTTACATGCCCATCCGACGCATGGATCATCTTGCTTTTGAGACAATTGAGTGATCGGCAAATTGCACTAACCAACTGAGAAACAACGATGACAATTTGTCGTGAGTAATCCCAGCAGGTTTCGAACCCACGACCTCCGGTTTCTAAAGCACACACCCTTTATGGATTATATTAAAATATCATTTATATATGTTAGTTTACTTACGGTTTAGACAACTCAATGAGTGCTATATCGTTATCGTGTTTATTTTTCTTCTTAAAAGGGTTTTAAATAGTCTTTGTGTGGGTAACATCTAATTATTCCGCGTAATATACCATTCTTCCTATCGTTTTTGTCGTTATTTCCAAACTTCTATTGCAAAAGATAAAATAGTATTTTTTTTGTACAATCAAGTTACTGATTTTAAAATTAAATGTTTATGTTATTAATAAATAATCACACCACTGTCGAATGTTAAGTCACATAAATTGAGAATGGGTGATGGATAAATCTCATTTTATTTGCCTACGTAAGCAGGAGAACAGTCGAATCATCTGATAAGAAGTGGTCACCGACGCTAATGGACATCAGTAATACCAGGGGTACCATCAACGCGCTGGTGCGACATTTACATGGGACGGTACCACCGCGGTGTCTACATCTAACGTAAAACAGTAGTATGAAAACACTACTGTGTTACGTTCTGAACACTACTGTGTTACGTTCAGAACACTACTGTGTTACGTTCTGAACACTACTGTGTTACGTTCTGAATACTACTGTGTTACGTTCTGAACACTACTGTGTTACGTTCTGAACACTACTGTGTTACGTTTAGAAGGAAACCATAGCCAGCGTAACTGCTGTATAAGCGAGACATAACATCTCATAGGCGATACGCTGTGCTAGTTGCGGCGTATTTTAGTGCTTTTTTATGGACAGGGCAGGTAACTCTGACCATCAATGAAGAAATGAGCAATTAGCACAAAAAAATTATTCGCTTCTTGGAAAATCTGACCACCATCATCATCAGCCTGTGTTAGTCTTCTGCTGGACAAAGGCATCCTCTACTGAACGCCTTCTCTATTAGGGGATTTCTGGATCGTATATAGCAAGTTTTTTTATTTATTTATTTTAAAGATTATTGTATTTTTTCATAGATTTTTTGATTATTATTACATCCGTAGATTTAATAATTTCTTACTTGAGCTATAAGTAATACGTACTTTTATGATAATATGGAATATTGAGCTACTATTTTTATATTTATCAGATTAAGTGATGATTATCACTGGTGGTGGACCTACCACCTAACCTTTTACTTCTTTAATGGTGACTTTTACCCCTGTTTATAGGTGACCGTCTGGTTCGGTAACACCGCGGTGCCTATTTCTGTGAAAACACTACTGCGTTCTGGTTTGAAGGGCACCGTAGCCGGCGTATATACTGGGTTCGTTTACCCAGTACTTAAAATCCCATGTCTCACGGTAGGCAGCGCGTTGGTGATATCAGTATTGCCAATTTTTATGGGCATCGGTGACCACTTTCCACCAGGTGGCCCCGATTGCTCGTCTGCCCGCGTATGCAATAAAAAACACACTTATTATTACTATTGGCATCAATTTCATCTATATGCTTAACACTCACTAATCGGTTGCCGCAGTAGACTGGGAATGCTAAATAATATCAATTTTATAAGCGTCCTGGTGCGAGTGCTCTTCGCCATTTTCGGAAAAACAGGTGAAGGGCTTAAAAAATGCTTTTTTAAATCCTTCCTAGATTTGAACAGAAAAATTAGATAATTTGATCAAAATTTTTGTGGAAGTTCCAAAACAGTAATGGAGTAATGTAGTAGTTATAATTTATTTTCTCCTATCCTCGAAACATGTATATACCTATTATAGTCTATATTTGAAAAGGAACTATAGATTTGGGTATCCCTCAAAAAAGTATACCTGAAATCAAGAACTAAGCTAAGTTTGAAGCTGATTAGATTAAATATCTTTATCGCTTACATTACTAAAATAGAAATTATCTTTACATTCTTTAATATTTTCTTTTAATAAGGACTCGGCAACAGTTGGAGAAGAAACAAGTGACTTGGTGGTAGAGAAAAGAATGTCATGAAAAAATTTTCAAAATAGGATGCAACGCCTTCATTAGAATTTATTTTACTATTATTCACAATTTCAAAGTTCTTGTTTTCAGCCCTTCCTGTTTCACCAGTAATTATTTCCCAAGTAATTTTTGTTTTATCCGATGCACCTTTCGTTTTGTTTTTTATGTAGAGTGACATCTCTGTCCAGCACACTTTTCTGAATGAGTTGAAGTATACATTAACATATGTCACAAAGGATTGATTGTGATTGTAAGTCTTTTTACTATATTGTTAATATAATATTTGTCTGCTCTTATGTATTTCAACTGTTGCCCATTCACTAAAAGCTGCAGATATTTTTGATTTGACTGTTTTAGAAGTAAATATACTCTTAAAATAAAATTGTTATAAATTTAATTAATTTACTATACAGTATATCCGGCTTACTATTATAATGCAGTTAACTAATTTTATTTATTATATTACTTCTAAACTTCTCAATACGTTTTCTATACATAGGAATAACCATTTTTTTTGCACAATATTTTTGTGCGATCTATTATCAAAGACAAAGAAGCTAATTGTCCACAATGATTAGATGATAACATATTAATTATGGATTTATTAGCAGGTATACAATTTGTAAATATGTTATCTATACATGTTGCCGAGGAGGCAGTAATTCTTGTTGCTTCAAGAAATAAGACTAAAAGGTTATATGATTTAACAATGATCTGAATCTAATAGTGGTGGATGTATTATGTAATAAATTTATATTAAAATCACCACAGACTACTATATTTTTATTAGTTTCAGATAGTTTTAGTAACATTCGTTCCAATATAATTTTAAAAGATTCATATAACGCGCTGGTAGGTCTATATACACATACAATTATGAAGTGCTCAAGCTCTGCACAGGCTATTTTAATAGTCTGCTCAACTGAGAGGCTCACTATATCAGTATGATTTTTATATTTTAAATTAATTTTCGAAAATATTATTGAGCCACCACGTATAGCTTGTTCTTTGTTGAACTGGCTAGCAACCGGGTAACATCCAAGGTTAAATATAATCTGATTATCATATAACCAGTGTTCTGTAATACATATTATATCTATAATACAATTGTTTAAAAAAAATTCAACTTCTAGTTCCTTATTGCTATTCCTTGAATGTTTTGATGTACAAGGTTAATACTATTTTTATTTTTGTAATTTGTCTTGTGAATTTATTGTTTTCTTATTAATACATTGATTATTATAATTAAATATGCTAAAGACAGCCTCTGTTGTCTTAAAATTTAATTTAATTTATTCCAAATAAATGAAATTAAATTTTCAAGAAAATCAACAATCAACAAAAAAGAAAACATATTTAAAGGCATCACATGTCACATTATTTCCCTGCTCAGAAGAAGCAGAGGGCTTTAGAGCCAAAGACTTGGCTGTGTTAATATTACAATAATATAGCAGCTATGCTAACCGTTTTTTATAAAAGTTTGATAGGTTAAACCTATCACAAGTCAGGTTACAGTTTCTATAATTGATTATTTGATTTATGTCAATTAGTTGTATTTTATTTACAATGTCAGAATAGCCTAAGGATATACATCTATTATTATATAGCATAGACAAATGACTATTTAACTTATGCCTATAGTAGTTTGTCCTGTGGCAACTCCCTTAAATAAAGAATAATATTCAATCAGAGAAATAGAACGACGTATAGCAACATTAGCGGAAATTTTTAACCAAAAAATTACAGACATTCACTCCGCACTCAGTACCTTGTTTGCTAGTCCGTAAGATACTTAACAAACCAAAATATAAATGTACTTTCAAGCGATAATTATCAGAATAAATACACAGAACTTATGCATTACCCTCAAACCTCTTCGTACAACGATATACAACACACAAGTATATATGAAAAGGAACCACTGTTAACTTAATTATGAAACGTCCGTTTTTCATCTCTATATTATGACGATCACAATGATGCGGAAAAAAGGCATCGTTAATAATTCCTTATCTACTTTTATTAAACACTCAAACTGTAGGCCAATTTAAAATGGAAACTTATTTATTTTAATCAACAACTTTTTGTTTATAAGAAGTTCTGCGAAAGGTAATTATTTAAGTAATAACAATTATTTAAAATATTGCTATTAATTCTACTTAATGGTCCAAAATATACGTATACACACTAACCAAAATTTTAAGTAAGTTATTTTGTTACGAACCCACATAACCGCATTGGACCAGCATGGTAGGATACTCCAAAAATCCTAATTGGGAAGACATTAGGGGAGGCCTATGTCCAGCTGTGGACTAACACAGGCTGATGATGAATGTTGTTACGAATCCTACTAATATTATAAATACGAAAATATATAAATGTACTAGTTGTTGCCAGCGACTTCATCTGTAGTAATGTAGTAAAAAAATGCCCAAGTACTCCTAATAACATCAGCTATCTTTCAGCAAATATCCCGTCATAATTGGAGTAGTCATTCCAGAAGAGACAGATAAAAAAAAAGTTGTTTAGTTATATGCATTGGTTTTATATAACAATGTAGTCATCAAAACATTTTGATTTTCGAACATACACTTTAATTTTATTGACCGACTTATCTAAAGAAGGAGGTACTAAATTCGAAACCTATTTTTTTATATAGATATTTAGTTATCTCGTTGCTACACTCCTAGCGTTCTGATTAGGGACCTAAACCCTCGAAACCTACGAAAGGAACCATATTCAAGGAAACCACAGCTTCAAGGGCCGCACGAGGACCCAAATGTCGTAGGGCAAGGCCCAGTCTACTTGGGCTTGCACCAGTCGAATATTGTTATTTTTGTGGTATTGGGTCAGTTTGGAGGACCTAGTTTTAGAATGATGTGACAGTGATGAAATGACTCTGAAGGTGAGGTTGACAATTTTGAGAAATAAGGCAATATGAAGTACATCTGATATATAGCGCACTGTGCGTTGGAAGTGTATTTGTTTTGAACGATGCAACGACACTGAAGTTTAACAGGCTAGAAAGAGCATCTAGTGCTTGTCCTCGCGGATTTATTATATGGGGAATCTACCGGGTGCGATTACTATTGAAGTCGCCTGTCAGAATGACGATGTCTCCCAAGGAAAATAGGGCCTCGAAGTCTGATTAGACGTGTGTGGTTTCTATACACGGTAGGTAAACAATAATATTTTTTAATAGGCGCGTATCCTGTCATGACTTCCCTACAGATTGAGGCTTCTAAATGCTTAAGAGTACATAGTATAAAAAAGTAGCTTCCTCTGTCCTTGTATCCTGTATGCTTAAATTTTGAAAACTACGCAACGGATTTTGATGCGTTTCTTTTAATATATAGAGTGATTGAAGAAGAATGTTTATGTATAACTAGCAACCCCGCAAACCCCTTGTGGATGGCATTTTGCAAAATTCGTTCTTAGCTGATTTCTACTCGGCGAAAGGAATATTCCTACGAAATTTCAAGTCGCCACGCCTTATGGTACCAGAGATATCTTTCATATATATATAGATTCATGCATAATGTCGTAGAGAAATGCTAATGCTTATAAATTTATATAATTTTCCATAGATTTTAGAGATATCAGGGTTGCACCCACGCGGAGCCGGGGCTACGGGTCGCTACTTTATACTAAATGAGAGTAGCGCCGTGCGAAGCGCTGGTCATGTCAATTCGTATAATGTCGTTGTAGTTAACGATCTTGACATCGCGTTTGTTTGCTTTTAAGAAAGCATCCGGCATTAGCAGAATGTCTACGTCGTTTTCCCGAAGGAAATTTGCTAAACACTGTAATTATAACGCGCGGCTAAGGTCTTCCCGTGCCGTTTTTATTATCTATTGGTTGTGTATTATCCATTAACTTTTTGTAATATCTAATAAGTGCCTATAATTGGGTACTTTGACATAAATACCCTAAAGGAGAACGGTAGTAGTTGATAAAAAGGTTCCATATAATAATCCAATGGAAAACACCAATGAGACACTCAGCAGCTACGAAAATTTCCCGTCGGCGTTCGTCGCGATTTACATTTTTATACTTTAATGCTAAAAGCATATGCACGCGGGGCAAATTCGATGAGTTACAATGTATCATACGGGGAATATCAACTACCATACATGTTGTTCTACTATCAGAGACATGGATTCGTACGGTATCTCAAGCGATACACTTTGAGCTTCCAAATTATGTGCACTAGTATAATTACAGAACAGATGCCGAAGGAGGTGGAGTCTCTGCAAAAATACCCAATAATTTAAAACATAGTTTGTTAGAATCTAAATACAGTGGAGGAAGTAACAACTTATGGATTTATTCACCAAAGTATGCACTAGACATTGAAGTTTTTTAACAACCAGGATTCACAAACAATGATGACATTCTTGCAGTTTGAACTCAGCTTGTAAATAAACGGCGAGCAATTGTTTTCGGGAACTTTAACATAGACCTACTTGCACATGACAAAGCAATGTAAACAGTTTTTGAAGCGATCTGGTTTAGATCTGATTGACAATATAGATAAAAAAACAAAAAAATCTATTCTAGAACATGTAAGCTCCAATCTTAAAAGTGATAGCTTTCATACGGTAACAGTCTCTTCTTCATTTTCCGACGACAGGCAAATCTAATTGGAAGTTAAAAAAATTAAAGCCGACACCAAAGATTCGAGTGCAATATGAAGCGATAGATTATGTTAAAATCTATGAAAACATGGTGAAAGAAATTACAAAACTAGATACCTGTCAAAAAAATTACCTAAAACTAGACAAACAAATAAACCGTTGTAAACAGCAGTAAAGTCGTAAAAAGCAAAATAATTAACCACCCGCAAATAGATTGCATAAACGAAACAATCATAATAGAAATATGCTGTGGGCAGAAATGCAAAAGTTTCTTGATTATAACGTACTAAGGAATGTACAAGATACTAAGGAATGTACAAAATACAAACTAAACATTCTTATTATAACAAAAAAAATTCTAAATGTCATCATAAACCAAAGAAAAGAGAGTTTAATAAATACTCTTGGTACAAATGAAATAAAGCATAATAAAGCTCTCCCCTTGAAACTTGTTGTAAACGCCATTGGTGTGGTAGATCGTATTGATATGAAATATTTAACTGTTATTTTTTTAATATAGGACACCAGTTGGCAGACGAAATACCAAAATAATTTTATGATAACTACTCACACGCCCTACATACTAACAAAGCACTCAACATAAAATTCAGAACATAATTAGTAAACTCTATCCTCATTATAGCGTTGGTCAAGATGGAATTAACACGAAGTCAATGAAGTGTATTATTTTTTTAATATCTAAACCCCTTACGGAGCGCATTAATCAATTACTTTATGATGGTGCTTTTCCGGATTCGGTAAAAGTAGCAAAAGTTACACTAATTCACAAGTACGGTTTGAAACAGGATCCAGGTAATTATAAACCTATTTCTGTATTGCCAGTTCTATCAAAAATCGATTAAAGAGTTTTACATAATATTTAAATTCATAAAAGTAATACCGAAACCGCTACAGCCGATCTTGTCACCAAGATAAAATCGAATATTGACAAAAAGAACTTAGTTTTAGGAGTTTTTAGAGATTTATAAAAGCTTCCGATACCGTTAGTCACCAATTACTTATTAAAAATTGCTTTCCGTAGGTATAACAGGTAAAACATTACAAATTTTTAAATCGTACCTAACAAACAGATTACAAGTAGTTAAAGTTAATAATTCTAAACAAAGTAACCCGTTACCAATTACATGTGATATTCCGCAAGGTTCAATTCTTGGCCCGCTTTTATTTAACATTTGTATTAATGATATACAAGAATTACTACATAATGGCCAGATTACTTTGTACGCAGATGATACCTGTTTGTTTAACTTCGGATCATCAATAAGTGATTGATTTCGCAAGCTCAACATGATCTTAACATATTATTTGAATAGTTTCAACACAATTTATTAACAATTAACATTGCCAAGACATATTACATAATATTTAAGGCGAAAAATAAACCCTTCCCTCCATTCACCCCATTGACAATGAATAATGTACGCCTTAAATGTGATATTTTCTTATTATGTTGAGATATGAATGAGATATTTTCACATTATGTTAATTGAGAATCTAGGAACACCTAGATTCTCAATTAACATGGAATACACAAATACAATATGTATCATCTAAACTAGTATCATTTTGCAGTTTCATCCGCAATATAACTCGATTCATTGTACATAAATTACAACCTGATGACTTACAACGCATTAGTTAAACCAAATTTATCACATCTTATTGAGATTTGGGGTTGTGCAACCCAAACAAATCTAAAAAAACTTCAAAGTATGCAGAAAAAAGTAATCAAAATATTAAATAATTATGATTATTTGACTGCAAACAACAAAATTTACAAAGAAACAAAAATAACGAATTTAAATCAACTTTACAAATATAAAATATGTACATTTATTAAAAACTATTAACCAGTCCTATCCACACTAACCTAACTTTTATTAAACAAAAATGGCTGCTTATGACTCGAACGAGACGCACTAGTTTTCTTGTTATACCTAAGCATCGCACAAATTACGGCAAAAAGATGTTTACAATTGAAGGACCGCGATTCTTTATCAATTTACCCTCGGAAATAAGAAAATGTAAACTCACTTAATGCATTTAAAAACAGCTGTCAAAACGTATTTACATATTGTCATAATGGTAAAATATAAATGTGTGAAGTGGGATTGATCTCTATTTCAAATATACTTATTTGTAAAGCCTATATTTTGTAAATATTTGTAATATATAATGTAATTATAAGTAAACGTTAAATTTTGCACAACATTAAACTGTGTGAGGTTGTGTGTGTATATAACCGTGTATTGTAAAATATGTCATCACGTAAGTGACTTTGATTTGTATTTGTTGAAAATAAAGTTATAGAAACCCGAAATTAGTATTTAATTTCATATTCTAACTATACTTTCGGGCTTTTCTTGCAATCGGTAACTGATCCACAATACACGCAATTTAACCGGCGTTTGCAATCCCGCCACACAAGATTGTGATTTTTGACGAGTAAAACAGAACCACATGACGATGAAAATCGAGCGCTAAAAGTCGAGTAAGGGGTTTGCATATGAAATTAAATAAAACGATGTCGACAAAAAATTTAAAAATTTTAACTAAAATTAAAATCTTGTAATTCCGCTTATCAAATTATCTAATAATTTAATTTTATTAAATATATACTGCCTCCGTAGCCTAATGGTAAGGGCGAGTGCTTAAGAAACCAGAGGTTGTGAGTTCGAAACCCGCGGGGACTCAACGAGTTTTTATTGTTGGTGATGGCAATTTGGGCCGATCACTCAATTGTCTGAAAAGTAAGATGTCTGCTGCGTCGGATGGGCAGGCTGATGATGTATGATGTATATAAGTCATGACCTGGTAGACTACTATAACATATCGGTAATCTGAAGTGGCAGTGACCAATCATTAGCCGCAGAACAGACGGCTGCTTGAGTCCGATAGTTCTGAAGTGGAGACCGAGGCTTGGAAAACGTAGTTTGGAACGCCCTGCGACAACATGGTGACGTAATTCGCAAATTGGCCAGTGTGGTCTTGATGAGAATAGCCGAAAATTAGAAGCGTTGGCGAGTATTGGCAGCTGGCAATAATGATGAATTATGTATTCACAACTAATATTTTGTTTTCTCTGTTGTCCTTATTTTTGCCGATTTCACATAATTAGTCTGTGCTATTGTGTATGTATTATATGTGTATTTAACTCGTTTTTCTTGTCTTAAAAACATTTTTGCACAAATCGCCATGCGATATCTGATATCTTTTATGTTAATAATTTAATCAAATTTCGACTTCGACACGTTTTATTCGCATAAAATTAAGTTTTTTTTATTTAATAACTTTTATGTGAACGTAAACTGTAATATCTTAAATTAGCTTTGAATATGCCTGATTGACATTTTTTAATATATTGATTAAAATGCTTATTGTAGGTTATTCCTAAAATATAGATATATGCTACTCGCACTTTATTGTAGGGCAATTTAAATAGTAAAATTTCGTAGAACATACTTAACGTCTATCTTTTACGGTTTTGCAAATTAATCGCACGAGGTTGTGATTATTGAGGCTGTAATTTCTAAAAGATCTTTTTAACTACATATCACAAAACTATTACAAAATAATAGGACCAAGTGACAGCTAATATTACCTACCATTTAAAAAAAAAATTGAACAAATCGGATCACTAGGAGCGGAGCAACGAGGTAACATGTATAATAAAAAAAATATAGGCGTCGATTTAAGTACCTCCTTCTTGTGGGAAGTCGGTCTAAAAAGAAAATGATTAGTATGTTGCATAGGCATGTAAAACATTGGTTCCAGTTGTCGAGACTATCTGTGGTTGTTAAAGGACGACAGTGCTTTTAAATTTACTGATAACAGAACTTATGCATGCAAAGAATCCAGTTTACCCTTTGAATGGACCCTATGGATTGAAGGTTACACGGCAATCACTAGGCGTAAACACTGTTATTCAGGTAAACTTTGATGGATTAGAAGCCGACCCCATAATAACATGCGAAAAGTGGCAAAATGGAAGAAAGATTGTCTAATATTTTATAAAGCACTGGTGATAGTGCAGACATCAACTATAATTAAAAATGGTTCTTATTTTTTGAATAGAGAATAGAAGCAAAGTCAACAGCGAAGTGCTCAGTGACATTGTTTCATTGTTGTGATTAAACTCCTCGTTAACTGAAAATGAAGATACACGAAAAATTCCTATTTCTATCGCTGTTCGGTGCCTATTTCTGCCGCAGTAATATGGAAACTATGGCTGTGCTCCGGTTTGAAAGGCACTGTAGCCAGTGTATTTACTGGGTAAACAAGGCTTACAATCCTATGTCTCACGGTAACCAGCGTATTGGTAAAACCACTGGTATTGCTACTGTCTATGGGCGTCGGTGACCACTTTCCATCAGGTGGGTTGACTGCTTGTCTGCCCGTGTAGCCTACAAATTTAAGGGCAGTACAGATGAAAGTCCTAAGAATAGAGAGGGAGAGAGAGCGAGAAAGAGAATTAAAAAGCATAATCGTAGACTAATTCCTTTTTTCAATTATAGATACTTAGCTTTCCATTGGTCTCATTTTTTAAATTAGTTTGTGATAATTACTTTAATAGATATTTGAGAAAAGAACAAAAAACGGCACCAATAAACAAACGCTTCCAAATCCGTAAAAGATAGCTATAAAGTATGCTTTATGTAATTGCTCTTCTCAAACTGACCTATAACAAAGTCCGCTAGCACATTAATCTATGTTTTAAGAATGGCGCACGATAATAATTTTAAATATATTTTTTTGAAATTGCAATTAGGCATAATTAAAGCTTAATTCCTCTATAAAATTTATTATTTAAAAAAATGAGTATCTGAAATGAAATCATGGGGCAATTTCAATTTGTTACCCGCTTGTATTGCGTTAAATGGTTCTGTACTGTTTAAAGTCGACGTATTTTTTTTGTTATTATTAATATTCCATGAAGTTGTCTCTGTAAGCTATTTTGGAAGTTGTTACTTAATAGTAAAATAAAAAGTGATACGCTTCTTCGAAGGCATGTTTTGTAAACATTTTTAATACAAGTTTTATACAGTCCTCGGTTTCTTGATAAATTAATATTATCTGTGACAAAATTAAAAACTTAAATTCTGCACTTTTCCACTATTCCCTAAACTACATCATTTTTACCCCAGACTGTTTTTATAATCCACTTCAAGTATTTATCATTTCTCGTGTTCGTGAAGAATCCGGGCTGGTTGTGCCCACACACGGTACCGTATGACACCACACCCAATACGTAGTATCCGCAAAGACTTCTACTGTTTACTGTCACCATCAATGGTCCACCGCTGTCCCCCTGTAAGTTAATATTTCATCGTTTTAGTACATGAACAATCGTCATATATAGTATGTTCGAGATACATATATCACATATGTCACACTAGCAGCTGCGCGTGCCCTCTAGAAAAGAGGAGTCTGTTAGCTTTTAAGTAGCCTGAGTTTGTCGTAGTTAAATCAGCTATCTTCCAGTAAAAATCCTTTTAAAATCAACCAGTCATTCCAGTGGATCGTATAGAAGCACGGATAAATATTAAACGTTGTGCAACAAGTGCCGGTTGAAAATCACAATGTAATCTTTTAAAAGCGGTTATTGTGATCTTACAAACGGACAGTCCAATGTTATTTATCCGTATCATCATCATCAGCCTGTGATAGTCCACCGCTGGACATAGGCTTCACGGCCACCACGCTGGTCCAATGCTGGTTGGTGGGTGGACTGAGTTTTACATGCCCATCCGACGCATGGATTTATCTGTATAGAACTTGCTTATATGAACTATGTAATTTCATTTATATCTGAGAGGCACTACAGAGGTTAGTGATGGGAGCACTCGTGAGAATCATTTCAATTCATTTCGTTATAAACTTGACCACAATTTAGGTGTAGTATCCAGATCATAGAAAAGTAAGACCACTGTACAATGAAGGATTTATTGTGAATGAAGTGAAGGATCAAATAAATCGACCAGAGATATTAAAGAGAAACCGAAAATTGGGACTTCTTTGGCAAACTAAAATAAAAATAATTAAGACACAATTATTCTCTACATATAGAGATACAGAAATCCATAAAGACAGACATATAGAGATATCTCTACATATAGAGATACAGACATATACCAACTTAGTCTGCCCGTGATCATGGATGCTGAAAAGAATCCGAAACGTCGGGAATAAATATATTTAAGTAACGCGAAAAATTCCGTAAATTTGTGGATTTGATATGTTTAATAATCGCGTAAAAGAAATATAATAAAAAATGGAATGTCCGTTTTTTAATTGTAAGAAAATAACCGATTGTCAACAAGTTCATTGTAAAATAACATGATTTGATAGCAAGTAATTGTGCTCTTTAACCTATAGCACATAGTTATTTCAAACCAGTTTTTTTAATCCTGTTTTTTTTTTGTTAAGACTAGTCTATGCTATATATAAAGATTGTAGTTTTGTTTTGTTACTTTATGTAATATTTTCTGGCTTGTCTTTGGTATATTGCTCCATATGACACAAAGTTTGGAGGAAGCTACTGTTACCTTAAACTAGCTGAAAAATAGCTGATGTAATATGTGGTAAAGTAAATAGTGTAAGCTTTAATTTAACTAAATTAATTGTAATCAAAAAATCATATCAATACTCAAATAAAATGGGAGAGTTATACATAGATAAACTTTATTTCATCTGTATTATAAGTCGTCATCATCATTATCAGCCTTTATCAGTCACTGCTGGACGTAGGCCTCCCCTAATACACTCCTCCCCAATTAGAGGGATTTTGGACCGTATCCCACCACGCCAATGCGGGTTGGTGGATGGACCTACTTTTTACATGCCCATCCGACGCATGGATCATCTTACTTTTCAGACAATTGGGTGATCGGCCCAAATTGCCCTAACCAACTTGGACACAATAATGAAAATTTGTTGAGTCCCCGCAGGATTCGACCCCACGACCTCCAGTTTCTAAAGCAAGGGCCAGTACCGTTAGACCACGAAGGCACACGCAACTCACGCACATTTCATGGGCACGTCGGGCAACCATAGCTTTTATGTGTATTAGCACGCGGGCTAAGTCACGGGCAATGGCTAGTGTGCCAATGAATGGTTGCTTTATGTATAGCTATATAAGCTATTTTGCAGTGTAGTTTCAGGATCAGGCTTATTTGTTACAACACTGTTACCATTAGGTTTGTCTCTTATTAATTAAGTTCCTGATAAGTCCTTTCACGTTCTGGGTAAAGAGGGGGAATAAGTATGTTCTTACCTGGCAGGTATCACCCGATCGTGATAAGGCGCATATCTTTTTAGAAGTATTCCATTTCCAATTTGCCATACTCCTCGTCTTCCTGCATTTGTCTTGCATCACATACATATCTCCCTGAAATTTGTACGAAGTAAGAGAAATGTAAAATTCATTGTTAGCTTAAGTGACCTATATTCCTATATTCCATATCCATATTTTTCAAATTCAGACATTACTCTTGTGATAAAGTAACAAAGTATTTTTAAAATTATGGTAATTATGCAAATATGTCGTTATACACACAAACATAAAATTTTTGTTATAAGATGCACCTCAAAAACATATTTTTCATGACCAAAGACAAAAAATATGCATCACCATCATCTTTTCTTTTTACAATATTAGTATAGATTACTAATAAAGCAAACTGCAAAAGGGACTACCTAGTAATCGACCCACTGTCTCTTAACCACTTACAAGCTTCGATCTTTATGATATCCTCATTTAATTTATGTTTCACACCAAGAAAAACGATAAAAACAAAGTTTTTCCTGGCAGGTTTCAACGACTTTTTCGCCCATATAGTCCGCTTTGTAAAGCTTCTACCAATAACATAAAGACACAGTTACAGCGTAATAAGCATTATAAACTACATAAGCGTAAACTTTCCCCCCGATTCCTCAACATGATTGTTTCTAACTTACCTGCGTAAGGTTAATTGAGGCACTTGCTCTTTGCCCAGTCCTTCCCCATCCAGCAATTCTGACCGTTTCAGGTAAATCTGGGTGAACAACTCCTTCTACAGGCAGGCACAATGGTCTTATGAAATCGCTGAAAGGCACCCTGAAAAACAAAGAATAAAGTGCAAAAAAAATTATTAAAACTACTTAAGAATAAAATAAAATACTAAAGATAAAATTTACTTAAGGTATAGACCAAAATCAGCGAATCTCCCATCAAACGATGACATGTCAATATTTTGTACGTGATCTAAATAGAATAAGAATTGAGATTGATTTGATCGATTGGAACTTCATATAAATGAAGAGAGATTGTACTTATAATATTGTTATTACTATGTTATTAGTCGTTCATTGATCTTGATAAACATTTAACCTTGGGATTTTATAAATTTTTTGCTGCCGATCACGTTGATTGGGAATTGCGAATCCGCCTACTTGGCGTAGCAAATATGAGCTATTATTTTTACTGGACGTCATCTTGGCCTTTTAAGGAACATCACACTGATAACATCAATTAATTTTAAAGGTGGTAGGGATCCCTGCAACTCCATTTACTTTTTTAAAAATATTACAAGTGACCATCTGGGGTGGTACCACCACCTTGCCTTTTTCTGCCACACATCAGTAGTGTGAAAACACTACTGTTCCAGGTATCCAATGTAAATACTGCGTAAACAAATGGTGAGCAAATTTGTGCAAAACGTATCACTGACTCCAGTTAAAAGTCCTCCATGTCTCCTGATAATATGAATATATGATTCCAGTATACTCACGGACTTAGCAATTCTACAATGGCAATGTCATTGTCGTGACCACCACTCGAATATTCTTTGTGTGCAATCCTGTGTATTACGTTAGCCAAAATACCACTCCTTATATCCGTTTTGTCCGTAGCTCCAAATAGTGCATATTTAATAGCACCGCTAAAAAAGTATTGATTAATTTATATTCATCGGATAGAAAACAAAATCGAGATGCAAGATTAAAACTTTTATTATCCTAATAGCTGTTGCCCTTAACTGCGAGTTAATATTTTTTTAGTGGTAGCACATAAAGTATAGAAGTTTAAATTATTATCTCCTAATATTTTAACAAAAATAATCGGGATTCTTATCTATTTTAACGTTAACTTATAGTGTAAATAGTTTTTATTGAGTAATTAATGTAGTACACACTGTTGTGCATTTGTACCACCTGCCAGCACTACAGTACACAAAGTGATGTATTTGATTTCTCTACTTTTTTTGGAGCGCTACAAAAACTTGTGTTTAAGATGTCCAACTTGTCTGATGCTATCCCCACTCAACTAAGACACTACGAAATTACGAAACGAGTTTTGGTGATTTAAATACAAATCACAAAGCAAAAAGAGTCTGAAAATGAGTCAGAATCACTGAGAGATGTCATTTATAAAATGTTTGATCTTGCTAACATTATGCATTAATAAAGTATTTTTACCGACCTAGGTCTAGAAGCAATGAACATAATAGGCTTATTTCAGTTAAGTTTAATTGTTATGATCAAGAATGGATGTTGGTAAGTTAACGTCAAGGTTGAAGGGCTCTTCTGTTTACGGCTTCAAGGAGATGTTATTTGTATAAAAACTTCATGTAAAATATACACAGCATTATCTAAGACGATGAACTAATGCCTTATCTAGCTAATTATCTTAAAACTACAGGCAAGCCTTACCCTCGAAGTCAGGCAAAAAATTTTAACTTACTGTTATACGTGTAGATAGGCTAAACGGGTATAGATGTATTAAATATGTAGCTTTTGTTTCGTAATTTTTTTATAAATTTGTACAATATGCAGGCAACGAATCAAGCGAGGCTAGCCATCTGTATGTGAAACAGTGGTCACCTGAGCCCAAAGTAACTACTGTAATACAGGTATCAAGCTACCAACTCGGTATATGAGAAAAGATTTTACTTTTTATTTTATTCGGAGACAGTTCGTATTTATCGAGTGTCACCTAGCATAGCTTTAGTATCGTATCACCAACGCTGCTCTACTAGACAATAAGGTATTACTTACCAGAAGGATGATGACAGGTGCTAACTGAACTAGTTAAGCTCTTCTCATTCACAAGTCAAGAAATTAGTGGATTCTCCAACAGATCCGATTAAAAGGGTACTCGTGTGATCTTGAGAAAAGCAAGCATTAGCATTTTTCGAGTTCGTATTTATCCTAATGCTTTAGTATCTATGACAACTTATTAGCAATGTAAATATTTTGACCATAGAAAACAGATAATAATGAAGATGTATTTAGTATAACTTTCGTCATCTTGAACTAGGAACCTCAAGCTCATTATTAATTGGTGTGTCGATTGCCTTTAAAACAAGATCATCCCTTTCTAACATTTCTACCTGTCTCCTTATGAATAAGTTGCCAGGTACTATTCATTTTATTACAAGATGTTTTTTTTTGTTACTCAAAGATTTGCTTTGGCCATTACGCATATTTCCTAAATATTTTAGAGTTATTTTTTACTTACAATAGCTTGTTACTTGACTTAACTGTGAATATAGAATTGTATTTATTAGAAATTAAAGGAGAGAAAGCGCCTGGATCTGGTCCGAAAAATTTGTAATGGCTGTGTTAACACAGCCCTACTTTCTTTAGCTCGCAAAATTATTTAAAAAATCTGAATTTCTTAGACTCCCAAGAGTCGGTCACTACAGCCGCTAGTTTGTCGGCTTATATTGTATTATATAAATGGTAGCTCAACCTAAAATGATATATCTAAATATTGTACAAGAAATAGTATCCTAACGGGCGTTTAGGAAGTAATATAAGTCATAAATATTTAGTGTCGAGTCGCTTACGAATGAAAATAGCTATTTTTCGTTTGTTATTATATAATAATGTGTAGTATTTGCCTAAATAAATTAGTGAATTGTGTAAAATTATTTTTTCTACAACAAAATGCGGCGTATTCATAGCAAAAACTTACTTGGCTGGCTCGGAGAGGACATGGGCTGCTGTTAGCACGAACTTTTCACTAATTAAGGAACCAGCACCGATCCATATGATGGTAGGTTCGTTAGGTCCGATCTTCTTATTCCTACATCCGAGTACTCCCTGAGAATCAATTAATTTAATTAACATTTAAATCAAAGTGTGATATAAGAATATGTTATTGAAACTTTTTTATCGACGCCATACGGGTTGTTTTTAATTTGCAGATGAACAGTCAGGCCTCCTAATATGAAGTGGTCACCAACACCCACTGACATCAACAACGCTTGGCGCATTACCAGCGCTGACTACGGTGGGACATAGAATGTTACTTCTCGATTACCCAGTAAATGCGCTGGCTGCGGTGCCGTTCAAACCAGAACACTACAGTGTTTTCACACTATCGCTTTGCGGCAGAAATAGGTACCGCGGTGGTACCTAATAGGGCAAATAGCCTTATTAGAGGAGCTACATGCGTTGTAGCTTCTCTGGCGTTTCCGCGTAGGCAACAGAAGGCTTATTCAAAAGGCTGGTGAAATTTGTGGTTTTCTAAAATGATATTAAAACAATACCATATGGGGAAACTCTTGGATGGTAGCGGACGACCCGAAGGCGATCTTAGGGCCAATGTCTTGAGAACATATCTGTTTTCCCACACGCGGGGTTGAAAACTGGTAGCATGCTGTAAGTGGAAAACATTTACACAATAAGAATAGCACAATGCGATGCGGCGAGAATTACGCCCTATAAGAAGCGTGTCACATTTATAAAGCGTATTGGGACATTGTGATGTTGCATCTCGGTCACTTTGTATATACAGCGTGATTTTTCATTTAGTACAAAGCTTTTACACGCCAACAAGAGTTTCACTTCAAAATGAAGTATACAAAGAATGGAATAAAAATAATGGAAACTGACACAAGTGTTTATGAGCGTTACATCATCATCATCATCATCATCATCATCATTAGCCTGTTATAGTCCACTGCTTGACATAGGCCTCCACTACACCTAAACCCCTATCCATTACGGGGTTATGGACCGTATCCCACCACGCTGGCCCAATGCGGGTAGGTGTGTGGACCGACTTCTTTCAAGCCCATTTGATGCACGAATTATCATACTTTTCAGACAATTAGGTGATCGTCCCTAATTGCCCTAACCAACAAGGAAACAACAATGAAAATTTGTTGAGTCCCCGCAGGATTCGAACCCACGACTTCCGGTTTCTAAAGGACACGCCCGTACCACTAGACTACGGAGGCAGTGAAAGCAATTATTGTCTAATAATTACGAATTGAGGGTATCAGCAGGGTTGAATGGGGGAAGCTGACTGGGGTGCTTTGATTCAAATTTATTTGTTGCAATAGCAGTGACCTTTTGGGACAAGTTAATCAAGGTTGAAAAGTTTATTGGAATCTTTGACACTGATGCTGTTCAAACTACTTTTAGGTTTGCACTATATGATAAATCACGTTGTATATTTAGAATCTCGTTTCTTTATGAAGTTGTCACTGGTAGCATTTGATTGCTAAGGAGAGTCAACGATTTCTCGTTGTTGTTTTCAAGAAGGCAAGGACAACGCTGGCGCATCAAGCAATGATGATCTTTCGGTCACACGAGCACATAAAAGGTCGGTCCTGCCCTGATCCATCACTAATATACTAGGTTACCCGTCCCATCAGACTTTGAGAATCAAGAAAGTGGGAGTGCACTTGTGTTTGTGCATATTTTTCTGTATTACAATACCTACTGCCGCGGTGGCTGATTACTAATTTAGATCACACTCATAATTGACAAGACAAGTTGGATATTATTATTTGCAGTAATAGGCATCGCGAATACCGGAGGGCGGCTACATTTAAGTTTAGTTCGTCTAGCTTGGATATGGTCTTAACGGCTTAGTACATCTTCCAACGGCAAACCTGTCTTACAAGGTGGCCGTATCTTAATATTAAATTTTGAATACTAAATTATTCTAATGGTGTGGGTCGCCGTAAAATTTAAAACTAGTATTATATTGACAGGCCAATTAACTGCCTCTGTAGCCTAGTGGTATGGGCGTGAGCTTTAGAAACCAGAGGTCGTGGGTTTAAATCCTGCGGGGAACAAATTTTCATTGTTGTAGCTTCGTTGTAGGGCAATTTGGGCCGATCACCCAGTTGTATGAAAAGTAAGATGATTCAAACGTCGGATGAGCATGTAAAAAGTCGGTCCATCCACCAACCCGCATTGGACCAGCGTGGTGGGATATGGTCCAAAAACCCCCTAATGAATAGGGGGGTGTTAGGGGAGGCCTATGTCCAGCAATGGAGTATTACAGGCTGATGATGATTATGATGATTATATTGAAAGTGTTTGTGATGCCGGAAACACACATTTCAATTTTTTAAACAACTGCTTTGTGGTAGAAATACGGACCGCCATGTTACTTTTCCAGTTAATCCTATGTGAAAAAAAGTCAAGAATTACATTTAAGGTAACATCACCTTCGCAGGCCGGTGCTGTGTCCTTGTTTTCGAGGCAGACAGGATTACGACTGTCAACATTAAATCGTCGGTTGACGACATCCTTTAATCGTTTGCAACAAAGCAGCGGGAAATTTCCGTTGTATCGGCACTCCTGAAAAAAAAAAACGGATTGTATTGGAGCAACTGCCAATAGAAAAAGGCACTTAATTCAAAGTGTTTGGTTTTCCACTGACTTAACAAAATAAGAAGGATGAGTCGATTAGTTTGAAAACGCTGGCCAAACCTAGACTATGAGGTAGAATAACACCAATTTATTCACACTTAAAATATGACGATGTCAAATAATACAAACTTGTACTAATAGGATACTTTGCTTAAATTTAAACAATTTGCTGTTGAATAAAAATAAAAATTTTAAGGTGTATGACTCGCTAATGTTCCTCAAACTGGGTGTGATTTGGTTGTAGATGGCAAAGGCTCAACATAACAAATATTAAACTGCAATGTGTCTCCATATTAATAGACTGGCGAGTAAGCTTAGCTCAGTGGCTTATGCAGACAAATAAAATAGACAGCTCACCGATTTTGAGACTACAGTTTTGTCTTTTTTAGATATTTTCTCCGCATTATGTCTTATGGCATCATATTGTAGAGAAAAAGCGGTCGATTTAAATACTATATTTGTACTTAAAAAGAGAACGATTCAAGCAATTTATAAACCTGTACGCCAAAGAATCGCTGAGAACTTAGTAACATAAATCTACGGAATTACTGTTCTTCTCAATACATACTCTGAAAATATAATGTATATCCATAAACATTGTGATTAATTTTAGAAACATTGTGATTCGCACAGTATAAATACTTGGAATAAGCGTAACTTTTTTCCTTACAAAAGCAAGACTAAGAAGAAAAATTCAATCTTTTATGGGGCAATGTATAAGTTTTTAAAACAAATTCCATTAAACATACAACTATTATCTGTTAATGAATTCAAGAAAGTTGTGAGGGAACGTTTGTAAGAGGACACTATCGTTGTAATGTTGAGTAACTAGTTACTTTACGCTGTTTTAAACTGTGATAATGTGTTGTTCTCTGTATGATTATGTAAATAATTTTTGATAAAAGAGTAAACCATGGGTCTGAAGCCGGTTCTTCTCAAGTCAGAAATAATGAAGTTGTTTTGGCAGTAGATAAAATTTGCTAAAATCAGCAACAATCAATAAAAAAAAACCTGAGAGTTGGCTCTAATGAATTCATCTGATAGGATTTATCCAAAAGGTTTTTATATTTCTAGAAATGTTACATTTTTATGGTAAATTTCAATCGAAGTGATAAAAAACGAAAATCATATTTTTTGTAAGATTTTGGAGGATACTACCTACCTACGGAAAATTACAAAAACTATTGTATTTAGGATATTTTACCAGCTAAATTTTTTAGCCTAAAACTATTTTCTATACTGTAAATTTTTTGAGATATTGCAAAAAGCCTTTGCTTCGGTAGGAGAACCTAAATTCAGGTAAGGGATCCGCACCCCCACCCTACGGATTTTAGTGAGTTTACGGGCTATGGTACCCCTACTTTGAATATCAGAAGGAAAATTTGAATTCAAACTGATTATGAAGTTGCAAGACTATTAGACATTAGATGACTGTATAAAGCATTACAACTTATAACTTTTTTATAATTTTTTTTTATTTATGTGTATGCACGTAAGTATGTTTGATATTATTTATTTTATCTATATATATATTATATTATAACCTGTAAGTAGGACTGTGTCGATCACAGTCGATCAAATCAAAGTTGTTTGATCGAAACCCACACGAGTGAGCAGGTGCCGGATTGTGAAAATATTCGATTGTTTTTAACCCACAATTCACATCAAGGAAAAAGTAACCTTATGCAGTTGAAATAACCGTGTCAGCGTCAAGAATATCGAGAACCTGTTCTTTTTATGCCGAAAGAAAGAGACAGACTGTGGGATCTGGTGCCGAGATTCCATGGTGAACCGCAGACCAGACACGACCCGGCGCGCGCGCGAGTTTCGTGTGTGTTGAGGCTCGCGCTTTTATGAATTAAGTTTTAGTAGCGTGGTCGGTAACCAATAGTCCACGGTCATTCCATCACATGAAAAATTAAATTTCTTATTTAGCTGGACTTAATCCTTCATCTACCTCGTTACATCGAATTATTAATAAAAACGTTCTCAGATCGCTTACGATGTCGTCGGTCGTCAGTTTTCCACCATCGATAAAAGCCTTGCCTAGGAGACCGGTTTGTGACAGATCCAACGGACAACAGGCCAGCTTGTAGGTGCCGTTGTAGAAGCAGTACTGCAAAGAAAATTAACGGGTAACATTATTCGGACACAATAACTTCGTCAGTCACATTAAACGTCTCCGTGGCCTAACGGTATTGGCTATTGCTTAATAAACCTGAGGTTGTGGTTAAAAAACATTAAATTGTCTGAGTTATTTAATAAAATTAAAATTAATATCTAATATTATTGTTAGCCTTGTATTGTGGTACGTTAGGACAATTTGTCAACTGTCTGAAAAGTAAGATGATCCATGCTTCGGATGGGCATGTTAAAAGTCGGCTCACTAACCCGAATTGGACCAGCGTGGTGGGATACGTTCCAGAAACCCCCTAATGGATAGGGTTGTTTTAGGGGTGGCCTATGGCCAGCAGTGAACTATCACAGGTTGTTGATGATGATGATGATGATGATGTGCGCGACCACTCATTTTAAAATGTGTTGACTACTCTATAGTCGTACAAAAGATTGTACTTTGTACGAATTTAGAGTAGCTGACTCTTTCAAATTGCTTCTCTACTCTCTATTATACATCTCTATATAATAAAATGACATTGTTCATTTTGGCATTTGACACTAAACTATAAAGTTTGACATTTATGGATATGAAAATGTCACTCATTTAATACGATTATTCAATGACAGTTCGTACGTCATCGTATTACAAAAAAGATCCGAGTTTTCGCGAAGGAAAATACTTTATCATCTACACATACAAAGTGAAGCTCAGGCCGAGTTACATGGTAGGTAGTGTTAGGTTATATTATCGTTACGGAATTTCTTGATTCGGTCGCCGTGCTCAAAGCCATTGCAGCTTTTATCGCGGGCTTTGAGAGGTCACTCTTGATGAGCAAAAATCAGAGAATTCCTCTTACCGTTGGACGTTGGTATTTAATAAGGAGGTCTTCGGCATAAGGGCACTTATACATTGGACGACATATACCCGGTATGAAGTCCGCTTCAGCCACCTCACAATCGTCACCTGAAAAGACATGAGATCCACAATGAGTTAAATGGATACAAGCCTAGTGTACACATATTACAACGTTATTTTTATTAATAAATAGTATATAATTTTTAGCCTGTGATATTTGAATACCAACATTTGTTACCAGCAACTTAGTCCGCGTGGAATAGCGAAGTTATTGCAAATATACTGTATACTAATATAAAAAGGCGTTATAATTGTATAAGTATATAATTAGGCACAAAGTTTGCTTCGCAATGTCAAAACTTAGGGCCATTGTAGCCAGAATATCCCAATCCAGTCAGGGACAAGACTTCTAGCCCCCAGACGCCGTCTGGGTATTGAGCTCTGCCGCTAGCAACATTTCGGCCGCAGAAGAAGGAGAGATCGACGACACCATGTCAAATGTCGCCTCCTCCCACGGCTTTCCACAACACATCAGCGGTACGGCCTGCCAAGTCGCGGAGGATAGGGAAAGCGGCCTACAAACTACCGACACTCCTCTTCCCCCGCATCTCCTTCTTGGTTGCGAAGGACAGGAAGGGCCCGTACTTTGTACCCTCCTAGGCGCATCCAAAGCGGGCTTATTCAGCTTCTCCGTGACTGAGCAGGCCGTAGGTACTTAGTCCCACCGCTACGACCAAGCGAGAACCTGTTCGGAGGGTGAGTGATCTGCCCTTTTTTTAACGTGGGGAAACCTACGCATACCCATCCTCGCAGGGCAAAGACCACGATGTTTCACCTTGGCGCCTTAGTGATGGGGTCACTAGAACTCTTTCGCAATCTTCTGTGACCCCTCCAGCGCTGGCAGTCGAAGCATCGGGCGCGTCGGATTCGATCGAATTACCGCGCCTTTCGTGAGTGATCGGCCCAAATTAACCAAACAATAACTATAGAAAATTTGTTGTTCCCGCAGGATTCGAACCTACAACCTACGGTTTTTACTGCATACGCCCTTACCACTAGGCTACGGGGGCAGTTACTGATTATGTTCTTCAAACTAATTTGGGTTTGCACTATACAGAAATCACGTCATTTAAACCCCGTTTTTTACGGATTTTGCTCCTATTCCTTTAATAACGTTGGTCTAAGTTTCTCGGTAACATATTATATATATATAATTATATATTTTATGTGCAGTATATATACAAAATATTGTGTATGTCTTATTTACACGATTAATATACATCTCAAAAATCTCTTTGCGATTTTTTCCGTTTATTCTTTATATTTTCCATTAATAAGTTAAGTTATGAGCAAAAAGTGAGAGATTTCTTTAAGTGGCCGAACAGGTACTCCACTCAGAGCGTATGTATTTTTTATATATATTATCTCGTTGCTCCGTTCCTAGCGCTACGATTATGTTAATTTTTTTTGTAAATGATAGGTAATTATTTCCCATTGCTCCTATTTTTTTATTGTAATAAGCAGTTTTAAAGATATTTGACAAATAAAAAAAACTTGTGGTCTATCACACGGTTTCTAGGGATTAATTGTGTAAATAACACATACACAATTTTACACAATTGTCTGAAAAGTAAAATGATCCATGTGTCGGATGGGCATGTAAAAAGTCGGTCCACCCAACAACCCGCATTGGACCAGCGTGGTGGGATACGGTCCAAAACCCCTTAAGGGATAGGGGTGTGTTAGGGGAGGCCTATGTCCAGCAGTGGACTATTACAGGCTGATGATGAATGTGTGCATGTATGTGTACACAATTTTATGTATATATACTGTACATAAAACATTTAAATGCAAGTACATACATTTATAACTGTATTATACACATAAATAATACATTTATATACATATTAATACATTTTATGTAAACTTTTACAAACTTCGGCCAACGTTACTAAAGGATTAGACGTGATAAACCCATAAAAGTGTATTGTATATAACGTGTTTAGTATAATGCAATATGCATTACAATATCATATTCCAATAAACTGATTTCCAAAGAAGGTTATCTCTTGTCCCAAAACACAGTTAAAATATAATCGAAGTGGTTACCAATGTTACGAAAAGCTGGTCGGTGATCGACGAAGATACTACAGCGTCGCATGCGTAACTCAAAATCATTTAAAAACCAAATTTATGAGTGCCTGAGATAGTTCACCGCTGGACATAGGCCACCCCTAATACCCCCCTATCTATTAGGGGGTTTTGGACCGCATCCCACCACGCTGGGCCAATGTAGGTTGGCAGGTGGACAGACTTTTCATGCCCATCCAACGCATGGATACCACTAGGCTACGGAGTAGAAAAAGTTATTATAATAGTACATATTCTAATTTGACCGACTTCTCAGAAGAAAGAGGTACCTAATTGGGAGCGTATGTGTTTTGTTTTAAATAAATATATTTATTTAAATGAGATATACGTATAAAAATACAAAACTCGTGGCAAATCGGCTATCACAGTTTATGTTGCTCTTTGACACGAGGTCCGATTTGGTTTAAACAAAAAAACATCATCACTGGCTTGCAATAGTATTCTGTTAACGTCACTTTATCAAACTCATGACCGTCAAATCTACCATTGGCTCGTAACAACACTTTGTATTTTAATAAAAATAATCAATGCCCTCATAAATCGTTCGATGTGACAAATAAACAACAGGAAATGTACTTAATCTACTAAAAGTCAAAGAGCAAAATAATATCCGTCTTAACATACACCTCCTTTATCACTAAATATTTATGAAATCTGTTCACGTTATAATGGATAAAAAACTATATTTTAATATTATAAGTATGACAATCGAAGATTTTTCAAAAGTAAAACTTAATAAAATATAACTTAACTAAAATTAGCCATCCACTTGATCATGCAAACAGGTTTTATCATAAATGATGATCAGGTATAACTTTAACGCTTTTATACGTCCTCGCACAAAGTTAACGAAATATTATATAAAACAATAACAACTAATTAAACTTCAATAATAATTGACTATTCGAACATTTTGCGAGACAATTCTGGTGTATATAAACCGTTAAAAACCGATTCACCTTGAACGCCACAAGGAAAACATCAAAACAAAATTCAATAACAATTTATTCGTTAATTTTAACAACGCCTTTAATCCACAAATTTAGGGAAAAATAGACAGAATATTACCTTCGGAATCTGCGTACATATCGCCTTTAACTGATCCGGGTATCAAATAAACACTTAACATAAAACAACACAAGAATGTATTCAAAGTATTCATTGTAACTTCAAACTGGACCGGTCCGCGCGAATATCACATACTGTATGAGACGAAGAGAGATCAATGACGTCTTGTAGAGGTAAATGGTCACTCCTGATATATTTATAATAACAACTAACTTCGCGTCGCGGTTTCGCAAAAGTGATAATAATTTGTGATAATAAAGATTACACATTACTTGTATAATTTGAAATGTAATTAAAGGTTGTTTGCAATGCGCGTTGGAGTGCCTCGCAGATGGCATTAAGTTTTTTCTACAGGCATAACATTTACGCATACCATAACGTAACCCTTCGAATAATCCACACAATATGTTTATTAATTACTAAGCTATGTTGTTCTAAAGTTTCAGTAGGATCCATTCTAAACCTTGTTGCTTGAATGAGTAACAAACATATATGCATTACGTAAGTACCCATGTACAAATTTTCAAAGTTACAGTATTAAGAGCATAAGTTAAATACTTGTTATAATCTATACATGTTATAAACCAAAGTTTCCGGCCGCATCTGTGTGTCTGTCTGTTTGCGATAAACTCAAATGTTACTGCACGGATTGTCACGCAGTTTTTACCAATCGATAGAATGATTCTTCCGAAGGTTTAGTATATGATTGCGACGCTACTACGGGTGAATAGGACGTCTCAACCTGAGAAGAATCGGCGAAAGAACTAGCAGGCCTTCCATCTCTTAAAGAAATAAAATTACATATAAATTTCATAGGGCTAACACTATCTCGAATATTAACTTGAAAAGCTGGAGTGAGATTCATTACCAGGTCTTTATCATTATAAATCATTTAGTTAAAATTATTTACATTTATAATATATTACTTACATTTGAGTAAAAGCTCTACATATCATAAAACAAAGTCGCTTTCCCTGTCCCTATATATCTATGTATGCATAAACCTTTAAAACAACGCAACGGATTTCGATGAAGTTTTTTTTAATACAATGATTGAAGAGTAAGGTTTATATGTATAACTAATACATAATATTGTGGAAAAACGCTGCTAAATTTATCCATATATTTTACAGATATTATATAAGTATTGCACTCGTGCAGAGCTGGGGCGGGTCGCTAGTTTATTAATATTTGTCAGAGATGTCGGAAATAAACAGAGCTGTCTGAGAGCTTTCAACGAAAACGTTGCCTCAACCCTATGAGATATAACAAAACAATGTATGGTGAAATTATTCTTCCTTTTTAGATCTGTAAAAAAGTCCACGATAGCATATGTAATGGCAGGCCCGATTTTGTCGGGACTCTGTTCTAAATATAGCTGATATCATCATCATCAGCTTTTTATAGTCCACTGCTGGACATAGTCCTTCCCTAATACACCCCTATCCATTAGGGGGTTTTGGACCGTGTCCCACTACACTGGTCCAATGCGGGTTGGTGGGTGGACCGACTTTTCATAGGGCAATGCGGGCTGATCACCCGATTGCCTGTAAAGTGAGATGATCTATACGTCGTATGGACATGTAAAAAGTCGGCCTAGCGCTTTTGCGAGTGTAATACGTACCAGGTTTCGGATTGGAAGACATTATTATTATTATTTACTAGGTGATGCCCGCGAATTCATTCGCGTGATTGTATAAAAATAAGTCTGTTATTTTTTAAAAGTAGCCCAACTTACTCCCAGTTAAATCAGTATGACGTAAAATGCAGTTGCCGGTTGACTATAGATTACTTCAAGGTGTCGGATTTTAGCGACGATGAACGCGCACGGTTACAATTTACTTCCACAATTTTTCCTTAACGCGCAAATTAGCATGACTTCGATAATGTGTACAAAGACCGTTTCATGTTTATATAATTAGATGGTAGTCCGTGTAATTAAATTGTAAAACTGTTGTTATCAATTAATAACGAACAAGCGACAAGCACAGCCAGTATTTATTAGCAATAGACATATCACTATTGATAAAAACGTATGTAATATGTGTGCGTTTTAACGTTTGTAAATTTCTTGATTTATTTGTAATGGTAGGTTATATGAAATAAAGTTAGTATTCAACTAATGAATAATTCTTCACGCGACATATTAATTTGTTTACTAAAATTCGAGATTGTATTATATATATATATATATATATTCTAGTTTGTATATCTTATAGATAATATATATTTACAAAGCTTACGTAGTTATAAAATCAGCTAAATCCATTCCTTCCTTAAAAGTCAATAAAGGGGAAGCTTAATTATAAAAAAGTGGTTAACTTACCTTCAGGTGACGTGGACCGAATCGCTTCAGAAAGCTAAACTTAAGCAACAAAAATATATTTATTTATTTTTTGATGGATCTCGTGCTCTGTGGAATAAACCTATTAGAACATAACCGGTCGGGGCCTGTTGCCACAGGCGCGTCTCCCCGTTAGTGACTTAATCTCACCAAGGGCCCCAGAAGGGAGCCTAGGCTTGGGTTGTCACTTTCTGGTTCCCGTTAGCATGCTGAATCGAGGGCTGCCCAGGTGGGCCGACGCCTCGGCTCGATTCAGACGCTTTGAATGATCATTTAATAGCTAGAAGAGCTCTATCTAAATTGTTACTACCACTTCTAAAGCGTTGGCGCTGGGAGAAGAAGTGGCGCAAGAAACCCAGCAACGCTCGTATCTAATATGGTGTTAAGCACAGTTTCATATAGCAAAGGGTGTGTAATCTGACCTCACCGGTGGGGCGATGTCATGAGGTGGTGTGTATGTCCACACTCTAAGTGTAGGGTGTCTGGCTACGCTAGGTGTCGCTACCAAGCCTTAGGGCAGTAATTAAATTTGTATTTAACAAGAAGGAAAACCTAGCCATTGCGTCGCCGGCGGCGGCGGCGAAATCATCTGCTGCTTGATTTAGCTCGTCTAGATTAAAAAGATCTAGCGACTTTAAAATGATGCTACATTGTTGCCAGTGCTGCCATTGCTATGGCTAGCATGCTGGCTCTTTGAGGCGGTGGCGGGCCGCGTGCGCTCGAGTCGGCTCCGGCGCTGGCTGTTCCACGCGGGGCGGAACCTGCCAAGCGTTGAAGGACGGAGGTGGAATTCGGTGCTATTTGAAGGATTGTGGTCGCCTGGAAGAGGTTCCTCGGATCGCAGGGACTTGCGTTTTGGCGCCTTAGGGCAGCTGAGGTAGTTGGCCGTGTGGCCGGGATTGCGGCAGTTAACGCACGCAGGAGGTTCAAAGTTGGCGAGGACTTTTGTCCTGGGTCTGGGACAGGATGCGGTACCGTGGTCCCCGAGGCATTTGACGCAACGGGGCGTGCGAAACAGTTCCGCGCAGCGTGGCCGAATATTTGGCAGTTATGACACTACCCTGGCAAACCGTTAGAATGAGGCCGCTCAAAAGAGAGACGGCCAATCCCACACAGTTGCTCAACATCGTAAATGCGCTTACCTTCCTTGGTGCGCTCGAGCGTGACTAGCACCATACCATAAGGGCGTTTGCGGGGTGGTACATCCGTTGTACCCCTAGGACGGGAATCTCTAATCCTTTAATACCGAAGTTATCTCTGAGCATGGGATCTCCTTAGGCAGCCCTTTGACCACTGTCCTAAGTACGCGCTCATCCGGGAGCGCGAATGTGTGATATTGGTGTTCCTTTTCCCGGAGGAATAAGGTCACCTTCCTAAAATCATCTGAATTCTCTAATTGCAATTTGATCCCTGATTGCTATCAGAGGCCCTCAAATTTAAATCTGTTAGATAGGGCGAGCGAATCTCGACCCATTTCTCCTTCCGTGGAGATATATGGGCGGTGGGCGTTTCCACGAGTAGCCTGCCTGGGAAGGCTGGGACGGCTGGGCGGGCGAGGGGCTGGAGGGCCTAGGATCGGCGGGATGGATGGTGGGATATTTGTCGTCTGGGAGGACGAGGTTTAGTAACCTGCTGAGGCAGGTTGTTGGGATGTCCGGCTTTGCAGCCTTGCCGGGAAGGACGGGTGCGGTGATGAGGTGCGCACCTTGCGCTTTCTTCGATTTGACGGTTTTGAAGCCGTCATCTTGATTGGTTTTGAGCTTGGGATCTCGACCTCCATGTCCGATTCCGTGCGGATGCTAACGTCGACATAATTGTCGTCGCTATCATCGTCAGGGAAATGGCCCTGGACGGTCCGGGAGTTGGGGGGAGTAGGGTGGTCGGGAAGGTAATCGGAGATCAGCCTGTGTACTGCGTCGGTGAGCTTCATATAAAATTTTTGCAGCTTCTGCTGATCGCCTTTGGTGTCGAGACCAAAGCGAGTAGCGAGCTCCGGTCGACCATTATGCCGATTGTGACTTGTCTGCTCAGGCAGAGACATCTGCGGCGTCGTCTGACGGCATCTGTGTGCCCCGGCGGTTGCCGGGCGTAGTTTTCTTACGCCCTGCCGGCTACGACAGGGAGGTGTGTCTGACTTGTTCTGAAACAGGAAACAGAATATTAAAAGTTCGGGTGGCCTAGTAAAGTCGTAAAACAACTTGTTCGGCCAAGAAACAGAATTAATTAACCCTAAGAAGCAAGATTATGCGCTTAGCTGCAAGCGTTAACACAATTGTGTTATGCAAACGAGTTGCAAAACACAGCTGCGTACAAAGCCGACCGCTTGAGGTAAGCGAATAAATTCCACCGCGATGACGTCAGCGGTGCGACAAAAGCTTCTAGAGCGCGGTGCACTCATAAAACGCAGATGCAGCGCTGAGACGATTTCACGGCGGCGGACGAAGATTTCTGCGAAGCGAGCTTGAGACTTGGGCGAACACGTGCGGTCGGGACCGCTGCTGGAGGCGCTCTGCAAAAATATATCTTTTGCTTCATATTTAGCGTTCTTTTACATACGACAACCTCAGTACCCAACCAATAATACAATGAGTTTGATGCTTCACGTAATAAAAAAATGCGACAAAATGTTTCGACTTACGCTCCAAAATAAGGGTAACTTAATTATGTTTTTCGCTCCTAGGGTTCTGATTTTGTTCATTTTTAAAGGGTAGGTTACAGCTGTCATGTAGCCCATTTTTTGTGACAATTTTGTAATAATTACTTTAATAGTTTGAATACCTTGTGTGATTAGATTGCAAATCTTGGCTAAACCATATGATATAGACCTAAGCTCTGTGCTACATAATTGTACGAGGGCGGCTCTAGGAATACCTTGGGAATCAAGAAAGTGATACAAAATTACTATTTAAAAATGTATTTATTCTCCGCGAAATTTGCACATTTTTCTATAATATGGAACCAATCGTTGAAGCAACCATTCCATTCGGAAGTTTCAGTCTCCACATTGGCCGTTTTGTAGGCGTCTACAGCTCTTTCAGATGATGAAAATCTCTGACCACGCAATTTATTCATTATTTTAGGGTATGTCATTCATTAATTTAATCATTAGGGCTCAGCTCGGGGCTGTACGAGGGATGGTCTAATAATTCTGTTTTCTTACTCTAAAAACTCTATTTTCTGTGCGCGGTGTGAGAACACGCATTGTCGTGATGGAGGAGGATGCGAAGGTTGCAGTTCTCATTACGGAGGTCAGAACTCCGTGAAAAAACAATTTTTGTTGGCTTTCACTCATTTTCGAACACCAAAACTCGTGACTAGTTTTTTGTTAGGGGTTCGTACGCGTATATCCAGGATTCATCACCTGATATGATGTTGTATTTAGCATTTGAGCATCCTGGGTGGAATCTTTCGAGAGTTCTAACCCACCAAGTAACGCGGTCCGCTTTTTGCTCTTTACAGACCGAATGCGGTATCCATCGAGAAAATAACTTTTTAACACCTAATTGTTCATGCAAGATTATTTGTATATGACTCGTGCCAATGTCTAAAGTTGCCTTAATTTCGCGGTATGTCACATGTCATCATGCTAAATCAGCTTACGCACAGCATCAACGTTCTCTTGTAAAAACTGTTACTGAGGTACACTTAGATAGATTATAAGCCAACCCTACGATAACTTGGGAAAATAGGTTTCGAAAAAACAAGTCAGATTTTGTAGGTTTCTAAATAAATAGTAAGTTATCAGGTTATTAACTTAAAAAATGTCTACCCTGATCCGCTATTCAAATTGAAAAATTCAAATAGGAAATCTTTAAATAAAACACATAACAGTTCAATAAAATAATTGATTTTAATGCAGATTATTTTATTTATTTATAATCGTCGTGTAAAACACTTTTATGGTATCACCAATTTCGGCGTTTACAAATTCATCCGTTTATTAAAAATCATATCCAAAAATATTGCAGCTCTGGTCACAAATCGAATTTACTTCAGTCGTCACTGATCATCCCAAATCTTTGGTGTCCTTTCAAGAAGTCCCTGCACCAGAATTCTACGTCTTCTGGAATCTGGTGGGGATTGTGGACGTCTGATTCTTCGAGCTCGTCCCAAATTATTGGCATTTTGGTCTGGAATGATGTGAAACAATAAGCTAAATTACATTGTTGTCCATAAAAATGGCAAAATACACGTAAGTTAAGCGCTGTTAAAGATGGTTACAACGGCAACTGTATAACATATATACAAAAAAGGGGGATATTGTTTAATATTTACGACGCTGGTCAGTTTAAAGATTCAATTATTAAAATTTTAAAAATATTAAGAAAGAAGTAAAAGAAATAATGCAGTGAAAGGAGATGATCATGAAAATGCATAAGAATTACTAAAATTATTTCCAGCACCTCAACGGCCTCTGGTACCCGCTTCCTTCTCAGATAGTTGAAGCAGCAAGTTCTGAAACGCCTAGTCCCACATGCGGAGACGCATTCGTTGCCACACGATGCACATGTCATCCCTTGAGACCACTGGCAGGCTACAGACATCATTATTCGTATTAATTGAAAAAACAAAAAACTCTCTTTGTGACATAATTATAACCTTTTTTAATTGTTTACACTGTGATATATAAGCAATACATATAACGAAACAACTTATTTTTAATTTTTCTAGAATGTCTGGACCGATTTTGACAAAACCTCCTCTGGAAGATAGCTTATTTAACTGGGAGTAATTTAAACAAATTTTTGAACAGCTAGCAAACAATAAGCACGGTAATAATCACACGCTTGCTCGGTAGCTTAACACCCAGAAAAGAAATTTAAAGTCCATCAATTGATTTTAAAATGATTTTAATAATATAAGTAACTCTTAAAGGAAAAAGCCGAGCAAAACTATGCTCCCATAAGAAATGCAATGAAGAACTTAAAATCACTTTGCAATAATATATTATGTCACCTTTATCCACATTAAATAGGATGTTCGTAAATGTAAAAAAAAATGCAAAACTTTTTGGGTTAGTAATTCGCCAAGGCGCCTTTTTTATCAAGTCTCCTGTTAATAGAGTATACCACCTACTTACAATTTATATTTATAAGAAAATTTTTAACCGTGAATCACTTGATGTATTTGAAACGATGCTTACTCAAACAAAGCATAAAATATTCCTTTAAAAAAGAAAGATTTAACAAAGAAACAAAATACAAAAGAAAATTGATATTAAATGTATGTGTTTTTCTATTTTTGTAGATATTTTCGTAAAAACGAGAACTTTTCTTTTCTCAATATTTATTATTAAAGAAATTTAATTTATCAAGTTGCTTTAACCGACCGATAATTATAATGATGGCAACCAGAAGTAGTTTCGACATTATGACAGGGCTTGGCGCGCAAACTGACAGAAAATCCAAAATGGCGGATAAGCAACAGCTGATTTGCGAGTGACGGGAATGGAACGCGACGCAGGTTTTATACTGCGAGTTAGTTTACTTTGTTCATTGAACGGCAAATAGAATTGAGTAAAGCACTATCATAGAATAAATACTATCGTTTTAAATATGCACTCCAGTATGAAATTCAATATATTTGCCTATTACTTTGATTGTTACTTTTCTTACTTTCATTATTGAAGTTACTAAAGAAATAAATAAAGACATATAGGTCTTTAAAGTCATAGTGCCACCAATACATAATAAAATCCATATTAATAATACATTTCCGGACGAATAACGCAACAACACAGTCTCAAAAACTAAGCAAAGGTTGCAACTACAGAAACAAGACAGCTGACTAACTTTTATGTTGTTAATTACTAAATGTTGTTAAGGCACATAATTATACCCAAACACGAGAAACATACTATGTTTATCACACAAAACTTTTCACGTGGTGGAATCGAACCTACACCCTCCGGCGCAACAGTCTGGGTTAATAACCTGAGCAAGTCGTTAAAAATTTGCAAAGTCTTTCACCTATACAAGAGCTAAATAAGGCAAAATATTTATGTAGATACTATAATAATAACGAAGGTAATATCAAAATGTCCTTACGTGACTAAAATATCGGAGACATATACATACAAATAAATATAATTGGAGTGTCTGTTTGTTACATAAAAATAGCAGTTCCTCAAAAATAAAATTCTAATTTATAACCCATGCATGACAAAAAAAAAGTAAGTGTATTTTAGGTAATCTCTAGAACGGCTTAGCCGACTTATAGCTGATGTATCATATGATACATATGTATTTCATTTTTACTAAGTGTACACTATAGATTTAATAGAAATCATAAGTTGTTACGATAGTTTGGTAATAACAAAAGACTGCTGAAGGATTTTTTTCATTCACAAATTTTGTAAATATTGATATTTAAAAAGAAAAGACCGAAGAGTTTCTTGCCGGTTCCTCTCTGGACGGGTCTGAGTTTGAAAACCGGTGGTATATGGTAAATGGAAAATTTTTGACGTTCATAAGTGCTCAGTAGAGGCTAAATTGAATAAATAATTTTGACTTTGACTTTGAATTTGATTATTTACTTATATGAGCTACGAATATGTCTCATTGCAATTTTGAGCATGTTTTGCATTAAAATGGTTATTGTGGGTTATTATTTCAAAATAAACATATACGCTCGCGGAATTTATTATAGACCATTTTTAGAAATACAAAAACGCAGAACATACTTTACGTCTATCTTTTACAGTTTTGATAGCATTTGCAAATTAATCACACAACGTTTTGACTTTTGACGACGAAATTTTCTTAATTCCTTAACACAAAATTATTAAAAAAGGAACCAAATGACAGCTAAAACCTATTATTTAAAAAAGGATGAACAAAGTCGGAGCACTAGTAGCGGAGCAACATACAGCGATATATATAAAAAAGAAACATTCGCTCGGAATTGCGTACCTCTTTTGAAATTGTTGGTTAATTAGCCTATAATACGCTAGCCAATCAAGATAAAACGACGACAAAAAGTTGTTTTCTTCGAGGATTCGGACCCGTGACTACCGATATATTAAGCTGGAGTCAATACCACTAGCATTGGAGACTTTTTACATATATCATACATCATCAGCCTGTAATAGTCCACTGCTGGACATAGGCCTCCCCTAACACACCCCTATCCATTAGGCGGTCTTGGACCGTATCCCACCAAGCTGGTCCAATGCGGGATGATGGGTGGACTGACTTTTTACATGCCCATTCGACGCATGGATCATATTACTTTTCAGACAATTGGGTGGAGACGTTTTATTATACTCTGTTGTATTTCCTGATGTTATTTAACACATCTAACATAGAGTTTAAAGGAAATTACCGTACCCTCAAACTAAAGCGATTTTTTAAAATCGAGCTTCTTTTATATGTCAATGGTTCATTTCTGATTTTTCCTGACGGCCAACCGATCATGGACGTTGCAAAGTATTTAAAACCTCCGAATTTCATATGTAATAAATAATTTAAAATAGTATATTCTAGCTCCACCAACGTAAATAAATAGTTGAAGTTTAATATAAATATAGAAGCGTTTTACAATGAGCCGTTCTGAAGAATCCATTCGAATGTACAAGGATACACTTTTACTAAAGCAAATTGTCCTCTTTATTTATCCAAAGACGCGTAATACAATATCCTATATAAAAGCACCGACAAGAGGATGCATACGTCAGTCTGTTCGTCTGTCTTTAGAAGGTGGTGTATCAAACGTGAAGAGAATGCTGAAAATATTAGCCATCATAGCTCTGCTTTTTATAGGTTTGTCAATATTTTTATTCTGCTGATTATAATTAATTATAAAAATTATAATTATAATACGCGTATATGTTTATGTTTAAAGAATAACCCACAATAACCATTTCAATGCACTCATGCTCGAAAATTGCAATGAAACATATCCATGGCTCATATACAATTATAATTATAATTTGCTCATAATTGGCTCATATTAATTATAATTATTAGATTTATTATATTATCGGTAATTTAATTGTTTCAAAAATATTATCACAGCAACGTCAGATTTTATGGTTACACTGCTTTTTGAACGAAAAGTGCAATTCTAAGTACATAATTTTAATTTAACTTTTAAGAAAAACGACTGAGTTCATTTTACTAAGGGAATCGAGTGGTTGCTTGAGTAATAATTTTTCTATGTAACATTCGTTGCATAGAAAAAATTCTTACATGTTTAACTGTTTTTTACGAATAGACGAAGATCTTATTATGTACCTTGAGTACGTCTACGTCATCATCATCAGCCTGTGAAAGTCCACTGCTGGACATGGCCTCCTCTAACCACCCTATCCATTAGGGGCTTTGGACCATACCCCAACACGCTGGTCCAATGCGGGTTGAGTGGGACCGACTTTTTACATACCCATCCGACGCGTGGATCATCTTACTTTTCAGACAATTGGGTGATCGACTAATTGCCTAACTCAACAGAAACAACTAATGAAAGTTTGTTGAGTCCCCATGCAAGATTCGGAACCACGACCTCGGTTTCAAAGCACACGTCCTAAACCACTGAGCTGGAGGCAGTTCCGTCACGTCTACGTCACGATTGTGATTTGTGGTGATAAATAATTATTACACATTATATGTGCATAAGCCCAAAGGTTTTTGCAGAGGAAATGGCGTGCTGATAGCTGACTTTCTTATGCATAAATGATAAATTTTTACTATATTTTTTGCTGTAAATCGCAAAAATAACTTATTTACGAAGTGATTTCAGGCAGTATAGCATTAATCCTTTACAGCGTGTAATTTAAGTGATTATTTTTCAGGATATTACAGAGCATTGCGGCCGTGCAAAACGGGTCGCTAGTGATTAAATTAAATACTGAAAAATATTAAACTACAGTCTTTGTCGCAGGAAGAATCTGGGCGGCAGGATTGTCCTGTAACTCCTGCGGTAGTGAATGCGCGCCTGCATGTGGTACCAGGCGTTTCAGGATCTGTTGCTTCAATCATTTGAAGATGAAACGCGGGGAACGAGGCCAGGTTATTATTTCTGTATAGACTTTAAAAAATTCCTGTACTAAGGTATCGGACTGTCTTAATATTCTGAATCTTAACAGTCAGGAGTCACTTTACAGGATGCAAATAAGTACTAGAATTGATATAAAGAATTTATTCCGTACGAACAAAACGTTCTCCTTGATGCGTTGTCGCCGACATTTTAATTGCTAAGCAACAATTCAGCACATCGCCTTGCAGTTTTAACAAAGAAGGATTTGCAAATCACTAACTTTAAAGGAGAATAGAAGTTTAGTGTATTTAGGCGAAAAAAAACACATTTTTTTGGCTACAGTAGTAATATTAGAATTATCTAATAAGGTACAAGGAGAGTAACATAAAATGTGCGTCCAACATTTTTAACCGTAGAAAGAACGTAGATCTGACAAAAAATTATAAAACATGTACAAACCAAATTTTATCAAAAATAATAATACCTATTCTTAAAAAAATTATCAGAAACGGAGCACTAGTACCAGAGCAAAGAGGTAACGTTTAAAAAGAAACAATGGCCTCCAAATTGTCTCTCAATAAACTCTTTTACACAAAACCTGTTACGTAAATTGTTGAAAGCCCAAAATATGGTGTATTACGAAGTTATAAATGCAGTAAAATTAAAATTGAAAAAAGTCATATCCGACTGTATTAATAGGACAAGGCGATATGGCATTGTTATAATCCTCCGTGGCTTGGCAGTTTTTGCCATTGCTTTAAAAACCAGAGATCGTGGGTTTGAATCCCGCGGGAAACAACATTCAAATGTTGGAATTATTTTATAAATTTATTTATTATATACGGTGATATTCGATATTTATTTAATAAAATTAATATTTATGTAATACATATAATCGTTAGCATTGTTTTCTGACTGGTTATTACAATTTATCTGAAAAGTATAATGATCCGTGCGTTGGATGGGCATGTAAAAAGACGGTCTACCCCGCATTGGAACAGCGTGGTGGGAACCGGTCCAAAAACCCCCTAATGGAGAAGGCGTGCATTAGGGGATGCCTATATCCAGCCGTGGACTATCACAAGCTGATGATGATAAGCTCACTTTTTTACACCTATATTTTAACTGACGTGGTGTCACGAGCATAACATTTAACTGATAGTTAATGGTACAACCTTACCATTGTAGACACTGCTTAGAAAAAAGAACCCAACTCTAATCCTGATACATGGAATAATAGCTGTGGTGCCATAAAACCGGAACACAAATATGTTTGCACACTACTTCTTTTAGCATGGTTCTTACGGCAGTACTGTTAACACGAACCGTGTGATGCTTAAAGCCGTATAAAATTAATAACGTTGCAAATGTAGCATAAACGTTATCTTTAATTTTTTTTTATTTTATCCTCATCGTCATCATCACATCGGCTCTTAAAGTCCACTGCCGACTATAGGTTTCACGCGTAATGGCACAGGATCGTACGTCTTGATTATTTTTTACCGACGCCGACGAAGGCAGTCGAGCAGATGGGCCACCTGATGGGAAGTGATCACCGACGCCGTATACCAGGGATATCACCAATGCGCTGACTACGTGAGACATGGAATGTTACGTGTCGTTTACCGAATAAATACGCTGGCTGTACCCTTCAAATGGGGACACAGTAGTATTTTACATACTACCGTTTTGCGGCAAATATGGGTTCTGTGGTGTCACCACAAGTGCAGGGGAACTCATCCGTTTAGCGCTAAATAAGACGAAATTTGCAGAACTGACGGCCAACCTCTAGTAATAGAGAGGCATCATAAGAAGAAGAAGGTGACACCACCCAGACGGCCTCATGTAAAAGGGCACCTACCACCTCCAAAATCTTAGGTTTTTGTTTTTTTTTTAATTATGTTTCTTTTGGCGCGTTATAGAATTATGATAAGAATTATTTTTTACGATACGCGCGCACATCTTCACGCAAAACCGAGAACCTGGAGTTAGCTATAGTCATATGACAACAGCATTCACTATATATATTTCAGCAAACGTAGAATAAGGCGAAAGATATACTTCTTTATAAGATTTTCATCTTGTTACGCCAAACAAATATAACTTCCAACGTGTGTACATAAATACAGCATACTTCTTTTCCTCCACAGCTTGATCTTGGTGATGATGAAGACTTCATTGCTGAGAAGGCTATTCTACTGCTGCCAAAAACAGAAGAATGGTACAAGAAGCTGGAGCTTGATGCCGATCCGTATTCGATTAATTAAACAAAACTTTAAAGGAACCCGATTCAAATAATATCGATTTGAACAAAGCAAGAATTGTATAATGTAAAAAGATTATCAAATTGTTTATTACAAGTAATACATAGATGAAAGTTGAAACGACATTAATTGCAAAGGAAGCAATCGAATTAATTTTCATATCAGGTTGCTCCTCATAAATTATTGGTAAATTTCAAGCCTTGGACACTATTGACAACTGCAGTTGTCTAATATAACCAGTCCGCTGTTATAAATACCATTCAGACAATCTTTCGTAATCGTAACCTGTAGTTTCATAGTATTATTCAATAGTAGAACCATGCTATTCGTATCAATAAGTTTTGTTAATTTATTATCTCCATAACATTGCTAATAAGTAATGAAATCTTATATTGTAAAATGTGGGATAGCAAATATATTTTAACTCAAGACTGAATAGTTGTTTCAGTTATCAACCTTTAATTCATTTTCATCAACGACTAAGGCTTCGCATGAATTAACACCATTTTAAACATTTTGCTATAAAGAATGGATAAGAAAGTAGCCGAAAATAGAAGCATTGAGTCTATTTGAGGAGGCCTATGTCCAGCAGTGGATTGATTTGGATTTATTCAGTTCAGCCGATTTTGACTGCATATATATTCAAATAGAGTAAGCTATAGAAACGAACAAAAGTCATATTTCTAGAGTTCTTACTGATCAATTTTACCGTAATGTAAAATGTGTACATGTAACAGTCTGTGGGTTATTCCGGTGACATCTACTTCGAATCCAAATTTGCTTAACCTTAAGTTCCTCGATGCGAACCAATTTAATATTTCACTATATGTAACATAACGTCGCTTTTGCTATCTGTCCGTCCCAGAGTTTCGAACATTTGAGCTTGTTAAATGTTTTTAACTATGCAACGGATTTTGAAGCGGGTTTTCTTATAGTTAGATTGATTCAATAAGAAAGTGTAACCACATGCGTAATACTGTAAAGGATCCATGATAACATTAAGAGGTCTCTAATGTGATGTCGTAAATAGCATTTTTTGAGCTGATATTGCAAACTCTGGATAAACTCCATAAGAAAAATCATAATATACTACAGACCAAAATCCGGAATTGCATATGTCTGTCTTTTAAGGATAGCACAAAATAACAAAAAAAAATCCTTTATATTTTAGAGTAAAACATAGATAAGGGGCCAATAACTGCCTCCGTAGCCTAGTGGTATAGGCGTGTGGCTTAGAAACCGGAGGTCGTGGGTTCGAATCCCGCGGGGACTCAACAAATTTTCATTGTTGTTTCCTAGTTGGTTAGGGCAATTTGGGCCGATCACCCAATTGTCTGAAAAGTAAGATGATCCATGCATCGGATGGGCATGTAAAAAGTCGGTCCACCCACCAACCCGCATTGGACCAGCGTGGTAGGATACGGTCTAAAAACCCTCTAATGGATAGGGGTGTATTAGAGGAGGCCTATGTCCAGCAGTGGACTATCACAGGCTGATGATGATGATGATGATGAAGGGGCCAATAGGGGAGGCCAATGTCCAGCAGTGGACTATTACAGATGGTATAGAAGAAATAAAACAGTATTTGATTAAAGATTTTATTGACTCCTAAAGTCCGATTACAATTTATAGATTATTAACAACGCACAAATATAGCTCTGAAATTATAATAATCTACGCCTATCGTGATATAAAGTACATTAAATATTTATTTATTGCACAAAATGTAATACATCAATAAAAAAAAAATAATGGGCGTTGCTGAGTTTTTTCACCATATAATAATGAATATAGTTCAACGGTAATTATTTCCTTTATTTACGCGATTATTATACACATCAAATTCACTAATTTGCGGATTTTTCGCGTTACTTAAATATATTTTTTCCCGACGTTTCGGATTCTTTCCAGCATCCATGATCACGGGCAGACTTAGTCTTCGTACCGACTTAGTCTGCCCGTGCATCCACATTATCAAACCATCTGCCCCCAAATTAGTGGATTTGATAGTTCAACAGAATATATCTATAATTTAACAAATTAAATCTAAGAGATCATCAGCTATATAAGTAAGAAATTAATCGATTAACACCTCCTAGTATTAAATAACCACACTTAATAAACTAACCATAAAGGCATCAATAATAAGATCAATCAACTATTCACTCAATAAGTTATTAGCTTTATCTAAAGAGAATAAATAGTCTAACTCACAAAATTTGGCGGGAAATCTCGATTACAGATTAAAAAAATATATTTATGCATGATGCCACCAAAACATTTTTCCTAAATTTATTTATGTCGTGAACAGGAAACGCTACGGATGAAAATATCTAATTCCCTAAGTTAAGCCATTTTTGTTGTCAAATTTTATAAATATATCCGTTAGTAATATCTCCCTTTCTAGTAGACAAGTGAAAGATACACCGTGTTTTATATCGCCGTTTCAAGCTAATGGATTCATCGTTGGTGTTTATTGGTTGTAGAATTCCTTCTGCTTCCTTCTTGCTATTTCTGCGCTGGCCTCCTGAATGGCTTCCCAGAGTTTGCTTCTGATAGAATTTGGCGGGAGAGCTCGTCAATCGTATTCTCGGAGTCTACTAAGGAGCCCATGGAATCTTCATCTACGTACTGAAATTTAAAGGGGGTAGTTATTATCTGTTGGTCACATATGAACTTAATTTTATCCAATTTAAACTAAGAACTAAGTGTAGAGAGGCGGGTTGCAATGGACATTTTCTGACAGTCGACCTTAGGGTGAGGTAATTTTACTGCCTCCGTAGCCTAGTGGTAAGGGCGTGTGCTTTAGAAACCGGAGGTCGTGGGTTCGAATCCTGTGGGGACTCAACAAATTTTCATTGTTGTTTCCTAGTTGGTTAGGGCAATTTGGGCCGATCACCCAATTGTCTGAAAAGTTAGATGATCCATGCATCGGATGGGCGTGTAAAAAGTCGGTCCACCCATCAACCCGCATTGGACCAGCGTGGTGGGATACGGTCCAAACCCCTTAATGGATAGGGGTGTATTAGGGAGGTCTATGTCCAGCAGTGGAATATCATAGGCTGATGATATTATTATTATATATGATATTAATTTCCTTGGACAAGAATCGAATTTTTCACGCTAACACTATACATTTTGGTGAAAGACGTTAAGGACTTAAGGATTGTATCGGGTTTTAAATTTTGGTTAATACTATATATTTATCACTAATATTTTGCTTGTTTTTATTTAATAAAGTAAGTGTAAACCTCATGCAATAATTAATGAATTTTTTTTTCATTGGCAGGTTGTAAGAAGGGGACCTACCGCCAGTACGATTGTCACATTATCCATTAAGTTCAGATAAAGACTAAAAACTGCTACAGCCTATGATGAAAATGAATATCCGACTGAAAGGGGTTTTTGTTTAAATTTTACTTTGTGTTAAAATTAGTACTTTCCAAGAAACTTGATCGAGATCTGTTTTGAGGTGGTATGTCTCCTTTTTACAGGCCGTCTAGGGCAGAACTGCCGTAGAGCCGCTACCATATTCCAGTTCGAAGGCAGACGTAACTCCTTGTGACTGAAGGTAGCGCCTTGGTGATAGCCCCTGGTATTGCCACTATCCATCAGGTGGCTGGAGTGCTCGTCTACCTTCGTATACAATAAAAATAACTGTAGAACACACCTGTCTGGGCCTGGGTAATTCTTGCATAGGCATCCCTGGGGCGTACTGGGAGCGTTTTCGGCCGCAACCTTAGAACAATACAATTTATGTTTACGTAAAACGTTATGAGGAAATCTATTTCGGTCGCAAAACAGTCATGTTACTCACACAGTAATGTTATCCGCTTGTAAAGCACTATAGGTACAGTTGAGGCACTCAGAATAAATTTAACCAATAACCGAACCAATAATTAGTGAGGTCGTAGGTCCCCTTTACAGATCCGGGGCGATATTTTTGCCACAAAGCCATAGTGTACAAAGCACTACTGTGTTCCAGTTTGGAGAGCACCGTATCCAGCGTATTTACTAGGTAAACGAGGCACAGCATACTATGTCTCACGTAGACAGCGCATTGATGATGCCATTGCTATTGCCAGCGTCTAGGGGCGTCGATGACCACTTTCCATCAAATGGCTTGGCTCGTCTAACTTCGTCAGCAGTAACAAAAAAATTTAAAGAAAAAGCAGTCGTCTGCCACTCAGTGACAATTCGTCAATAAATATGCAAGATTTATGTTGCCGATTCGTTGCCATAGGTTATTTAACTTTTGCTTTTTCCGAATCTAGCTTTACTGAATATTTCATAAATTATTGCGCTAACGAGACGGTACGGCTATAATATATCAATTATACATATTATCACAGCAGTAAGTCACGCTTCTAGCAGAATCATAACCTGATAGCAAGCGTCCAGGTTTCCTATGTAAAGAAACTATTTATTTAAACTTTATCGCAAACCTTAAGCTAAACTTTTCAAGAGTCTTAATGCCATAGGGTCTCAATCAGTCAACCCTGAGAGTGGTGAAAGATTACTATGGTTGCAAAATCTTTATTTAACTTTTAGTTATATATATAAAATATAACTAAAAGTTAAATAAAACTCAACATAATACACATGTGTTTTCATATATATATATATATATATATATATAGATATAGGTGATATGATCGAGATAGGTGAACCGCTTGAAAAAATCTTCTAATAATAATAAATTTTTCACAATGGTACTACGATGAATTTAGATTGATTCTTTGAAGGGTAACCTATCTGCAACATGCACTTGTTCACGTAAGGTTACTATAAATAATTAAATATAACTGTAAACCTTATCAACAATTTTTATGTAACACTATTAGTATCTTTCACAACCCTAAAGGGCAAATTTCAGTCGATAGACAGATTCATCATCATCATCATCATCGGCCTGTGATAGTCCACTGCTGGACATAGGCCTCCCCTAATTAGAGGTTTTTGGACCGTAACCCACCACGCTGGTCCAGTGCGGGTTGGTGGGTAGACCGACTATTTACATGCCCATTCGACGCATGGATCATCTTACTTTTCAGACAATTGGGTGATCGGCCCTAATTGCCTAACCAACTAGGAAACAACAATGAAAATTTGTTGAGTCCCGCAGGATTCGAACCCAATACCTCCGGTTTCTAAAGCACACACCTATACCACTAATCTACGGAGGCAGTTACTAGGCTAGGAGGCACTTACTAGGTTACGGAGGCAGTTACTAGGCTACGGAGGCAGTTACTAGGCTACGGAGGTAGTTGTTATAGACAGATTAGTTGTCAGTAAATCTAAATACATTAACGTATCGTATCCTATATCGACTAGACTTTTTACATGATTCTTTGACGCACGGCTCATTTTACTTTCCAGAAGATTTGTTGATTGGCCTATATTGTCCTTAAGAACCAGAAACGATAGTACAATTTTGTATACCAGCAGTGTTGGAACACACGGCCTCTAGTATGCAAAGCAACTAATATCTAGCTGACGTTCAAATATCACTAAATATTCGTCTAGCTTAATGTTAGAATGAGCACGGCTCATGTTTCTCTTTCACAGTCTATACCATTATACCGATATTTCAAGACGAAATTTTATAAATACTTAAAATAAGATTCTAAAGGAACATAGGCTAATAATTATCTAGCGAGTTAAAATACATTAAAAGGTTAAATGGTGAATGAAAGTTTATCGAATAGTTCATCACTGCAAGCATATACATTAATGAACTTTGTGCCTAATGATTAAACATATAATTAGAAATAGCTACATTTATATGTAATAATACAAGTTATAAGGTGATGAAGTCTCTGGATAAGTCATTCATAATAATATTGACTTGTAGCCTATGTAAAGCGTTAAATAGCACTCTTTATTGGACCATGATAAGATCGTCGGGCAAGCGAGACTCGAAACCACTGTATCTGAAACGTACTATTGACTTATACGTATAGATGTGTTAAAATGTTTTTGGACAAAACTCGGTCTTAACGGAAGTGATGAACCACCGTCGAACTGTCATATATAATGATAGACTTAGTGTGAATTTATTGAAAACTGATCTTTTAACGACGACTGAATAAGATTAACATTTAGAAACTTTGTTTCTTTTTGAGAAACATGATATAAGTATTGTAGCTATTTGAGAAAGCACGATAAATACTTTTACCGAAAAATTTAGAAAGAAAATCTTTTTTCACTATGTCTATTAATAATGTTTCATGTTAACCAAAATACTACTTGGAATACAAATTGGTCGTACAAATTTTACTTAAAGGTTACATATTTCGCTTCCATATGTCAGTTTATTTTTTAAAATATGAACGGATAAAAAATGTTAAAAAGTACTTGATAATAAACATTTATACTTACCGAGGCTGAATGACACGATTCCATGTATAGAACAGTGACAGTGACAAGTAAAAGAACGCGGGAGAACGACAACATGGCGGATGACATGTCTTTAGATGCTTCTAAGATGGCCGATCTGAAAAAAAAAGTGAGGTTATACTTCTTTAGTGTAACAAGATAATATACTCTCATCATCAGACAGTGATAGTCCACTGCTGGACTATCACTGTCTGTCACTATTGACTGTCCCCTAATACACTCCTATCCATTAAGGGGTTATGGACCGTATCCCACCACGCTGGTCCAATGAGGGTTGGTGGATGGATGGACCGACTTTTTACATGCCTATCCAACGCATGGATCATCTTCCTTTTCAGACAATTGGGTGAACAGCCCAAATTGCCCTAACCCACCAGGAAACAACAATGAAAATTTGTTGAGTCATCACAGGATTCGAACCCACGACCTCCGGTTTCTAAAGCACACGCCCGTACCACTACGCTACGGAGGTAGCAATATACTCTACGAGAATGTAATCTTTCGCCTGTACTTTGGTAGAAATAAACATCGTGAATACAGTCAGTTGACTATAGTTTGTGCACGCGCTTTGCAATAAATAACCTTTTTTATTATTTTTAATTACATACAAAGGGAGACGAGCAGCCGAGCCACCTGATGGAAAACGGACACCAACGCTCATCGACACCGGCAATACCTATCACCTATGCGTTGCCTACCGTGAGACATTGGATGTTACGTCTCGTTTACCCAGTAAACACGCAGGATGCGGTGCCCTTCAAACCGGAACGCGAAAGTGTTTTCGGACTAACGATCTGTGGCAGAATTAGGTTCCGCGGTGGTGCCACCCCAGACGGCCCCCTGTAAAATGGGGTCTCCCACCTTTACTCTCATAATTTTTCCCTAACGCGCTAAAAGAAGTATAATTTTAAAAGTATTGTAAATAGTGTAAGTTATTACATTAAATAGCTATTTAAGATTAGTTAAAAAGGTAAAGAAATTTCTTAAAAAAAAAATTATTAAAAAAATATGATTGTCAAGCTACTAAAAATTGTTCGTTTTGAAGATGATGTTATTTTGAAAATTAATATATGAGTATTATATATAATATATGAGTATTATATATAGTTTTTAAGATATACTTTAGGATTACTGCCTCCGTAGCCTAGTGGTATGGGCGAGTGCTTTAGAAACCGGAAGTCGTGGGTTCGAATCCTGCGGGGACTCAAAAAATTGTCATTGTCCTTTCCCAGTTGGTTAGGGCAATTTGGGCCGATCACCCAATTGTCTGAAAAGTAAGATGATCCATGCATCGGATTGGCATGTAAAAAGTAGGTCTAGCCACCAATACTCATTGGACCAGCGTGGTGGGATACGGTCCAAAAACCCCCTAATGGAGAAGCGAAGCATGTGCATCAAGGGAGGCCTATGTCCACCTGTGGACTAGCGCAAGCTGATGATGATGACTATAAAACCTTACAACATTAAAAGATATTTTTACTAGAGTAAAGGTTGTAAAGTCACTTGCTAGTTAAAAACTATAACTGGTAGATATAGTTAATAAGACCAAGCCTCGTCTTCATCTAAAATGATTATTAACAGGGAGTGTTGCCATCGACGGAATTGCTTTTACTGAGCCGCAATTTAGTCGTAACAATAGTAACACTGTCGTGTTGATTATACCCCAGTGGATTAGCGATTATTGACCGTACGACACTTCCGTCCAAGGTTGAAATCGATGTTTAGGCAGTAATCTTGTATAAAAATATTTATTTTATTGTTGATATTTTATTTTTTTATTGTAAAAATCGCTACATACTATAAATTAATGGCACTTCGCTTCTGTCCGTCCTTATATGCGTAAATGTTTAAAAGAAGTCAACGGACTTCTGAGCGTTTTTTTTATATAAATGAAGTGGGAATTTAAAACGAAGGTTTATATGTATTAACGCCGGTTTTCCCCGCAGATAAATCAAAATAATAAAAGGACTTTTTACGGATATTATCGCGTTTATTTTACAATTTAAATTCTCGACGTTCCGAACGCTTTCCAGCGGCCACGAGTTGGACTATACGATACGATAAAATCAGCATCAAAACGATATCAATATGTTTATCATGTTAGGAGTTGCAATGGCCATCTATACTACATACACATTAAATCTGAAGTCTATTTAACAAAGACTAATTACCAGTTCTAAATCTAAATACTATTAAAGTCAATGACTGCTATTATTGTGATGTATGATTTTGCAACGAAATACCAGACAATTAAACTGATGTAACGAGTATTAAACTGAAAAACAATATCAAGGAACTTTTACGTGTTAAAGTTTATCACAATATAAACGATAACATAATCTAAAAATATAATGCCCGCTTTAGGTGTTTCCCAATTGTACAATATGTATGCTTAAAAAAGGTTTGTTTGCTTCGCTAGATCATAGTTTTATTTAAATATTGCCTGATGTTTGGCACTGTTAGTTCACTAGGAAGAGCGATCATTTCACGATGACATTAAAAACTTTACATATTATTTGGTTTAATCAAAAAAATGTCCATTTCAGACTTTAAAGGGAAAGAAATGAGATATGAATAATAAAAGATAAAAGTAAAAAAATTGTATACAAGTTTATGTGTACTTATGAACACGGGTTAGTACTTATATATTTGGCGTAACAAGATAAAAATATTTTCGAAAATGTTATCTTTTGCCTTATTCTCGTCATCAGCCTGTGTTAGTCCCCAGCTGGACATGGGCCTTCCATAATGCACACCTTCTAGATTAAGGGGTTTTTGTACCGTATCCCACAACGCTGGTCCAGTGCAATCCGCATTGTGGTGGGTTGACCGACTTTTTACTTACCCATCCAACGCATGGATCATCTTACTTTTCAGACTTTGGATGATCGGCCCGAATAGGCCTAAACAACCAGAAAACAACCATAACACAAAGTTGTTTCCCACGGATCCGAACCCACGGCCTCCAGTTTAAAAAACAAGGGCCAATACCTCTAGACCACGGAAGCGGTGGCTTATTCTAGTTTTGTAAAAGAAAACGGAAATTAACCATATATAAAGGTATTAAATACATCAAGTCAAGATAAACTAAAGTTGGTCTTAACATCACAAATGAAACTTAAATGTGGAGTATTGCTATCTTCAGAGTATCGGTGTTTCATGATAGTGTGCGCGCATTTTAAAAATTTACTCTTAGCTTCAATACAAATAATAACCATAGAGTCAGCTTTACAATTACAATAACAGAAGTAACTAAACATGAGAATATTTACAATTTTCAATCCAATAATAATGATGTTATCCTAGTAGAGACCAGCCGCATCGTGCAGGAGATATTATTGTGCACAAGTGTACGCGCAACCACAGATGCACTTAGTTTTTCTTTATAGTCTCATAGTCCGATGAGACGGAAGACCGACACGACCGGAGTGAGGTAAGGCACAGAACCGACTTTTTACATGCCCATTAGACGCATGGATCATTTTAATGTACAGGCAATAGGCATGCAATAGGGTGATTAGCTCGTATTGCCCAAACCAACTAGGAAACAACTTAGAAAAGTATTTGAGTCTTCGCAGGATTCGAACCAATGACCTTCGGTTTCTACCAATAGGCTACAAAGTCAGATACATGTCAATCTGCAAAATATGCAACTCAACTCAATGTTCATGAAAAAACCGTTCAAATTTCATACAAATGAATAAAGCGGTATTAAAGCTGATCAATAGAAATATAATTCCTTAATATATTATTCGATATATAATCTGATCAAACTAGGATAGTTTAGTCAAACTAAGTAAAATATTTTACAGAATGAACGTATGAAAGATTGGACGGGACGTGTTCGTTTGATCGTAATACATTAACTTCGGCTTTGTATAACCTTTTTTCCTTATTTTCCTCCTTCTAATCGACCCATTAGAAGCCAAATAAAGAATTTAAACTAACTGACATGTGGCTAGAATCACACGCTAAATTAATTTGATAGATATGTATATGCCAACGTATTTGTAATCAATGACGTGCTGCCGTGCATAACGATTGCTAAAGGTGGTCTTACAAATCTTGAAGTTTCTCCATTATTTATTTTTAACAGATTAATTAATATGATTAACGCTATTTAGTATATGAATTATCTGGTTTAAGGCAATGAGATTCTTCATAAAAGAGGAGCCGCTAAAACAATCTACTAATGTTATAATGAGGAAAGATTTGTTAGTTTAAATTGAATAGGCCGCGTAACTACTGAAACGAATCGAAATATTCATTCGTTTCTAGAAAACTATAGTAACCTTGCGGCCACTTTTAAACCAGGAAAATCCAAAAAATAACAAGGACGGAATCGTTGATGCTCAGTCAACTTGTCCACAAACTAAATCAAATCGTTTTAGTGTGGGCATTAAACCTAATGCTTTGAACCAAATCTACCCTCTTTAGAAGCACGATAAATGAAACCCAAATCCGAAATCAAAACTGAACATGCGTCAATGGAAAATAAACGGATTGACTTTTGAAGATTAAATATTTTGGTACCAATATAGATCTTTTACGTAGTGTAGGAGGCCCTGCGGCAAGATGGAGTGACGACATTCGCAAAGTGGCCGGTGTGGGCTGGATGAGAATAGCCGAAGATCGGAAGCGGTGGCGTGCATAAGGGGAGGCCTATGTCCAGCAGTGGACTAACACAGGCTGATGATGATGATGATGATGATGATAGATCTTTTGTCGTATAGGTCCAAGTCAATTTATTCATTCAGTTTAAGCTCTACTGAGCACTTGTGAACGACAAAATTTTACCACCGGTTCAAAAACGTACACCGATTCAGAGAAGAACCGCCAAGAAAACTCTGATGTGTCCTTTTATATATCCATATACTAGCTGTCGCCTGCGACTTCCTCCTAATTTCGTTGAAAGCTCTCAGATGGCCTAATTTATTTTCGACATTTCTGACAAATATTATTATATTTTACTTAAATATATACATAAAGTATACAAATTATGCACCTAAACCTGCCGGAAGAATCATTCTATCGATTAGTGAACACCGCATGACAATATGTGCTTTATGTGTGAGTTTATCGCGAACAGAGAGACATACAGACGCGGCCGGGGACTTTGGTTTACAATGTATATAGATAGTAGATGTAACATTTATAAAATTCAATAATTATTTCGGTTATTTTGTACTTATGTGCAATTGAAACTATTTCCACCTATCTTAGCCCTCAATGTAATTTTTGTTGCGGCGTAAAAATTAAAAAAATATAGTAAAATTCACGATATGTTTAATATAGACGGCTCGTTATAGATTACTAACCATTAATTAACACTTTTCCTTCAAAGAAGTGTTTGTTATAATAAATAATTTATGAAACATAACAGAATCGAAACATTTTAATGAGCAGGCAATCTTTTTACAAGATGTTATTACATTTCTATTACTTGATCATTTCAGTACATTGAATAAAAGTTATTATGCGTTGACTAAAGCTTTTAAGTTATTTGAAACGCTGATGACCCCAAAAGCAAACGCGCCCTCATTGGTGGACCGCGGCCATTTTGAATCCCCACGCGATGTTCGACCAATAATAGTGCCCGACATTTTGGCGCCAATTAAGTTTGACATTTAGACTTTGTTTATGTCCATCCAAGTCCATCTCTAAATTGGCTCAACTGTATACGTTGTTTGAGAACATTTGTTAAAGATTTAATAAAATGTCCATTAAAAAAAAACGTTACAACAAAGTATCTAGCCTTGTTCATTATCTAAATTGTTTTCCAATTTGAAACTACAAAATTCATTTCCAATTACGATGGTAAAAGAATATAAGATAATTTTTTTTCTCCCTTTGACGTTTATAACAAAAAGAACAACTGAAGCCGTTTAGTTTAAACACTAGTTACATACACGAAACGTTATTGTTGCATATCGTACTAATAAATTTAATAAAAAAAATTAAGTCAAGATTAATTTATTCTTCGATATTACTTAATCTGTTTATATCTAAGTTTGTACTAGAATAAATAAATAAAAAACAAAAATCAAAAAAGGGGGACTCGCTTTCTAAGTTAGTTTAAACAGCGTTCAAAATAAAGTCAAAGATGGATTCTTGAAATACGACTATTATACTATAGCCCAGGCTATTATTTTGAAAAGTATATCAACGTAAGCTCGTACTGCAAATATTGTCACAAAACCCCCTCTTTAACATTTTCTCAAACTACATCCTACGATTTGAAGCTTTTTAGGTCTATTATTAACAATTGAGTCCTTGGATAAAGTACGAGTTAAACTACTAGTAAAAGGAGTTAGCAGAGCACTTACCTCTTGTCCGGACGCTGGGAGGTGTATGCAATGCTGGACTGGTGCCCGCATTTATATAGAGATCCCGGCGAGAGGGTGGCTGGGGTACAGGGGGATTATTGGAGTCGATTGGTCCTAAAAGTTTTTTGCCAGTTTCACCTAGATAAGTTTGACGATAAAGAGATGTAACAGTTCCTTGGCAATGACGGCAGCAGACGCTGGTTATAGCCTGTGCTATTGAACGATGGTCATGGCGTCGGGACCAACTTTCCTCAGGTGCTTGTCTGCTTTCACATTAGATAAAAACAAATTAGATAACAGCACACTACACAGGATATACTATAGGGAACAAGTGTATAATGTATCCATTGTTTGAAGGCTCTATAAACTGTTTTCCCAGTAAAAAGTTCCATTTAGAAAAATGCGCCGTCAGAGAGAAACGACCTCTTTTCTTGGACAATTTGACAGTATTAAGGTAACTTGGAAATCTTTTGCTGTAAATATTTGTCTTTATACAAAAATGATTGATTTAAATCTTAAGATTTAAGGCAGAACTCAAATTTGATATTATTAAGCTTTTCGGCTTTTTAAAACTTTTATGAAAACCACTACCACTGACTTGATGATCTTCGGAAACCGTTATAATGCATTAAGGTCTTTGAATTATCTGACAACTAATTCATCCTTAGTTTACTCTTTGGTTATGGAGGTTAGGTGCCAGTCGATTGTGTAAAAACTGTCATTCAGATAAATCTAGATGGGTTGAAGCCTGCTTAATAATAACTTAAAAACGGTCAACTGAAAGAAAAATGAAAACTTTTTCTTTAGTAACAACAATTTTGGTCGACTCCACTGCTTAACTGTTTACCACCCGCGGATCGGTTCGCTCGTTTCGCGTTGCCTGACGCTCAAACTTAGGGCAATATATGGTTGATTGAATGCAGCCGAATATTCCGAAACCATGAAAGCGTCTATGTATAATGAATATTAGGGTGGTTATAGCCGACCTTTTAGTTTTTACGATATTAAGTGTTCAAGTGCTATAGTAAAGTTTCAGGCATATAAGGCGGTAGCAATGGGTAGTTTTCTGGTTTATTTTTAAGAATAAGGACTTTCTTACCAGGAGTAGTTTGGGTGACTGTTCATGAAACACTTGACGACCCTGCTTATGACTTGCTAGTGATCCTGACGTGTTTCGATCAGGTAGATGATTCCATTAACAGTGAAAGTTTGTGCTTTGACATGGTTGTGTATTTCGTATTATATTCATTATAATAAATAAGGTATATTACTCACAATCAATTTAGTTTAAGATTTACACTTTATTTTGGACTAAATCTTTTGAGCTAGTATTCGATTAAAGGTCTTTTAACTAGCCAATTTATTTCCAAGTTTATAAAGGTCGGTCCATCTGACCTTACACAATAGTTGACAGAATCAGTGTACATTAGCATCTGATCTCCAACCAAAAGGTAGTCTGCATATCTAGGGTGATATTAGCTTCTAATCAAATGTAAAGTACTTATTTTATTTACAGACTGCCGAAGAATGTCTTGACATCGAGGACTCATTTGACTTAACCAACTAAAAACATAATAACACAAAGTGTTTCCATGGCGATTGAAACCCATACCTCGGTTTATAAAGGCCAATACTGTATATCCGGTGTGTATAATATTTTAATGTCATCTTACAGCTCAGTGAACCAGCATAACCAGACCCAAGTTTGATACAAGTAAATAATCAACAACCTCGCATAGCATTTATGTTTAGACAAGAATCAGATACAGACTAGATCAGATATCGTTTTAGTTTTAAGCACAAAAATAGAGGAAAGTTACTTATATTTAAAACCGAGAAAGATAAATTCAAGAAGTAGAATTGAATTGATATTGACTCTCGAACTAAAACAATAAGAACTAGATAAATTCACTGAAGCCATGGACATTCTAAATTGAAATAGCCAATGTGATACATATGCAGTTTGTCTAATTTACGAATCAGCTGTCCATTAATAATTAACGAATCCACGGACGCAACGTGTGGATATACAGATTTAAGTAAAAATTTTATGATAATCAACAACCTAAAGTTGATTGATATATCGTATGTTTAAGAAAATACTGTATGTTAAATAAGTTTTCTTGCCCTCGATTGAGAAAGTGAAGACCGTAGGGTAAAATTTGGTTCGAGGAGAAAATTTATATACTATGTCTAAAGTAAAGAAATTGAATATATTTTTTATTGGCTTACCTAGGCAGAAGAGCAATAAGGTCACTTGATGATAAATGGTCACCAACGCCCAAGGACAACGCCAACAACAGAGGTGTCACCAATGCGCTGCCTACCGTGAGGCAAAGGATTTGTCGGTATTTTTACCCAGTAAATACTTTGGCCATGGACCTGTTCATACCGGGATGCGGTAATGACACTTACCACAAACTAAGTTGTAAACACAACTTAGTTTCGGCAGAAATAGGCACTGCCTCAGACGGCCCCTTGAAAGAAGACGGTAGGTCTTCTTTCAAACCTCTAAATCGATGTAATGGATGACACCAATATATACGAAATACGATACTATTTCGTCAGCCTGTGTCAGTCCACTGCTGGGCATAGGCCTCAACAAATGCATGCCACCGCTTCGTCGTATGTATTGCTGATTTTCCTTCAGCGACTGGTACTCACTACGGCTAATACGTGGTGACAAACCTACTAATATTATAAATTCGAAAAGATTGTGGCGAAGTTTGTAACCTTTTCGCTCAAAAACTACTTGATGGATTTTAATCAAACTTTAAAATGACAATGCTTATATATTAGAATAACTTATAGGCTATAATATTTACAAACATAATGTGGTTTACGCATAATACAATGAAAATTATCATGCTTGCAGATAAAAACCGTCTTGATACCGTTCGTATCACAAATCAAGAAAGATTTGACTGGTTGTTTGTTTCGAATAGGTTCGAAACTACTTAACCGAAATGAAATATTCTTTCGCTACTTATAAGCTATAGCTATATAGCTATAGCTTTTAAGCTATCCTTAAGTAACGTAGGCTACTTCACGATAATATAGCTTCGAGTAGTCAAAAAATTCATTCTCAACATTTATAAATATCACGAGCAGAGCCATAGACTGCTAGTCCGTACTAATATTATAAATTCGAAAGTAGCTCTTTCGGTCTGTCCGTCTTTACCGTCTAAATTATTGAACCGATTTCGACGATTCGGTAAATCCTTATAATAGATTCCAAGAAAGGACATAGGTTATTAATTATTGCAATAAAATTGTTAAAAAGGGGTTGAAATGGGAGATGAAAATTTATGGAAATTCGTCATCGCCGAAGCAAAAGCCGTAAAACTTTGTGTATAATGAAAATGAAAATGAAAATGACAGGCACATACTACACCTAATTTATAATATACGATACAGTATATTTCAATATACCTCCAGGAAATTTATCCTGTTCCACGCTGATGAAGTCGCGGGTAACGGCTACCGATATATAAAAGACTTAGGTCATGAGACATCACTAATATGTCGGCAAATACGAAATTTTACGTTAGATCTGACTTCGAATAGCGAATTAACCGCCCAAAAAATTATATGCAAATTTATCACATACATCAAACACGCCTCGTTAATTCAAACAATGTTCAGAGTATTGATTGAAGCTCATATTTTATTCAAAGATGCCTTCAGTCGACTGTAATAATTGTGTTGCGGGTTCAAATCCGAAATTATGCTCTTAAAGTGACACGAGGACGCCGTACCCATCTACGGTATTAGAAAGTTATGTCTTGTTCGCTCATTAATTAAGGTGCCCTTCAAACCGGAGCACAGTATTAGTTTAAGCCTACTGTCTTATAGATTCTGATTCTAGATCTTATTAAAGTCCGGTGCGTCTCATTTGATATTTTTAAAACCAAAATATGTTTTATGATTAATCAGTCATTTAATTAACATCGCACGAATTTTGCTCAGGTTATAAATAAGGATGTCATAGAATTAATTAATGTTCTACATATATTTCATAAATATTACCCTTTGACCTTTAACCAGTAAACATACAGTACGTTCAATTATGTTTCATAAACTTCACGTGTATCAAATATCGTACAATTCGGAAATATGGGGTGTTCGGAAAGTTTTAAAGACGTGTCGAGTTCAAGAAATGTTAAGTGGTCGTTATAGCATTCATGTTTGAAACGTTTTCTGGTACATCGATGAAACGATATTTCTAATGTACAGGATGTACTTTTAGAAATTATTGTGTACGCTACCTGTATATTTACAGGCTTAAATGCACATATATATCGGGACCAAAGAAAGTTCAGGAATTAATCTAAATAGCCGCCTCCGTGGCCTAGTGGCATTGGGTTCGAATTCTGTGGCGGGGAAAAAAATGTGCACTTGTGACCGATCACTTTTTAATAAGTAAGATGATATTTGTTATAGGATGTCGGTGCCCCCAAATTTACTGACAACTAATTCATCTATCGAACTCAGTTTACCCTTTGGGTTGAGGAGGTCGCCAGTCGCTCTGCGTAAAAGCCGAGCCCATAATACCTTGGGAAAATAGGTAGGAGAAGAAATTAACCATTTATGTCTACGGATCTAAAATAATAATAAAATAATTTAATAAATTACTGACAAGTGATTTGTAAAACCGCCTGTCCGTCCCGTACGTCTTTACCGTCCAAACCACTGAACCGATTTTGATGAAATTGGTGCTTGCATAGAATAGACTCCGAGATAAAACATAAGGTACTTTTTATCGCCATAAAAGTATTGAAACGGGTAAAATAATTCGAAGTAATTTGTTGAAGAAATTAGAAACTGCAATTCAGGTATTGTTATCTGATTTTCAATTTTTTGGCCAACGTGGTCTTTAAAACCGGGTATGACTATTACGTGCCATTTCAAAGCCTGCATGTTGTTACTTAAACGCTAATATAAATTGCACAAAAGGCCATCATCGCACAAATCCACCAGAAAACAACGACACAAAAATGTCTCCCCGTAGGATTCGAGCCCAAAGTCTGCTTAGTTGATACCACTAAGCCACATGGGCAATGTTAAATGCCCATAATAAGCCAGTTATTTATAAATCAAATTAATTCATAAACAGATTGGGTTTCCATTGCTCGATCTTATTTTTCTCCATAAATATTCTGTAAGCTTATACCGTCAAGTTTTCCAAGGCTTTCGCCTAAATTTCAAGATGGCTTCTCCTGAAATTGTATACGGAATCCTGTCAAAGTAGTAGAATGTTATTAATACCGTTCAAACTGCGGAGAACAATATTATTTCGATCAGTAATAGAAATTTCATGTTATATCCATTAAAGGTCAATCTAACTAGGAAGAAATCTGAACTTATTTTGCTTACTTCTTAAGATATTTAATAGGAAGGTTTTTATATGTACATATTTGACGCTTCAGTTCTGATTTATATTTTATAGTGACAACGTCTTATATATTGGTTCACAGGTTGGTGGTGTCACAGCGCCGCTCACGTAACGCTCTCCATAAGCAACTGTAAGAGACACATACATAATACAGACAGACACAAACAGATACATATGAGATGTTGTCACTTTCGCCCGTACACCGATTTTACAGGCGCTATATTTTTTTAATGATAGTTACTATTTTATAAATTCATTATTAAAAGTTTAATAGAAAATTATGAAACAAAAATAGTAACGTCGTCAAAAATCACAATGTTGTGCGTTTAAATTGCAAACGTTGGTTACACCTTAAGAGATGGACTTAAACTATGTTCTACGTGTACTTTTTAGTCTACGGTAAAGATATATCTATGTGTTAAGCGAACACATATATCTTTTTGTAAAGAATGACCTATGGTAACCAATTAAAAGTAAAAATTATTAGAACTGTAAAGAGATTTGTAGAACTAAATGAATTTATAAAAATTCGTACGTTTTATTTTTCTTGCTTTTTAACATAATGATATTAATTTTAAAAATTTAAATAAGATAAGACAATTTTTGTTTTTTTGTCAAAGATACAGTCTATTTTAATTTGTCCCGCTAGTTATATTTAACTGCAACCGTAGCCTATAGTGGCTTGCGCTTTAGAAACCTGAGGTCATGGGTTTGAATCATGCGGAGACTACTTTTCTGCTTGTTTTCTACTTCCCAGTTGGTTAGGGTGATGCGAGTCGATCACTCAATCACATTTAAAGTAAAATAATCCATGCGTCGGATGGGCATGTCGAAAGTTTTTTGGCTTACCTCTCATCTAGATCGGCCGCCGTAGTCAGAATTGACTAGGAGGACATTATCATTATTACTATTTGCATTTTATATCATATAAGCCTTGCCGTCTCACCCGCGTGGTGATTTTTGTTTGTCAAAATCATGATCAAACATTGAAAAAACTTCTAAACCCAATGACTTTAATGCGCTGTCAAATGGCAGATATTTTCTAGCAAATACCTTTTATTACAATTACTTAACTTACACTATTCATTTATAAATAATTACTTATGACTTATCCCGATTGTCAAGTTGAGACCCATCGAGTAGTTTTTGCGTAAAAAACAAAAATACATCCATTCTTACAAACTTTCACATATGTATTACTAGCGATCCGCCCTGCTTCGCACGGGACCTACGCTGATAGAAAATATACCTGCAATATTAAGCTTGTGTTATACATATAAACCTTCCCCTTACATCACTATATCTAATAAAAAAACCGCATCGGAATCCGGGATATAGGAACAGAGAAAGCGACTTTGTTTTATAGTGATTAGTAGAACGTTATAGACCACAATTGTATGGATAAAAAATTTCTGTGAATAAAGTTTAGAAGGATATCATAGAATACCTCTGGACGCTATGCCGTCGCTTTTGCATAGTACATTTAGTCAGGACGTGAGTAAATGGAGTCTCTCAGATACAAGGGACTAATTATTGGCTTCTATTTTCTATCTGTATGATGAAAATATTGATAGCGTTCGTTGGTGTCTGTGTATGATGTCAAAGAGTAATAAATTATCTATTTTGCTTCTGCAATTACCGGCTTTTAGTCTATTACTCAGTACGGTCAAATTGTTTTTGAGCTTATTCGTCACATACAAAAAGAGAACTAGTGTAGACTAATAATAATAGTATAAACATAAACTCAAACCCTAGAACACGTATCTATCCAATAAAGATCAAGTTGTTGAACCAATTCAAAGCTTAACGCAACTTAGCACTAATTCAAGTTAAAAGTTAAGCTATACTTAGCAAGCTTGGAAGTTGTAACTTAGTTTGTTAATTGTCGCTCAAATACGGTCGTATGTTCCTTTTATGCTGTTGTTTGTCCGAGTCCATTAACTTTGTTACCTTTTAAGACTTGTTTTGTCTGAAAATAATGCAGTGATCGTGTCTTTGAACTGCGATTTTGAATCAATATAATCGTTATAATTTCTGTTGATTGCGCCAATACTATATATTATGTATGGTAAATTATACCAGCGTTGTGGGATACGGTCCAAAATCCGTCTAATGGGAAAGCGTTCATTAGGTGAGGCCTATGTCCAGCAGTGGACTAGGCTGATGATTATTATGTTGATGAGATTATACAGTTTTGCTGGGTCATGGTTGTGTTCCAAACGTCCGGTATAATCGATAAAAATAAATAAAATATATAGTGACTTGAGTTTTTGACATTTAATAACTAATTTTAAATGTGCCACTTGTAATATGTAACTGGTACATTTAAAAAAGTTTTGTTTAACTTTCTCTCTGTCTTTTGTTGTAGGTAATCTCTGGAATAGCTGGTGAGATTTTGACAAGGCTTTCTCTATGCCCGGTATTAAGTCAATGACGATTTAGCATGAGACCAGCGTGGTGGAATACGGTACCAAAACCCCTAATGGATAGGGGTGTATTAGGGTAGGCCTATGTCCAGCAGTGGACTATCACAGGCTGATGATGACGATAAATTGAACGCGATAAAATCCGTAAAAACACCGTATTATTTATCATGTATAGTATTCGCGTAACTTTTCTATATTGACTTCCACTTTGACATGCATTAAAAGTTACTAAATTTTGGAATTAAGTCTTTTTAAAATTGACTGCCTCCGTAGCCTAGTGGTATGGACGTGTGCTTTAGAAACCGGAGGTCGTGGGTTTGAATCCCGCGGGGACACAATAAAATTTTCATTATTGTTTCCTAGTTGGTTAGGGCAATTTGGGCCGATCACCCAGTAGTCTGAAAAGTAAGATGATCCATGTGTCGGATGGGCATGTAAAAAGTCGGTCCACCCACCAACCCGCATTGGACCAGCGTGGTGGTATACGGTCCAAACCCCCCCCCCCATATAAAGGGGTTTATTAGGGGAGGCCTATGTCCAGCAGTGGACTATCAAAGGCTGATGATGCAAAATTGCTGTTAGTAGTCAAATTGTAAAGATAATTATACGAAAGCGGCAATTGTGAGTAAATTCAATTTAAGACAAAACGAAATACCATTTTAAATACATATAAAAAAAATAACAACCCCGTATGATAAGCCATAGAGCTGATATTTGGTAAGGATTTTTTTTGTATTAAATTTAAATTTGAGAGGTTAAATGATGACAAGAAATTTTATTTCTGAAGCACCCTAATGGCCATCTTATACAAAATTAACTTGCTTATAAGATAATAAGCCATTCGATCTAAATTGCCGTGAACTACTAGGAAAAAATAACAACTAAACTGTGGTTACAAACCCACGACCTCCGACCCAAAAAACAGTATCCGATAAGAATATACCACGGAGGTATCAACATTTTCCGTTTTGTGTCCTTCAATTCGTTCTTCTGTTAATATTATAAACAGGAAAAATTTGTACCTATATTTGTACTAGCGGACCCAGCAGACGTTATTCAGAATGACATTTTAAGTGATAAATATATTAAATAAAGTATCAAATCACAATCGAACAATATAATAATTTAAATATTGTTGTATAAATAAATAAAATGGATACTGAATGACAGAAACGCCATCTGTCGAGCTCACTTATGAATCTAAACCATCCAGGAATCCACTTGAAAACGCAAAAACAATATTCAAATCGGTCCAGCCGTTTGAGAGGTGTTCACTGTCAACACACAGAAAATTTTTATATATAAAGATGAAACGAATAAACTTAAAAATTCCTTTGCCATCACAATTTGGGAGTAAGATATGACGTAAACAAATTCTTACGTCAAACTCTAGCCAGATAGTGCTGCATTCTTTTCGGTTAACAATCGCGTGGGAATTCAAAATGGCCGCCGTCGCTTTTCGCGCCATTTGCGTTTTACATTACATTTTATAATTACGAGTTTAAATTAGCTGAACTGGACTTGTCACCGTTTAATATTGACTATATTTATTTCTTGACAAACTTAAGGATAAAGTCTTTAATCTTTTTCAAATATTTATGTAGTTTATAGCAGTTTTACTTTAGAACACTGTTAAAATGTTTCTCAACTGCTCGTGACAGCTTCTCATTTATAGGAAGAAAAAAAGAGCTTCGTTATTAACTGACGCGACCATAAACCGCAGAATTAAATTTTAATCTTCGTATTTCGTTCGTAGCGTTGTGGTATGGGCTTGCACTTTAGAAACCGTAGGTCGTATGTTCGAGTCCAGCGGGCACCCAACTACTTTTCTCAGCTGTAAGTTGTTTCCTAGCTAGTTCATGCTATGTGGGCTGATCACCCGATTGGCTATAAAGTAAGGTAATCCATGCGTCAGAGTATGTAAAAAGTCGGTCCTTCGCCTTATCTTTCTCCGGTCTTATCGGCTATGCGTCCAATCGGGCTTTGAGAGTATAAAGGAACAGGGAGTGCACCAGTTTGCGTGTACACTTGTGTACTATAATATATCCTGCGCACATAGCTTATCTCTATTATAGATCGGCCGCCGTAGTCCTTACCAATAGACTACGGAGGCAGTTAAACTTTACAGAGGCAGTAAAACATGTTTATTAGCCATTTAATTGCCATAGTACAAGCTTTGCTTAGCTTTTGACTAGATGATGTTGTATTATGAGCGTAGAAATATTACCAAAATTAACGAGAAATTTTTAAGATTAAATTATTACCATGATTGATTAGAAAAGTCTTAATATGTATCCATTTTATTGATCAGGACAATTGTTACAAGCGTGAAAAAAAATTGATGGTTTTTTTAGTAATTGTTGAAATTAAAAAAACAATATCAATAGTAACTAAAAGTTATTTTTAAAATTAAATTAAATGATATCAATAAATTGATGGAATTATACAACTGACTGAGGTAATAATTTTAGTTTTGTTGAACACAGTTATAAAATGTCTATTTTGTTCTGTATTATTATGCAGAAAGTACTGGCCTCTTAATTTTGATCTATTTGTCTTCATCCGCGTAGTTATAAAAAAATCTGATAGCTTTTTTTCCAAGAGAAATGAAGCCTATGTACTGCCAGTTACATCAGCTACCTTCCAGTAAAAGTCCTGTCCAAATTGAACCAGCAATCCAGAGAATAGCCGGAGCAAACAGACAGAGAGACAAAAAAAAAAAAAAAAAGTTTAGTTAAATGTGCCTGTTACAAATCACAATGTAATCATTTCAAAACGGTGCTCTTGATGTGACAAACAGACACCCCAATTTTATTTACTTTTATAGATAACTGCCTCCGTAGCCTAGTGGTATGGGCGTGTGCTTTAGAAACCGGAGGTCGTGGGTTCGAATCCTGCGGGGACTCAACAAATTTTCGTTGTTGTTTCCTAGTTGGTTAGGGCAATTTGGGCCGATCACCCAATTGTCTGAAAAGTAAGATGATCCATGCGTCGGATGGGCATGTAAAAGTCGTCCACCACCAACCGCATTGGACCAGCGTGGTGGGATACGGTCAAAAAACCGCCTAATGGATAGGGGTGTATTAGGGGAGGCCTATGTCCAGCAGTGGACTATCACAGGCTGATGATGAATGATAGATAAAGAAAATTGCTTTTTTCCATAATGCCGCGTCTAGATTAACCAATTTAAGTACACATATTACTGAGAAAGTTAGGTAAGTCAATGTCGTAATAGCACTAACAATGTTTAAAATACTAATATAATAAATTTTACCTGAGTTAATTACTTAGTTTTTTCTTACAATTATTAAATATTTTTTATTTAATTTCAAAGTATCCAACTTAACTTACTTCAGTAAAGCGAGAATCACGACAACATTCGCTACGAAAATCTAGACCTGGGTAAGAGCTAAATGTGGTCCAGTTGCAAATGTATGCATTAAATTAATTTAAGTAACAATTATTTCTAAAAAAACTATACTGACATTAACTATTCAATAAAAATTATATAAAAAGCACCTTATTTTATTTCTCCCTACATCTCTAAAAAGGTTTTGTGACTCGCCTTTTTCGTTTTCTGTCATACAAACTTCTTTGGCGGTTTAAATCAGAAAATATTTAGAAATATCATTGACGACAATGACATAAATCCAAAAATTCTCAATAAAAATCATCAAAATTTCTGTGCAAACACATTTCTGGGCGAAAACCAGGTAAATAAATGCATTGTTAATCTTCGTTGAAATAACGGATAATATGTTTAAAGATTACTTTATTAGTATTTTTGTAATATATGCTTTTAACAAAACTGTGCTTTCCGATTAAAGACTTTCGAGGTACGATAAATAACTAAAAACAGCGTCGGATTTATATTAATTACTGACACGTATCCTTTTCTTTCTTTATTGAAATAATAACTAATTGAATTGCTTCGCAGTCAATTCCGGTGTAGAAGAGCCGCATTATGCCCCACAAGATCCAATAGCCATGTCTTCAACTGACACGCGTATACAAAAACTCGACGAGGAATCCCTGAAATACCTCACTGACGGCAGCGGTCCCTGTAACGAGTGCATATGTAACCTGATTGTGCCACCAAAGGAGCCGTTCAATTTGCGGGGTGCCTTAAGGTTGTATGCCGTGACCTGTGTTTTACCTAGACCTGTCTTGTGCTAGGTTTGCTGATGCTAGGGTCTATGTCGCAAACCGAAAGCCGTGTTATCAATTCCAAAAGAAGGGTTTACTTCGGCTTACTTACTTGGATTGGAAATTATGGGATAACCACCAAAGTCGTTGAACGGTACGGTTATTCATGCGTCGGATATGTACGCAATGTTGTTTCTGACGTCCATATCCATTCATTCAATTGAATAGTTACTCTTTTGGTATAAAACTATTACCAGTAGCTCGCGCAAACACTGTGCATAATGCATATCATAAAACTGCTAGCTACATGGTATGCCGGTGGCTAAACAGATAGATGTAAACAAAAACAGATCTTTATCATGTATTGCTTCGACTTATTTTTATTTTAGTAATATTATGAGCACCTATATATTAATAGCGAGCCCACAACTCTAACATACTACATACTCGAACATAGACCATTTGATCTATTAACAAAACTGTATGATGCAAATTTTTTAGATCTGCCTGTCAAACGGTTCACATGTGCAAAGACTCCACGGGGAAGCTAATAAAGACAAAGCTAGGAAGAAAAGGAACCGGACCCAGTGAGTCTGAATTTGGCAGGAATAGTAAATCTGGAAAGGATAAGAGTCAAAAAAACAAGGATAAAAGGTACAACACCTTTGAAACCATTAGGAATCTTCAAGACCTTATTTTATTTACATCGTCATCTCCATCATTACAATCAATATCTGTTGTCTTTGATAACACATTATCATGTAACTGCGGCAAACGAATCAGTCTCTTCCTTGGTTCTCGTAAAAGTAATATTAACGGGCGGCAACATTAAGGGTTTGACTTGGTCGGGACTTAGTTTCCAATCCGCTCTTGGGGAGCAGTGGCAAAACCTCCCAAAAAAAGTGTGACGATGACGTCAGGCGCAAATTTTCGGTCCAGTTCTTGTCCTGTATATTATAGTGTGCTGGTCACCGGCTTGCCTAACAACCACCCTAATAAGTTTTATACGCCAACGTTGATACATTCCTTTAAAGTTAGGTTGAATGTATGATGATATTTTGCGACCCATATATTCCTCTAAAGCTCAGTATATTAACTTATTAGTTAACGTATCGTTACTGATCGACTGCCACTCGGTGATTGACATGTCAGTTACAATCAATCAGTAATAACGCCTGTCGCATAACGCTTCTTTGTTTTTATGGATAACTTTATTTAGAACTATCCCAAGTTTTTGTCGGCAAAATTAACATTAATTATTTTTCAGGAAAAAATATAAAAGGACAATGTAAATTGCTGATATTCCAAGGTCAATCATGACCCTGCAACAGGTAAAAAAGTTGGACGAGTACACCCTGAAGCGAGTCAAAGATGGGGAGGGTCCTTGTGACATGTGCATCTGCCATATCCTTTCAATGCCAGAAGATAGGACGTTGGTTGACAACATTAAGCTTGGCTTTAACAATGCCTTGAACAAAGTGCGCGAAGTGAGAGACAATTTTAAAGCTGCCGGCTCGCTGCAGGAAGCTATGAAGACCTTACTGCCACTGTGCAAAATGGGTGGGCAACATAAAAAAACGCCTGAAGAGACAACATACGCTAAGGGCAGGAAAAGAAAAGACATTAATAAGGTTACATCAAAATCCTCCAGATCGTCCAATAAACAATCGAAAGTATCTAAGAAGTCATCCAATATGTCCGCAAGGTCCTCGAAGTCATCAATTTCATCTAGAAAGTCATCAAAGTCGTCTATTTCTTCTAGAAAGTCGAGTAAGAGCTCGCTCAATAAAGGGAAAGCTAGAAGATGTTCAAAGTAAATGCACGTTTTACCACTTTGTATTGACACATGATTGACTTTACCCTTAATTCTCCGAAAAGCAAGGGTAAACGGAAAGAATAAAATTTTTCTAACGCTAAAACAGTGAAGTAATGAATTTAGAAAAGGTTGTATATTTTATAAATAGTAAATTGAAAACGTTACAATTAAATAAACTTTTGATTTAAATGTTTACTATAATACAAATTTCGAACAGGAAAAAGATTAGCCTTCAAGATGTTATATGAACTTAATTTTGGTTGTTGTATCATAAATGATTGTGCCAATAGTTTTGTATTAAACAGTTTAATAGTTCTTGTTAAACAATGATAAACACATAATACATCAATTCATACAAGGAAATCGTTTTTTTTTATTGCCTACGCGGGCAGACGAGGAGTCAGGCCAGCTGATGGGAAGTGGTCACCGATGCCCGTAGACATCGGCAATACTGGTATCACCAACGTATTGCCTACCGTGAAAAATAGGATGTTAAAGTCTCATTTACCGAGAAAACACGCTGACTACGGTGCCCTTCAAACCGGAATACAGTAGTGTTTTCACACTATTGATTTATTTAATGTGATTGAAAGTTACAGAGCAAGAGGAATATTCAAAAGAACAAATCCTAAAACGCACAAATCATATTTTAAATGTCGTTAGAAAGTCTTAAATAACTGTTTATTTATTTATTAACACTTTATTTACACAAGCAACTGCTACAAAGGCGGAATTAATGAGGAAGGCATTGTCTTCTAGCCATCCTTTGGATGGTTAAGACGTACAATTTTGCAAAAGTTAAAGACTTTACTAAGTCTTTAACTTTGAACAAAGATAATAAAAATTGATATTACATATTCTTCGTATACATAGACAGATATACACATAAACATACAAACAATAATAATAATAATATTTCAGGACGAATAACACATCATCTAGTCCCAAACTTAGCAAAGCTTGTACTATGGAAACTGGACAACAGATCAATACATAAACTTACTTTTCTTTTGTAAATAAATAGATATATATAGATACAAACGCCCAAACACGAGAAAAACGGTATGTTCACCACACAATATTTTTCCCCGGGTGGGCATCGAACCCACACCTTTTGGCGCAACAGTCAGGGTCACTAACCACTGCGCCAAGCGGGTCGTCAATACAAACAAATATAAATATTCATAAATCTATAAACACTTAGATAAATATATACACATTCGAAAATATATATAAATATATACATATGTATATTTTAAACGTAAACAATGCCTATTTTATACGGTAATATCCATGAGAACTTGAACAGTATATTAATGTAGAGGACTAGCTTAATGTTAACCAAGATAAATTGCCTTTTGCAGTATAAAAATGACACGGATAATTTTTAGTTACTGGTGGCTAATGGAAAGTAATCACTACATAGTACAGTCCCTATATCTCTATCTATGCTTAAATCTTAATTACACAACGAATATCGATGCGGTATTATAACAGATAGAATGATTGAAGAGGAAGGTTTATATGTATAACACGCGCTTAATATTGCAAGTATATTTTCTAACAGCATAGCTCCCGTTCGATGCAGGGGCGGGTCGCTAGTAAATAATACAGGATGCATGTTGAAAATGGATGCTGATTAGCTCATAATGGAAAAAACATAGTATTATTGTATTATTAATTTAGAAGGTTAACGAGACTTAGCATCCTATGTCTCACGGTATCCAGTACCTTGATGCCAGTACCTTCCATTAGGTGGCCTGACTGCTCGTCTGCCTTTGCGTCTAATTAAAACATTATTTTGTGATAGTCACGTTAGATTTAACTTCCCCTTTTTTCTTTCAACCACTAATGATAGTTATGTGTTCAATACATGGAACTTAAGTACGGTACATTCATAGATACATGTTTAGTGTCTGAATTTTAAAAGTCTAGAGGATTAACGGGGTTATTAACAACTTAATTTATGTATTTCTATTTGATTAGAAGCGCCAGCCGTCCTTTTTTTTTGTTAATCTAAAAAAAATTAAATGTCTGAGGTTAAATTCTTTTTCAGCGTTGCTCGATTTGCGATAGGACGCAACCAATAAAGATAAATATCAAGTGAGTCGAGCGCAGGTTCACCTTAAAGATAATTGATATTTATACAAATATGGCTTTGTTTACTAAAAGAAGTCATTACCATAAATAAACATAGATAAAATGACACTATAAACAAATTTATGTATGATACAAAACAATGTAACAATCAGTCTTTTGATAGCACCATCATCATCATCATCATCATCAACGTTTGATAGTCCACTGGTGGACATAGGCGTCCCCTAACACGCCCCTATCCATTAAGGGGTTTTGGACCGTATTCCACCACGCTGGTCAAATGCGGGCTGGTGGGTGGACCGACTTTTTACATGCCCATTCGACGCATGAATCATTACTTTTCAGACTATTGGGCGATCGGCCCAAGTTGCCCTAACCAACTAGGAAACAACAATGAAAATTTGTTGAGTCCCCACAGGATTCGAGCCCACGACCTCAGGTTTATGAAGCACACGCCCATACTACTAGGCTACGGAGGCAGTCTGCAATTTTATTTACTAAAAAAAATACACTACATAAACACAGATAAAACGAGACCGTACAAAAAATGTAACAATCGGTCTTTTGATTACATATCACATTGATATGTAAGTGGGAAATAACCACATAATTGTTTGCATCGATATATATTGATATTGTAACACCAATACAAAATGGCCGCCGGTCAATGCTTGCTTAAGTGTATTTATCGGCGCCGGCGTCACTCGGGGCTATTTTCCCGCCATTTTCCTTCCCTGAACGTTCGCCTAATGTACTTACTGTGTACGTAAACAGGCCGTTGCCATAACCCATTCGACGGTTTCGTAATGCTCCTAGCAATATCGTCACTTAATACTGCACTACACATTTACTCAACAATAGTAGTTATAATCGAAGAGCCCAAAACCATTGTGCGAGTGAGGGATCTATTTCCATTATGTATATTATAAAGACGATAGTTTTTGTATCTAGACATCTGTTCGGGTTCACAAAAGAAAAGTTATGTGTATTTATTAGTTGGGTTTCCGTCCAGAGAAATGTATTTTTTTCTTTAGTTACTTTGTTCTGAACCTTTTTCAATCTTAACATACCTATCATCATTACCAGACTTGTGTTAATCCACTGCTGGACATAGGCCTCCCCTAATGCGCCACACCTTCTGCATTTAGGGGGTTTTTGGACCGTATCCCACCACGCTGGTCCAATGCGGGTTGATCGGTGCACCGACTTTATACAAGCTCATCTGGCGCATGGATCATCTTACTTTTAGACAATTGGGTCACATAATCATCATCATCATCAGCCTTTGTTAGTCCACTCTGGACATAGGCCTCCCTAATACCCCCTTTTCCATTAGGGGGTTTTAGCCGTATCCTACCACGCTGGTCCAATGCGGGTTGGTGGGTGGACCGACTTTTTACATGCCCATCTGACGCATGGATCATCTTACTTTTCAGACAATTGGGTGATCAGCCCAAATTGCCCTAACCAACCAGGAAACAACAATGAAAATTTATCCCCGCAGGATTCGAACCCACGACCTCCGGTTTCTAAAGCACACGCCCATAAGTTAGCTGCCTCCGTAGCCTAGTGGTGGCTACGGAAGCAGCTAACTTACACTATATTACCTTAATCAACATTGATAACAATTTTTAACAATGTTGTAAATTAAATGTGGATTATTTTTTAAACATTGACATGTGCGTTCGCGGACTTTATTATAGACCAATTCCAGAAGTATAATATATTACTAGGACCTGTCTTGTAAGGTTTAGCCAGCGTTTGCAAATTAATCGCACGTGGTTGTGATTTAAGGCGCCGTAATTTTTTTCACTATATCTTTCTACTAAACTAGTTATCACAAAATTATTGAAAAGGAATGGGACAGCCAGTACAAAATTTATTTTTTTATTGAAACAAGGTTGATAGATTAGAAATTATTTATTTCAAGACATTCATGTATATCAAGTTTATATTAAATCTACAAATAATAAAATAACATAAAATTGTCTAACATTCTAAAAGGATATAGAACCATACAGCGGCGGACTAAGCCCGTCAGAGGCCCGGGGCGGCAAAGCTGAATGAGGCCCCCAACCCTTAAGCAAATGTATTTCTACAAGCTTTTTATTCAGTTCACATTTGTATGTATAAATATTTATGATTATTTCGTTAAAATCTGACAAGTTAAATTTAAATTCGGCTTAAATTATTTAAGCTTAAAAAACAGAGGTATGTACCTACAATCATCATCATCATCATCATTAGCCTGTGATAGTCCACAGCTGGACATAGGCCTCCCCTATTACACGCCCATCCATTAGGGGGTTTTTGGACCGCAACTTATCACGCTGGTCAAATCTGGCAGGTTGGTGGGTGGACTGACTTTTACATGCCCATCGGACGTATGGATCATGTTACTTTTCAGACAATTGGGTGATTAGCCCAAATTGCCCCGTTGAGTCCCCTGCAGGATTAGAACCCACGACCTACGGTTTTTAAGCCACACGCCCGTACCACTAGGCAACGAAGGCAGTCGTACCTCAATATGGAATGAAAATGGCGGTGCAAAATAAAATACGAAAAATAGAATCGAACTACAAAAAAAATAACAATTAGAAAAAATAAATCAAAGGTAGTTTTTATTTTCAGTAGATGAAGTTAATTTTATACGTGTTTTCGTCCCAATTTACTGAACTATTCAATAACTTTTGTGAAATCAATTTTTTGAAATTTTTCTTCAATTGAAAGCAGGGCAACATTAACCAGTCGCTCTTGGCCCATTGTAGATCGAAGATAATTTTAATTAGTGTAAGTTTAGAAAAACTTTCTCGACTGATCCAACCAAGATGCAAATGGTCATGAAGTAATATTGAAGTGTAAGCGATGTAAGGTAATGATTCACTGAAATCCCATTTTATTATAAATTGTAGGATTTTTGGGCATTCCATTTGGCAGCAACACCCATAGTCGTATCGGTTGCTTTTACATGTCTGCGATACCTTTCAATTTCTTCCAAAACTTGCTCCTTATCAAATTCACTATAAAGATTTATTAAATTATCAACTGCTATAGCCAGAGCGTCATCTGAAGCTTCTAGCATAAACTTTGATTCAATAATTTGGAAAATATTATTGATTTGCTTCATGGCCTCGTAACGTGTCGACAATTCTTGTATACATCGATCTAAGCATTTAAACATTGACCGTTACGTTATTAACTTATTTCTTTTTGAATAGTTAATCCAACGCCAGAGCCAATTCACCCGGACGTTTTTTTACCTTTCTTCTTCCTGTTTCATGTCGATGTCCACATCATTACATTTTTGTGCCAAAAGTAACAGATTGTTAAATGGTGTTTTGTTCTTCCAAATACTCATTCAAGGCTTTTAGTTTCAATTCCTATAGTTATTTTGGGAGACCCAAATATTGTTGAACTAAATTTACTCCTCCAGTACAGAAAGCCAAAATTTAAATAGGTTAAAAGGTATAATTAAAACAACCGGCAGGAGCCATTTTGCCCGATCTTGTATCTAGATTCGCCTTTGTTGGATCTTTAAATGTTCCAAACTACTATAATTGTCTCTATGTTTTCTTTTACGACTTTACTGACCTGTAAAAGATCCAGCGAGTATCCGATAAACGTTTTAAATTTCTTCCAGTTTCTTCAGTAATTGCCATTCTGTAGATGATGAAAAAACGAATACAATTTCCCACTGTTCCAAAACACGGACGTGGGGGAACGATGCAAATTAGAACGCCACAAAAATTCAAGGAATATGAACAGGGACTGAACAATGCTTTTGGATTTATTTCTGATTTTTCCACCCTCCATGGACATGACAGACGCGGGCATTGACGTAATTGAGCCCGCACAACGCAATATCTAGTCCATCTTTTCAGCTTTGTTGAATGTCTTTTGACATTCTTCCAGTTTTTCCAGATAAAAAAAACCCAGGAAAGACCCCGTACTTCCACAAATGTCAATTTCATATGAACGAATCTAATAATTTTATTTGGTTTTTTATTTCGCAGAGTTGGTCAAAATTATTCTTAATATTTAGCCTTTTTAACATCTCAAATTTTTTTCCCTCATTTCACCCAAACATTGAATAAATTCATTTTGTATGTCTTTTGACAAATGATGATTTCCCTTACCCTCTATAGGTTTAGAATGTCATTCAGCACCGACTATATCGCAAAATTGTACTAATTCTAAAAATTTCTGTTTCCGAAGAACTTTTTCCGGTCTGAAAGCAAGATTTTGTTTAAGAATGTACATCTAAAAGGGATGTAAAAAAGCCCATTTTTAGTTTCATCGTTAATAATCTTTCAAATTATCTTATAGTTTTAAAGAAGTTTATGTCAACGTTTCCATTTTTTCAAGTTTGATAGATGTTCATAAGATGATTTGCGGATATCCTTCAAATTTCCACCACTGACGAAACCGAGAAAATTTATTTGGTGTTTATCAACCCCACAGAAATAACCGGCAGAGCAATATAATTTCTTTGTTGATGGTGAGTATAAATCCATTTCTTAAATATTAAGTCCGTTTCAATGTGAGAAAATCATGCAAAGTTAAAAAGATGTTTCCTTAGTGTTTCACCAGGTCTTTCCACAGATTTAAAAGGTCCATCTTATTTTGAAATACCACCACCTTTCCGATAATAGAAATTTGATGTCCGAAGGATCCAATTTGCAGATCATTGGATGAGAAGACCCAAATAGCGATTTTTTTCGGCTTCCCGTATTTTTTAATTTATTAGTTTTATCATTCTGTGTTTGCGTCAGTCACATCGGATTTTGTATTACATCACATTTAATAGATTTTTCAACTATGTTTGCTGTCTCAATATCAGATTTGTACATTGCATCCCGATTCATCAGTTTGACTAATTTTTGGCACGCAAACTTTTCTTCTCATCAAAGTTTGAAAGGTATTTGACAAAGATTTAGCAAGGCATTTGCCGCTCAGTCAGTTCAGTTACTTATTAGTTCATAGGTACATTGTAATTTTATATATGCGAAATCATAATTTTTCCTATGTATTTGGTGTTTGTATCAATCTTTTAACGTGATATAAAGGATGTTAGTAATAAAATAAAAATAAAAAATAATTCATTAAGTAAGTTTTCCTGTTTAAATGTACTGTGCTAGCAAAAGTTATGAGACAAACATTGCCTAATTCAAGAATATAAAACAAAGAGAATCTTCAATTCTACAAAAAGTGATGCTTACTATGCTATAGTTTCATTTGAAAATACATACGAAGTTATTTATTCGGAAACAGAAGTTAAGGCAATGTTGTGATTTATGTTAAACATTCCACAAATTCTGGTTAATGTAATTATTCGTACAATATTGTTGTATGAATTTAAACGTTATTTTAAATTTTTGTAATATAATTTTTAAATAAAAAAATGGTATGTCAGTACAGCTTAACTTAAAAATATAAAACAAAACCTAAAATCAGGCAGAGTTGCAGCAGTTACTGGTACAAAACTTTATGAAAGATAGTGAATAGACTAAAAAATTGTTTGATAAAAGGATATTTTTATTGATTAAAAGAATTACTTACTTTTCCAACACTAGAAATGCACAAGCTCAATCCTAAATAAATAATTAACTTTTAAACCTTTATATAACAACAAAAATTAAAAACACTTTTAATTAAATTAAAAGATCTAAGATTCTTATTTGAAGCGGTAAGATCGTTTAGGCTTTAAGAATTTGCACTATTACAAATAAACTATTAATTACCAACGAAAAAAAATTAGTATTTAAAATTTTTCGACATAAGTATGAACTGTAGGGACAATGATTTATTACACTTTCATTCAGGGAAGCACCCAGCAAAGACGGAATCCTTATATTGACGTTCGCATAAAAGTTTATTAGTACCAGTAAAAACTTTGATGGCTGTAGTGGTTTAATCTGATGAAGTCATGTAACATGAAATCATGAAATATTACATATTTTTAAAGATTATGAAAACTGCGGAAAACATTTGGGGCCCCCAAGACCTGAGGCCCGGGCGAGCCGCCCTTCCGCCCCTGTTATCCGCCACTGGAACCTATATAGGTTTTGACGCGACGATACATAATGTCCTTGAGTTATTTCTAATAATTTTTTTAAGCTTTCTATGTTTTTCTAACCTATCAGGCCTGGCTTTTAGTTGTGGATTATAGTTAATGACATGAATAAACTTACATGGCTAAAATGTGGAAAGACTGAAACATCAACCAGAGATCCAGAGAATTATTGGAATAGGGACAAAATTTTCTCAATTTTAAAGCCACGCGTTCTTATTTCTATTAGTAGTAAGAATTTGTGTATAAGAGTATGCTGTAACGTCGCTGTAGGTTAAATTATTTACTAATAGCTTAAAATAAGCATATATCTAACTAGTCAACAAAGTTACAAGGTTCAAGTTTAGAAAATTAAGACCTGAATTAAATGTGAACAAAACTAATTGCGACTGAATCGAATGCGCCCTATTAAAATCCCTGCGTAATGTTTAAGCTATAAAAGAGACCAACTTTAATGGCAATTTAGTTTAGCAAAAATCTACGCGTACGTTAGTTCTTTATCTTAATTGGCTAAGCCTATTCCTAAGACTACATTAAGCCAGCTTCTAAAATCTAAGGTTAACTACCATCAAGGCCAAACAACGCTCTCGATCCAAGGCACGTACGCCTGCAGTCTGGTATAGATGGCAGGCTGACCTGGTTCGGCGCACTGCTTGCCCCATGACGTGACTCCAAGAACGGAGTACATGCAGTACACGTGGGATGCTTCACCTGGATCGGCCCACCGCTGTCCCCCTGAGCAATAAAGAATAAGGTGACGTTGGAAATAAATAAGTTTATAAACGGTCAGCAATCTGAAAGGCGTAAGTGACGAACGAGAAGCGAGTCTGCTTGCCAACCCGACATTTGATGTTACATCTCATTAATGCAGTAAATACGCTAGCTAAATATGTATGAAGTAATAATCTTTAACAAAGTAGTAGTGCCAAAAGACCACTGCTTTGCGGCAGATATACGAACCGTTGAGGCATCTTCCCCCATAAATAAACGACCACGCCAACTTTAAATAAAATAAGGACGCTTTCAATAAGGAAGCTCCCGTTTTTAAAAACGGTAGAAATATAGTTTTACCGACAGCCAATAGGTGGAAAAAGTTTTGAACGTAGCTTTGGTGGCCTGTTTAGACATCATATTTTTTGTATCTGTTCCTTAGACAATAGAATAAAGCAGCATCAACAACTTACTATCTCTCACTGACTCATAAACCCAACCACGGTAAACACACACGCTTAGTTATGGAATTACAAGGGAAAATAATGTGATGACCCAGTTCCCATGACGTGTCGATATATGTTGTTTCATTCAAACGTCTTGACCGACTGATTCCACTTACATTGCAGCTGTCCTTCTTCACGTGCCAATCTCCGTAACACATTTGCGTGGTCATATTGTAACCCTTCTTCATGTGACGCATCCCTGGAGAATTCGGTGCATAGCTGATGGCGCACTCCTCGTCGGAGAACTTCTCCAAGTTGACCTGGAATGATTTCGTCAAATACAGCATACACTTAAAGCTACTTTGTGACATCGAAATCTGTCTTAAGAATGTATTTTTATTATTGATGTCTTAAAAAATACATTTCATCTATTTTTATTTCACAAAAAGTGCTTAGTGAATATCGTAAAACATATGAGACGCTTAAAACTTGATGACAAAACATGTTTTAATCCGTTCATATTGCGAACGCTTTACGACGAAAATTATTTTTAAAAAATTAATCACAAAAGCCGAGAAACAATTCAAAAATAATTTTTGATCATAACTCAAAAAAAACTTTTATATTCCTAATGCTCTTTTATCACTACATAGTATAAAACAAAGTCGCTTTCTCTGTCCCGATATCCCAATGTACGGTTAAATCTTTCAAACTACGCAACGGATTCCGGTGCTGTTTTTTTAATAGATAGAGTGATTAAAGGGGATGTTTTATATGTATAGCACAAGCTTAATATTGTAGGTATATTTTCTATCAGCGTAGCTCCCGTGCGAAGCAGGGGCGGATAGCTAGTTCATAATAAAATTAAATATATTTCCGGCTCTGGTGAACAATTTCATTTTTGTCAATTACGACGTTTCTGTTTTTACATCTGTCGAAATTTTTAAAATAAATGTACTAAAAATTGACAATCTTATATTTTATACGCGCGAATTCTTCCGCGTGAAATTGTAGAAATGTCCGCTAGATGTATTGAAATATAATTTATAGTAAAAAATAAATGAGATGTTTTTATTGTATGCGCCTATCATTTGACTGAAATGTTTAATGGCTTTTGCTTCGACGATGACGAATTTCTGTACAAAATTTCATCCCTTTCAACCAGTTTTATCGCAATATTAATAGTTTAAACCCTTCTCGGATGCTCTGTATTCTTACTATGTACTAAATTTCAAGTACAAAATTTTCTTGTAGTTTCTTACTCTGTATTTCTAATAGTCAAACATATAGCTATAAGTGAACTTCAATATCATCTCATTTAAAAACTTAAACTAATGTTGATCTTTTTTCGGATATAAAGCAATGAACGTACAATAAATACATAATGCTTAATTTATAAATGAATGAAACAAGAGCACTGTATGTATCAGGAAATTTTCTTTAATTTTAAAGTGAAAATAATCACGTAATTTTTTTAAAGAAGTTAATGTTGACGGTAAAACAAATATTTGACATTGAATTAAAAATATTGTTTCTCATTGTAAGCGAACATTGTAGGACGTTTAAAACAATCAAAACGAATATAAGCCTAATAGATCTAGCCGTTTTGTTATTCTTAGGGAGACTAACAATCAATTATTGATTTTAAATTTATGTGAAATTTGCAAAATGGATTATATTAACAAATATCAAGGCAGTGACACAGTACACTGTTGTTGACCAACTTCTCGTAAAACTTGTATGAAGGCATATTCTTCATAATGTTTTTATTGCACACAACTTCACAATTTCAAAACGAACTCTTTTTATGTATTCATTGCGTTTATAATTAATAAATTATATATAAAATACTTCTTGTCTTATGCTTTAAATTGATTTCATATTAACCACTCACAATATGTAATATTGTAACAATAGATGGCACTAGTTTAAGCAGTGTTTGTTGATTTGTTGTTGTTATTGTTTGAATTGTGTCACAATTAAATTATCTTTTGAACAGAACACAAATATATACTTACTTTATTATTTATAAATTACATATCTTACTTTTTAAAACTTAACGATATCTTTGAATAATAAATATAGAGGCAATTATAAACATGGAATGCATAAATATTGTTTAATGAATAATAAATCGACATATCATTAATAATTTATCTCTAAATCTATCAAATTGTAATATGAACTATATTATGTTTTATTTGTGAATGTATTTTATTGCATGTTTCATATCATCATCGTCAGCCTGTGTTAGTTCACTTAGGCCCAAATTGCCCTAACCAACTAGGAAACAACAATGAAAATTTGTTGAGTCCCCGCAGGATTCGAACCCACGACCTCCGGTTTCTAAAGCACACGCCTATATCACTAGGCTACGGAAGCAGTTGATATCGCATAGTATAGGATTTTCAAGTACTTGGTATACAGTGTTAAAACAAGTTAAGTGAGTTTTACGCCGGTTCTTCTCAGGTCAGAGGCTTCATTTCCGAACCGGTGGTAGATTATTTGACAATCAATAAGAAAGTGTAATGCTTCCATATTGAATAAAGATATTTGACTTTGACTTTGACTTTGACTTTACATAATTGCAAACAAAAGCAACAGTGTTACATAATTTAACAGAAATATGCACCACCTTTACCTATTTGGTCACCTTAGATACTTAAAATTTTGTACTAAAAGCTTACTTTATACTTTTTGTGTTTAAATTTAAATAATACAGTCATCTAATCAAGTACTACATATATATATATATACATAGATACATTAGATACATCCGTGTTCCAGCTCTCAAAGCTCACAGCAAACGATTAAACCAGACACCAGATCGACAGCGCCCCGGTTCCCAGACCGATCGTCGACGATCCTAAGGAGAGAATGCCAACTCACGTACCTTCTGTACGTGCGGCCTTAACTTTTAGCAAAAAGTGTCAGTCACCTGGTTCGTAGGGACGGTAGCTTCCCGTGAACTCTGTGTTAGATGAAGGTTACCAAAAGGACAAAGACGTGGGTCTGGAAGCATGACGTCATTGCAAAAATACTGGACTAACTCGTACCTTTTGCAAGATGTCCGCAATTCTGTCTGTCCGGAAAACGGTTGTACCCCAACCGGTCACCGTGGCAACCGTGTCGTTGAGGTTGAAGCCGTCGTGGAGGCAAGCCGGTACTGCGAGTTCGTTTAGCACGATGCTGAAAAAGATGTTATTAGACAATATTCTCTGGAACGACTGTATTGGTAGAATGCCTCACTTCCCCACAGGCGGTTCTGTATCCCCTATTGATTAAATTTTTTGTCTGGTTTATATTTTATGTACCCTTATTTTCAACTAGTATAATATATAGTATAACATGGTTAGGGCAATTTAGACCGATCACCCAAAAAAAAAAGTCTGAAAAGTAAGACAATCCATGCGGACCAGCGTGGTGGGATACGGTCCAAACCCCCTAATGGATAGGGGTGTGTTAGGTGAGGCCTATGTCCAGCAGTGGACTATCACAGGCTGATGGTGGTATAATAGTAAAATCAAGTTTCACGGAAACTTACTCCCGATCTGTTTCCAGCAGAGCTATATCGTTGTAGACATTGGGTGGATTGTACTCGGGGTGTTTTATTATCCTCTTAATCTTGTAATGTTTTGTATCGTCGACATCGGCCGATCTCTCCAGGATGCCCACTTTGGCATCAGTCACACGCCCACTGTTGAAAATGAGAAATAAGTTAGACAAACCATGGTATTTCCCGTATTCCACCTTGTCTCTACTCTGTAGGTGATAGGGAACATATTTGAAAATATTATGTATGTTCATAAAAATAAAAATGATTTTGTAAAACATTGTGACACACATAATATAAATACTAGGAATAAGCATAATTATGTTCTTCCAAAACTAGGCTCCGAAGAACGATGAAATCCTTCATGGGACAATGTATACTCTTCTACAACAAAATCCCAGAAAACGTTCAGCTTTTATCTGTAAATAAATTTAAAAAAGTTGTAAAGGAACGTTTGTATGTTAAAGGATATTATTGTTAAAATGACTACTTGATAGATAACACACCCTGGTAATGAGCTGTTCGCTCCAGGCTATTTCAAAGTAGTAAAATGTAAGGTATTATTTAAAAATTTAGTAAAATTTATTGAAGAAAAAGGAAAAAAAATGTCCCACTGAGTTTCTTACGCTGGTTCTTCTCAGGTCAGAGGCTTCCATTTTGGAACCGGTGGTAGATTATTTGACAATCAATAAGAAAGTGTAATGCTTCCATATTAAATAAAGATATTTGACTTGACTTGACTTGACTTGACTTGGAAAAGGGGACCCTTATTACAGGAGCTCATCTGGGGTGGTACCACTGAGATGCCTATTAGTCACATCGCAGTTGTGGCAGAAATAGGCAACAGCGTATTTACTGGGTAAACGAGACCTAATGTCCGATATCTTACGGTAGGCAGGGTTGTGGTGATGTCACTGGTATTGTCTATGTCAATGGGCGTTATGGCCACTTTCCATCAGTTGGCCCGACTGCTTGTTTGCCAAAAGTTTTTGGGTTTGTCGTAGCTAATTATAAAAAATGGCCTTATTAACTAGTTATCATATGGCAAATAAATTAGTGTTGCGGAATTGAGTTTTTTTGTATTAGAATGAATAATTTTTTTCATATATCCGTCGTTTTAAACTCTTCCTACTGTCAGAGTAGACTTTTTTAAGTTTTTTTTTTACGATTATCAATAAATTCTTTGAAACATTTATAAACAATATTTAACTGCCTTCTTAGTCGAAAGATCGTGAGTTAGAAATACAGGGTGGCCCATAAGTCCTCTGAAAAGTAAATATTGAATAAAACGAACATGGCGCGCGTGAGCGGTGCAGGGGAAGCGGGGGGAGTAACTTCGGTTTCTGAGAATTTAGTCGCGATGGAGCGTTTTACCGGAGCGGACCGTGCGTTTTGTGTGCGCGAGTTTTATAAAAACGACAATTCGGCAACCGTTGCGCGGCGTAAACACAAAGGTCCTCTTCCTCTACTCCAACTCTTCAAACGATTAAGAACTGGGTTGCTAAGTTCGAGGAGACCGGTTCGACGTTAGATAAACCGCGGTTGGGTCGCCCAAGGACGTCACGTACGGAACAAAACATAGACACAGTGACACATTCTATTCGCGAAACTCTTCTTCACACTCGGGCTGACGCTCCATCCACTTCAAAGCAGTCTCGAGGCCGGCAAATGCTTAACTAGCTGATGGTACAGCGTCTACTTCAACATCAGCAGAAAGTTCTTCTTCCACTTCCACTTCAACATCTTCTCTCACACTTACAACAATTTCATCGTCATTGAGAATTTGAAAAGACGTGACAGGGTCAGACGTGTCACAAGCCATCCACTCTCCTACATCTTCAGCACTTACTTCTGTACAACCAGCATTTTATACAATCATTTTTCTTATTTCCTCTAGTTACAACGCATCTTCATCATCATCATCCTCTCCATATTCTTGTTTCTCATTTTCTGCAATCTGCAAAAACCATTTAAACACGGCATATTCCAAATTTTTGTTGGTTGCTGTCTTCATTGTTTTCCTGGAGGAACTTCCATCTTAATTTTCAAGCACCGAAACAAAGTTTAAAAGTGTTGACTTACTGTTTTTAATGTCAGAAATTGTTGCTTGTCCAACACCATAAATCTCAGACAACTTCTTACCCGTTACACCTTTATCGAGTGTTCTCTATAATTTTCAGTTTGTCCACCAACGATAGCACCCACTTTTTTTCTTTTTCGAAACCATGGAAAAAAAAATACGTACCACTTGGTCTTAACTTTACACCCACAAACAAAAAGGAAGCCTAAGGAAACAAAGTAGCGTCCGGCGAGCAAGGCCAAAGCAACCCTTAATCAAAACAAACAATGACAGGTGGCCTGATCAATTGGTTGGAATTGAACGCCGCTGGGCCCGCGACCCAGGGGGGCCAGGCAGGAAACGGCGTTGCGGTTAAGATTTTAACGCGAAACAATTGGCTCTTGGGAAGGGAAGAATAAAAAGGCGCTTAGACTTTTTGGCCAAGGATTCATTAATCGGCGATTGGATAGTCGGAGTTCGGATTATTGGAGTTCTGTACCGTAACAATTATTGATTGGAACGATGTATGCAAGGAGCCTGATATAAACGGAGATCTTTCGGTCCAGTGTCCTTCGGGTTTAACTTTTAAAATTGATCCCCTAGGGGGAACCAAACCGTCTCTTAACATTTTTGACCGAAGGGAAAACCAATACGTATTGTTTATCATATACTTCGTAAAAATTGAGATAATTAAAATATTTTTAACAATTCGGCCCTGCCGTTGGAGGATGAATCTTCCTGGATGAGGAACCTCCGCCGCAGGACCAGCCCAAGGGAACACCACCCGCATTGGCCCAGAGGACCTGAAAAACCAGTTTACAAAGTTCAATTATTCCAATGTGACCTTTCCCCTTGTATTGACCTTAAGACTTGACTGGCCGATAACAAAGTTGGAAATTTTATTGAAAACCTTCTTTTGTTGTTGGGGCATTTGAGACAAAACAATTGATTAGCTGAAAAGAAAGGTTTTATAGGCCATTTTTTAGAAAAGGCTTGCTTAATATTTAACTTTAGTCATGACATCACCTTGATAGTAGCCAAGGACTTACCAATCCTAGCTTACTCTTAAGGATTATTTTTAATATAATTATATTTTCTTCATTCAGGGGTAGTTGTTTCGGATCCTAATTAACAAAAACAAACAAAGTCATCCTTTTTATGATATATTTCCAAATAAAAAGAGGACCCCACCCATATTTGACTCACCACGATATCTCTGAATCAAAGGCGTTGGGGACTTGAATTTTGGTAGGAAATATTCCTCCGGGAGAGGCTATATTAAAAAAAAATAATTAGCAGAGAGGGTGTTTTAGTCAAATTCAATTCGAACATCAGGATTTAATAAAAGAATTAAACGGAAAGAAACCACCATACGGTATAACAAGTGAAATTTTAAAAAATAAGACCGATTTTAAAACAGTACCGAAACATTTTACGCAATGCAAGCGGTAACAGAGGTCGTTGGGAAGCTTAATGAAGGTTATGCCGTGGGAGTATTCCTGAAGGACTGCACCAAAATGATGGGATCCGTCAGGAGAATCAAAATCACCGACATAGCCCACCGGATTAGTAAGCGGGCAGGGCCGGCCAAGCCGAGAACTGATGACCGCTGGGAGCCGAAAAGGGCGGGAGACTGAGGCTCAAACAAGATCGGAAAGCGGGGGTATTGGGGAGGCCTTTCCAGCCAAAGTCGACAGCGCAGGCTGGATGATGATGATGATGATAAAAGGAGGAAATTAATTTTTAGGATATTAATTTAATCAAAATGCCGCGTATGACATGTTTTATGCGAATAGAGTAAAATTTTCTTTGAATTTATTAACTTTTATGATTATAGTGCGTTATTTATCTTGTCTATCTTTTACGGTTTTGGCAGGTTTGTTATTTAATCAAGGTTTATTTGGCGTTAATTAAAACGTCAATACAAAAGTTTTGAAGGACGGATTTGAAATTCCACCCCCATAAGGGGGGGTTTAGATACACACACAAACACAATATATATATGATTAGGTAATCTGAATTTTAACAAAATTAGCCACCTTTATATTTCTTTTCCCAAACCCAAAGGTTGGTTGGAAGAAATGCCAACGGCATTAAGTCCACCTTTGCACTTTCATTATTGTCTTTTGGGTAAAAAAGGATAAATAAAAATATAAATACGGAATATTGGTGGTTAAAAGATTTGTTTAATTTCCGGAAACAACCATCCCTGAATAAAAAATTTATTCTTTAGGAATGATAGGATTAGTGGAAGGCCGGCTAATAATTCCAAGGTGTTGTCGGCGACCAAGGATTTTAGAAAGCCTATTCTAAAAAACGTTCATCAATGATCTTGTTTCCAGCCAACGGATGATTACCCAAGCCAAAACAGAAAGTGGTTTCAAAGAAATTTCAGGTAATTGTTATCGGCCGGTCAAGTCCTATCATCATCAACAGCCTGTTTTAGTCCACTGCTGGACATAGGCCTCTCCTAACACACCCCTACCCATTAGGGGGTTTGGACCGTATCCCACCACGCTGGTCCAATGCGAGTTGGTGGGGGACCGACTTTTATGCCCATCCGACGCATGGGATCATCTTACTTTAGACAATTGGGTGATCCCCAAATTGCCCTAACCAACCAGGAAACAACAATTGAAAATTTGTTTCCCCGCAGGATCGGGAACCTCACGAACCCTCCGGTTTTAAAGCACACCGCCCATACCACTAGGCTACGGAGGCAACCGGTCAAGGGTCAATTATAAGAGGAAAGGCCGGTTATTCCATATATACTGTGGGTGGTAAATTACAAAATCTTAGTTTTTCCAACCATTGGAACTCTCCGGAGTAAGCGTCCCCCGCCAATGGATAAGACCTTGGTTTGGCTGCGGTTGTTCAGCCGGACGGGCCCACCGGATGGAGTGGTTGTTCTCCTGGCACGGGTATCGTTCTCCGGTCTCTATACCTTGGAAAAAATTACCAGCTATGATTATTAAACATCATCGACGACAAAGAAATAAAGCAGTTTGAATTATTTGAATCCTGTTCGATAACTAGCTGGTACTTGCAATTTCATTCAAGTGGTACACTGCGAAATTCTGCTATTTTTTTTAAAGTTACCATTGCTATTTGAGTAAGCTGTCTACCAGTAAAATCCCGACTAATTCGGACAAGTAGATCCAGAGATTAGCCGTATCAAAGAGACAGACAGACAAACATTTTAAATAATGTTTCGTAATATGTATCGGTTTTTAGAATGCATATAATGAACTATTTCAAACCGATTATTTTATTATTACGTACAGACACTCTAATTATATTTATTTGTATAGATAAAGATGTGAACGCAGGCTGAACCTTAAGGGATAGATTTATACTTAATCTAGATAATTCTATCCTTAAATTGGTTTTCAATAAAGTTAATTAAAAGCTAATTTAAGGTGATACAATGTGATTCCACACAAAAGTTATTAAATAAAAAAAAAATATTTAATGTATGTTAAACTTGACAAAGGCGACATGTTGATGAAATGAATAACTTGAAACATAATTAAAATAAAAAGGCATAAATCATTTAAATGGGCAAAACCTTTATACAATCTTGTGCTAAGAGCACGTAATCCCCATTATTTATTAAAATTTTATTAATAATTTTATTCATTAATTAATTAACCGGCCTTGTAGCCCAGTGGTAATTGGTTTGCTTTTAGAAACCGGAGGTCGGGTCCAATCCTGGACCTCAAACAAATTTGTTGTTTTTCCCAGTTTTTGGCGGTTTGGGCCGAGCACGCAATTGTCCAAAGAAGATCCATGCGTGGGGGATACGGTCCAAAACCCCCGGATAGGGGTGTATTAGGGGGAGGCCTTGCCAGCAGGGACTACCGGTTGATGAGATGTGATGATGATGATGATTAATAATTAACTGCCTCCCAGTCTAGGTGGTAAGGGCGTGTACTTTTAGGAAACCGGAGGTCGGGATTTTTATTGTTCTTTCCTAGTTTTTAGGGCCCAAATTCCCGGATTGTCTGAAAAAGGAATCCATGGGGTCGGATGGGTTGGGGAAGTCGGGTCCCGCCTGATCTCCGTGCCAAGTACTAAGGAGAGTAAAGGAAGGGTGGAACTCCGTTTGTGGTACTTCTACAAATAATATCTCCCTGCGGTTACTGATCAAATATAATCGACTTTAAGACATCAAATTGATATAATATTAGATGTTATAATATTTTTATTATATACGTACTGTCCCAAGATTTACGGCCAGTCTTCGAAGCCGTGAGGTTCCTTGAGACCGGCTCACAACCTTGTGGCTGTGACGATCTGAAAGATATTTTTATTATAAAATATAGATGGCGTTATACTATAATTATAGTTATGTATGCTAATATTAAAAAGAGAGTATTTTAATGTTTGTCCATCCATTATATTTACACAAGAAGTACTAGAGCGTTCACAAGAGATATTTTACCATTACATAGCTACATTACCGCTTAGTAATTTAGGCAAAAATCCTTGTACCCTTTGAATCTTTGGTAAAACCATCTCAAGTTTCAATAAATTGGCTATAAAATGATGTCATCTCTTTTAAATATTTTTATTATGGCATATATATTAAAAAGGGCCAACGCTTGAGGCTTAATTCCATATTATTTGACTCTCTTGGCGTTGTGGTTGGTGATTCTCAACAAAGTTGCCGGAGCCGGGGATTCACCAGGGAATAAATTGTGGGATAATATAAAGGTTTTCGTTCTGAGTGTTTGGTAAGGTATATAATATGTATTTATTTATTTAAAAAGAAAAGTTCTAATATTTATCAATAAGTTTCGTTTCATTATGTTTGGTTTAGTTTTAAAGATAAATTACAACTATTAAAAAATATGTACAAATTGTAATAGTGATGTATCTAATTAATTAAATATAATTGGTTGCTTTTAATATATTTGGTAATTCTTTTCGCATTTTCTATATTTAATTTTTTTAAAAAATTATCATATTTTAAAAGGTTATTTTAAAAAAAAAAACCTTAAAAGAGAAAAAAATTGTTTTACTTTTTCTTTTAAAAAGTTATGCACTGATAAAGAATACAACTCCACTTTTATGCTTAGACCATTTCAATATGATTTATCAACTTTTTTTACCTTTATTTAAACTAATAAAGGATTCGGCAAAGTTCAAAGGGCGATAAAAAGCGCAAGGCGTTTGCCCGATAAAGACGCTGGAAATGCTAAGCCGCTTTGTTCTTGGTTTTTTTCAAACCTGAACTCAATAATATTTTCTAATATTATCACAAACAAATTCCAACGGATAGCACAAAGGTATGACCAAAGGTGTGGCCCTTTAAAAATATTGATTTGGTTTAGAAGGTTTTAAAGAGTTTCAAAATTATCATCCCGGTTTCCAGTGCTGGACAAGGCCTCCCCGCTTATGTTTTCATTAGGAGGTTTTGGACCGTATCGTTCGTTTCAAAACGCGCGGTTTGGGACCGTTTTTCACTGACCATTCGACGATCGATCATCTTTAATTTTCGGACAATTAAAGGGATCCCCAATTTTGCCTAAACCAGAAGAAAAAAAGGCAACATGGCTTTTTTTTTCCGCGGATTCGAAACCACAACCTCCGGTTTACAAAGCAAGACCCAATACCGCTATACCACGGAGGCGGTTGTGAGTGAAAAGGGTATTTAATCAAATTAATTCATATTGGTTATATATAATTAAATACTCACAAGTCAACGCCAGTACGGGGCCTTATTTCAGGCATAACATTGCGTTTCATCAAGCAGCAGATCGTCTCCTCTCCACCATCGGAAGGGCAAGGCTAGTGTAAAAAAAAGTGTAAAATTTAACGCTATTCTGATCAAAACGAACATATGGAATAATAAACAAAATGGCAACCCACGAGTCTTTTTAGTTTATAACTTTCAATATTATCTACTGTATCTATTGTTCAGCCAAATTGGAAAAAGAATTGACGCCGAAAAGTTTAATGTCAAACACTTATAGCCCAAGAGGGAGTCTTTCCCAAGGGACCGCTTGCAACCTTTCAAACCAATAGCCTGTCATCATTTATCACGCCTTTGTTAGACCACCGCTGGACATAGGCCTACCCCAATTCCACCCTCCATATCCATTAGGGGTTTGGACCGTATCCCACCACGATGGTCCAATGCGGGCTTGTGGGTGGGACCGACTTTTACATGCCCATCCGATTTTAATTATCTTTATTTTTCAGACAATTTCAATCGGCTTAAATTGGTTCCAAACAACCAGGGAAACAATAAATGAAAATTTGGAGTCCCTGCAGGATTCCCGGAACCCACGACCTTCCGGTTTCAAAGCCAACCGGCCTATATCTAGGCCGGGGAGGCAGTTAAAGCCTGTAGAGTACTTGGATTTTGCCGCCAATTAATTTTAAAATTACGGTTTTTACGTAAATGATTCTAAATTGGTTGAACCAAAGGTATTTATTTACGAAATAAAAATAAGTTTATACATTTATAGATTGTTAAAGCATACACTTTTCTTAGTTTCTTGTCACAAAATTGTTATTGGCCGTGTCCGTCCATCGGTAAACCTTCTGTTGGCCTCCCCTGAAATTTTTTTCCGCAAAGGGACGAGCGGGTGGAGATACTTTGCCAAAAAGCCTTTTATGGCGGAAGAAGGCGTGAATTAGGGAGGCCGGGTCCAGCAGTGGACCAACACAGGCTGGCATGGAATAAGACGATGGAAAACGTGTCCCACCGGATTGGATCACCCCCGGGATCAACGTTGTCAAATAAAAACCCAGTTATATTTAAAATTTCCTTTTCTTAAGGTTTACCTTACCTGGGGAACCCGATGATATTTCTTAAATTCATTCACCGGACCGAGTTCAAAACCTTTGCACGTTCCCGGTTTTTCCTTTTTTCGTGCCATGCCTTTGAAAAACAGTCACTATTTTATACATATTGCGTCGATGCAAGAAAATCTCTGTAAATATAAACACTATTTACTAAAAAAGTATCAAAGATTCGAAGCGCTTTCCTTGCTTAATGTCAATTTCCTTTTGCAATAAGACGTTTTGTTATTACAAAAAAAAAGCGATGAGTTTTTAAAAGAGACTATTACTCTTTTAATGAATATATTTTACCGGTGTTTAGGTATAAGTTCAATTTATATGGTGAGGAGGCTGGAAACCTATATTTTAACAGGGAACGATTGATGAGCCATTTGGTTCTAAAGGAAATTAGGCCATCTCCAATTACATTGGGAGCCAACATTTAGGTGGAAGTCCCGTCAAACCCGGGGGTCCAACCCAAGCATTAGCTTAAAGCAGAAACAACAGACAAGAGAATTTCAAAAAAGTGAAGTTTGTTATATATGAATTGATTATAAAAACCAAAGACTAATTAAAAAACGTTTACCAAGTAACAAAAAGAAACCCAATTTTATTTCTTTTGGTTTATTTTTAAATTTTGTTTAAAGTTAAGACTGGAGACCTTTCCATTCTTTCTAGACAGGTTGGGGTAATTTTGAAACAAATTTTACGGTTCATAAGATTGGAAATTTACCAAAATTTATTTTGACTTTGCTAATCCAATAAAGGGGATTAAAGTTTGTTTCCATATTCAACTTTGTTCATCGGATATGTAAATATCGCCCCCCCAACCCGCATTGGAACCAAAGCGGTGGGATAACACCCAAACCCCTAAAGGGATATTGGGGAGGTCTATGTCCAGCAGTGGATTATCAAATGTTGATGATGATGATGGTGATGGCATAATATATCTTACCTTCCTTAGCAAGTGTTACCGTTGCTAGGAATAAAAACAAAGCAGCCTGGATCATCATATTTGAACAGGGCATTGTGGAAACCAAAGGCCGGAAGATCAAATTGCTTTTAAATAAAAATAACTTCTACGATTTATCTATTTCCAAATCTAAAATTATTTAAAAAAAAAAAAAGGGTTGTAACCTAAATTTTAATACCTTTTTAACTTTTACGCATGCCTCCAAGAGAAGTAATTATTGTATTGAAGAAAACGATTAATTAAAACCCTTGCACCTAAAAAGCTCCCTCTCAGCAAAAATCTACGAAATTGGCTTAAGCCTCATCTATAAAATTTTCCAAAACTCAGTTTTTAAGTAGGGATTAAATTTTTCCAATTATTATTGTTTTTAACAACAACCTATTCATTCCGTTTTATAATGTAAATATTCAAAAGTAACATCAGACTTTTCCCTTGTTATTTCCATCTAAAAGTTTAATTATCAGCGTCGGTTTAAAATGAAAATTAATTGTTATAACTTGGCATGAATTTTATTTGATACATTAAGAACTGATTTAAAATCTTGAAAATTACGGAAAACCGATAACGACTACCTAAATAATATATATTTAAATATACCGACAGAATAATGAATGACCGGGTATAACTTGGTTTTAGTAATGAAAAAACACGAGTATATATTAACCAAATACGGTGTTTTTATAACGTGTTTAAGAATTTGATTGATGATATTTTTCAGCATTATTTACTTAGTATAGAAATCCGACAAAAAATAAGCTATGGAAAATTACCATGTTTTTACTGCATACATTTTTTACAACTATAAACATTCTAGATATTCGCTGATCTAAAGGTCAGTAAAAGATTAAGTCTTATGACGGCATATTCGACATTCAAATTGAGTTTAGTTTAAAATTCAGTAACTTTAAATTTTTAAATTTATGCATCAATATTTCGTGAACCTTGAGAAGGAATAATGATTAAAGTCGAATTTTATGTTTATTCTTTGTATTTTTAAAAGTAATAAAATCCTTGCCTTATTCTTGTTTCTGTATTATATAACAAATGCTATAGTTTCTATGATCGGATTATTTTTATACTTTTGCACAAAAGCCTTTAGGGTTTTTTTAAATCTGACAAAAAAAATTAAACATTTAAAAAAATAACTTTAACCTTTAAAAAGGAATACTTATTTGAAATGAAATGTAATTAAATTATTTAAAAACCATTGGCATTGGACCATTGGAATGCTAATATTATTAAAAAAATAAAATGAATTCCCAGGAGGTTGAAAAGGAGGGGTTATATTTATGAAAAAAATTAAAAAACACATACGTTTCGAATTAAACCTCCTTCTTTGGGAAGTCGGGGTGGCCAGGAGCGGCTTAAACAGGTGTATTGTTACTAACTATTTTTATCAAAATGTTGGTCTAGACAAGGAATTTTTTAAACGCATTTCCTTCTGTTAAAGACTTTCAAACTAAAGGTTCCCTCAATGTTATATCAACAGGTTTTTTGGACGGGTATATTAAAAAACGATTTTACTTTTAAATAATATATATATATATATATATTTATATTTTTACCTGGTTTGTGGACCGGGTGTGGGATTATGATGAACTTGGTTTTTACCCAAAACAAAAACCCACCAACCCACCAACCCGATTGGACCAGCGGGTGGGTACGGGTCCATAAACCCCTAATGGATAAGGGAGGGGCCTGGTCCCGGCAGTGGACTTAACATGCTGATGATGAGCTGTTTTGGCTGTACATGCCAGAAAAAGGTGCCGATGGAGATTTTTTTCTTTAAGGTGACATTAATTTTGGTTTTGAAAACCAAATGATCCTTTTATATATAATAAAAGTTAAGCCTATACGTTGTTCTAATTAATCAGCAATATTATTGTTAAATTTAATTTAAATCCATCATGTAGCTTTTGAATGAAGAAGTAGCAACTACCTTCCTTCTTCCTCGTAACTGTTTTTTATAATTTTCGATTAAGTTTTACGCTGGGCTCAACCTTAAGAAATAGATTTAAACCTGTCTTACAGAATTGAACTACTTGAATTGGCTTATAATAAAGTGCTCGAGGGTTTATTACACCATAATTATCAAAAACCAATTACGTCCGGAATTATATTTTAAATTTAAGTGTTAATGAAATAAAACCGTCTCTTAGCCCCAGGGTAATGGCGTGTGCTTTTGGAAACCGGAGCCGGGGGTTCGAATTTGCGGAACGTAACAGATTTTATTTGGTTTCCTAGAAGGGAAAATGGGATAACCAACCGTTTAAAGGGGATGGATCCATGCGTCGGATGGGTGGCCTGTAAAAAATTGAACCTTATCGTGTCGGTTATCCGTCCCTTCGGAAGTTGAGATTGAAAAGGAAGAGGACCTGGTGCACACTTTGTGTACTTAAAATTCCCGCGTTTTGGCTGATCGGGCCGTAACGGAAAAGCCCAAGAGGCCATATTGCAAATTAAAATTATTGAAGCATAAAACGATGTCTAATGATATCCGGTTTGAGCCTTAACGGTTAAAAAACTGGTATTTATAATTAATTTGATGAATTTAAAGTCGCAAGTTTCATGATAAATTTGGGGAAAGCTAAAGATAATTGCGGATCTTGTTTTTACCCCAGTTTTATTTCTTAAAAAACTTGCTTTTTTTTCTTATCATCCCTTGCCATCTTTCCAGGTTATAATACCAATAAAGTCCCTTAATTCGGTTACGGCGGTTCCAAATTAGACATCAACCAACTACACAGAAGATATTATAGCCGGGGGTAACACCAAATGCATTCCCTGTTCCTTTATACACTTGTAGTCTGATAGAACCGAAAACCGATACGACTGGAAAGATATCAGGCGTAGGACCAACGTTTTAAACGCCCGTACGACGCAGGGATTATTTTAATTTATAACCAATCAGGTGATCAGCCCGCATTCCCCCAACCGACTGGGGAAAAAACAATTGTTGGTTCAGTCCCCGAGGATTCGAACCAACGGCCCAACCCGAGGTGTGGTCCCTTTACAGGGGGACCCTGCCCGGGGATGCCTTATTTTCGCCGCGAAGCAGCAGTGAAAAACACCAATGTGTTACCGTTTTAAGGGCACCAGCCAGCGTTTTTACCCGGGTAAAAGAGACGTAATTTAGCCTCACGGGAAGCGCGTTGGCGATACCACCGGTAATTCCTTCATTGGCGTCGGTGACCATTTCCATCGGTGGTAGTCTTGACTGTCGTCCTGTCCGCGATGCCATAAAAAAAGAAATTAAAAATACTTTTAAGTTTTGTAATTAATTTTGATTGGATTTGGTTTTCCCTTACCCTGCCATTCTGGCCCAGATTATCGGCGGTGGTGAACCAAAAACGGTTTTACCGGAAGAATTAGCGTCTTAAGGTCCACTTCAAAAGAGGAAACAGTTTCTTTGATAGAAAGGGCAACAAGAGCCACCACTTGTTTTAAGACGCCCGTCTAAAATGGTCTTGATTTCCTTTCTTAACTTGAAGCAGGATAGGGCTTTCCTTAAATGGTATTCCCCAGGACATTTACTTTATTTTGGATTAACTGGGTTGTAAAGCAAATAAAAAATTGGTTCTTTGGCAATGTTATGTAAAATTAGTAATAATAAACTAAGAATTTGGACAACCATACCTTTTAAACAAACCGGTTCAGGCGCATCACAAATAAAAATGAAGTCTTATTAACTTTATATAATCATTACAAATAAGCGAATTTTATTTCAACAAAAGACAACAAAAAACAAAGTGAATTTTTTAACAAAAAAACCTTGACCAACTTTAAACAACATGCCTTCCACGAAACTAACCTCGGTGATTTTGCCACCGTTTTTAATTCTTTTCTTTCTTTTCCAGGGTATTTAATAAAAATATCGGAATATAGCGTGTTTTATATACAAAAAGAAAAAAAAATCATCAAACAGCCTTGTGTATAGTCCAATCTGGACATAGGGGCCCTTCAAATTAATAACACCTATTAAAGGGTTTTGAATTTGGGTTTCCCAAACAGCTGGTCCAATGGGTTAAGGGTGAAAAATAAAATATTAAATTTTTCAAACCTGCACTGTGGAAATGAAATATACCCTCATTGAATTTTCAAATTTAAGAAGTATTATTTATATATATATATATATATATAAATGATTCCCACCTGTTATTTTACTTCGTCACGATATCTTCTAAAAACCATAAAGGGAAAGCGATTGAAATTTGGTAGGGGAAATTCCTTTGCCGAGAGAGGCCAGCAAAGAACGGATTTTTTACGAGAGAGCGGGATTTTTTACCCCCACCAGGGGGTCGGGAGGGTTGCTTGTTATACAAAAATAGAGGTCTATTCATAGGTTGTTGAGGCCCAAAGGATTCCAATTTTATCGAATGATGGGATTTTGGGTCCAAAATTATTTTATTTATCAATTATCTATTACGTAACACAATTATTAAAAAAAATGGGATCCATAAAGTTTTTTTATTAATGTTTATTACCTAATTTAAAAAGAATGAACAAAATCGGAGCACTGGGAGCGGAACAACAACAGCGAAAAGACATACGCTCTGAATTGAGTTGCTGATTCTTTTTGGAAGTCGATCAAAAACTAAAAATAAATAATAGCTTTGCCCCGCAGAACAACCCGCGCAGTGATCGCAATAACAGGGAAGATGGGCGCTAACCCCCTTATTCCCTATTAGGGGGTTTTTGGACCGTATCGATTCGAACCCACGACCTCCAGTTTCCAAAGCAAGCGCCCATACCACTAGGCTACGGAGGCAGTCTCTGGTTTCCCTTCAACACGTATAAATCTCTCGCCTTTTCGGAGATATTAAAACTAGTAAATCACAACATAAGAAATTTTTGCCAAAGCAATGTTAAAAATTGTGAAAACAGTAAGTTTTTAAAAAACACCCTGACGTTTAGTCGGTAATAAATATTATAATTAACGCGAAAGATCCGTAAGAAGTGGATTTGGTTACGATATTTATAATGATATAGTAAATAATATAATATAGTATTATAAATTATATTGATATACAAGAATACATACCGATGATAAAAAGTAACATACACTAGCTTTCAACTGTTAATACTAAACTCATTCTAGGATAAGAACAGTAAAAGGTTATCTTTAGTGCATTAAACGTCGATATCGACAATAGTGTTACAAAATAAAATGCAAAAAAAGTTATAAAAAATCCGTTTTAAATGTTCAATTTTACAACACGTTGTATAGCGGCACGAACGTAAAGTTTTTTTTATTCAATTAATAATCTGTGCGAAGTTATTCCCGTTTGATAAATCCAATAGACGTGTTAACTTCCAGCGTCGAAGGTCAATACTGACCGGCTCAGTGTTGGGCCTAAATCATCGATGGCTGTTTGAGATTGGCATCTATCGATTCACATAATATCGATATAATCATTATTGTCTGTTTAATATAACGAGTACACTCCTAGCTGTTGGGAAATATGGGGCCTAGGTCAGTTAGACTTGGCACTTTTGTGACCATCTTCGCAAAAGAACGAGGTACTAAATTCTGGGCGAGTTTTTTTCTTAAATTTCCTCGTTGTTTAGCTCCTAGAGCTCAAATTTTGATCATTCTTTTTATTAATTTTATGATATTGTAATTGACATTGAAGAAATTAAAAAGGTTACGGCGTCAGAAATAGCAACCTCGTCAGATTAAATTGCGAACGCTAGCGTTGCCACAAAAGTTCGACTTAAATTATGTTATTAGAATTGGATACCAGTATTGCCATTGTCTATGGGCGTCGGTGACCACTTTCCATCAGGTGGCTCGACTGCTTATCTGCCTGCGTAGGCAATAAAAAAAAACTTTCTTTCGATACGTTGTCGATGTTTTCGTCATTGTCGATAGCTACAGTTAGGCTATATGATTCCCATACAACGGAGCAGCTTTTATTTATTATATTAATGCCAAAGAAATAGATGTATAATGCACCAATAGTTAAATTTTTATAAAATTTTGCAATAAGTCTCCTGTGAGACGTCTGCTTAAAACCTTTTAACCGAATGAAACCGAAAACCGAACCAATGACCGCAAGAAAAACCAACTTCATTTGTTTTATAAAATATAAAAATGAGAGTTTCGTGGATGATATAGACGATGGTCTGTTCGTCACAAGATCTTTGTCTAGACTCTCTTTGCTTTGCGTAACTTTTACAACCGTTAAAGTGTTTTAAAATAATCACGCCCATCATCGTTGTCAAATTTAATTTAACCAATTTAGTAAACAATTTACGAAAACAAAGTCATTAACGCCAAAAATTAGCCCACTCTTATTGGCTAGACAGTGCGTGGGGATTCAAAATGGCGATGGTTTACTAATAAGAACGCGTTCATTTATATGCCATTAGTGTTTGACATTAGATTAGAAGCTGCAAATGGCTAAGACAATTGTATTTATCGATAACACTATACTACATCCCTATTAGTTAGTTTATTCTTTAACATCTGACATCCAATAAAGGTTATCTTTGGTTCCGCGGCCATGATACTTAAACTTTAAATTAATGATGCTACATTAAAAGAATGTGGTTGCTGAATGATGCGCTTGACAAGAAACAAACAAGTTTATCAAGAGCATAGGCGAGCAAAAATATTTACCCAGAAGACATTAATGATCTGTAAAATAAAAACTTACATAATTGTACTTTATTAAATGGTCTATAATAAAGTCAGCGAGCGCATATATCTACGTTTTAAGAATAACCCACAATAGCTATTTTAATGTAAAACATTTTTTAATTGCAATGCAGCATATTCAAACCCTTTTTTAAGGTAATAAAAAGTCATCATCATCATCAGCCTGTGTCGGAGATAGGCCTCCCCTGATGCACGCCTTCTCCGTTATCATTATCCACCACGCAGGTCAATTAAGGTATTTATGCGACATCTTTAGATGTCAAATCTAGAAAGATTTTGAGGTCATTATATATTTTTTTCTTACAAGGAGGGTAAAAAAAATAGTGAACTATTTCTAACCCTCCTTGTAAGTGTAAATACAAACCAAAGTAATACATAGTAAGATCGCAAAATACCAAAATGTTAAATATAAATAACAATTGGTGATTGATGACTGATACACATTTTGCTATGAGATTTTAATATGAAAAATTATAATTATTATCTTATTAATATGTTTCATACTACATTAAATAAATGATCAACTCAAACTTAATACTCGGTGTTTCCATTTTATTTTCTAATTATTGCCGAATAATGAGTGAAATGCAACTAACTTCAGTATTTTAAGGAGTATTATATTTGATCATGTGAGTTGGCCGGAAATTCAGTTTCGGTCGGACTCTACTTTAAAGATATCACAGATTTAAAAAGCGGGGCAGAATTCGTGAGGCAGCTCCGTGCCGAGAACAAGTTGTTACCTGCTTATATTACGTAAAATAGTTTTACGCTGTTTGAAGTTGGTCCTACCCTCACTGTGAGGCAGATCCGCCGCGAAGTGGGCGTTGGGGTCGTCACATCCCTACGCCAGAATATGTCATAATGCTGCCGCCAAATCGCGATGCATCGCTTGCGTCATTATTTTTTTTAATAGAGGCATTCAATATCGGGTCAATTTTTAAAAATCCGTTTCAACACGAAACAACGAATGCTTTTATTCATAAAAAAATAAAAGATAATCGTGACAACTGAAACTTTGGAGAAAACTCGAGGAAACTGAAATTAGGTAACTTGGTATGGTTGTCTGAACTAAAATCTACTCTAATCTAAGCTCTTCACTGCATAGTATAAAACAAAGTCGCATTCTCTGTCCCTATATCCCTCATCATCGTCAGCCTTTGATAGTCCACTGCTGGACATAGGCCTCTCCTAATACACCTCTATCCATTAGGAGATTTTTGGACCGTATCCACCACGCTGGTCCAATGAGGGTTAGTGGGTGGACCGACTTTTACATGCCCATCCGACGCATGGATCATCTTACTTTTCAGACAAATGGGTGATCGGCCCAAATTGCCCTAACCAACTAGGAAACAATAATGAAAATTTGTTTAGTCCCACGCAGGATTCAGAACCCGACCTCCGGATTCCAAAGCACACGCCTATACGCACTAGGCTGCGGAGGCAGGCCTATTCCTATGTATGCTTAAATCTTTCCAAACTACGCAACGGATTTCGATGCGGTTTTTATTGATAGAGTCATTGAAGAAAGGTTTATATGTAAAATTAATATGTAATCGTCCCGTGCGAACAGGGGCGGTCGCTATATTATAAAGTTAGCGTATACTGATCTGATTGATGAGCAATATTATTCTTAAATTTAATTAAATCCATCTGGCAGCTCTTGAATAAAGGTAGCAAACGACCTCCCTTCTTCTGTTCCTTCTTCCTGGTAACTGTTTTTTATAATTTTCTGACAATTATTTTAACGCTGGCTCAATATTAGGAGGTCGATTCAAACATGCTTTACATAATTGAACAACTTGAATTGGCTTATAATAAAGTCCGCGACACATATCTGTGATATACATTAAGAAAAAATTACTTAAAAAAATGTTAAAATTTTGTAAATATAACTTCCGAATTCTATTTAATTATAGTGTTAATGCAACGAAACTGTCTCCGCAGCCTAATGGTACGGGCGTATGGTTTAGAAACCGGAGTGCGTGGGTTCGAATCCTGAACGAATGCAACAAATTTTATTTCCTAGATGGTTAGGGCAATGCAGCCGATGATCCATACGTCGGATGGGCATGTAAAAAGCCAATCCCGTCGTGTCGGTTATCCGTCCCTTCGAACTATGATAGTGAAAGGAAGAGTGCACCTTTCTGTACACTTGTGCACAATAATATCTCCTACGCAATTGGCTGTTCTGTAATATAGATCTGCCGCCGTAATCGGAATAGCCTAGGAGGCCATCATAATGCAATGCTAATTATTGAAGCATAGAACGATGTATCATAATATCCGGTTGGAGCCTTACCGGTTTTATCTGCGGCCGTGTTGTTTGCTATCTTATATTTTATTGCTGTTATAACATTTTTATGTACTAGCTTTCGCTCCCGGCTATGTCTGCGGACTTAATTCAATAACAATTTTACACGGTGTTTGTTAATTTTTATTTAAACGAATTGAGGTTGACCAAAATATATTTTGTAAACTCTGCGATTCCTTTAGCTCTTCTTACTCTATAACATAAATTTCCACGTTATGTTTTCGCATTAATTTTGATTGATTTCTTTTCCTTACCCTTGCCATTTTCCCAGATTATCATGGTGCTGTTAACGTGAAAAACGTTTTACGTATAGAGACTAGCATCTTATGTCCACTTCCTAAAGGGTAAACTGTATTCTATTGATAGATAAGGCAACATTTAGAGGCACTGACTTGCTATAATGTCGCCTGTCTAATATGGTCTTGACTTCACTTCTACTTGAAGCAAGATAGGCTACGGCTATAAATTTATTACCCCACAGATTCGAACCCATTAACTTTGTTTGTAAAGCAAAGTCACATGGTTGTTCGGTCTGTAATGTTATGTAACATTAGTAATGTAAACTAAGAATCGACAATTGATACTAGACATCAAACCGTTCTATAGCGTATCGTATATGTATAATAAAGTCTTGTTAAGTTATATAATCATTACACATAGGCTTACATTTCTATACAAGACAAGTGATTTCTACCATTTAATATATTTATCTACAATATATAACAATGAGCGTATTTATATGTTTCCGACCCTTTGAATTATACTTGCTGCAAATGGACAATTATTTTGTAAAGAACTGTGTTTTTTGTAAATAGATTAATTTTTAAAAAGAAATACCCTTTAGAGGTAGACATAAACTATATTCTACATAATTGTACTTCTTGAATTAGTCTACAATAAATTCCGCAAGAACTTATGTCTCTGTTTTTAGACCACCAGAAACCCACAATGAGCGTTTTAAAGTAAATTTTAACATTGAATCCTCTCAGTTAAGCTAACACAGTACATATTTGCATAAAATTTAATTCATTATATCGTTTTTATTTTTTGTTCATTAAACATGATATACACGACATTTTTATTAATTATTTACCTTGAAAGATATAAGAGATTTAAAAGTCGGTGGCAGAAATCACGGGTTACTTTCGTGCAGAGAGAATATTGTTTAAAGACTGTCAAATTTTTAGTAAAAATTTCACTTGTCTTATATTGAAATGTTTATACCTATGTGTAATAGTTATATAAGTTAACAAGACTTCATTTTATATTATGATGCGCTGTAGACCGGTTTGATGTAAGGTATCAATTGTCCATTCTTAGTTTACATTACTAATGTTTTATAACATTACAGACCGAACAACCATGTGACTTTGCTTTACAAAGTCGTTGGGTTCGAATCTGTGGGGAAAAAACTTTATAGCCTATCCTGCTTCAAGTGAAAGTGAAAGTCAAAGTAAAATATCTTTTTTCAATATGGAAGCATTACACTTTCTTATTGATAGTCAAATAACTGCCACCCGTTCGGAAATGAGCCTCTGACCTGAGAAGAACCGCGTAAGAAACTCAGCGGCCTTTTTCCTTTTTTTTACTTCTTTAAAGTAGCCCGGGCGACAGTTCATTACAGGGTGTGTTATTTAAGTAGTCGTTACAACAATATTCTTTACACATTGCAGTTTTAACTCTATTTAAAAGCTTCAATCTTCAATGTGTGTTTAATTAACCAACTAGATTAACACCATCTTGGCCTCTTGTATTGATAATGTGTTTGTAAATTGTAGTAGAGATCGGCCGTCTTAAGCGGTATTCGTTCAGATCATAAAGCCTTAAAATACAGATCCTTTAGTACTCTATAAATAATTCCTATCTTGTATAGACCTATTACCAGGAACAGAATTAAACAATTTAAGTGATCATGTAAAAGCTAAGCCTCTAAACCTAAAATTGACTTTGGATCTTGATGAAGACTTTGGAGCATTCAATATTACTTCCAGTGAATACAACTGTTTTTTTACTAAGAAAGTTATTACAAGCAATAAAACTGAATTTCAGTGACTGGGCTACTATGGGAATTAGGCTAGCAGGTTTGTTATATCTTGCACGATCAAAATCTAGATGCAAAATTCCATAACTATGTGAGAACATACTCAAAAATATTTAAACAAGTTTGTGTGATGGCTAAGGCAATGTATTTAAATCAAAATAAAGTCATCCTCTAATAAAATCAAGACTACTCGCTATACATATTTGAAAATATTATGTACGCGTTAAAATATTCATATGTTTGCTAAAAAGATATTAGACCGCAGGGTCGAATTGACTAGAGCTACCCAGATTTAGACTGACCCGAACCAAAATCTTTAATGCATAATAGTATAAGAATGTATAATAAATTAAATGCGCCAAACACAACAGAATGATTCGAGCTTTCGTAAAGTTGTCAAAACAACGCTTATAGAAAAAGCCTACTATCCTATAATTATTTCTATTGCTTGGCGAATATTATACATTATTAAATAAAATTACTTCACGGATTTTATCGCGTTTATTTTACATTTTTAATTCCCGACGTTTCGAACACTTTCCAGCGGCCGTGGTCACGGGGTAGACTGAGATGTCATGCGTCTTGTTGCCAGTGATAAGCAGGTTTCCAGATCTTAGTTTTTTAATTATATTTAATCTGTCCCGACCTATGCAAAACGAACTGATTTTATCTTTACAGCCAGCAGTGGTATTATGCTTGGGTTTAAATTTTAATTTATTAATTATGGGATCCCAAGCAGTGGTAGAACCAACCATCTTCTCTATTGAAATTTGGATGTTTTTAATCTCAATAGCCTCAGAGGCTATTGAGATTAAAACATCAAATACCGCTGAAAGTGTTCGAAACGTCGGAATTAAAATGTAAAATAAACGCGATAAAATCCGTGAAGTAATTTTATTTAATAAAGCCTACTATCCTGTTTTAATTATATTGAGGACCATTATGTGAAATAGTTTATATTCTGCGCTTGCAATCCTGGTAACTTAAAAATGTATTGGTCAAATTTTGTAATACTAATATTTTTAAAAAAAAATGAAATTTCTTGCCAGTTCTTCTCTGGACGGGTCTGAGTTTGTGGACCGGTGGTAAATGGATAATTTTGACGTTCATAAGTGCTCAGTGAGCCTAATTTGAATAAATGATTTTGACTTTGATTTGATTTTGACTTTGAACAAACAAACGTTCCTTTACAACGTTTTTTAATTTATTTACACATAAAAGCTGAAAGTGAAGTCGAGACCATATTAGACAGGCGTCATTATAGCAAGACAGATCCTCTAAATGTTGCCTTATCTATCAATAGAATACAGTTTGCCCTTTAGGAAGTGGACATAAGATGTTATTATCTGTACGTAAAACTTTTTCACAATACTAACACCATGATTATCTGAGAAAATGGTGAGGATGAGAGAAACAAATCAATAAAATTGATGCAAAAACTTATAGGCCATTGGTTCGAATCCTGCGGGGACTCGACAACTTTTAAATGTTTTTCCTAGTTAGTTAGGGCAATGCGGGCTGATCACCTGATTGGCTGTAAATTATAATAATTCCTGCGTCGTACGGGCGTGTAAAACGTCAGTCGTACGCCTGATATCCTTCCAGTCGTGTCGGTTTTCCGTTGTATCAGACTACAAGTGTATAAAGGATGCAGGGAATGCTCCTGTGTTCTTACTACCTGCGTGCAATCTGATAATTTTAAAAATGAAATAAGACATATTAAAACTACGAAATCACAACATAAGTACTTTTTGCCAAAGCAATGTTAAGAGTTTAGTAAATAGTAAATATTAAGTAAAACACCCAGACTGTTATTCATTCAAACACATTGAGATTTAGACATATCCCATCTAAGTCTGTCCGTGATTATGGATGCTGGAAAGATTCCGAAACGTCGGGAATGAATAAAAAATTTTACGGGAAAGATCCGTTAATAGTTTCTTTAATACGATATTTATAATTATACAGTAAATAATAATAATAACATGATCCATGCGTCGGATGGGCATGTAAAAAGTCGGTCCACCTACCAACTCGAATTGGTCCAGCGTGGTGGCATACGGTCCAAAACCCCTAATAGAGGTATTAGGGGAGCCCTATGTCCAGCAGTGGAATATCACAGGCTGATGACGTACGTGTGTATGATGATATAGTGTTATAAATAATAATGACATATTAGTATGCATACCGGTGATAAAACGTAACATTCACTAGCTTACAACTGTTAATACCAAACTCATTCTAGGATAAGAACAGTAAAAGGTTATCTTTAGTGCAATAAACGTCGATATCGACAAGTGTTACAAAATAAAATCCGTTTAATTGTTCAATTTTACAACATCGTTGCATGCGGCACGAACGGAAAGTTTTTTTAATTCAATTATTAATCTGTGCGAAGTTATTCCCGTTTGATGAATCCAATAGACGTGTTAACTTCCAGCGTCGAAGGTCAATACTGACCGTCTCAGTGTTGAACCTAAACCATCGATGGCTGTTTGAGATTGGCATCTATCGATTCATATAATATCGATATAATCATTATTGTCTGTTTAATTTAACGAGTACACTCTTAGCTGTTGTGAAACATGGGGCCTAGGTCAGTTAGAATTGCCACTTTTGTGGCCGTCCCAAAAAAATAAGGTACTAAATTCTCAGCTTGTTTTTTGTTTCCTCGTTGCTTCGCTTCCAGAGCCCCGATTTTGATCATTCCTATATTTAATGATAGGTGCTGTGATCTCATTTCTTTTTTAATCGTTTTGTGATGAGTAGTTCAATTTATAATTAAAGAAATTAAAAAGGTTAGGGCGTCAGAAATAGCAACCGGCTATCAGCACTGTTTTTACTCCAATGACCGCAAGTAAAACCGACATCATTTGTTTTATAAAATATAAAAATAATAGTTTTGTATATCGATGATGGTCTGTTCGTCACAAAATCTTTGACTCAACTCACTTTGCTTTGCGTAACTTTAACAAACATTTGAAAATGTAAAAAAAACATATCTATTTAAACCAAAGTATAATTTCGAACTTTAACTGTGTCCTACAATAAAGAATGAAATTAAATAAAGTGAATGTCATTGGCAATTCAAGATGACGCAGGTCCACATTTTTAATGTCAGTTACTTGCATTAATTCCAAAGAAATATATGTATGATGCACCAATAGTTAAATTTTATAAATTTTTTCAATAAGTGTTCCGTGAGACGTCTGGTAAAACCTTTACTCCAATGACCGCAAGTAAAACCGACATCATTTGTTTTATAAAATATAAAAATAATAGTTTTGTATATCGATGATGGTCTGTTCGTCACAAAATCTTTGACTCAACTCACTTTGCTTTGCGTAACTTTAACAAACATTTGAAAATGTTTTGAAATAACCATAGGACCCATCGTCGAACTCTTATTTAATTTAGCCAATTAAGTAAAGAATTTACGAAAACAAAGTAAAATTTTAATTCAATGAATCAATTTTCCATTAAAAATTTTAAAAGGCATTCAAAATGGCGGCGGTTTACTAATAAGAACACGTTTACTTTATGCGCCATTAGTGTTTGAAAAAAGAATCAAATCATCAGTACACTACATCCCTATTAGTTGTTTTCTTTAACATCTGACATCAAATAGAGGTTATCTTTGGTTCCGCGGCCATGACACTTAAAATTTAAATTAAAGATGCTACATTAAAACAATGTGGTCGCTGTATGATGCGCTGACAAAGAAACAAACAAGTTTATCAAGAGCATAGGCGAGCAAAAATATTTACGTAGAAGACATTAATGATTTGTAAAATAAAAACTTACATAATTGTACTTTATTAAATGGTCTATAATAAAGTCCGTGAGCGCATATATCTATGTTTTTAGAATAACCTACAATAGCTATTTTAATATAAAACCTTTTTTAATTGTAATGAAGCATATTCAAACCTTTTTTAAGGTAATTAAAATCGTCATGATCCTGTGTTGGAGATAGGGCTCCTGATGCACGCCTTTTCCATTAGGGGGTTTATGGACCGTATCCCACCACGCAGGTCCAATGCAGGTTATCGAGGGGACCGAATTTTAACATGCCCATCCATGCCCATTTTTACACGATCCAAGCATGGGTCATCTTACTTTCAGACAAAAGGTTTATCGGCCCAAATTGCCCTAACCAACTAGTTTGTTGAGTCCCCACAGGATTCGAACCTACGACGTCCGGTTTACCACAGTAAGCTTAATTTAAAAAATTCTCCATTCTATATACATAAAACGTGTAATACATATGGCATTTTGATTAAATCAATACTAGTGTCCGACCGAACTTTCGGCCAAAATTGGCCGAAACTAAAACTGCGGCCGAAACTTGATTTTTTGCCGAAACTTTTAACGAAACCGAAACTGGGTTCAAAAATTGTCATGTTATCAAAATTAAACGATTTCGAAATTGAAACAAAATTGTAGTGAAAGTTAAGTGTCATTGCTTCAATCTTGGCCAGAGCAGTCGATTTTAGTTCAGACAACCATTCTAACTTGTCTAAAAGAAATTGATGATTCTTCTAGAACGACGGGAAGGGATCACAAATTTGTAAGAGACAATATATATACTCCTTCGTAACAAAAAACACTGGAAGACGTAATTCATACATTTATGTTAATAAAAGAAACATCGAATTTCTTTACTTTTTTTCTGATTTAGTCATTTGTTTGCTTTGTGTCGGAACGTGTTCAAATGGAGACATACCATGAACGGGCTTGTTATTAAAAACCTCTCTTAATAAAAATTAACCACGCAAGGGATTCATTGCAAATCGGTGGCAGGACGCTTGTCAATTTCGACAAGGTAGAACGAGCACGGACGACAAATATAGTTGCAGCCGTCCATCGACGTCAGCGTTCCAAGAAAAAGCTGAACTAGTTTTAATAATATTTTAAAAACTTTCTGTATCGTTTTGTAACAGTAAACGAAACATGGGTTCATAACTTCGATTAGGTGGCCAAACAGCAGTCTTCGCATAGACACGGCCATCATCGTCAATTTTCATACCGTGTCGTAATATTTTAGGACTCAGAAGTGATATTATTTATTAAATAACAGGAGCGTTGAACCTCTATACGACTTTAATTCCCGAGTACAGGAATTCCATAAATTATGAAAAAAAAAGAAAACTAAAAAAGGGTCGTGCTGTTTCATATTAATAACGCACCCGCGCATAGTTTGGCAGTAGCGATGGCCGCCATTGGTCAAGCCGGTGTTACTCTCTACTTTATGATCTCCCCTCGTACGTACCAATACAAAGAAAAGTATTAAAGATTTTCAAAATACCTATACTTAGATTTTAATGTAACAGTAATAATTAGTAATTTGTTTACTGATAAATGATACTCCTTTTGCGATGATAATTTAATTTGAAAAAATAATTGCAATATTTTAAATATAATATTATATTTTGTTATATAAATAATTTCATCATCAGCCTGTAGCCTGTAGTCTACAGCTGAAAGTAGGCCTCCCCTTATGCACACCTTTTTCTTTTATGAGGTTTTTGGACAGTATCACACAGATCAGAATTTCGCCAGAATCTCGTCTATTATTCAGCAGAGTGCACCACGAGCAGGTGAGGTTGGCTGGGGTTCCAAAGGTGTCGTTGTAAGAAATCGTGTGGTTAAAGTATGTTTTCTTTTACGACAGAGTAGTCCGGAAATGGTCGTATTGTATCAATTTTTGTTATTCAATAGTTTAGCTGTACAATATTCATCATCATCATCATCATCATCAGCCTATGACAGTAACTGCTGGACGTAAGCCTCCCCTAATACACCTCTAACCATTAGAGGGTTTACAACGATATTAAAATATACTACATTGCAATTTTTCTTGATTTATTCGCCGATTTTCAATGCGGTTGGACTACGTCTACTATTATGTGTCAGATTAAATAATAAATGAATGATCATATAAAGCGATAATTGTCGAAAAAGATTGGTTGCCTGTAAAATTGTTATACCGGCGAAAGTTATACGTGACAACATCTCTATTGGTAGTATTATTGTAATGTGAATATTCATTCGTATAGTAGAAAGAAGGATCAAATAATAAATAGTAAATATAAAAATAACTTTCACTTAAGCAGGCCAACTGCGCACGAGTAAGAAAGACGCGTGCCTCTCGCTTTCTCTTATGGTTGCTTATGAGGAGCGTTACGTGAGCGGCGCTGTGTCACAGTTTTCGAGGATGCCTATCTTGAACCAATTTATAAGACGTTGTCACGTCAAAATATGATTTATTTTAAAAATATAGGAATAATAACACAGTTCATCTAACATCATCTTTTATTACATCAAATAAATTATAAAATTCATAGACAATAATTATCATTTTGCATAAATTATCCATTAATCAAAAAGCGCATGCAACGCCACGGGGCGTCTAACCGATATTTTACGCAACACATCGATCTAAAACGGCTACCTACATTAACTTAAAGCTTATTATTCATAAAATTCACTTATTCTAATTAACAGCGGAACAATCTGTCGGAAACAAAAATGCAATTCGCCACAATATACTTCGTTCTACTGTCAACGACGATGTTTTCTTTTTTCTGTGTCGTTTAATCGAAATTTACAATCTATTCCGATCATTTGACATGATGAAGTTTCCGACAGATTCTCCCGCCTTTTACATTACGTTGTTATTAAAACTTTAATACTGTCAATATAAATGTATAATTAGGTCGACAAATGCGTTGTTTACAATGACAAAGCAAGGAATAACACCATAGCGGTAGGCAATAAATAGAAAAAGGAATGCGTACATAACTCTGAATAATGTTATATTTTAACTACGATCTTATCCTATACAATCGTGTTACACTTACTAATTTACAATAGCTAAGCCTACAGCTTGATTCTAGCATCGGAACGGCAATAAATATTGTTTTCATACATATGGTCTGTCGAAATATATTTAAAGAAAAAAGATATCTATTTAAAAACTATAATATCTCAGCTTAAATAAAACTGTCAGCCTTGCAATTAGCGTGTATATTCAATTTCATTTATTAAATCATAAGCAAGATTGATATGACAATAAACATTAATCTCATGAAACCAATCTCCAATAAACATTCGGAGAATGGATACTACCGATTAGTACGTAAAAATAACTTAAGTATTCAACAGAATCTCGACTTATAAAACTAAGTAATACAGCACTTATATAATAGCTACACAATAAACACGTTTAATTACATTAAATGAACACATACAAATGATATTTTCGATTTTATTATGAACGATTATAATTACGAATTTTCTTAACCCGGCGTCATGGCGGCTGAGTCGTAAGTTGTATGGCTGTCGAATAAGTAACTGAGGTACGGTTACAAGAAGAGATGAATTTAATTTTTCGTAGAATACCGTTTGTTGGTTTGTGAGAACCACACAAAGGTTCGTGTAGTTTTCCTCCAGCCCAGTGACCGCGGGTCAATTTAGTGACAGTTCACGTAAATAGTTCACTAAATACAGATACAAACACTATTTTCTATCATTGTAAAAATTGACAAAAGAAAATGTTTTGAAAATGCGTCTTATATCTAACATAAACTTTAACTTAAATTCAATATGTTGATTTTCATTCCGTTTGCACATTATTTATCCGAACGCAAATTAAATACGAATTAATTGACCAAGCGATAAAATAAAATCAGCTGTTTCACGTCCGCCATTTGTAATCACAATAAATATTAAAAAATATAACTTTCAATAGATAACTTTATAAACGTTGGTAATTACTGATACAGATTAATAATACATAATTATAGTGCGAAGCATACTGAATAAACTTGACTGCATTAGCGCCTAAACTAACACATTTTAATATCTAAATTTACTGAACTAGGGGCATATATTTCCGATGTTTTTCTATACTCGACCTAAAAAACATATATTATCTATTTGAACCGAAGTATCATTTCGAACTTTAACTGTGTCCTACAATAAAAAATAGAAATTAAATAAAAGTGAATGTCATTGGCAATTCAAGATGGCCGCGGTCCAAATTGTTAACGTCAGTTATAATTAATAGAATACACGATGTTATTTAATATTGACTGCTTTAATATTAAGAGTGTATGTGAGTTTATTTTTCTTTACTATAATATATATTTTTATTGACATTACACGTATTATTTTATTTTACTCTAGTACAGACATGTACAGGATTTCAACGCTTTCTTCTTCAATTACAATTTTCTGTGGCACAAAAAATGGCAAGGATTAAGTGAGAAAAGTTTTTCCTTCGTAATTTTTCGGAAGAATTCTTATTGATAATGCCCTCTCGAATAGCTTCAGTGACTATCTTATACAAGGACATTGACATTTTGACATTTTACATCAAAACAATAAAGTTTCATATTAATGGATGGCATGTAAAACGTCGGTCCACCCGCCAACCCGCATCGGACCAGCGTGGTGGGATACGGTCCAAAACCCCCTATCCATTAGGTATTAGGAGAGGCCTATGTCCAGCAGTGGACTGTTACAGGCCGATGATGATGATGAATAATGGATATGAAAATGTTACACTTAATACGATCGTTTATTAAGTTTTCCCGAATCATCTATACCAAAAGGACTTTTAAACGAGCGAAGTTGACTTTTTTTTTTTAATTCTGATAAATTTCTTAACTTTTAATACGGTCTCAATTCCACACAGTATAGAAGTTCTATCTTTACGAAAAGTTGTGAGAGAAATTTTAATGTGTAACAAATCAATAAATTTATTCGCTTTATTTTTTATAAATAATATATAAGTATATAAACGTGAGAAACGCCTATTTCTTCTATACAAGATGGATATCATTTTCATTTAATGCTCGCATCTTAAATCAGGATATTGAAAATATTGTTGTAATTTTTCTAGGGTTATTACAATTGAAAGAATTAACTGTATTAAGAACGAAGCTAAAATGAAAATAATACAAAAATACATTGACATACACGAAATTCTTTTAAAAAGTAAATGAATTTAATTAATATTCATATAAACAGTGATGGAGCATAAAAATTGAAGGACTAGCGCATTTAAATTCTAACATAAAATGTATATTGACTGTTTAAAAATGGTAAATATATATATGTTTAATTCGGTTTAAATTTTACGGTTTTAATCGCTACTGTATCTATGTATTTAGGCCGTTCCTACTTTCGTTAAGTTACATTTGAATTATTTATTACGTAAATCCATATACTAAATGATGATTATTTCGTTAATTTTTATATCACTCTAAAAGCTACAGATCATACATAGAGAAATGGCGCGTGCATTGCCAACCTAAGAAATATAAATAAACAAAACAATTTCGACATTTCATAAATAATATTTGTTAATCAAATATCGTCGCGAGATGGCGCTGTGGCTAATTTTATTGTCGGTTTTTTTTTCTAAATGATTATAAGAGAAAGCTGTCAATTTGTGGTTTTAAAACGTGTCTATGGATGGCTGCTGCGTTTTTAAGTCGTTTTCGATGATATCCGTCGACTATTTTGTATGTAGGCACCAGATTTTTCCGAGTTAATGCTGGAACGGCGAGGTCCTCGAGCACTTCTTGTTGCATGCGCATTTCCTCACGATCTCTATTTCTTTGGTGTAGCGAGTGCCGTCTTCGCATACGAGGCGGATCTGGAAAAGTACGAAAAATTGTGAAAATACTGTTGGAAACATTTTAAAAGGCGTCGGTGATGATAATAATAATTTCTATTGCTCACGCGAACACTATACATGATGAATAATAGGGTTTTCGGTGCCCTTCGAACCGGAACGCAGTAGTGTTTTCATAGTGCTGCTTTGCGGTGGAAATGGATACGATATTATACGATTTTCCGTAAAACGGAACGGCCGGTGTGGACTGGACGGGAATAGCCGAAGATCGGAGGCGGTGGCGTACATTAGGGTAGACCTATGTCCAGCAGTGGATCTGATCTATCACCGGCTAATAATGATGATGATAAAAATAACCTCAAATAATTTTAAATAAAAAGACTCTTACAGATTTTATCCCGTTAATTTTACATTTTAAATTCCCAACGTTTCGAACACTTTCCAGCGACTTCGGTCACGGGGTAGACTGAGATGTCATGCGTCTTGTTGTCGTAAAAGCCCTTTCATTCAATCAGTATTCGCATAAGCAAAAGAATCAAATCATTTTTCTCTAACGCCCACAAAGGAGAATAACTTCAATAAAGCATTTCAATACAGCACCTTCCTCTTCTTGGTGCGTCGCGGCCCACAGCACAGTGGCTTGGAGCAGACCCTGGCGTCGGGCCTGGCCGCGCACCGAGCGCCCCTCACCGGCCTGCGGCTTCGGCAGCCGCCCTCACTGATCACCTCTCGCGTCGCCTCCTGAACACGCACGGACACTTCGTAACTTATAGACGAACCACAAAAGAAAAGTGTTAGGACCACATTAAAACTAAAAGAGAGATAGAGCCGTGCTAAGAATATATTAGAACATAGCAGTGTTAGGACTATGTTATGCACGAACCGAAAGAGATATGGATCTGTGTTAGGGCTGCAGTAAAACCAAAAGAGATGTGAAGAAAAGATGGTGTTCAATTAACAACAAACAACATATGAATAAGAGCGCAGAACAGAATAGGAGAAAAGAAATAAAGGATGGGGTCTCTGCCAGTGGCGAACAGAGAAGAAACAAATCGGCAGTTATTAAATTAGTTAATTAAGAAAATAGTTTTTATTTAAAAATGTATTTGCGTATACGTTTGCGTTTAAAGGCTTCTAAATAAATAGCTGCAAATATAGTTTGACCAAATTAGTGATTTACGTAAAGGAAAGTTTACATCAATACTTATAGGTGCCAAATTGACTCGAGCACTCTTATTGGTCGAACATCGCGTGGAAATTCAAAATGGCCGCGGTCAACCAATTGGAACTCGTTCGATTTTGGCGCCATTAGTGTTTGATATTAGACTTTGTACACAATCTAGTTATCTTTGGTTATTTATCATTTATATGTTACACGCAAAAATAGCTTAATAATAATAATTTCCTGCTAGTAGATTCCGACTACGGCGGCCGATCTATGTTAGAGATCAGCCAACTGCGCGGGAGTTATTATAGTGCACAAGTAAACGCGCAAACACAGATGTACTCCCCCTTCCTAAACTTCATAGGCCAGAGGGACGGATAACCGACACGACCAGAGAGAGTTCAGGCGTAGACGGGCACTTGGCATGCCCATTAGACGCATGGACGATCTTACTTTACAGACAATCGAAAATTAAGTTTTCGCAAGATTCGAACCCACAACCGCCGTTTATTTTTAGCTCAAGCCCTAGCCTAGCCTAGTGCTATTTAGGATACGGAAGCAGTTAAAAGCAGTTTAATATACCTTTCGACAACCGCTGACGCTCGTGGCCGGCTGCGACGGTGGACCAGGAATCGACTGCTTGTTCGTTGGTGCGGCTGAAGAGAGTACAAATTGTATAATATTCATTGATTTTTCTCTATTTATATATAGGTACGGTCATCCAAAAATATGTCACAACAATTTCATATTTTTTCAACCCAACCGTCATTGTCACAGCTGGTCACATTTGCTGACCTTCTACCTAGTATGACGTCACATATTTTCATCGCTATCCTCATCGCTGCTGGACATAGGCCTTCTCGATTAGGGGGTTCTTGGACCGTATCCCACCACGCTGCTCCAATGCCGATTGGTGGGTGGACCGACTTTTTACATGTCCATACTTTTTACATTTTGCTTTTCAGACAGTTGGGTAATCGGCCCAAATTGTCCTAACCTACCGGAAGACAACGAAAACACGAAGTTGTTTCCTCGCGAGCTCCGGTTTATAAAGCAAGGACCGCTAGGCCACTATATTGATGTTACATACAGAGTAATTTATATGTATAGAATTACACTTTATTTATACAAAAAATATTGCCAAGCAGACTTTACGGTTTCCGATCCTTTGGATGATTTAGAGAATATACATTAGGCGAACTATTGTACAAAAGTGATAGCCATCAAAAGTAAGTAACAAGTGCTAATAATTTACATACATATCCATAGTATACATAATGATGATGATGGTGAGGTATACGCCCTGTCCATAAGAAAATAAATTCAATTATTGTAGTACGCCATAAATCCATCACTTTAACATCATTAGATGTTACCTCTCGTTCACCCAGTAATTACGCTGGCCACGGTGCCCTTCAAACCGGAAGACGGTAGTGTTTATACACTTGACGGCATAAATAGGCACCGCGTGGCACAACCCCAGACGGACCCTCATATAAAAAGGGTCATAAAGTTTTGCTCTAGTATAATAACTTATTATATTCACCTGGCGATGCTTGCACGTTGTTGATTGGTGGCTTCCTTAGTGGGGGCTTGTTCTGGACGATCACCGGTGTACCGCCTGTTTAATTTGATTAATTTTCATTAGGCATTATTAATTTCTATCTGAGGGCCCGATTGACGCAGTGGTTGGTGACCATTAAAAACATTGTCTGACGACCCTCTCAGCCTATCAGTAAGTGACCATGGCTGTTACGCCAAAGAATGTGGGTTCGATTCTAACATCGGATAAAATTTTGGGATGAACATACTGTTTGTCTTGTCTGGGTGTTTGTATCTATATCATCATCATCATCATCATCATCAGCCTGTGTTAGTCCACTGCTACACATAGACTTACCCTTATGCACGCCTTCTTCTTTAGGGGGTTTTATGACCGTATCCCACCACGCTGGTCCAACGCGGATTGACGGGTGGGCCGACTTTTTACATGACACACATTTCAGACAAATTGGGTGATCGGCCCAAATTGCCCAAACCAACCATAAAACAACGATAACACAAAGTTGTTTCCCCGCGGGATTCGAACCACGACCTCCGGTTTATAAAGCAAGGGCCAATACCGCTAGACCACAGAGGCGGTGTATATGCAATCTATGTTTATTTATTTACAAAATAAAAGCCAGTCTATGTGTTTATCAGTCATCTGGTTTCCATAGTACAAGATTTGCTTAGTTTAGGATCAGATGATGGTGTGTTAATCGTCCAGAAATGATAATGATGTAATTATAGTTATTAATTATATATATATATATATATTAGCTACCCCGCAACCCCACTTGTGGGTGGTATATCGTATTATCCGTTCTTAGCTGATCACTACTTGGCAAAAGGAATATTCCTATCAAATTTCAAATCGATACGCCTTATGGTTTTAAAGATATCGTGATGAGTCAATATATAGGAAGGGAATCTCTTATATATATATATATATGTAAAGTCTCACCTATTCCCGTGCGCAGTTCGCACTGTGCGCCCGCTGTTCCCACCCGACATTTACAGGTGTAGTCTGAGGGAGAGCCTTCTTCTCGCACGCACCTACCGCCACGGGCGCAAGGATTCGGCACGCAAGGGTCCTGAAAGGATATCAAGGCAAATGAGATTAAATAAGTTATTACCGCTTTACAATCCGGTGGTCGTGGGTTCGAAAGGTTTTTTTATCTGTCTGTCCGGTGGAAAGTAGTCACCGGCTCCTATAGACATCGGCAGTACCAGGGGTAAACCCCCTAAAGGATAGAGGTGTACCAGGGGAGGTCTATGTCCAGCAGTGGACTATCACAGGCTGATGATACCAACCAACCAGCGTGCTAAAAGTGTGAGGGGACCCATCACCTCCTAAATCCTGCAGGGAAGGTTTTGTTATCGTGGTTTTCTGTTACGCACGCGATCGCATTGTGGTCTCTTCGCCCGATTGCCTGGAAAACTGAAAAGTAAGATATCTCGTGGAATGGGCTTATGAAAAGTCGGTATCAGATCTCAAGACCGACTTCAGCAGTCGTTATTAGGCTATAAAATTAACTAATCCACTCTAAAAATCACAAATTGGATGTACTTTATTCTTTCGGTTGTAGAGGTCCAAACGCACTGCGTAATAACTGTTATTAACGAAAGTTAAAATAGATTTATAATCTATTTTAAACTAGAACCTATGCTTTCTCGGGAAATAAGAATATAAATTAGCAATCCTTAACGAAAGCTTCAATTAATAACCTTCACGACTACGTAAAGCCACGTTTACCTGTCGATGGGCGCCGTCTTCCTGCAAAGCTGTTCCGGGCAATGCAGCGGGTTGCTCATCACCGCCGCAACCGGCCACGGTGCGGACGGATCGCGCCGCGTTCACGAAGTCCACCCTTTTGTGATTGATCCACGCCTCCTTCAGACAACCTATTGGTGACACAATATTACAAAAGATTGCTAACGATCACGTAACGAATAAGCGTTACCACAGAAAAGAACCGAATACAAATAAACATTTATTTCATTTGACATAAATATATCTGACGAACGCTGGAGTTGGAAAGTTCTAGAGTGAAGACCGAGGTTCGTAAAACGTAGTGTGGGACTCCCTGCTGCAAGATGGAGTGTCGACATTCGCAAAGTGACCGGTGCGGGCTGGATGAGAATAGCCGAAGATCGGAAGCGGTGGCGAGCATTAGGGGAGGCCTATGTCCAGCAGTGGGCTGACACATGCTGATAATGATGATTTGAATTTCTCATCAATGACTCATAAGAAGTTTTTTTTTTTTAACATAGCTTGCTGAATAGCGTCACGTAACGAAAAAGTATCGTCGTGAAAAGATGCATTTTCTGTAAACGATGTAACCCAGAGTTTACGTCATGTTCACGTTGTAAAATGTATATACATAGGGTCAACTGACTCCGTAGCCTAGTGGTGAGGGCGTGTGCGTTAGAAAACGGAGGTCTTGGGTTCGAATTCTGCTCGGACTGCACTACTTTTCTAAATTGTTTCCTAGTTGGTTAGAGCAAAGTTGGCTGATCACCCGATTGTCTGCAAAGTAAGAAGTTCCATGAGTCGAATGGGCATATTATAAATCGTTTTCCACTTTATCTCTCTCAATCAGTATCGGTTATCACGTCCTATTCGCCATCTATTCTCACATCCCATACTCAAAGGAATAGGGACGATTCAATGTTTTGCGTGTACATTTGTGCACTAAAATATCTTCTCTGCAGTTGGCTGACCTTTAATATAGATCGGCCACCGTTCTTCTCCCTTATGAAATACGCGTGATACCAATCCCAGAGTATTCTTAAAAGCCCTACGAACTAATAGTTCACTTTATGAACCAGCAAACACAAGAGTGAGTTCTTAAATGCATTACCGAATTGTTTTTACTAAAAGTATATCTAGATTTTACTAAAAGTATATCTAAAATTGAACGCAAGTGCCAATCAGTAATCCGTGCCAGATATTTTTAATGAAATTGAAGCCCATCGTTTATCGCCAATCGCCATCGCATAACTATCTCCGCAACCTAGTGGTATGGGCGTGTGCTTTAGAAACCGGAGGTCTTGGTTCATTACAATTTGGGCCGATCACGAAGTCTAAAAAGTAAGGTGATCCATACGTCGGTAGGGCATGTAGAAAGTCGGTCCACCCACCAACCCGAATTGGACCAGCGTGGTGGGATACGGTCTCAAACCCGCTAATGGATAGGGGTGTATTAGGGGAGGCCTATGTCCAGCATTGGACTATTACTGATGATGATGATGAGACCATCGTCAGAAGTATTAAAGTTATGGTTCACCTTTGAAACTTGTTATGTTCCGAAGATGCCACCTGCTGAACGCGTCCCTCGCCACATCCTCTGGAACTCCGCCAAGGAACATGGGTCTGTCCAGCCTCAGGTACTCCTTTGTGCCTGATTAAAATTTCAAATATTAACAATTAGCACAATGATTTAATCTATGCAAACTAATAAGATTGCAGTTTCCGTTTGTAACGTTTAAATAATCGTTTTTAAATGATACAATGTTAAATACGACCGGTAAATATAACATAACAACATTTATCTTTTGTCTGTCTGTTCATTCTGGGTATTCTCTGAAAAAAGTGAGTCTCTGGTCCGATTTTGACGGAACCGTCACTGGAAAATAGCCGATGCTAGTGGGAGTAACTTACGCTACTTAACTTAAATATATTACCACACGGACGAAGTCGCGAGCAACCGCCAGTTATAACATTAAATGTGTAGCAAAAACCTTTTCGTAGCGAATTCACTGAACAACACTAAACAACAATTACAACGCTTTTTCCGCGAGCGAGGGGACAAATCTATATATACGCTTTATATTTGGTTACACTATAGAATACTATTAATACAGCCATTATTAACCAAAAATATATGATATAAATGTAAATTTAGTAACAAAATCTGTGAATACCTTCGTTAATGATAGACCTCGCGGGGCCATCGTCGACGCGCAGCGTGAAATTTTTCTTCACAGCCAAAAGCTCAGCCTTGTGGTACTGACCGTCTGAGACCATCTCGAAACTGAAATATATGGATATTGTATCAAATAGCAAATTCAACTAATGTAGATAACTGATATATATATATATATATATATAATAAAATGAATAACAATTTTAACGGCATAATCAGTTTCGACTCAAATTTTCCGTCTTGGATGGGGTGGGGGTACTATAACTAATGCATCATCAGCCTGTGATAGTCCACTACTAGACATAGGCCTCCCCCAATAAACCCCTATACATTGGGACCGTTCCCACGGTCCAATGCGGTTGGTGGGTGACCGACTTTTTCATGCCCATCCGACGCATGGATCTCTTACTTTTCAGACAATTGGGTGATCGGCCCAAATTGTCCCGCATTGGACTAGCATGTTGGGATTCGGTCCCAAAACCCCCTAATAGTAAAGGCCTACATGATATATGTACACATCATCAGCCTTTGTTAGTCCACTGCTGGACATAGGCCTCCCCTAATACACCCCTATCCATTGGGGGTTTGGACCGTATCCCACCACGCTGGTCTATATATGTAGAGTCCGATATATGTAGAGAAGGAGGCAAATCAAACACTTGTCACGATGCATAGTCGAAACTTTGCCCACCTGTACATTGTAGAAGTGGGGTGGTTGCCGACGTCGTAGCTGATCCTTATTCTCCCGTTGAACAATTCGACTGCAAGGTGCTCGTTGTCGCCGTAGTACATAAGTACCCCGTGATGCTGAGTGGTGCTGAACACTGCCAAGAAGGAATTAAACCTTGTGTTAAGGGGTTAAAGTCAAAATTAGGACAGTAATGACCAGGTAAATGTAACTAAACAGCTAAATAAAATAATACACTTTGGTGAGAAATTACTAAAGTGCGTTTATTGATGTGTAATAAATTAGGCCTTATTGTTGAACACTGTCTAAAGGAAATAGTACCTCATACCATTGTATTTAGGTCTAAATTCTAAAAAAGTATTTTCGTGAAAAATTTCTATGCAAAGTTACATTTTTAATTTACCTCCCTTTTTTACTATGTTTGGTGAACATTTATTTATAACAGATTTAAACCTTATTTTTTTACTACTGTAGTCTAAATTTGTATAACAATGAGGAAGAAATTATTTTTGACAAAACTTCTATAGGAGTTTCCGATCTTATTGTGACTAAACAAAGTCTATATTTGATCAGAACCGAATCGCAGCACTTTTAAACCGCATTTATCTCATAGACTAATACGGAAAAAATGTTATTATCGCAGTTTGAGGGAAATCAAATAACGTTACCAAGTACATATTTCAATAAAATAACATCTTAAAAATAAAGACTTGTACGTGTGTTCTTGTATGTTGGATTCCGGTTTGAAGGTCTCCACACTTACCCAGGGTGACGTTGGCTTGAGGGGAGGTCCTCAAAGGCTCCAACTCGACCAGAGAATCGTTGTGATTAAATGTAAGTGAGGTAAGATATTCGCAGAGGCGGCCTGTATCAAGAAAATTAACAATTAATTAGTCTATTGTGGCTGAAGTAGTGTCTATTGAAGTAATGGAAACGTTTGAAGCAATTTTATTATTAATATTTATTTGATTTCTGAAATCCAACCCGATACTAGTTCGGCAGTAGAAATTTTATAATCTCATCATCAGCCTGTGTTAGTCCACTGCTGGACATAGAAATGCCTCAATGCACTTAGTCTTCATTAGGGGTTCTTCATCATCAATGCGGGTCGGTGGGTGGACCGACTTTACATGCCCATCCGACGCATGGATCATCTTACTTTACAGTCAATTGGGTGACCAGCCCAAATTGCCCTAACCAACTAGGAAACGACAATGAAAATTTGTTGGATCCCAGCAGGATTCGAACCCACGACCACGGGTTTCTAAAGCACACGCCCTTACCACAAGGCTACGGAGGCAGTTGTTGCTTCTTTTTGCTATTTATAGTATTCGAACCAAACATTAGGAAACATTTAATGGTCACTCACCCGAATAGCCCGGCGCACACTTGCACATGTAGTCGTTGCTTGCGCCGAGCATCGCCCTCTCCATCATAATGTCGTCCTGGAGACAAAAAACTAGCACTTTGTTACGGGCACGCGGTTCCTGCTCATAATCTAGCATACTTCATCCATTATAATTTAAAATAAATACTATTGTCATCATCGGCCTGCATTTAATAACTGCTGGACCATAGCTTAGCCATTGAGTACGGTCCACGGCAACTGTTGTCCATCAATGATCGATCCAGTCGATTTTTTACCTTCCCCACCTGGGGGCCCCCTCCCCTTTGACCTGGTCCATAGCCCACCTTCCTAAAACCTTTATTAACGTGGCGTTTAGTAACGCCCTCTCCGGAAAAAGAGGCGAGTTAAGTTAGACTCAACTGACCAAAGCTACCATTTATTCTTTTCTGGGCGCCTTAGGAGTGGGATCTCAACAACGTTTACGAACTCTTCCATGACCCTTACATCTCGAGCCTACGTCTCAGTCCACCTTTGGACGCGTCGAAACAAACGCGCCCTTAGTCTCGTCCCCTACATTTCGGCAACTGACTATACCCTCTCTACCCTAAAACAACTTTTTACCCAAGCCTCCTCCGACCCCCCAATTCCCCCTTTCACCCCCATTCCACTCCACCTCCCACCTTCCCCCAGTACCCACCTGCAGCGCCAGAGCCGGCAGATAGCATACACCGTGCACGCAGTCGTGGTGTGCACAAGGGGACGTGCCGAGGGCCGCGTGCGGCGCCGCCTCGCAGTACCTGCCCGCGTAGCCGGCGGCGCAGGAGCACTTGTACTCGTCCAGCCCGTCCACGCACGTCGCCCCGTTCTACAAATATGAACAGACAAGCTGTAAGCAACGAAATACGTAAAAAAAACCATTATAGGGTCTGCCGATATGAGCAAATTAAAGTTGCAATCTATAATATATAATCTAGCGACGGTACTTTTATCTATGGAATATAACAAAAGAGTTTATGGTTGTAAAATCAAAATAACCGTTTTTAAATGATCACGTTGCGGTATGTGATCAATACATATAAATAAATAACCCTTTCTGTTTTCTGTTTGTTCTGGCTTATATCCGAAATGACTGGTCGATTTTGAATCTCGGTGAAGGTAGCAGATGCAACTGGGAGTATTCATCATTCATCATTAGCCTATGCAAGTCTACTGCTGGACATAGGCCTCCCCTTATTTACCCCTTTCCATTAGGGGATTTTGGACCGTATCCCACCACGCTGATCCAATTCGGGTTGGTCGATGAACCTACTTTTTACATGCCCATCCGATGCATGGATCATCACTTTTATGAAAATTAAATGATCGGCCAAAACTTCCCTAACCAACTAGGAAACAACAATACAAAACCCACGACCACCGTTTTCTCAAGCATCACGCTCATACCACTAGGCTACGGAGGCAGTTAATATTATATATAGACAAAGATATCTGACTTTGACTTTGAATGACCTTGGACAATATTATAATGATTTAAGCAACCAATTTTCCCGTTGGGGTACGAACCTGACACATGTGGTTCATGCAGTCGTCCGCGTTCACCGTGCAGTTGGGGCCGGAGTAGCCTCTGGGGCAGCTGCACGAGTAGTGGCTGTGGTGGTCGATGCAGGTCGCGCCGTTCTCGCAAGGATTGAAGTCCACGCTGCAGTAGGGTATCTTGCGCTCGCAGAATTCGCCTGCAACGAGTACACAAATGTATTATTATATTATTTTTGAGAAATAATGTTTGAGTTCATGCGTCGGATGGGCATGTAAAAAGTCGGTCCACCCACCAACCCGCATTGGACCAGCGTGGTGGGATACGGTGCTAAAACCCCCTAATGGATAGGGGTGTATTAGGGGAGGCCTATGTCCAGCAGTGGACTATCAAAGGCTGATGATGATGATGAATGTTTGAGTTCTACTACCATCTTCGTAAATTAACTTTAGTCGACTCAAATAAAGAAATGCCTCCGTAGCCTGGTGGTATGGGCGTGTGCTTTAGATACCGGAGGTCGTGGGTTCGAAGCCTGCGGGGACTCAACTAATTAGCATTGTTTTTTCCTAGTTGGTTAAAACAATTATTGCCCATCACGCGATTGTCTGAAAAGTAAGATGATCCATGCGTCGGATGGGCATGTAAAAAGTCGGTCCACCACCAACCCCCTAATGGAGAAGGCGTGCATCAGGGGAGGCCTATGTCCAGCAGTGGACTAACACAGGTAGGTGATGACTACTTTTATAAGTACCCTCATTATTTACTCATATCAATACATTATTGAATATCTGTTAATAATAGAGCAAATATTGCAGTCAGACATTCGCAAAGTGGCCGGTGTGGGCTAGATGAGAATAGCCGATGATCGAAGCGGATATAAATAAAACAGTGACAAAGTAACTGAACCTACAAGTACGCTTGATATCAGTATATCCAGCTCGTGCCATCGATTATTTATATCTTTATGTAGTTTCTTTATAAACCGACTCACCCATATATCCAGGGGCACATTTGCAAGTATACCCTTCAAGATGGTCGACGCACGTTGCGTTGTTCTGACATCTGTGGCCCAAACAGTCGTCGATGTTGACCTCGCATCGGACCCCGGTGAAACCGGGAGACAGGTGCAGCTGATATAAGGGTATATATATAAAGCAATTTATTTATACAAAGAAATAAAATCGATTGTCTGTTTGTGACTTCAAAATGACCTGGATCGTAATCTGTATACCAGTTTTATATTATACATGTATATATTAATCGGTCGAACAACTTTTGGACGATGATTCGACTGATTTATTAATATTATTTGCTAGCTTTTACCCGTGACTTTGTCCGCTTGTAATAGCGAGTAATGTTTTTTCAAATTTTCTGAATAGTAATATAAATAAGGTGTCAAAGTCTATAATAAGTGTTTAAGGCTTTAACTTCATAAATATAGAATTTCCATACGGACTTTCATCCCTTAATACAACCCCTAGTTCCATTCCGTACAATTATAAATGGCAAAATTGCTATTAGATTAGAGTACAAAATTTCATCGTTTTATGACGATTTTCTATATAAATTTCATCCTCCATTTCAAAACCCTTTCAATCACTTTTTCGCAGTAATTAATAGCCTAGTGCGTCCTTTCTCAAAATCAATTATGCGTAAAACTATACAAATTACCAAAATCGATTCAACGGTTTAGACAGAGTTACTTTAGCATTTATAATTTTACTTTAGTCGGTTATCATTAACTAAAACAGAGTGAGAAATTATTTTCCTTCGGGTGAACTCGGAGCCATATCGGATTACGATGACGTCCGAACTCGAATTATCGTAATAAATGAATGACATTTTCATGTCCGTTAATATGAAACTTTATTGTTCATTGTCATTCAGGTGTCAAGATGGATGTCATTGTATAATGTAGAGATGTATAGGTACTGAAGCTATTCGAGGAGCACTATAAATGCGAACTTTTCCGAACAATTACGAAAGAAAATCTTTTTACTATATCTATGGATATATGAGGGTCATGACAAAAACTCACCTGAAACGACCTTCCTCCAACAGCGTACAGCTTCCGTGTGCACACGGGGACCCGTAGCAGGCGTCAATCCTGAACTGGCAGGTGTCACCATGGTATCCCCTGTCACAGGTGCAGGAGAAGCCTCCCCTGGTCGGGGAACAGGTGCCACCGTGAAGGCAGGGGGCGCGGATGCAGCCGTCGCATTTGGACGCCACCTCCTCGGGAGGGTCCTCTGTAAAGTCATCGTAAAGTGAAAGTAGAATGACTTTATTACATTAAGTAAAGCGTAATTTATACTGACGCTATATGATGATGATGGCATCCAATTTAGACTACCACCTCTACGGGTGGCTCATCTGTAAAGTCTTCGTAAAGCGAAAGTCGAACGACTATTTATTGTATAAAGCGAAGCGTATATTAGCTGACGCTATGTCATGATAAGGCTTCCGAGCCGATTTAGACTACCACCTCTTCGGAAGGTTCCTCTGTAAAGTCGTCGTAAAGTCAAAGTAAAACGACCTTACTGAATAAAATAAAGCGTAAATTTGATGTCACTTTATCTTAATGCTTCCGAGCCAGTTTAGACCACGGTCTGTATTAGAGATCAGCTGTCTACGCAGGAGATACGCGCAATTACAGGTGCATTATCTCTTCCTTCACTGTTATATTCCGATGGAACGGAAAACCGACACGATAGGAAAAAGAACATTCGCCTGATTTTTTTTGCTTTTGTATCAATCAGATCCCCATTAAAAGTAATTTATTCCTCGCAGAATTTGAATCCACGTCCTTCAGTTTCTTAAACGCAAATCCATAGAACTCTTAACTAAACAAGTAGTTACATAAATAAATCTTTAAATAAATCAGGCGCAGGAACGGTCCCTTACACGTCCATTCAATGTATCATCTCACTTTACAAAGTATTGTTAGTTAATACTATCTGATCGTACTAAAAACTGACTAGAAAATAAAAACACAAGCATACATCAAAACCAGAATCGAACTTATGACCTGCGGTTTAAAAAAACAGAGTCCATCAAGAACTTCTAATCACTATATATTCTATATAACTACACAAAAATTTATATGACCTTTTCCACCACTCCCGCGGCGTAGCGGTATTGGCCCTTGCTTTACAAACTAGAGGTTGTTTGTTCGAATCCCGCGGGGAAACAACTTTGTGCTATCGTTGTTTCCTCGTTAACAAGGACAATATAAGCCGATAGCCCAATTGTCTGTAAAGTAAGATGATCCATGCGTCGGATGGACATGTAAAAAGTCCAATCAAGACGATATTTGGTAATGTTATAGGATGTCAGTCAGTCCCGTCAAATGTACTTGCAACTAATTTATCCATAGAATGCATAATTATTTCTATTGCTTGCGCGAATATTATACATTATTAAATAAAATTACTTTACGCGTTTATTTTACATTTCAAATTCCCGACGTTTCGAACACTTTCCAGCGGCCGTGGTCACGGGGCAGACTGAGATGTCATGCGTCTTCTTGCCAGTGCTGAAGCGGGGTTTCCAGATCTTAATTTTTATTAATTATTTTTAATCTGTACTCCGACCTATGCAAAATGAACTGATTTTATCTGTACAGCCGGCAGTGGTATAGAATGCAGTTTGCCTTCTGGACCGTGTAATTCAGGTCTACGCTCTGCGTAAAACTGCTATTCACCTAAATCTAGATGGAATAGAAGCAGCAGACTAACCTGTGCAGACGAAAGCACTGGAAACTGTGCTAAGTACCAATTTGTCCCTCATTCTAGAAGGTTCAGCGCATCTAGCGATACCAGCTTCGACGTACTCCCCCGCACTCTTCACCCATTCGGAGAGCCAGCGGGCATTGCAGTCGCAGTACAACGGGTTCGAACCCAGCGCCCTGTGGAACGCCCGGTAATAAATTGAACAAGCTAGACATATTTCACATTTTGTTTGTACGAATCTATAGTTATGATATTATACGATATTTTTATGGTCAAAGGCAAAGAGTTTTAAATGAGATGACAATTTGGTTGCTTGTAACTGTTTTATTGTAATAATATGACAAATATATGAGTCTCTTTGGTAGGTTCTTCTCAGGTCAGAGGCAAACTTTGCCTCGAATTGAGACAAAACCATAAGTGTGACGTCACTCCGTTGTAATTGGTTACCATACCAATGGCCACGAAGTGACGTCACACATCTAGCGTTCCCATTGGTGAACCATCACCGACATGTCAACCACTAATTGATAGTCGCAGTATGCTAGGCATCAAGCTCACAGACCATATCAGCAATGTCACGATCCGTTCAATCACAGAACTTGCAGACGTGAGTCAAAAAGCTGCAGCACTTAAATGGGACTGGGCTGGCCACATCTGCCGCATGTCTGACACTCTCTGGGCTAATACATGCACCTTTTGGACCCCCAAAAATAAAAGACGGCGTGGCCCGGCCTAGGCATAGATGGCGGGACGAACTGGCCAAATTTGAGAAAGACTGGATTTCCATGAGTAGCAAAAGAGATGAATGGTCACAGCGAAGAGAGGCCTTTGCCCAGCAGTGGGGCATAAAATAAAATTGACAGTCGACATGTGAACCACTAATTGACAGTCGACCAATGATAACGCCATACGTACGACGCCGCTATGTTGTCATGGGTTGCTTTGTTTCCAGTTATACCAAATCTAAATGAGCTTAACAATTACTTTATAATACGATTATGTGAACATAAAATAAATATATATCGAGCAATAGAAATTATAGATGCATAAAATCTGTTTTATAAAAATTGTCGTAATCATTCATGCTCTTCCTGCCACAACGAAAGTAACAAATTGTCTAATCGTTTTATAATTATGTAAAACTATTGAAGGTAGTTTGTTGTCCTTTTACATTTGTGAACACACCACAGTGTTCCGGTTTGAAGGACACCGTAGCCGGCGTAATCACAGTGTAAACGAGACGTAACATCCAATTAGACGAACGAACTTGTGCCTTAAGCTGCATTATGGCCAGCCGTATCACTTACCATCACTTGAACACCATGCACGGTTTGTCTCTTCGTTTAAAATCATTTTGTTATCTATATTAATAGCGCGCATCAAAATGATTTTTGAAGCGACAACGTCTTCTAGACAGGGAGGCGCCATCGAATACTGTGTCACAGAGCTCACGTAACACTCTCCATAAGCAACCACAAGAGAAAGCGAGAGGCACGAGTCTCTCTCACTCGTGCGCAGTTGGCCTGCTTAAGTGAAAGAGTGACGGAGAGAAAAAGAAAGAGGGTTGATCATTCTTCCTACTATACGAATGAATATTCACATTACAATCATTTTACAACTAAGGTAGACGTTGTCGCGCATAACTTTCGCCGTATACCGAGTAGTTATAAGTCTAAACCATAATTATTTCTTTTATTTACGCGATTATTATACATATTAAATCCACTAATTTACGGATTTTTCGCGTTACTTAAATATATTTATTCCCCACGTTTCGGATTCTTTTCAGCATCCATCATATATCATAACTAAGTCGGTATATGATATATATCATACCATTATGATATATATCATATACCAACTTAGCTATGATATATAAATATAAATCCGAATATATTTAAGTATCGCGAAAAATCCGTAAATTAGTGGACTTGATAAGTCTAAACCATTTCTGAGATTGAATCAACAACTTACACATGGGATATGGACTCTAAATCCCTGAAAACCCCGTCGGCAAGCGTAGAAATGTTGTTCCCGTGCAAGGAGAGGACCCTCAGTTGTGTGAGACCTTTTAAAGCATCGCGCTGAAATAGAAAAAAATAACAAAATTAATCTATTTTACGTACGTTTAGCCGCCTCCGTATAACTGCCTCCGTAGCCTAGTGGTATAGGCGTGTGCTTTAGAAACCGGAGGTCGTGGGTCGAATCCCGCGGTGACTCAATAAATTTTCGTTGTTGTTTCCTAGTTGGTTAGGGCAATTTGGGCCGATCACCCAATTGTCTGATAAGTAAGATGATCCATACGTCGGATGGGCTGGTAAAAGGTCGGTCTACCCACCAACCTGCATTGGACCAGCGTGGTGGGATGCGGTCCAAAACCCTTTAATGAATAGAGTGTATTAGGGGAGTCCTATGCCCAGCAGTGGACTAACACGGGCTGATGATGATAATGATGATGATAGCACCGATACATAAAACAAAATTGAAATAAAAAAATAGACTGTCTGTTTGTTAGCTATGGCTAATCTCTGGAATGGCTGGTCAGATTTTGACGTGACTTACACTGGAAGATAGCTGATGTAGCCGGGATTAATTTATGCTTTTTTCTTACAAAACTATCAGAATTATATATTTTTAATTTACCACGCGGACGAAGTCGTGTACCCTAGCTAGTTAAAAGTAGAAATAATTACCTGGACGCATTTGAGCTTGTTGTAGCTGACGATGAGCGTTGATAGCTTCGTCAGTCCTTCGAAGGTGTTATTGTACAACACAGTGATCCTATTATTGGACAAGTCGAGGCGGGTCAAATGCGTCAAGTGTCGAATTTGCTCCGGTTCGACGCTGGTTATCTCGTTGGATTCCAGATATCTGTAAGAAATGCGTCTCAATTTTCTTGCGTCGGCAATGAATAATAATAAATAAATAAATATTTTGGAACTATTACACAACGTAATGGACAACATCACAACCAGATGACTGATGAATGCATAGACTTAATTGACTATTCGACATAAATACATATTATAGATACAATCAAACAACTGCCTCCGTACCCTAGTGGTAAGGGCGTGTTCTTCAGAAACCGGAGGTCGTGGGTTCAAATCCTGCAGGGAGTCAACACATTTCATTGTTGTTTCCTAGTTGGTTCGGGTAATTTGGGCCGATCACCCAATTGTCTGAAAAGAGGATGATCCATGCGTCGAATGGGCATGTAAAAATTCGGTCTCCCCACCAAACGCATTGAACCAGCGTGGTGTACGTCCATTAACTTCTGAATGGAGAAGGGGAGACCTATGTCCAGCAGCGGACTTACACAGGCTAATGATGATGATGATGAGATACAAACACGCAGACCTTTTCGGTATCACCGCGTGCCTATTTCTAGCGCAAAGCGTAGCGTGTCAAACACTAATGTGTTCCGGTTTGAATGGCAACGTAGCCAGCGTATTTACTGGGTACACGAGACGTATCGTCCTAAATCTCACAGTAGCCAGCGCGTTGGTGACATCCCTGGCATTGCCGATGTCAATGTTGTCAGTGACCATTTTCTGTCAGGTGGCCGGACTTCTCGTCTGCATTCGGTGCAATGTAAAGAAAAAAAAAAAAAATAAACACTGTTCATAACACAACATTTCTCCCGTGGAGAAAATCGAACCTGCACCCACTGGAGTCACAGACCACTACACCATGCGGGTCATCCAATAACTGATAGTGTTTTACTAGTGTCACGGTGTTTTTATATATCACATATGTACAAACACCATGAAACGAGAGCAAATCGAATCCACATCCTTAGGTGTAACAGTCAGGGTCGCGAACCACCGCGACAAGGAAGTCGGGACAATATATTATACAAATATATATATATAGTATATATTAGTACCATATTATTATATATACCATTAGGGGTTTGGACGTATACCACCACGCTGGTCCAATGCAGGTTGGTGGGTGGACACTTTTTACATGCCACATCCGACGCATGGATCATCTTACTTTTTAGACAATTGGTGATTGGCCCAAATTGCCTAACCAACTAGAAACAACATGAAAATTGTTGCGTCCCGCATAGTTCGAACCCGACCTCCGGTTCCTAAAGCACACGCCCATACCACCAGGCTACGAAGGCAGTTATATATATATTTACTCACAATTCAGTTGTCTGTCTGGGTATATTAGCCGGCAGGGATGGCAGTTGGGCGCGGGCGCATCTGACGACTGTTCCGGTGCACGTGCAAGGAGTGGGGCAGTAGTCTGGCGAGAGGCAGCCCTTGTCGTCGGCTAGATAGACATAATAAATACATACTTTAAGAGCACATCTATATATTTATAAAAGGAAACATTTGTATATTTGTGTGTATGTTTGCAATGAATATAGTCGAAGAACATTGCCAACTAGAAATATTTTCACTTTGGAAACTTTTACAACATAAAAAGGGCTCTAGAATATAAAAATAATCTAGTGGAGCCATGGATCAATGAATTAAAACATAAAGACAAAGCGTAAAATCACTGCCAGAAGTTATGATCTAAACATTTCTCAATGCTTAGATCGGTAGGAAGACTAAAATCTTAAAAATGTGAAAGTGCAATAACGCGGTAACCCTAAAACGCGTTTTCATATTGCGCGATTTTAATTCCGGCATTCCTCCATGTAACGCGGCGGTTCCTCTTACATATATATGTAGTGCATTTTTTTACTTACCATGCTTTGTACAATTCATTATTTACTTCGCGTACATATGAACGTGTCGATTGTGTTAAACGGTGTAGGTTAGATTTATATTTCAAGATTTAATTTTAAATAACAAGAAAACTTAAGTTGATAATGAACTACTAAGTCATCACGTTTTAGGGGATACCATTTTAACGCAGAACCACCCGATCTGGCTGACTATTTGGTCACGGCAAGGTCCTTACCGAGAACAAAGTAGGATAAATTCGCTGGAAGCTCGTTCTGACTGTACTGATACGGGCCTCGATAGGACCATATACTCCTGTACTCCTTCATTCAGTGTTGCTGGGTGTGACTCCCTTATAGCATTCGCCCATCCATTAGTTTGACTGCAGTCAGTACGCACCAGCCTGGTCAATCGGCTTGTGGAGTGGACAATAATACTAGACCATCACATGAGCATGGAATCATTTTATTTTTTCAGACAATTGATCGGCAAATTGCCACTAACCAACTTTCACGGAAACTGACAATGAAAATGTTGATTAGTCCCAGAGTTGACCAGACCTCCAAGATTTCTAAAGACAGCAAACCCATACCACTAGAGCTAGCAGAGGCATTTTAACGCCTAATCGTGACTAATCTCTTGAAAGGATTGACCGTACTTAGCGTCGTTCCGTTCAAGATTACTCTGGCATTCCTCCAGTACCGACAGTTCTCAAATAGAGTAAATTGTAGATTCTATCTTGTCTTCTTTTGCAGTCCTAGTCTCTGCACCGTAGATGAAGATCTAAAACACTAGTATCTTTACCAGCCTAATGTGGCTTGTGAATGAGATCGATCTGTCCAGATCCAGTTCCAGACTGGATCATCGCTGAGCTCTACCATTCAATCATCAGTTCCTCTTCCGACGTCTAGCCTTCATCTTGCTAACGTTGGAGCGTGTAGAAGTGGTCCTCTTAATCCCCATCCATTGTTGTCGGTCCACCATGTTTGGGTTTGACACTGCTTGATGGATAGACCAAGCGCTATTTCCAGACCTTTCAGCGGCTCTTTCAACTCAGTCACGGTAATTGTAACAGCGTAATAAATTGGTGATTTCGTCTCCACCAACAGAGACCAAGACTTTAAGAGACCGCATGATATGTTCTCCGTAAACGTTGCTGTTGTGACGTAGCATCAACTGTGCTTCTCCTTTACGACAATTTAATGTCTTTCAGAGGTCCGAAACTTTTAGCTACCAATGCACGCAGTTAGTTAAATATATGTTTTGTAACCAGCCTAATGTGCTTGGCTTTGAAACCGGAGGTCGTAGTCTTCAGATCCGTTAATAGTTAGTGAGGCAATGAGCCGATCACCTAATTACCTTGCAGTACAGATGATTCAGCGTGGGACGATTTGAAAAAGTCGAGTCCTGCGTCGATCCTCTGTCGGTCAAGTTTTCCTTCTTATTGACAAGTTGAGTGTAGAAATATTAATGTTTAAATGTGTTTCAGCGAACACTTGAACACTACTAATATCTACCGCAGTATATGGCTGATCTCTCAATATAGATCCAGCAAGTAGTCAATCGATTTTCTTATTAACTTGTCATTTCGACTATCAGTATTTAATTCTTAACAATTAACGTCTTGAAGGTCAACCTGGCTCCAAGTGCTGGAGATTGTTAAACTCTGAGAGTGTTGTAGCGCACGCTCCAGGGGCTGGACTGAAACCAGTGGTCCAGCCTGCGCGAGCCAGCCACGTGAAGCTGCATGGAGCGGTTGACGGCAGCTGCTGGACAGCGTGGACAGTTGGATTAGACATGACACGCTAGATCCTTCTCACTTCACTTTTTACTGTCTAGGCAACTCCTAGCGTACACATAATGAGCGCTGCAGGTATGTTTAGCGCAGAAGGAAACATAATTCTCTCGCTAGTTGGCAGACTCAATACAGTCGCAAACCTAATGGATATGGTAGTATTTTCGCAGTGATCTTAGTCACAGTGTACCTATCAGTGCTAGATGAGATGATTGAACCTCAAAGTTAAAGGAAAATTGGATATTTTGGAGAATGATCATACCAGCCACTGACATGAGTGTCTTTTCAACAAAGTAAACGCTCGGATTCCAGCTTCTGTTGTTTGACACACAGAGTTAATTTATTTTATTTTAAAGGCTACTCTATACACATAATAATATTGGATTGTCTGTTTAGTAGCAGTACATAAAATTTTAAATGATTACATATAGTCATATAACGAACAATGATAAGTTTTTTCCTGTCTATCTGATGTGTTGATTCAACTAAATTGGAATGGCTTGCAATTTAGGAAAGGACATTATCTGGTAAATAGCTGAACAGCTTGAGTAACTTGGCTCACTAAAAAACTTATCATTATTCTTTACATTACCACGTGGACGAAGCCGCTGGCAACTGCTAGTATTACATAATTTATCTAGCTAAATAAAATTAAGTATATGTCTGATTTTGAACATAATAACTCATGCGTAAGTCAGTAAAATTGAAGATGATCAACCTCAGGCGTGATGCATTTGATTTATATCTGCCAAGATCAGGAAAAAAGAACTTAAATTAAAATTACGCATTATTAGTTTTTTAAGATTCATTATTTACTTTTACTAAAAGTTAAGTTTAATGCAGATTTAAATTCAATGCAGAATGTACAAAAATGTAAAAACAAATCTATAGAAAAAAGAAAAAAATTTCAATGATCTTCTGTTTTCACTTGAATATTGAATTTTATTTAGACGAATTTCTTGAGGTTTTTTGTATGTCTAGGTAGGACATTCAAAAACCTAAACAAATTCTTAAATAGGAACATTAGCTCCTGACATGAGCATATTTAGTTTCAAATAATCTTCAGATATAGAGATAGTATCAATATATTGGAGTCTAGCAACACGCAACCCCTCACGTAGGTGGAACTTCGTAAAGTCCGATCCTAGCTGACCTCAACTCGGCGAAAGGAATATTCCTACAAAATTCGAGTCGCTACGCCTTATGATTCCATCGTGATAAGTCAATATATAGGTGGGAATCTGTTGTATATATATATTTTATTAAATTACCTCTTTTATAACTGCTAAAAATAACCAATGGCTAAAACTATAAAATATTCCTTTTTACCCAGCAGTCTTCGTAGTACCACAATTAATAAATAAAAAATCTATAATTCTGTATAAGATTTATGAATCTACATAATATATAAAAACTGCCTCGGTAGCCTAGTGGTAGGGGCGTGGGCTTTAGAAACCGGGGGTCGTGGGTTCGAATCGGGGACTTGACAAATTTTCATTGTTGTTTCCTAATTGACCGACTTTTTACCCATATACCCATCCGACGTGCGGATCATCTTAATTTTCAGACAGTTGGGTGATCGGTCCAAGTTAGCCTAACCAACTAGGAAAGAGCAATGAAAATTTGTTGATTCCCCGAAGGATTCGAACCCACGGCATCCGGTTACTGGGGACAAGAATACGGATAGGAAACTGGCGCATTAAATATAACCCTGATCCAAGCCCGTACGAGAAATCTGAATACAGCGTTTGACCATTTATTCTTAGTAAAGGCAAAAATATGAATCCTTTGGCTACTAGGCCACGTAGGAAGTAATGTTCGCACACGAATGATCAACTACTTTAAAAAGATTGTGTTAGATTATAACATACAGAAAAGTAAGGTAAAAGTAAGATGATCCATGCGTCGGATGGGCATGTAAAAAGTCGGTCCACCCACCAACCCGCATTGGACCAGCGTGGTGGGATACGGTCCGTAACCCCCTAACGGATAGAGGTGAATTAGGGGAGGCATATGTCCAGCAGTAGACCATCACAGCCCGATGATGATGATGACTGAGATAACATACAGAAATAAGTAAAAGATTTCTCATTTTTCATTGCTACTATATATATGTCTACAAAGTAATCCACTTTGTTTATACAAACTTATTCATTTAGACTCGAAATAGAAATTGTAGAATCATAAATATTCTGTGTGATACTCACAGCGTCGTTAAACTGTGAAGTCCAAAGAACATCTTGTCGGTGACTGTCGCTAAGAGGTTGCCGTCCAGAAGTAGCTCTTGGATGTTGGCGGCGCCGTCGAAAGCGTTGTCTTCTATCTCGGTTATTCCTGAAAGAAGAATTGAGAAGAATCTAGAAGAGTATTTTTGAAGTAAACTTCGACGTGGGCAAAGTCTGTGTATTTAAATGTCCGCATACTTTGTCCTCGTTCATCATCGGCCTGTGTTAGTCCACTGCTGGACATAGGTCTCCCCTAGTGCACGCCTTCTCCATTATGGGGTTTTTCGACCGTATAACACCACGCTGGTCCAATGCGGGTTGGTGGGTGGACCGACTTTTTACATGCCCATTCGACGATCTTACTTTTCAGGTAATTGGGTGATCGGCCCACATTGTCCTAACTAACCAGAAAACAAATTTGTGTCCCCGCGGGATTCGAACCCACGACCTCCGGTTCATAAAGCAAGGACCAATGACGCTAGACACAGAGACGGAATCACTAACCATTGTTTCTAAAGTCCAATTTGCTTAGGTCCGGCAATCTTCCGAAGAGGCCGTCCGATTTGATCTGTCGCAAGTTATTGTCCGGCATCAATCTGAAAAATGTTACAAAAAGGTAAATTAGTGATAGCGCCATCTAGTTTCAAACCCAACAAAGATACCATAAAACCTTACGGCCATTACGTATAAGATACTTGTAACAGTATGTAAAGCTAAAATAATTTATAAATAGCTTATATAGAAGAGTAGTTAGTTCTAGGAAGTATACACTTCAATGCCATACAGTTACATATGGCGAAACAAAAAAATGTTCGTTAGTTCAACGTTGAACCGTTGTTATTTTTATCGCATCGCGCATTATTGTACAGATTAAATCGAAATGTAATTTAAAATTGCACTGAATCAGTGAAAAGCATTATTAATTAGTTGTTAATTTGTAAGTTCACTTTAATTAACCACCTAGTGCGGTTAAATATAATTACATGTCAAATTCGGTTACAGTTTAGTGAAGACTAATATAATTCACCCGTTATTTGGGGATTTTAATTTGTTTAAGGGCTTTCGACCAAGCGATGAATTTTTAAAAGGTAATACTTGATCTATAGACGAATCAATTCGGCACGTAACGACTCGAGTGGTTGAAATGATGATGTATATAGTTTTGACTGTTTCCATTTGCCACTGACATTTTATTACAATCACAAGATCTGTATCCTTCATCATCGTCATTATTATCATCAGCCTGTGTTAGTCCACTACTGGGCAATGGCCTCCCCTGTTGCCCACCCCCCTTTCCATTGGCGGTTTTCTTTTATAACTTTTCCGAATCCCATTTGATTTTACGCTAGTAAGTAACGTAGTTATAGAATGAGGGTACTTACAAAGCGTGCGTGGCCATAGGCAGGTCCCGAGGGACATCAGTCTGTCCCGCTCTAGCGCATGCAACGCGCGCACCTCTTGCGTCCCACTCGCACGCGCACGCAGCGGGACACGCACCCGCAGCACCGCAAAGTCCCTCCACTTCGGCGGATTCTTCGCCAACTGTGAAGAATTAGGAGATGAATATGGAAGAGATAAAAGGATAGATTAATAAAAATGGTTTAAAAGAAGATTGAGAGGGAAATTAAGATGAGGTTAAGAGCTTGAAAAAAGGTTTGAGAGAGAGGAAGAGTAGGGTTAGATAAGATTAAGAGAGAGACACAAAGAGTAGGATTAAGAGAAGATTATGTAAAAAAAAAGAAAATAATAAAGCTATAAAGTGGGAAGAAAAGGATTAATGAAAGATTGGAACAAAGAGAAAGGAGAAGGATTAATAGAAAATTGAATAAAAAAATCGAAAAGGATTAAGAAAAGTTTAAGAGAAAAGGAAGAGATGAATAAGAGATTCTGCGAAAAGAAAAAAATTAGAAAGTTGAAGAAAGAAATGAATTTAGCCAAATTGAAGAGAGAAGAAAGATTTAGCCAAAATGAGAGAAGGAGAAAATTGGAGATTGATAGAAAGAGAAGGATCACGAAAATCTTGAGAAATAGAAAAAAGGATGAAGCGACGATTGAGATAGATCACATGTCTCAGCGGATTGTGACGCCACACGTTACGTTTATTATGGACGGAGCGTATCATTCACCATCAATGGGACACCATTTTCGTCACATGGCTCTAACGAACAAAAAAGTCTTCAGTTTAAAATGTACTGTAGCTATTAAAATTAGCGCTACATTAACGAAGACTATCGTATACCATCAGACTACCCCATCGTCCCACCACACCACCACCACAAACTACTCACCTTTACACTTGAAGTTCTCCTCCCTCAACGCGTCGATTCTCTTCCGGCTCAATCTCTTCGGAGTGTCGCATTTTGCTCCAGAAGTTTCTATCGGATTCTTTCTTAGATACGCAGCCAGCCATCGTAAAGAGCAGTCGCAGCTGAACGGATTCCTTCCTAGATGCCTGTAAGGTTGAATTTATTGTTGAAAGTAAAGTTAATTAACGATTTTAATCACGCGAACACATTATTACTGTACGTATTATTGGGCCATATATAGCTCTGGGACAAGTCTCTACTTGACCCAGAGTTATATAATACTCTAATTACGTAATACGGACAAATTAAAAACTCTTCATGATTCACGCATGACACCATGTGTTTAAACAAATTCCTTGGTTAAGAAGATGAAATAGAAGCTTGATCAAAACAAATGCACTTACAGAGTTTGTATTCCAGTCAAAGAGTCGAATGTGCCGTTCGGTATCGATCGAATATTGTTGTCGTAGAGCGATCTGTAACAAGAAAACGTTATTATACAAAAAAATCGACATATTTTGCTTACTAAAAAAATGGTTGCCTGTAAAATCGGCATTCGGGCGAAAGTTATGCGTGACATCGTCTTTTAGTGGTAGTATGCTTGTAATATGAATCCTCATTTGTATAGTAGAAGGACCAACACTCTTTCTCTCCGTCTCTCTTTCATTTAAGTAGGCCAACTGCGCACTAGTAAGGGAGACGCGTGCCTCTCGCTTTCTCTTATGGTTGCTTATGGAGAGCGTTACGTGAGCGGCGCTGTGACACAGTTTTCGAAAAGTGCCGCGCTATATTGAACCAATTTAAAAGACGTTGTCACTTCAAAATAATTACAACGTACATTATAAACATAGTTATATTCATCTATACTCAGATTATAGAGAGGAACGGTTTTGATGTTTCGAATCGAAAATACTGAATTGAAATATTATTGACTATAGGAAAGCTATTTTATCCTTGAGTAGCGTAGGCTGTATATTATCCCAGGAAGATATATTACTTATTTTTTGATTGGCTACAATAGCAAACCAGCAATCTGGCCACCTGATGGAAATTGGTCACCGATCATCATCATCATCATCATCAGCCTTTGATAGTCCATTGCTGGACATAGGCCTCTCCTAATACACCCCTATTCATTTGGGGGTTTTGGACCGTTTCCCACCACGCTGGTCCAATGCGGGTTGGTGGGTGGACCGCCTTTTTACATGCCCATCCGACGCATGAATCATTTTACTTTTCAGACAATTGGGTGATCGGCCCAAACTGTCCTAACCAACTAGGAAACAACAACGAAAATTTGTTGAGTCCCCGCAGGATTCGATCCCACGACCTCCGGTTTCTAAAGCAAACGCCTATGCCACTAGGCTACGGAGGCAGGTCACCGATGCCCATAGACATTGGCAATACTAGTGGCATTACACCTACTGTGAGAAGTAGGAAGTTAAGTCTCGTTTAGCCAGTAAATACGCTGGCTACGGTGCCATTAAAACAGGAACGCAGTACTGTTTTTACACTACTGCCTTGCGGTAGAAATAGGCACCGCGGTGGACTGTCCCAGACGGCCCCCGGTAAAAAGGGGACCTACCACCTTAAGAATCTTATTAATAATAGCTAGTTACTAATAATCTTACATTAAATTTTGTGTGCCGGCTAGCTTGCCGCCTGTCTAAGTTATTGCGCAAAATACTATCACTTCCTTCATCCTAGGCATTTTACCAAGTTATGATTGTAAAAATTACCAATTCATCTACGTTTACCTAACAGTTTTTATGTAGAGCTTCTGTCATATGATGTCTAGAATCTTCCACCACGGTGCCTATTTCTATCGCAAAGCACTAGTGTTAAAACACTACTGTGTCCCGGTTTGAAGGACACCGTAACCAGCGTATTTACTTGGTAAACGGCACGTAGCATTCTATGTCTTGCGGTAGGCAGCGCATCGCTGATACTCTTGGTATTTCAGATGTCTTTGGGCGTCGGTGACCACTTACCACCGGACCCCGGCTTTTCTGCCTCGGTACAGAATAAAAAAAAATTGTTTCGAACCCACGACCACCGGATTGTAAAGCAAATGTTTACAATAATAATACTCTTGGTATTTCCGATGTCTAATGAGCGTCAGTGACCATAACATCAGGCAGACCGACTGTTGGTCTGCCTTCGAATCGATAAAATAAAGGAATAAAAGGAATATTAGCAGTCAGTATATTAAAAAGTTAACTGCTTTCGTAGCCTAGTGGTATGGGCGTGTGCTTTAAAAACCGGAGGTCGTGGGTTCGAATCCTGCGGGGACTCAACAAATTTTCATTGTTGTTTCCTAGTTGGTTAGGGCAATTTGGGCCGATCAACCTGAAGTAAGATGATCCATGCGTCGGATAGGCATGTAAAAAGTCGGTCCACCCACCAACCCGCATTGGACCAGCGTGGTGGGATACGGTCCGTAACCCCCTAATGGATAGGGGTGCATTATGGGAGGCCTATCTCCAGCAGTGGACTGTCACAGGCTGATGATGAATGACGAAAAATTATGATGAGTATCGAGAGTAGAAAAAATGTATGAAACACTCACAGCAGTTTCAAACTCTGCAGATCCCTGAACGTATCCTTTCGTATGCAAGTAATCTCGTTGGAGTTTAGCAACCTGGAAATATATCAATTACATTATCACATGTTATTTTACATTTTTCCCTTTAACGAAGCGACAATAGTATTACAAGTTTAGAGGTGAAACGGTTATTAATAATGGAGTCGATATAAACGCGTTTTTTTTTGGCGTCATTTTCTCTAACATTACTCTTACAAGGAGCTTAATGTTATCGTGCTTATGACTGGTGAGAAGAACCATGCGACAACACTACCACGTTCCGGTCTCAAGGGCGCTTGAGGCTAGTATAAACTGTGTTACAGACTTCAGCGACTTCCCAATTGTTGGATAGTTACAAAATAATGGGATGAACGTGAAAATAACAAATAGAGTATACGTAAGTAGAAGTGTGTGTGTGTGTGTGTTTAAAGTAAAGCCGTAGCTAGTGTAATTACTAGGTTAAAGTGATGTAACATTCAACATCGCAGAATGTACTTGTGCTTACTACCATCATGTCTTCTGAAAGAAATATATAATAATAGTTTCACCCCACAGTATCTCCCGCGTGGTGACTTATAGTTTTGTAGTGCATGCCGGAATATCTCACAGGCGGCAGAGTTTTACTATACACGTGACAGTTTTAATTATATTTTGAATAATTCCCACTGTATCTTTATAAACTATACTGAATAATTTGTTTTGATGTTCTCGCTCAGTTATTGTAAAGTTTGAATAAAAACCATCGATTAGTTTTGCGTAAAACGTATTGAAGTAGGATAAAAGGACTTTTTACCGATTTTATGGCGTTTATTTTACACATTTAATTTCACGACGTGTGTAAAATGGACGCAACGAAATCTGTAAAATGTACTTTTAATCTTAAAGATTTTTTATGGCATACGCAGGCAGACGAGCAGTCGGGCCACCTGATGGGAAGTGGTCACCGACGCCCATGGACATTGGGCAATACCAGTGGTATCGCCAACGCGCTGCCCACCGTGAGACATTGGGTGTTAAGTCTCGTTTACCCAGTAAATACGCTGGCTACGGTGCCCTAACCGGAACACAGCGGTGTTTTCACACTACTGTTTCGCGGCAGAAATGGGTACCGCGGTGGTACCCACCCAAAAGGTCTCCTGTAAAAAGGGGACCTACCACCGGTTTATCTTTATTACTCATAAAAGTTGGATCAAATATACTCACAGAAGTTGCAAAGAAGTGAGACCGTGGAATATACCGGCGGGTAGATCCTTTATTTTGTTACCGTACAAGACCCTGAAAATAATATAGATAATTTCTACACGATTGGATACTAACAACATCCGATTTGTATTAGATATCAGATATCAAACACATGACGAATGGTATCTATAAATAAGAAAAATAATAATCAGTTTTTCCAAGCCTATAGTATGAACATGAACGAACATGAACAATATTCCATCAGCCATATACAAAGGAGTATTATAGTGCACAAGTGTATGCGCAAACACAAGTGCCCTCCCTCTTCCTTCACTCTTGAAATCTGTCGTGACGGATAACCTGCACGATTGGAGAGAGATCAGGCGCAGGAGCGACTTTTAGAATGCTTACCAACAGGCGATCGGGTGATCAAACCGCATTGCGTTAACCGATTAGGAGAAAACTTAGAAAAGTAGTAGACTCGCCGCAGGATTCGAACCCACGACCACCGATTTTTAAGGCACAAGCCCATGTATCTAGGCTACGTAGTACGGAGCCAGTCAATAAGAATAGTATACAAGTGTGCACTCAAACATAGGTGAAATAACTGTAAAATAGATATCAGGCAAAAGACCGAATTCTACATGACACATAGATGATCTATTATGAGGGTAGGGAAACTAAGTATTTATAGATGGCAAGCGGCAAGCGGAGTTATAAGAGATTTGGGGCTGCAAAATTTAAAAAAATAACAACATTTTGATTGATCTTCTTGTTAATTTTATATTCACATCATTCTATATTTATTCTTTTGACAATATTAGAGGCTAAAGGGTAAAACTTACAATGAAGTCAGATGCGTGAGCCCGTTGAAGGCATCTGCTGCAATTTTGGCGATCTTGTTGTTCGACAGGTCGATACGGGCGACCCTCTTGACCGGAACGAATGCTCCCGCGCCCACTTCCAAGATCTCGTTCTGTTCTAGACGGCTGTAAGTTAAAAACGGAATAGAACTTATTACGGTTGTTTATACGGCCGGGTGTCCCTCAGGGTTGCTGTTTAGGTCCTGTACTAATTTCGCATTAAAAGTCCTAATTACAAAAGAATAGGATTTTGGATTTTAATGCTACAGAGAATGCTACGGGGGTGTCGTGTGCTATTAATGTTTTATACAAGCAAAATAAATAAATACATTATTTTTATATAAAATGTTAGGTTTCTGTCAAAGAATTTCAGAAGAAGCTTGTGACATTGACACCTTCGTTCTCACCGGAACTGCTATTCGATTTTATTTTTAGTAATAAAAACAATTTTTTTCTACAAAAGACGTTTTTACATTTCGTTACGTAAAACAAGATAAAATAATAATATTTCTTGACAAATTACACAACACAATCTACTCCCTGATAAAGACTTATCTACTTTTGTAACAATAACGTATTACATAGACATAAACAGCCAGAGTAAAAGCGCAATCTTCATCACACTATACTTTTTTCGTGGTGGAGTCGAACCCACGCCCTCAGGTCACAATCAGGATTTCTAACCACTGGGACAAGCCGTCAGGTCAAAGTAGTTATACATACATTTCAGTAGTGCGATGTGGTATAGTAGAAGGCAGTTCAGAGAGCAGCTTCTCCCTGCAGTCCATGGTTCCTTCTGCCGTACACCTGCAGGGTGGTGGGCACCTTGGCTCCGCTGAGCATTCAGCCTGGATTGTTGTCGTTGGTCCTGTTTAGAATTAAGATGGAAATGGACAAAGGAACACTCAAAAAACGGTAACTTTATCCTTACCAGGACTAATCATACATTTTATTAGATGATGATTTGAAAACGGACGTAAACGGACTATTGCCAATACATCTAGCGTCAAAATACTAATCACTGTCATTGGTTAAACGTCTAAGGTAACCTTTATCACCATTTTCACCATGTTCGCGTGGGGTATGGATGGAAGCTCAGGATCAATGGATTAGCCCACACTTTTAGTGGATGTAGGTCCCCTTTTTACAGGATGCTATCTTGGGCGATACCACCGCAGTGCCTATTTCTGCAAAGCAGTACTCCGTTTTGAAGGGTGTAGCCAGCAGATTTATAGGGTAAACGAGAGGTTACAGCTTAAGTCTCCCGTTAGGCAGAGTGTTGGTAATAACGAAGTCGATGGGCGTCGGTGACCACTTTCCATCAGGTAGCCCCGCCTGCTCATCGAGCTCGAAGTAAAAAAGGCAAATGCTCTGCTGAACTGCCAATATCATCCATCCGGATCCAACATGGTTGGTAAATACTTTTGAAATTTCACATAAATAAACAACTTTGATAATGAAATCAGACATTTTATGCAATTTTTTTTAATTTGAGTTAGTTTTAGTAAAAGTTTCTTAGGAATAAAAAAGTTATTGATAACAAATGCAGCTTATATTACTCGGTGACACTAGCTTTTTAATACCAAAAAAATATTTTGGCTTAATTTTATTCGTTGCATGCTAAATTCACAACAAAACACTCACTTCACAATTAAAGAGCTGTTTAAATTTGTTGTCTTGTTAGAACTTAAATAATTCATAAATCGGATTCCTAATAAAAATTGGGACAAACGTAGAAAATATCAACTCGCAGTGTGGTGGGATACAGTACAAAAACCCCCTAATGGAGAATGCGTGCATCAGGGAAGACCTATGTCCAGCAGTGGACTAAGCCAGGCTGATAACGATGAAAATGTAAAACCACCTTCGACAATCGGTATAGCACGTCAGTGCCATTAAATTATCTGAATGAATATCCGTTTATCAAATGCCGTACATCCTTTGGTTTGCGGCGGCAAGAGCTTTTTGCGTAAAAGTTGCTATTCAAGCCGTAAGTCGATTAAAGACCGATTTTATAACAGCTTAGTAAATGGCTAGTTAAAGTAGACTCATTGTATATGTATGTAGTAGCATGGTGCGGTCATATATTAGGAGGAATCAGTGGCTCAAGAATGAAAGCCGTGTTTGTGAAGACCAAGAGGGATGCTGATCTCCGTTCGGTTGGGAGCCAGTACAGCAGTGGACTAATGAAGCCTGATAAAGATGATGATGATATTAAAGATGACGAATAAGAAGTTAATAAAATAAATGTTCTGTTTTCTCACCATTGCATACCAATTCGTGCACTTCCAGTTCTGTGAGTAACGCTCCTCTCAAAGTTGCCGGAGCCTGACATCTGTGAAACGAAAAAGGCTGCGTTAGCAAATTTTATGTCAAAAATATTGTTTTCTTACATAATGAAAGAATTGTGACGACAAAAGCCAAGAGTAAGGTTTAAAAACCAAGCAATGTATCAAAATAGCTTATTGGCACGTCGTTATTTTACTTAAAGTTGATAGATTTCACTACATAGTATAAAACAAAGTCGCTTGCTTAGTCCCTATATGGACATGGACAACTTATTAATCGCGAGGCTAAGGTGTGCAGAGTCGGCAGTCTCTCAAAATTTACATATTTTCGAAAACAAAGTATGTGTATTTTTTGGGAGGACTGCCTGTACTTAAATATAGCTACAGCTACCAGTAAATAACCACCTGTAATGATAGCTGAATCATCAGCAGTCATGTAAACCGACGCATGACTTATATTATTTTACATGTAGCCACAGGCAGAATTCTTGAATGCTTCCTGAATTAAAACCAACACCAATTTGAAGCCTATCCACTACTTAAGTCTGGAACCTTACCTGGCTCCAACCCCGACTATCACCGAGGATCGAAGAGCGGTCAGCAGTCTGGAGACACGGCAGTCGCAGACGATCGGGTTCTCCGTCAATCGGAGCGTGTGGAGACGGGCCACTGTCGTCGGCTCCATAGAGAGATAAGTCAGGTTGTTGTTGTTCAAGGTCCTGGAAGATGAAAGGGTACTTATAAAATTGCAAAGCATATTATAAAAGTAAAACCCAAGAATTATGTACTAGTTTAAACCTTTCTGAGCACTCCTGAACGTCGAATATTGACCACCGATTCGAAAATTTCCATTACACCTGTTCAACGAACAAGAAATACGCGGCAAGAAATACTGTGGTACAACTCTGTCTGCATATATTTATCTATTTTTTTGCTTATTTATTTCACTAAATCCAAATCGATACATAAAAAGAAGCTACCAATTGGGTTGGTATTACCAGGGAAATCGTTACTGCTATAACGTAATTTTCTGTCAATGTTTTAAGCGCATGTCCGTCGCACAAATAACTGCCAAAAGTCACGTTTGATGTACTAGAACCTCTTTAAATATTATCAATATCGTGTTTTCTTAGTATCTGTAATCGGTGTGCTATTCCGGCACAAACATATGTAATGAATAAAATTTTAGAATCACTACGCGGGTGAAGCCGCGGGTAGAAGCTAGTGAATTATACAAAAAGATCAACTGTTTGACTTAGTTTGACGGTTTACACAATTCTAAACAGAATTAATAATAAATACCTAGCAACAAAGGCAGACTTTGTCTAAATAGGTTCTCAGTCATCAATTATCCAAACGAACTTACAGAACTTCCAGGCTCTTCAGCGGTTCCAGGGCTTTGTCGTCTATGCACTTGAGCTGGTTTCCATCAAGGTGGAGACTCTTCAGGGCTGTGAGGCCGCGGAAAGTGCGCCTGCTGATGGCCGTCAGCTCGTTCCTGCTGAGGTCCCTGGAAGAATTAATTATGTTGAATTAGCCAGCGTTGGTCCATCAATTCTTCTTTAAGTGCCTTTTTGGGCTCTGAACCTTCGATTTGGTCTGAAAATTCGATTCAATTTTATGATATAGTTGAAATTTGGTATGGTGAAGGTTTTAAGACTACCGAATCTAACGTTGTTAAAAATTATTACGCTTTAAGGTAAGTATCACGTTTATGTGATTGCGCATTTATTTTGCCATTGAGAGATTTTCCTAGTTTTCTTTCTGTGGTGGTAATCTGTGTGTAAGAAAGTATAAAATTACTTTATTAGAGTGAATAAAGATTACGCATTGTTGTGTTTCTTTAATAAAAAAGAGGTCCCAAATCTTTTTTAAGATGGGTAATATTATGGGTCCCACCTGACACTTACTTTGTACCTGGTAAATTCAGATTTTAACGAGAGCGATTTTAATGCCGTTCACGCTAGAAATGCTGTTTAACGACCTTATTTTATATAAAAGGATAGAATGTCTCCTGTTTTATTATAATAAAAAGTAGAAGATATAGTAATATATGTTGCTATATAAATTGCTTGTAGCTAAAACGGTTGGTTGGTTGGTTACACCGAAACTCTTGGTGAAATTTAAGAAAATCACTTATTACTGACTAGCTTTTCTTTAAATGTGAGAAGCAGTATTATTTTAATAACAACGAAAATATAACTGCCTCCGTGATCTTGGCCTTTGCTTTATATACCGCAGGTCTCGGGTTCGAAACCCGCGGTGAAAACGACATCGTTTTATCGTTGTTTTCTGGTTGGTTAGGAAAATTTGGGCCATTCACCCAATTGTCTGAAAAGTACGATGATCCATGCGTCGGACGGGCATGTAACAAGTCGGTCCATCCTCCAACACGCATTGGATCGGTGTGGTGGGATACGGTCAAAAAAAACCCCCCTGAAGGAGAGGGCATGCATAGGGAAGCCTATGCCCAGCAGTGGATTGACACAGGCTGATGATGATGATGATACACTTGTAATTGTTACAGTAATATAAATTACTAATTATTATAAATAAAATATGTTTATATCACGTTCCTCAATGAGGTTTAAAACCTTATTTCGCATAAATTTCCGTTTACACCGACGTTGCGTGCAATTGAATAACGAACGATCCCCAATTGTTATTTGTTCCGGGTGCTAAATTATTTTTAAGGTTATGGGTGGGGTTCTGCGCGTATTCAAGTAATAATAGATTTTAGTCGTAGATCATTTGAACTTACAGAAAAAAACCATTGCAAATGTTAGCGCGTGTTACACATTTATATGAAAAACTAGCCGTTTTCTGCGACTTTGTCCGCGTGGTAACGTACATACATAACTCTTTTCCTAAAAGAAGTAGCTTTAGTTAGTCTAAGTTACTTCAGCTGTCTACCAATAAGAGTCCCGTCAAAATCGGGCGAGCCATTCCTCATAAAAGACAGACAAAATTTTGAAAAACATGTTGTTTTTTATATCTATCCGTTACTATATACATCTAATGTGATAATTAAAAAAAAGGCTATCTTGATGTTACAAACAGACACTCCGATTTGAATTATTTGTATAGCGTATATTTGTGCACTATAATATCTACTGCGTAGCGTAGATGGCCGATCTCTAACATAGATCGGCCGCCGTATTCGTAATCGACTGGAGAACATTGTTATTACTTTGTACCCACGGGTAATCCATTTCAATAATCTAAAAATATCACCGGCAGACCCGTGGTCTGATTACTAGTTCATAATCAAATCAGTTAAAGCTAAATAATATACGATGACTTTTAAAGGTGTACAAAAAATAGAATACAATTCTGAAGGAAAAGAGGAAGAATTTCTTTATCCGTAAGCTACAGAATTGTAAATCTGTCAATGTACAATACTGTTTTGTGACTCGAGGGAGGGTAGAATAAAATATTTATACATCGGTGGGTCAGTGGGTCGGTATTTCGGTATAATTGTCGAATCGATCGTCACCCGATGTCTCTAGGACGTCGTTATTAAACTACTAATTGTTGGATTAAAATCGATACTAGTACGAAACCTTATCGCTTCTCTTTCGATACGAGCTAAAACTACCTTTTAGCCATTATGTACCCTAACTCGGTACGACATAAGAAACGCAAAGTTGTTATACGTAACTTAAATTCAAATTCAAATGGTCTTCACACATTCAGTATCTCACATAATTGGCATGCAAATCATTTATAACCTAAAAGTGTTTAACATCAATATAGATAACATAGTTGAAATAATTACATGTCGGAAATAATTAATTATAAAATATTTACTAACATATCATAAGGTATAATAGATCGATTATGATAAAAATTATACGATATAAAATTTAACAAAGCTTAGAAACCAACATAAAGTATCATCATCATCATCATCATCAGCCTTTGATAGTCCACTGCTGGGCATAGGCCTCCCCTAACACACCTCGATCCATTAGGGGGTTTCGGACCGTATCCCACCTCGCTGGTCCAATGCCGGTTGGTGGGTGGACCGACTTTTTACATGCCTTATGACTTTTAACATAAAGTATACAACATAACAATTTTTTTTAATATTTCCGGACGAATAACACAACATCATCTAGTCCCTAACCAAGCAAAGCTTGTACTATGGAGACTAGATAACTGATAAATACATAAACTCACTTTTCTTTTGTAAATAAATACATATTATATAAATACAAACACCCAGACACGAGAGAAACACTATGTTCATTACACGATATTTTTCACCGGGTGGGAATCGAACCCACACCCTTTGGCGCAACAGTCAGTGTCACTAACCACTGCGCCAAGCGGGTCGTCAGCATAGAAGAGAAAGAGCCTTATCCATGGAGTACCAGCTGGTTAACAGTCTTTACTCAGAGCGTGTGACATTTGAGGTCCACAAACCCAAGGGTAAGGCAATAAATAACAGTACTCGCCAGTGTACTGACTAATATTAGCATTATGATTGGAAATAGTCTTGGCAATCCAATCGACGTTTGGAATGCCCATCGGACTAATGTATCATCTTTATTTTCAAGTCATAACGTGATTAGCCCATATTGCCCTAACTGCCCGGAAAACAACGACAGCCCAATGTTTTCTCCAGCAGGATTTGAATCCACGACCTTTGGTTAAAGATCAATACCTATGAGTACGTCATAGAAGTGTAAATACTTATATTGTAAAAGCGTATATTTTCGGGTTTATTTGACAGGACTCAAAGCACTCTACTAATTGATTCTGCAATATGTTTCAATAACCATATATCGAGATGTGAAATTTTTAGGCGTGTGTCCTGTGGTTTAGAAATTAATAAAATAAAAAATACTATTTTTTCCCTTTTTTTTTAACTTGAAATATTCTGCCATTATTATTCGGCTTTTCTTTCTCATTGATTGAAAGGAAATACGAAGTTTTGCTAGAGTCCCCTAGTGTTAAATAAATCAATTGATAACATTACTGTCCGTAACCGATTTATGATTGTTAATGTAAATGCTGACAGACATTAATCTAACTTTTACATGGTTAATCGCAAAGATTTTCTATGTTCTACAATCATACTTTTAAGCTAATGCAAAAGCTTAAAATAAAGCATAAAACCACCAACTGATCTGGAAAATTTGGGATCTTTATCTATCGTGCTATCCATACATTGAAATATTAATAAACTTGACATTTTGATATCCATTAATATATAATTTCATTGTTTAGTGTCAAATAATAAAATGAAAAATACAATTGGATAACATAGATACGTATGGATCAGCATCAGCCTGTTATAATCCACTGCTGGACATAGGCCTCCCCTAATACACCCCTATCGATTAGGGCCTTTTTGGACCGTATCCCACCACGCTGGTCCAATGCGGGTTGGTGGGTGGACCGACTTTTTACATACCCATCCGGCGCATGGATCATCTTACTTTTCAGACAATTGGGTGATCGGCCAAATTGCCCTAACCAACAAGGAAACAACAATGAAAATTTGTTGAGTCCCCGCAGGATTCGAACCCACGACCTCCGGTTTCTAAAGCACACGCCCGTACCACTGGGTTACGGAGGCAGTCACGTATAGATATTGAAGCTATTTCCAAGAGAACGAAATACACAAACTGTTGGAAGGAAATAAAATTATGATCTCGCTACCCAAGATGAATGCAATGTATTTAAATTACCTGATTTATTATAAACTAAATTAAATGTTTTAGATATCTCACTAAATAAGCAAGAATCCGAAGAAGAGATTTTAAATAAATTTCTGATTTAATCCGATATAAATTGCGAGTGCCGCATCCATAGCATTAATAGCGAATGCCGCATCCATCCGTGCGCAGTTTGTTGTTAATTATTCATTGCGCGTTATCCAATTTGTGGAATGGCATCAATTATTCAGTTGATGAATAGCTGGCAATTCGGTACAACAACGCGATACAAATTCAAATATTTGTCGACTATAAATACGTAAGTAGTGGCTGCAGTTTTCCCAGTGTCGCACTAATGCTAATGTTGTTAACACAAAAACGTTAGAATACGGCGGATCGTTAGTTATAATACTAAAACTGAGTGAAGGATTTTATTAAATTCGTCAGTATTAAATAAATTAAAACTATAGTACATTCCTATAGTTTTACTATTTTTGTGTTAAAGGTTTTAATTTGTGTGTTAAAGGTTGACTTTTAATTTTTTTTTTCAGTAAAATGACAATTGTATACTTCTAATTGTTTCTTATTTTTATTATTGGCTCTGCGGGCAGACAAGCAGTCGGGCCACCTAATGGAAAGTAACTAAGTAGCCCTATAGATATTGGCAATGCCAGTGGTATCATCGATGCGCTACCGGTAGAAATATGTTATCAAGTCTCGTTTACCCAGTAATTACGCTGGTTTGATGATTTCATCTACACTCTAGCTCGGATTTAACAAAAGAATATATTCATCATCATCATCTTCTTCATCATCAGCATGTGTCAGTCCACTGCTGGACACAGGCCTCCCTAATGCACCCCACCGCTTCCGATATTCGGCTATTCTCATCTAGCAATTACCAGCCTCTTTGCGATTGTCGTCACTCCATTTTACACTACGTTTGCCGAGCCTCGGTCTCGGTCTCCACTCCAGAACTTTCAAAAAGATGTATTAACAATTAAAATCAAATCTAAAACTTAAGTCTGTATAATACATGTATTTTTCACCATTCCCTATTTCAAAATACATCAACTGATAGCATTTTAATCATGGGGCATAAACGATGGCGTCGCGTGTTGAAACCTACTTTTCCATGACGGTCGTGTTCTCTTACCCGCCCTATCATTCAACAATATGGAGGGTAGAGCCGCTTCAAAGTTACGAGAGTACCGTGTTCGTTACACTCAATTGGAAAAATATAATAATGTTTCCTTAGAAAATAATATAAACGCGAAAATAATATATTAATGCTTGTTTGTTACTCTTTCGCATAAAAACCGCCCAATGGATTTCAATGAAAATTTACTATATCGCAGCTTATATATCGGAGTAAGTTATAGCTTATAATATATAAAGACATTATGTAAATTTGGCATAGTATAACGATAATTGTCATGTATGAGGGGTCAAAAAGTCAGCCATGTGCGTAATAAGAAGTTTAAAATGTATAATGTTAGTCATTATTCTAAATTGTTAAACCAATTATTATTTTTTTCAAAACGAATTGTATAATAACGTTGAAAATTTTAGGAAAAAGTTAATAACAGCAATAGGAAAAAGTTAAAAACGGCGTTAGATTATATTTTTCTTCAGTCTCTGCCACATAATACCTTTTTTGAAACATTTCTCACTGTTTATTACGATTCTTAAGAAAAGTTAAAGCCACTTTACGACACACAATACACCATAATTCATTATCAAGTTGCTTGGATTCGTCGCAGAACAAGACTACATCATCAACCAGTGTTAATCCACTGCTGGACATAGGCCTCCCTTAATTCACGCCGTCGCCATAATGGGGTTTTTGGAATGTACCCCACCATGCTGGGCCAATGCGGGTTGGTGGACGGACCTACTTTTACATGCCCGACGCAAGGATAGTCCTACTTTTCAGACAATTGTGTGATCAACCCAAATTGCCCTAACCAACTAAACAACAATGAAAATTTGTTGAGTCCCCACGACCTCCGGTTTCTATAGCACACGCGCTACGGAGGCAGCTGTTGTTGTGTTGTATTAACACATATTAACAAGATTATTTCATCTTTATAGAAAGAAAACGGAAGATTGTGATAAGTAAGCTATTGTAGTTTCAAAATATAAATTAAATGATAATTAACACTACATGAGAAAAAACATTGTCATAAGAAATATTTACACACAAAATATTGTTCACATAAATTTTCAAAACACCAGCCTAAAGTTTTCCAGCAAAGAGGGTATATTTTTAGCACACCAGCAGAGAAAAAGCATAGTTTTTCGCTTGCATTAGACCGACCGCCATTTTGTGAAAATTCCCGCGCTCTCGTCGACAACATGGCGGCCCTTGGCGGGACAATGCGTCTAATGGACCCATCGATACCACTTGTGATGCAAGGAGCTTAGAACAATGCGGATTTCAAGCCCCACAGCCCGTATGTATTTTTTTTCGCCTTGTGGCATACGGAAACTTTGGTCCATTAAAATATCTTATACGCCGTTGTTGCTTGAGAGAATTTCTTAGGCTTGGCATAAAAGATATATCGTCTAAGATCTATGTATATTGATAAAGTATACGTAAGTTCTGCCCCATAGAGTTGATAAATAATTGTATATGAAAAAAAAACTATAAAATATGTTAAAAATTTTATCATTGTAAAGTAAACGATAGATTCTTTCATATTTGAATATTAATATTTCTAATAGTGGACAATTAGAACAGAGTATTTTGATTATAATTATTGTTCTATTCTTTTTCCGTAGAGTTTTATCAAAATCTGTACAGTTGTTTTCGAATAAAACAGTAACAAATGTACGCAGTTTTCCTATTTATAATATCAGCATAATTCATTTCGGTAAATGTGCAGCCGATTATTTTGAATATCTAAAATGATTTAACGCAAGTGATGTTTTTCTTTATGACTCTATATAGAATTAAAATCATATTTTAAAGGCTGCCACCCGACATATTAAAAGGTTAGTGCCGAACACGTTTTAAAATAGTACAGAAAAACGAGCTATAGGTCTTTAGTGCATTGACTTGATACTTTCACCATGGTTGCGGGTCGAATCCTATAATCATAGAATAAATTTTGGAAATGACATGAAATCGGAATATTTAAATGATACCCTAGAAATTGCTTTTACATCAATAAGTTGTATTAAGACGAGTTATCTTGGATTTATCTATACGACAGGGATTAATATATTTTATACATTTTAAAAGAGTACAATTTGTATATCGTTAGTAATATTATAAGATTTCTTTTTTTGTGCAAAAAAATTAAAAATTACTTAGCCGATTTTGAAAATTGGATTTACCATTAGGAAGCTACAATCACCTTGAGCAACAATGCTTTGTATCTAAGAAAAAATCCAATACGAAATCTGAAAATAACAAGCGACATAGTCGTAACTGTCTCCGTAGCCTAGAGGTATAGGCGTGTGCTTTAGAAACCGGAGGTCGTGGGTTCGAATTCTGCGGGGACTCAACAAATTTTCATTGTTGTTTGTTTTCAATTTGGGCCGATCACCCGATTGTCTGAAAATTAAGATGATCCATGCGTCGGATGGGCATGTAAAAAGTCGGTCCACCCACCAACCCGCATTGGACCGGCGTGTTGGGATACGGTCCAAAGCCCCCTAATGGATAGGGTTGTATTAGGTCCAGCAGTGGAATATCAGCGGCTGATGATGATGAGTCGTATACGGACTGCTAGATGTCTATTATTCATAGGACCAAAATCGTGTCAAAATATTGAACCGTTTCACGTATTGTACCCTAATATAAAAAAATACCTCGCTAAGTAATAATAATTTCTCATCAACATTACGAACAAAAACATTATCTAGACTTGACAGATATTACTTTTGGCAGCACATCTATTTTTGAGCTAACAATTTCCTTTGACGTAACAAGAAAGAAAATTAGAGGAGGGAGTCGCTCGACACGTCCGCTCCGGATGGCTGGCAGACGGGGAATGAGCGGCGCCGGAAGCGTTTGTGTCTGAACTTCCGGATGCCGTTGCGGATAACGAGCTTTAGAGTCGAGTTATTGTTTCACTCAAAAGGCTTTATGAAGGATCGTTTCCTCCGTTGAATTCTGCTGAATTTTAATAACTTAGAAGAGTAAGGAAATCTTTACATTTTATAAAACGAAAGGGAGATTAGACTTACGATGTGGCTGGTATAGGTTTATCTAGGGCTTCGTTCGTGTTTTCATCTAGGGGGCAATAAAGAAAAACTGAGTGGACTAGTACACTTCGAGTGCTTATTTCTGCCGCAAAGTATCAGCGTGCAAACCAAATGGGCTTAACAAAAGGCGAGCACGAGTCAAAAGCTAGTATTTATCATCATCACTGCTGGACCTAGGCCTCCTCTAATGCTCGCCACCAAGCGAGAATATTTCAAATAAGTTCATTTTTGACCCTATTCAGGACAGACAAACAAACATATATTTATTCCCAACATCAGAATAAGTTATCTAACATTTTATACGGACGAATCTTACATAAATTTCCTTCTAATATCACCAAGAGAATTGTCAGAAAATGATATTGCCCTCAATTTATCCACTCCGCCCCGCGCTGCCAAGAAATAATATTATTTCCCATCGGGCTCTCTGTCCGGTCGTGGCGTCCTTAATCCATTTTAAATTGACGTTTCGAACGAAAGACGCCATTGCGGTGGATTGGCGTTCGGCAAATGGCGTTTTCCCGCCAACTCGACTCCGACGTGACGTTCCGTTTCAACGTTTGAAATGATAACTTTCTAGTTTATATATGCGGTGTTCTATTTCAGTTTGCGTTTGACAAATTTAAGTTTAGTTAGACGGACGATAAATCAAGTAATTATAAAATTATTAGTATATACGTATATATAACAGAACAACCTTTTTTTAAAATTTTGTCTGTCTGTCTGCCCGTTTGGTCTGGCGAATCTCTAGACTGGCTAGTCCGATTTTAACCAATTTTCACTGGAAGAGAGCTGATGTAATTAGGAGTGACTTACATATAAAATATATTTTTTATATTACCGCGCGGACAAAGTCGGGGACCACAGCTAGTGATAATTTAAAATCTATTCTCTAACTTAATGTCTGATTTAACTATTAGTTTACGTTCGGCGAGAATAAATAAACTTGAGAGTATTTAACAAGTATAATATTTATATTGAGGCAACATTTGATATGTTGGTTTTGACATAAAGTTACACAAATATTGAGTAATTAATCTGTTTACCTCACAATTGTTAAACTCAATATGTAAATTTAAATAGATGATGGAGCCGACTATTTGCGTACGTGGAATTTTGAAATGACTAACTCTTTAAATATTTATTAATAATACTCGAATATTATTAACATATGATAAGCTAAGTAAACAAAAAAATTCTGCTATATAATATGTTTACCAAATTTAAAATATATTCCAATGGCTGAATTCACATGAATAAAGTTTCATGTCAAATATTAATAACGGCGGGAAAAGACTTTGGCACAAATTTCGTCTTTAAGCAGAGAATTAATTTTAAGGACACGGGCTATTTTCGGTCTAGCTTCTAGTGCTCCCTTTAATCAAATATGTATTGAAAAAAACATTTAATTTTTACATACTTATTATAAATAATTATTTCTATTGCTTGCATGAATATTATACATTAATAAATAAAATTACTATACGGATTTTATCGCGTTTATTTTACATTTTAAATTCCGACGTTTCGAACACTTTCCAGCAGGCCGTGGTCACGGGGTAGAATTTAAAATGTAAAATAAACGCGATAAAATCCAGTAAATAATTTTATTTAATAATACTTATTATGAAGTTTAGAGAAATTTTAATTATTGGTTAATTAAAATCATATATAAAAAAAAACAAGTCAGCATGACTAAGCGACAATGATCATTTTCAAGGAGTTGTAATAGGAAAAATATATTTATATGTTGAACAATTTAAATTTTAACAAAAAAATATGTCCTCCAAACAGTTAACCATTTCACGCAATATAAGCAGGTAACAACTTGCTCTACTGTACGTAATGGCGTCGCGTTTTCTGCCACCGCATTTTAAATCCCTGATAACTTTAAAGGTATTCATTTAATCGAAATGTCGTCTATGACACGTTTTATAAACGTAGAATGACGAGTTTTTTAAATGTACTAACTTTTATGTAAACTTACACTATATTACTTTAAATGAGGTTTGTATATGCCCGATATTGAATATTTCTGCAATTTTTCACAATGTTTTAAACTAAAATGGCTATTGTGGGTTATTCTTAAAACGTAGATATATGCTCTCCTGGACTTTATTATAGACCACTTAGAGAAGTACAATTATGTAAAATTTAAAACAAGAATGAACAAAATCGAAGCACTAGGAGCGGAGCTATGGTCTAGTAGCATACACAAAATAACTGCCTCCGTAGCCTAGTGGTATAGGCGTGTGCTTTAGAATCCGAAGGTCGTGGTTCGAATCCTGCGGGTTTCAACAAATTTTGATTGTTGTTTCCTAGTTGTTAGGGCAATTTCGGCCGATCACCCATTTGTCTGAAAAGTAAGATGATCCATGCGTCGGATGGGCATGTAAAAGTCGTCCACCCACCAACCCGCATTGGACCAGCGTGGTGGGATACGGTCCAAAACCCTAATGGATAGGGGTGTAAGGGGCGCTATGTCCAGCAGTGGACTATCAAAGGCTGATGATACATAAAATAAAAAATTACGCTCCGAATTCAATACCTCCTTCTTTTGGGAAGTCGGTCAAAAACTAGCAAAATATATATTGATATGTTACATTAATTAATACGAAATAAATAAAAAGCGTTATATCTAAACATATATTCATTATTATACTTTTTAAATCCGTAGAATAGATACGACATTATTTGGATGTATAATGATTGTCATTGATTCTAAAATCCACTTTTTCTATGCATATTTCTGAACAATGTATGAAGAGTGGCCTATGTCCTTTTATATTTTACTGGGTCAAGGTATAAATTCATATTAAAAAAGAACATTAAAATGTGAAAATTGCAAACAAAATTTTATTAAATGATCAAATTGTAATTAAAAAAAAAACACCGTTTAAAGATAACAAATAACGACACATTTTTACCACAAGCCCACAAATTTTACAACAAAATAAATGTTTTGTTTTTTGTGGAAAGTCGTGGCTGAAAGAGTACAATATACAAAATGGCGAACAATAACACAAAACAAACACCACTCTCCATCCATTTTGGTTTACACAAACAGAAACAAAATGGCCGCCCGCCTGGAGAAATAAAGCGGGCATTAATAAAAGAGTGTGGAGCGAATGAAGGAATTGGACGAAGTAACATGGCCGAACGAAGAGGTTTCCTGTGTTCGTGGTCGACATAAAAACAAACAGCTTTTGGCGGGAAACTTAATGAACAAATGAGACGGATTGAGAAAAGTAGCGACTTACTCGCATTTCGAGTTGGTGACTTCTACATTCAAGATCTTTGAAGCTTAAACGAAAAGATCCTATTATATTATAATTAGGAAAGTTTGAAAAAGATCTTGATTTATCTTTATTCACCTTTTTTTACAAACAAAACTGTTTTAAGATGTATTGCGTTATTCTAAAATCATCAGCCTGTGACATTACACGGCTGGGCATAGGCCAACTCTAATGTACGCCTCCTCCATTAGGGAGTTTGGACCGTATCCCACCACGCGAGTCAATGCGGGTTGATGGGTGGACCGTCTTTTTCATGCCCATCTGACGCATGCAACATTTTTCTTTTCAGATAATTGGGTGATCGGCCCCTATCGTTCTAAGCAACCAGAAAACATCCACAACACCCGTTACTGCGGGATTCGCACTCACTACCTCCGGTTTATAAAGCAAGGGCCAATACCGCTAGGTCACGGAGACAAACCGCCTCCAGTCCAGCAGTGGACTAACAAAGGCTGCTAAGAGACTAAAGAAATAGTGCGAACTTTTCATTATTTTTACAATATTATACTGTGATGTATATAATTATTTGCACTCTGCGTGCGCCACAAAACCTACCTTGATATTGAAATAGCCACCGTAGCCTAGTGCTATAGGCGTTTGCTTTAGAAACTGGAGGTCGTGGGTTCGAATCCTGCGGGGACTAAACATATTTTTATTGTTGTTTCCTAGTTGGTTAGGGCAATTTGGGCCCGATCACCCAATTGTCTGAAAAGTAAGATGATCCATGCGTCGGATGAGCATGTAAAAAGGCGGTCCACCCACCAACCCGCATTGGACCAGCGATCAAAGGCTGACGATGATGACGATGATGATGATATTGAAATGTTTATTTAACTTTCACATCTTACTTGGCACGATGGGCCTTTTTAGTTATCTGGAATTGCATTGTTCTTTATATTGTTTTATTATTTATATATTTGTTTTATATTTTAAGATGAACCAAAACAAGAACGTGTTTACGTTGAGTCCTTGCCAAATAGCGCGTTCGAAATTTACGATTGTTGACAAATTACAAAATTTGGCAAGCGATGTCCTATTTTTAATGGAAATACAATGTTTACTTTCGTTGAGACATACTGAAAGCATCTTAAAACGGATTTATTAACAATATTGCGCTTATTATATTTCTACCGATATCATTAAGAGTTTGTTTGCTACCATTTTAGATGACAGACGTAACTGGGAGTAACTCAAACTATTTTCATTAAGAACGCAGAAATATGATTTAAACGTAGAAATATTTTAAATATGTTATATTTTTTTATGCATACGCAGGCAGGCGAGCAATCGGGGCCACCTCAAGGAAAGTGGTCATCGATGCCCATAAACGTCGGCAATACTGGTATCACCAACGCGCTGCCTAGCGTAAGACACAGGATGTTAATTTTTGAAATTAAAATTTATATAAAAATTTGGATATCCAAATTTTAATAGAGAGGATGGTTGGTCTTTGCCACCTTCCTGGGATCCAATAATTTCAAAAATTAAACGCAGAGTATAAGAAAACTACAAAACCTAAGGACAACATAAATACTTTTTGTCAAACCAACATAAAAAATTAAGAAATGGAAAGATATGTCAATTTTTAAATAAAAACTCTGACGGTTATTCGAAAACATAGAGATACAGACATATACCAACTTAGTCTGCCCGTGATCATGGATGTTGAAAAGAATCCGAAACGTCGGGAATAAGTATATTTTAGTAGCGCGAAAAATCCGTAAATTAGTGGATTTCATATGTATAATAATCGCGTAAAAAAAAGAAATAATTACATTTATTCAGGTTAATCTGAATGTTTTAGAAGCCGCCATCGTGATAATTCGAGATAAAGGCTAGTTGAAAGGACATAATTAGTTACCCGATTAGCAGAAGATGGTGACCTCCTCTTTACACACTTATTTTTATAAGTTGGATTATTCACGTTATATATTTACTAATCGCGGCCTATAGCTTATTGTGATGTTTAATGCTACATTATGGTAGAGTTTAATGAATATACATTAAAAAGATGTTAAACAGTAACTTAATTTTCCTTAATATTATTGGGAGTACACTTACATATGTATCTTGTGTAACAACAAATAACTAGTAGTTCTGAATACAGTAACCTAACCAGAGAGACAATATTATCGACTTTTATACGAATTTATTACAATTTATTTTGTATTTGTAACCTTAAAAACCCTTGTTCTTGCAAAGATCTTGAGTTCGGTTCGCCTATTTCATTCTTCCCGTAAATAATTCCTTCGCAATTTTCCTTTTAGGACACTCGGGGGACTCTTGTTAGGGTATTTTGGGACCCCTCGCCTTTTAATATTTTAAAGTGATACAGCCGAATTTATATATGTATTCTTTGTCCTGGCCGTTTCCCGAGTTATTGTAGGGTCGGCTCCTAATCTACGCAGATATGCCTGAATAACAGTTTTTACGCAGAGCGACTGGCATTTCCAACTCCATAGCCCAAAGGGTTTCCTTTTTGCGAAGTATGGATTTGTTGTCCGTAAATTTAATGGCACTGAAGTAATCTTGACAGCCGGTACCGACTATAAACGAGCATGGATCATCTAACTTTTCAAACAATTGAGTGATGTCGGTGAACAACGATAACACAGGTTACAATATTCGAACTTATGACCCCGACCGGAGAAGTGATGTGATCCGTGCTTAGGGTGAACATGTAAAATGTCGGTCCCGAGTACTGATACCATCTTTGGCAGCCGTAACGTAGTCGTCCTTCAAAAAATAACAACTAAAGGAAAAACTGGTTAAGATAAACCATAGCAGTTTGGTTCCCGAGAGGAGTTAGTTTTTTTGTTAATAAAACGTTAAAAAACCGACCGACAGATAGTGACTTAGAAAAACAGGTTAAAAAAAAAGAAAATTCCAACTCTCTCAACCACAACGAAGTACGTAACTAGCTCAAATGTTACCACGTGAAAAAATCCTGCAAAGGTTTATTCTTTTCGCACAACAATCCAGAACACACACAAACAATTATCCGCTGCACGAAAAGGGAATTATCCCAGCCGGTGAGAGAACACTTGTTAAATATGAAAAGACTCTCGTTGTACGTCTTTATGTGGCACCGCGGGCGCGCGTGACGTTGAATATTCGCGCGGGAAACGACGCGATTTGCGCGCCAAATCCGCCATCTTTGTTTTACGGTCGCCGATTATTGTTTGAAACTTTTCCCTTTATATACTTTGTTTTTATACAATGTACACATAATTGTCGGCTTCTAATGTAAAGTAATAATTTTTGCAAATGTATCTGTGTTCCACAACCCGAATACGTGAATGTAAATCGATGGTTCAATTATTTAAATGTCCTGATGTCCTATAAAGGCTGTCAAAGGTTATGATAAATAGCTTTTAACATATCTTTCCGACGAAGGCAATGTCTTCAATTGTAGACAATTGGATTCTTTAAAATATTGATACGAAAGCGCTTCACTTACTGTTCCTTGCAACGGATAACTCAAGATGGAATTCATATTAAAAATGCAGTAATAGAAACAAAGTCTAATTTCAATTACTAAGATGCCAAATGAGTTTATCATTACACTAATTAAGGTAAATTATAGCACTTATTCAATTGGAGTATAGTTCAAGAGCGCTAATAGATAAGGAACAATTCTTCTTTATATATATATATATAAAGAGATTCCCACCTGTTTATTGACTCATCACGATATCTCCGGAACCATAAGGCGTAACGACCTGAAATTTGCTTGGGATATTCCTTTCGCCGAGTAAAGGTTATCTAAGAACGGAATTTTACGAAAATTCACCCACAAGGGGGGTTGGGGGTTGCTGGTAAATTATAAATGAATTACCCAATTAAAAATCACATTTGACAAATCATAGAAGTTATATGAAATTGTTAATTGAAACATAAGTAACCAATTGATTAACCACCTCATCACAATGCCTGGAACCAGAAAGAGTAAACGTTTTTAAAAATCAAAAAGGACATAGGAAGTAAGATTCACAAAACAACTTTTAGTCCTTTCTAGAAACTTTCTTAACGGTACCCTAAAACGCTCAGGAGCGTTTAACGCCATTGGAAGGGTTGCAATAATTAAATTGTGCACCAACACAAAAGACCGCTGCGTCGAATTTCCCGCGCTTTTTGCCCTCCGCCATGTTTTTTAACGCGCTGTCAAACTAATTGTTCTCGTTTCGCGCCATTTCTTTCGCGTTTATGAGTATTAAAGATGAATTATAATTTAACGAGATATTTTTGTCTGTAGACATTTATTATTATTACTTTTATTGCGTTTACAAGTTTATTTAGTCTCACAGTTGTTGTGTTTGAACTATGAAATGCTTTTATGAGTATTTTTTTCTTTAATTAGGGTTTATTTAGTTCTCATTTAAATTTTCACGTGACTATAGCTAACAGATTGTATTTTAACTTGAAACTTTTATTTGACACTGTATACTTTAAAAAAGAAGGTGCCATATATTTAATTTAACTGTATATTTATTAATTCTATATCTATGTAATATATATGTCGTTTATTTTAAATTGCAACTTTTGTTTCTATTAATAACTTGTGTCTTCTTCCATTTAATCAAAAATATATACAAATAAATATAATTACAGTGTCTGCACTGGTACTCATAACGAAACGTTTTTTTAAAGATTTTTGTCTGTCTGTTTGTCTGTTGACGCGATGCGATTTACACTGAAATATAGCTTAGGTAACTGGGAGAAGCTAGACTATCGTTTCTTTAGATTTTTTTTTGATTTGATTGTAAATTTCCCCGCATACGGAACCGACAGGCGGGCAACAGCTATTTCTATTTATAAATAAACGTGATTACTCAGTTGTGATAGTAATATTCTCCAATAAAAACGCATTTCCTTTCGAATGAATATATAAAAAGAAATCGGAGTCCCTCCTTTACTCGTCCACGCGTTAAAAGTTTCGTGAAATACACGTGGGAACGCTGCAACATGGGAAGAAGGAACTTTGCAATCCGCCATCTTGGATATTATCGAGTGGTAATGGGTCGGAATTTGATGTTTCTCTGTGTTATACAGCATATTTTTTGATTAGTATAAAGTATTAAAGATCAAACCTATTTTATTCAATTAATAATACACAAGACGGGTAAAATTTTAACAAAATATGACATGACTTCAATGTGATCAAAACTTTGATTCAAAACAAGCATTTTTAAATGCATTTGCTTTCTTTTGTTTACGCGAATACTATATACATTATTAAACAAAATTACTTTTTACAGATTTTATCGCGTTTATTTTACATATATATATATAAATTCTCGATGTTTCGAACACTTTCCGGCGGCCGTGGTGGATAATGATGATTATGATATTATAATGTGCGTAAGTTCGTGAGGATGGATGTTTCTTACCTAAAAACTAAAACATATCTACATTGAAAGGATTTCTTGCATTTCTTTTTTATTTTCGACGCTTGGGAGGATCGAACTTGGATGTATGTATGTATAATAGTCAGGATCTTGTATTAAAAATTTTACACGGCTTTTTATTTTCATAATTTTTTGAATATTGTTTTGGCAAAGAAGAACTGGTAGTTTTTATATCGCTTGATGTATTTTTTAAAATGATTGCATCTTGTAAGGACTTGTATATATTTATGTATATTGAATTGTAAAGACCAACCATCCTCTCTATATATAAGTATGGTTTATACAGAAAGTATTAAAAATTGAGATGTATGCAGAGAAAGTCTGCCATCAGCGATATATGGTTAAAACCCAGGCTGAGATTAAACGCAAAGTGTTAGAACACCTGTTTAAAAATATTTAGGCTGAAGAAACACCAATATTCAATACTTATAAGTAACAGTGTAGTGCATATATATATATATATATATAACAGATTCCCACCTATATATTGAATCATGACGATATCTCTGAAACCATAAGGCTAAGCGACTTGAAATTTGGTAGGAATATTCCTTTCGCCGAGTAGAGGTCAGCTAAGATTTTACGAAAATCCACTGCCAAGGGGCTTGCGGGGTTGCTAGTATTTGTGTATATGCATACGAAGAATATGTATTATTAATTTTATTAAATTGTACTTCTACCGTTTGTTGTGTTAACCGTCCAAAGGTTAACTGTGAGACAATGCGTTTGGCAAGCCTTTGTACTATTTATTTGTGTACTTAAAGTGTTAATTAATAAATATATTCCAAGAAAACTTCAAGCACTAATATAACATAATGCACATCTGCCTCCGTAGCCTAGTGGTATAGGATGGCGCATTAGAAACCGGAGGTCGTGGTTCGAAACCTGCGGGGACTCAACAAATGTTAATTGTTGTTTCCTAGTTGGTTAGGGCAATTTGGGCCGATCACCCAATTGTCTGAAAACTAAGATGATCCATGCGTCGGATGGGCTTGTAAAAAGTCGGTCCACCCACCAACCCGCACTGGACCAGCGTAGTGGGATACGATCCAAAAACCCCCTAATGGATAGGGGTGTATTAGGGGAGGCCTATGTCCAGCAGTGGACGATCACAGGCTGATGATGATGATGATGACATAACATATTTATATAAATCACATATCTCAATAACCGCGCGCACCAGGCAACCTTTGGGTGGCAATCATCATCAGCCCGTGTTAGTCCACTGCTGGACGTAGGCCTCCCCTTATGCACGCCTTCTCGATTAGTGGGTGTTTGGACCGCATCCCACCACGCTGGTCCAATGCGGGTTGGTGAGTGGACCAACTTTTTACATTTCCATCTGTCACATGGGTACCTGACGCTAGATGTATGACGACACTTCATCGTTTTTGACAACGACTCTACTACTTTGGCACAACTTTCAGTGTTTACATAATATCTATAGCTCTTTTGGCTTTGCGTTTCTACAGTCTTTTCCATGGTCCAGTGACCGTTGTTTGATTGAAAAAAACTCGGTGTATCCGTTGTAATGTTCACATGGGCATATATCATAACTGTCAACGCGTAGGTCATAAGATTCGGCTAGGGCCACTAGTGATGCGCTGAACTCGCTTCGGTCCATCGATATCGAGAATTATTCGATCGTATTTCGATAAAATCAAGTTAATAGTTAATTTTTAATTAGAGCTTACATTTTACAGTAATAATGCACGATACGTAATATGCATACATTGATAGGTATATAAATATATATATCTTTTCTCTTCCGATTCGCAAAGCAGGCGGAAAATTACAATTTCTTAGTTTATACCTAGCCAAGAAAATAGTAATAAGACATTTAGTATCCAGTCGTTGACAAATGACTCTTTTTAATTACATCACTTCAATATTTTTCTTAATTAATAAGAAAAATATGGTAAAATGATCTTATTAAAAAAAAAGACTTTCTCGGGCTTCGAACATCAAATCTTCATAATATGTACAGTACTTGTGAGATATAAAAATAACTTTTTCTTCACGCGCATCGACACTAAAATAAGAAAACAAAATCTATAATTTTTGTCACCGTATTTCAACTTGTACACCATCCAAAATCAAAGTAGCAGCACAACCACTGAGCAACTACAACAAGAAAAAATACTTCAATAAATCCGATTTACTACCGGCATAACAGCGCGCGTGATCGCACATTACTTAACCAGATATATAAATACACAAAAGCAGTCGTAAATTTTATCGACAACACGCGATCCCCTCACTAGGCCAACGGGCACGCACTCGATGCATTGTCCATCACTTAATCTCATTATTTGTACTTCATCCGGTGTAAGGATGTACCTAGCCGTTTCAAACCATTTAAACTTGTATTAGATTGGATGATATTGAATTTGAACTCTGCCAAATCATTATATGTCGTTTAATAAAGCAAAAATACTAGTAAAGTGTTTACTAAACGATATAGGTACAGCTAGAAAACATCTTCCTCCGTAATTGTCGGGAAAAAATTGCCTTTATACTGCTTGCTCAAATAGCTTCAGTACTTATACATCTCTATATTATACGATGACATTATTAATTTTGACATTTGACACTAAACAATAAAGTTTCATATTAATTGATGTCAAAATGACACTCATTTGATACGATCATTCCCTGACCCTTCGGGTACCATCGTATTTTGACCAAAATCAGTTTTTTCCCTAAGTGCAATGAATTCTCACTATATCTACAAGTGTAATGTCGTCCTTATAAGAAACGCGTACGACGTCGCTATAGTTTAGTCATCTTGGACTTAAAATTAATGTAAGGAAAGTTACCCATGGCAACGAAATGACGTCATGTATTTTACCTTTTTTAAATAACTGTCACCGAAATCAAAGTCAAAGTTAAAGTCAAAGTCAAAATCGTTTATTCAATTTAGGCTCTACTGAGCACTTATGAACGTCAAAAATTATCCATTTACCACCGGTTCACAAACTCAGACCCGTCCAGAGAAGAACCGGCAAGAAACTCTACGGCCTTTCTTTTTTTTAAATATTAGTATTTACAAAATTTGACCAATACATTTTTTTTAAGTTACCAGGGGATTTGCAAGCGCAGAATTTAAACGACTTCAACACATCTTGGTCCTCAATATAATTTATAACAGAATAGTAGGCTTTTTCTATAAGCGTTGTTTTGACAACTTTACGAAAGCTCGAATCATTCAGTTGCGTTTGGCAGGCGTTTAATTTATTATACTATTCAATCGCTAAGCAACAGCCGACTATTAAAACAAATACGTATATACGACTCTTTGTTGCTATGGAATACTTTGTGTGAATTTATTCAGAGTAAAGATTGCGATATTACGATTCTCTTACCCAAAAACGTGCACTAATCCCCTACAAAACCGAATACACGAGTGTTTTAATAGTCCAGCAGTGGACTAACGAATGCTACGGACGAATATTTTATCCTCAACTATTTCCGTAGCAAGGGTATCGTTTTGCTGCCTGACAATGCCCGTGCACATGTGGCTAATGGCACCAAGGATCCCATCAAATCTTTGGAATGGGAAACTCTACATCATCCTCCATTTCTTCCTACACTTGAAGAAACACCTGGGTGGTCACCGTCTTGAAGACGAAAACAAAATCAAAACATCAGTGATACAGTGGTTAACGAGTCAGACGGCAGAATTGTATGTTGTGGGTATCTCTGGTGCCACGTTATGACAAGTGCGGATATAATGTGGAAACGTAGATTAATGTACAGGCTTTCATTTAATAATTTTGCACGTCGTTTTTTTTATTCCTACACGGTACTAACTTGAAAAACGTGCTTCGTACAAAAACTAAACTAAATTGAAATCGCTCGATCCGTTCGGGTGCTAAAATGTTAAAGACAGACACGTAAAACTTGTAATACACCTACTTTTGATTGTTCAAAAATAGTTTTATTAGCCTTAACCTTGAATTCCGTAAAAAATGCCTAAAACTTCCCAATTTTAATTATATTTAGTGTTTACCATAACTTCAAATATTGTACAAATTTTCACTTACGATATAATGTAAAATGTCAGTTTTTTAATTACCTTATTCAATATTAAACAATGTTACCACACGTAAAGCCTTAACAGAATGTTACCAGGATGAAAAATAGCGAATGAGTTACCTTACACCATGAGAAGATCGTAATAATTAGAATACGGGGTCTAATCGAAGGGGAAAATGTTAGATGAACTTTTTTCTTACAGGTAACATTGTGGATAAAAAACAAACATCACAGAAAAAAAACAAGAAAAATTACTAATACACACGAATGTTTATTATCTGTGAAAGTTATTGTTGTTCACAGATAACAAATCTATCAGGTCGATGATTAACAGATCATAATCATATCGTTTAAATTTTTATCCACAGCGTGAGAATACACGGCTGAAGAACCCGGAGATAGCCGGGTTGTCGCCAGCCTAAGGACAGGTTGAGTAGAAGAACCCTCTGCGGTTTTAGAAGCAGTGTGGGGGTTGAACGGAGTTAAACAGGGTTCAACGGAGATATACAGGGTTGTACGGGGTTGTACTGCCAAGCTTTTGGGTTATAAATGAGACTCAAGCACCAGGTACCAACTGTGGACGACAATCGAATTATATAGCCTCGCTTTTATTATATTTTATCTGTGTTATTACACATGATACATTGTTTTAATCTGTATTTATTTTATGTTAAAATAATTCATAATTCAAGTGTTAAATTGTGCGAAATACTATAAAATATTATAATAAAATCGGCTTTTGAGATTTTTTTTCCACTTTTAGTTCTTTTCTTTAGACTTTTTTTATTATTGATATTTTTTTTGTTATTTTCACGTATATTGCAAAAGCCATACAATCCGATCGCTTGAATACTGTGGATTGTTATTTTGCCGATTTCCAATGAAAAAATACCAACTAATGTACCAGGATAACATCAAAACTAAGAGGAACTCGTTACTAAGAAAGTTTAACACAGGTGTACGGTAAACGTACGGATCCAGGAAGCACCCTTTATACTATAGTTCAGCCAATTCAGGGAAAGAAATTACGTCAACCAAAGTCTAATGTCAAACAATAATGGCGCCGTAGCGAACGCGTCCTCATTGGCGGACCGAGGCCATTTTGAATCCCCACGCGATTTTTAACCAATGAGACAGGCCGAAATTTGGCGCCAATTGAGTTTAACGTTAGACTTGGCTTTTGCTCTTTAAATTGGCTTATATTTAGTTAAGTATCATGAAACAGTAGGGTATTTAAGGCAGAGGAGTACCAGGAAAGCAGCAAAAGACCAAACCACAGTTGGGGGCTGCGTGCGGGTACCACACCATTTAGGGGCGTCCCCTGTACTACTCACAAACGCTGTAGATGCCTCAGTCTCACAAAAACACCCTCCGGCAGTTGGCCGAGATGGTTATTGTTCAGCTTCCTGCAATAAGTACACGGGTCAAAACTTGGCGTCTTTGTGTTTTGGCGTCACTTCCACAATAAGGTTGCAGTCCATCTCCTTCCAGACTAGCATTCAAGTTTCAAGTCTAGTTTCGTGAACCTGAATTCCTTCGGAGTGCTCGTACAGTAATAAACCTGAACGGGAATATAATCGAAATATTGACGCACGTAAACTTTGAAAAGTGCACCTACTAAAGGTTGTCTACATTAAATAGAAAAAAAAACAATTTATAAATAAGTTGGATTTTGGCCCTCTAAATCCTGTTTGATATATAGGCTAATGCATTGTTTAGTTCTGCAGCTGTGTCCTTACTCGTTACATCATACTATTGTATGCTCCACCCAGCTTTACTATACTTTTGACAGAACGAATCAAAAAATTAAAAATAATGTAACATGCTTTGACCAAATACGTTCTACAACCCTAAAGGCTGTAACCAGGAATTTAAATACAGTTAAATACTTTAAGAGTGAACTGCAGCAAAAATTTTTAAAGCTATATAAAAAATATTTTGACAACCTCTGCGAACTCATCTTCCAGATACTCCTGAAGATATCACGGATCATACAATACTATTATGTATTCTATACAAATTGAAATAAAGGTCCAGTGTTAGGTACAGATCTATAATATTATTTTAAAATACTCACAGCCGCTCCAATGCAAGCATGGAAGTGAAGGCATCTCGCTCTATTGTGTGGATTTGATTTTCCGACAGTTGCCTGTTGAGAAAACATTTTAAGCGCATAAATATTGCGAATGATAGTATTATTGTAAAGTATTACAAGACGATTTATGTCAGTTACTTGCTAGTTAATAGAAAAAAGATATTAAAATTAGGTGCAACATAAATAAATTCAACTTACAGGATCTTCAAATCGTTAAGGTTCTGGAAATCGCTCTGGAAGATTATCGTCAGGTTGTTCCCCTGCAGGTCCCTGTAATAGAAAAAGGTTTGTTACCTCTACAGTTCAAGCCACGATACTTTATCTCACGATGGTGCTTGAAATAAGAGTAAGTACACTCGTTGAAGTAAATAAAATTATAAAAATTATTATTTCTATTGTTTACTCGAATATTATACATTATTAAATAAAATGACTTTACGGATTTTATCGCGTTTATTTTACATTTTTGAATTCCCGACGAGACAACAAGCTTGCTGCGCCACGGCAGCATCACAGTGATCGAGTGAAGGCAGCCACAGTGGAGCGAGTACCTGCTGTTCTATCTTTTGTGAGAGGCGTAACTGACAAGAATGGCTACATTTTGAGGCGGGCTTCAATCAAATCTTAGTTCAAGCCGCTGAAGAAGATTGGTCAATTCCTACCACCTGTCAAGTGCAATATTCCTCTACAAGATCCAGGAGTGTACAAGCTAGATTCTGAAGATTCTGCGGCCTCTTTATATTGGACAGACAAAGCGAGCAATAAGAATCCGCATGAAGGAACATATAGCTGACATTAAACATAAGAGACCCAACGAGTCGGCAATGTGTGACCATACTTTAGATCACCCAAACCATAACGGTGGTGAGGTCCCCTTTACAAGGGACCGTCTGGTGAACCACCACGGCCTATTTCTACCGCAAAGCAGTAATGTGAAAACACTACTGTGTTCCGGTTTTAGGCACCTAGCCAGCGGAATGGGTTCTACCACTTGCTTGGGACCCATAATAAATAACTAAAATTTAAACCCAAGCATAATACCACTGCTGGCTGTAAAGATAAAACCAGTTCATTTTGCATGGTCGGAGTACAGACTAAAAATAATTAATTAAAATTAAGATCTGAAACCCCGCTTCAGCAGCACTGGCAACAAGACGCATGACATTTAAGTCTACTTGTGACCACAGCCGCTGGAAAGTGTTCCAAATTTATATTCGTGATATATTAGAATTTAAAAACGTAAAATAAACGCGATAAAATCCGTAAAGTAATTTTATTTAATAATTATAAAAATTATTATAGAAAATTGTTACATGTACCTATAAATAAATAATATTCGAGTGTCTGTTTGTAACAATATAACAACCGTTTCTAAATGATTACATTGTGATATATAACCGAAGCCGCATAACAGAACAGAAGATAACATAACTGCCTCCGTAGCCAAGTGGTATGGGCGTGTGATTTAGAAACCGGAGGTAGTGGGTTCGAATCGGATATACAAAGTCGGTGCACCCACCAACCCGCATTGGACCAGCGTGATGGTATGCGGTTCAAAAAACCTCCTAATGGATAGGGTTGTATCAGGAGAGTTCTATGTCCAGCAGTGGACGATTACAGGCTGATAATGATGATGATGACACAACCGATACATAAAACAAAACTACTTTTTCAAACTCTGTCTGTATGCCTGTTCTGGCAAATCTCTGGAATAGCTGGTCCGATTTTGACGTGACTTTCACAGGAAGATAGGTGATGATCACTGACAGTAACTAAGGCTTATTGTGTCTATATGTGTATCTTTAGTATTTTAGGAAAAACAGTTATATTACCACGAGAACGAAGTTGCGGGCAACAGCTAGTTTAATTTTTTTATGGCATACGCAGGCAGACGAGCAGTCAGGCCACCTGATGGGAAGTGATCACCGACGCCCATAGATATTGGCAATACCAGTGTCGCCAACGCGCTACCATGAGACATTGGGTGTTAAGTCTCGTTTACCCAGTAATTACGCTGGGTACGGTGCCCTTCAAACCGGAACACAGAAGTGTTTTCATACTACTGCTTCGCGGAAGAAATAGGCACCGCGGTGGTAAAATATAATATTATGTCAAATTAAATAGGCGCCAAAATGACTAGCCCTCTCATTGGATAAACATGGCGGCAGTCAACCAATGAGAATGCGTTCACTTCTTGCGCCAATAGCCATTCACATATGACTTATATGGCTCAGTTTCATAGTCAACTAGCCGTTTCCCGCGACTTCGTCCGCGTGGTAACACGTAAAAAAAACTATTTCCGAAAAAGAAAAACATTTTACACGCAAAAGAGTAGTCTAGTTTACTCAATATTATAAGCTAAATCATTATATTACCCACTAACTGGCATTGGACCAGCGTGTTGGGATACGGACCAAAAACTCCTCGATAGAGATGGCGCGCATTAGGGGAGGCCTGTGTCCAGCAGTGGACTGACAAAGGCTGATGATGTAATCAGCTATCTTTTAGAGACACGCCCGACAAAATCGGACCAGGTATTACATATGTTATCGCGGACTTTTTATAAATCAAGCAAGGAAGAATATTTCCACCATATATTTTTTTTGTTTTGTCTCATAGGGTGAACCTTAACGTTTTCGTCGAAAGCTCTCAGACGGCTTAATTTATTTCCGACGACTCTGACAAATATTAATATATTTTACTCAAATGTACACGGAAACTATACAAATTATGTACACTAAAAAAATTGGTTGCCTCTGTACAGGCGAAAGTTATAGGTGACGTCTTTTTGGCAGAATGATTGTAATGTGAATATTCATTCGTGTAATAGAAAGAAGGGTCAACCTTCTTTCTCTTTCTCTCTGTCTTTCTTTCACTTAAGCAGGCCAACAGCCATGAGAAAGAGAGACGTGTGCTTCTCTTCCTCTTATGGTTGCTTATGGAGAGCGTTACGTGAGCAGCGCTGTGACACAGTTTTTGAGTTTGCCTCCCTATCTTAAACCAATTTATAAGACGTTGTCACGTCCAAAAAACCTTCCAGAAGAATTATTCTATCGATAATTAAAAACCGCGTGGCAATTTGTGCTGTAGTATTTCTGTTTATCTCGAACAGACAGACAAACAGACACAGAGGACTTTGTTTTATAATATGTATAGATCATTAAACTTTATTTAGCTACGTCCCAGGCTCCATTAAAACTAACGTAAAATCTAGAATCTAAGCGAAAGTAAGTGGTATAACTTCGCCCGTTTCAAGTTAAAACCATCTTCCTTTTCTTAGGGGGCTGTGAGATTTCACTGAGAGCACCTAACTTGACTACTAGGCTCATTAAGTCGCGGTAACTTCACTTAAATGTCGCTAAGTGCTGCTTAGTTGCACTTAAGCGAGGCCCAAGTTAATATAGGGCGAAGTACTTGCGTGACCTGAATGTTTTAAGTTTAATTTAACTAATTTCACTATATATACATAAAATATTCTGGAAATACTTGAATAACTTTATGACAAATACCTCAATAAATCATTAGACATGCTCTTTAAGATTTTAAAATTTCTTGAGTTTTGATGTACTTTCGGACGTCCCTATTTCATTCATCATTACATTTTACATTCATCAGCCTGTGAAAGCCCACTGCTGGACATAGGCCTCCCCTAATACATCCGTATCCATTAGGGGGTTTTGGTACGTATCCCACCAAGCTGTTCCAGTACGGGTTGGTGGGTGGACCGACTTTTTACATGCCCATCCGACGCATGGGTCATCATTAATATTAGACAATTTTTACGGTCGACTTTTCTTTCGACAATTATCGTTTTTTCTAGCTCCTCTATATTCAAATTGAAGTATTTGTTAAAAATGTAAGTATTACACTCGCTTATGGATTGTCAAGGACGCTACCACCGGTTCGGAATAGGACGCCCCGGACCTGAACCTGCGAAATAATTAACACGTTTTTTCATCTTTTAAAATAATCATTACGCATTATGTTGGTAATATAGTTAGAGTTATATGATACGTAATGAAATTTGAACAAGCCCGTTGCGAGAATTTGAATACCAGGTTGCGATACCGTTTATTAAAATATATATATTTTAATAACCCTTAGCACATAAAATTTATTAATAGTGAAATTTTGAACGTTTACTGAGGATTATAGTCCCATAAAAGATTTACTAATTCTTTTTATTTCTTTTGTGTATTAAAACTCAATCCGGAGGATCCAACCGTACAATCATCGACGACTTCGTATTTTACTACAGACATGAAAAAATCGAAAGACATGAAAAAGCAAAATAAACACTATATTAATCAGCAAATATTGTTAAAGTATGTCACGAAGCTATATCAAGTTGCAAGTTACTCGCTACTCGGGCGCTAAGTGTAACTTAAGTGACGCATCTCGCTTGCCTGTTAAGTTATTTAGAGCGCACTCGACAAGTGACTAAAAGCAGGGTATATATCAAAAATGGGCCATTATCAAACTGTTGAGTTCGTTGTTCCTAAACGCGTTCGTTGTTCCTTTTTTATGGCATACGCAGGCAGACGAGCAGTCGGGCCACCTGATGGAAAGCGGTCACCGAACCCCATAGACATTGGCAATACCAGTGGTAACGCCAACGCGCTGCCTACCGTGAGATATAGGGTGTAAAGTCTCGTTTACCCAGTAAATACGCTGGCTATGATGCCCTCCAAACCGAAAAAAAACAGTGTTTTCACTCTACTGCTTCGTGGCAGAAATAGGCACCGCGGTGGTACCCACTCAGACGGTCTCCTGTAAAGAGGACCTACCACCGGTAATCCTTCCTTCCTTCGGTTCGTTTTTATTGCATAAGCGACTATAGTTTAGCCTAACGAAGAAACTGAATAAGTCGTAACAGACAGCAGTGAAGGATCATGTCTTAGTTACGTATGTCATCACAACACACATTGATCAAGGACCTCAGCCTTCAGAAATTAAGGAATATTGGACGAGAGGATATGTCGTAACCCGAACGTAGCCCATCCGAGTGGTAGAGTTCATAAGGACGGTGGTAACCGACATAGCCCGCAGAATTAGAAAGCTGAAGTAGCAGTGGGCTGGTCACATAAGCCGTAGAACTGACGACCTGCTGGAGTCGGAAAGGTCTCGGAAGACCAAGGCTCGGCAAACGTAGTGTGGGATGCCCTGCAGCAAGATAGTGACGACATATGCAAAGTGAGCGGTGTGGGCTGGATGAGAATGGCCGAAGATCGGAAACGATGGCGTGCATTAGGGAAGGCCTACGTCCCATAATGATGATGATAATCATAGTTAAGCCAAATCATAGATAGAATTGACGATATCAACGCGTTATGTCCAACACGCGCCATAACTAAAAACGTTATTGGTGGAACGCGAACAATTTCAGTCCCCTCGCAATGAATTACTGAGTGTCAATCAACGCTTTACTAATAGTGTATAGAGAAGGTGAATACGTTAAGAACATCTTTGCCCAACAGTGGGTTGGGTTTAAGTGGAAATTGGGAAGACACTAGAGCACCAAATTCCCCAATACTTAAAGCGCGTAGTAAGTTAATCGCATCGCACTCGCAGTAAACTTTTTTATTGACGCGTCTCAGAGAGAAAGTCATAGAGCTTACAATGTTGTAGACGTGCAATAAATAAATAAATAACATAATATAATATTTCCGAACAAATAACTCAACATTATGAAGTCCCAAATTAACAAAGCTAATATATATTATAGAAACTAGATGATAAATAGCCTCATTTTTTTAACAATAATTACATGTAATATAGACATAAACAACCACACACGTGAAAAACACGATATTTATCGCACAATATCTCTTCCGTGGTGGGAATTGAACCCGCACCAGTAGTCACTGTCGGGTCACTAACCACCTGCGCCAAGCGGGTCATCATTAACTATTATACGTCATTTTCGATCATCATCGTCAGCCTGTGTTGGTCCGCTGCTGGACATAAGCCTCGCCAACTGCACGTCTTCCATTATGGGGTTTCTGGACCGTATCCCACCACGCTGATCCAATGCGAGTTGGTGGGTGTTTTCGATGTATTTAAATGTATTATTTACGACTTTACGAGTATTTTTTTTGTTGGTTAAAATCGATTAGGCGAGTAGGTCGTTCACCTGACCTGTTCATAAGAAACGCAGCGTAAGTAGACATAAACACGCTCAGCGCCCTGAGAAATGTTACGCTACGGTGCCATTCAAACGCTAGTGTTCGCACACTACTTACTTATGGCAGAAATAAGCACCATGATGGCACTCTCCCAGTACTATAAAACTCGCTTAACGATTTACAATAGAGATGTTCGCGCGTGCAGTTCGTAGCAGTGGACTATCACAGGCTGATGATGTATGTATGTATGTACGCACGTCACCGCTTCGTTGCTATGCGTTACCGTGTTTAAATCGATCGAGTCTTATTTTGTTAAACTAAATACACAGTCTATAAGACCAAGAGCAAGCTACAACGCATGTGTCAGTTCTGCAACTTAATAACTCTGTGTTCAGAGGTGCCCTTTCCATATCGTAAAGTTATATGGAAAAGAGCATAAACGTAAAATTCTTATATTACGCGGCTTAATCTAGGCCAAGTCGATGACCTGACAATTGAGGCTCTAATAACTTGAAAATCGCACCTTTGTTATGATTTATCGTTCATGGGCTAATAGGATTAATATTATAATTTAATAGGACACGGAGTAACCCCTAAAAACAAGGTTACGCTATGGGTCCAGCAATGACTGCACAACCAATATACGTGAGACTAGTAAAAATATATGCTAAAGCTCAAGGCTCACGCTTTAGAGAGGTCTTGGGTTCGAATTCCGCGGGTACTTAATAACTTTTCATTTTTGTATCCGTGTTGGTCCGAGCAACGCGAGCTGATCATCCGATGGTCTGCAAGATGATCCATGTGTCGTACGGACATGTTAAAATCGGTCCTGCGCCTAATCTCTGCACAGTCGTGTCGGCCATCCGTCCCCTGACTAAGAGAGTGAAGGAGGAGGGAGTGGACATAAAAGCTAATATCGAGCTAACGACGCCACAAGTTCTCCGCCAAACTACAAGCGAAATTTGACGAATAACTAAGTTTCTAATCTACACTTCTAATAGAACACTAAGTTACTATGTTTAGATATAAATAGCAATATAATGAACGAAATGAAAATTTCCGAAAGTTGACACAACACCATACAGTATCTAGCAAATTAAAGCTTTACAATAAAATCTTGAGGGCTAATAAATGCACGAATTTACTCTTTTTCTTTTAATAAATACCTACACACACATCATCAGCCTTTGTCAGTCCACAGCTGGACATTGGCCTCCCCTAATACACCCCTATCCATTAGGGGGTTTGGACCGTATCCCACCATGCGGGTCCAATGCGGGTTGTGGGTGGACCGACTTTTACATGCCCATCCGACGCATGGATCATCTTAGCTTTTCAGACAATTGGGTGATCGGCCCAGAATTGCCCTAACCAACTAGGAAACAACAATGAAAATTTTTTGCGTCCCCAAGATTCGAAACACGACCTCCGGTTTCTAAAGCACACGCCCATACCACTAGGCTACGGAGGCAGTTCCTACAATTATTCTGCAAATACCTACAATTATTCTGTTAATAAACACAATTAATTCTTTTACACACTACCTGGTAATTTAATTATTTTATTGATTGTTTGTAACGGAAAAAAAATTGTATATTAACAACTTATGTTAAATGAAAATAGCCCACTGCGTTCCTTTCAGCGGTTCTATCAGGTCAGAGGCTTTCTATTCCGGACCGATGGTAGATTTCATTAAAATAAACGAATATACTTTTATATTTAATAAATACATTTAAATGTAAACATATAGTATAGACACAGGAGGAGAACAGTGTTCATAATATACTTTCGATCAATAAATAACTATTGTGTTGTTGAAATCACGTAGAATTGCGTGGAAAGCCAGACTATGGTAAAGCCATAAACGTTTTCACTATAGAACTTGATGTAGACATTCCCCTAGCTGTAATTGCCTGATCTTTATAATGGGCATATCAAAGATTATGACGGCCAATTAAAACTTGTGCAGCGCCGCTGGGGTGGCCATGTTGTATTCCATATTAAAACGAATTAACGATATTGTTAATAAAATTATTCTTAATGAAATAACGAACGTGATACATGTCTCTATCATATGTTAAACGCAACGTATTCATCGTTTTCTTTAAACAATAAATCAAGTTAACATTATGTTTGTCTAAGTATAGACTGCCTCCGTAGCCTAGTGGTATGGGCGTGTGCTTTAGAAACCGGAGCTCGTGGGTTCGAATCCTGCGGGGACTCAACAAATTTTAATTGCTGTCATTCTAGTTGGTTAGGGCAATTTGGGCCGATCACCCAATTGTCTGAAAAGTAAGATGATCCATGCGTCAGATGGGCATGTAAAGTTGGTCCACCACCAACCGTGTATTGGACCAGCGTGGTGGATACGGTCCATCCTGATGGATAGGTGTATTAGGGGAGGCCTATTCCAGCAGTGGACTATCACAGGCTGTATGACGATGTTGATGATGATGAAATAAAACCAGTACATCATGTACTGCGGCACTACTCTTTGTAAAATACCATAAATGTATAAATACATAGGACAGAGTAGCATAGAACAGATGCGACGGGAAGTACCGTTTCACTCTGATCAATTCACCTAGTTTTTAGACGCCAATTGAGGTTTTTCTATTGACCCTAAAACCGGATGTCAATCAATATACATATATGACCTCATATGGATATATAGGACCTCAAACCGTTGGCATAAAAGAACTTTTGGTGTCTTTAAGAGTGAACGCGCAAACTTGTGTCTCCTTGGAGTTAAATTCGACTACATTAAGACGATCCCAATTACAGGTTAAATTACTATTAATACAAATGTGGTCCCAGTCTACACATACCTTAGAAATATTTAGTCGATCGTGTTTTAAAACATCTTTCTTACAATCAACAGAGTAAGGGGATGGCAGAGAGCCTTGTGGGACACTAGAGTCAAGTATGTACGAAACATTGCATTCTGCATCAATTATGATTTTAATTGCGTATTGACTTGATAGAAAGAGAGTCCAACACTAGAATACTGGAATTCGCAGTTACCAAGCTTTGTTTGTTTGGCCTAAACCGTATTTGATGGGTACATTGCGATACATAAATTTTGTGACTGTCCGTCTGTTTCTTCTGGCTAATCTCTTAAATGGATTTTATAACGGGGCTTTGTTGGAAGATAACTAACGATAATGGAAGTAACTTAGGCTACTATGTTACTAAAAAATCGAATCACTTAGTCTCCATTTTATCACCATGCGAATGAAGTCGCGTGTAACAGGTACTTAGATATATTTTCATAGCATATATTTTCATAGCATAAATTTTCATCTCAAAAGAATATCGCAAGGAGGAAATGAAAAGAATAATTACATTTTCATTTTATGTTATACATATATTGTTAAGGTGCAATGTTAAACTTAACTTTCCGAGTTCACTTTCGCCGAAATAAAGTGGAAACATGTAAAGTTGGCCAAAAAAAAACTAAAACATCCGTTTAATCAGCTTTTTTCAACAATGTTATTAATATGAATATGTTTGCTTGAAACGTATCTGTCTCTAAACAATTTAGTTAGTCGAAAAATATAACGAAGTGAAGTTAACAAATAGTTTTTGTACCTTTAAACTATTATCACTTGTCCGCGATATTCCATGATCCTGGTCAACCTACATGTTTCCGTCATTAAAAGCATACTACTTGTAGGGAACACCGAAATTGGACAGACTGCAATAAAAGTGGCGTGATAAGTCAATTAATATTCTTGTGATTGTATCCACGAGTAATTATTTTGTACGCAGAGCTATTGTTTATTAGTAGTATTACTTAGATTTAAATTTAACTGTCGCTTTATTTCCTAATTGTACATAATAAAATCACAGCACGAATCTTTATTACCATTTAAACAATATAATTGTAAACGATACATAAAAAGTTTCTGAATAACCTATACATGTTGTGTCTTTTCGTTTATATAAAGCCTCCACTCAGCATAAATTGCAACAAATAATTCAAAGCTGATTTTCAGTGGAGCCAGTATGTAGTAATATTGTATTTTTAGTATATATACATTGGAGTGTCTCGTGTAACATCAAAATTTTACAGTTTAAGATTGTAAATTATATAATTTTAATTATATTGACACACATAACTAAAACATATAACAAAGGATTTTTAAATTTTTATCTGTCTGTTACGTTTACGTGAATGGCTTGTCCGATTAGGGCGGGACTTTCACTGTAAGAAAGTTCAAGTAACCGCGAGTAACTTCGGCTACTTATTAAAAAATGGATTCTTTTCATATATATTCGCAAGCGGGCAAAGTCGTGGGCGACCGCTAGTTTAAAAATATTACAAAAAAATACTTGTCCATACGATTCCCAGAACATGGTCACACTACTACATAGCCACTATCGCCGGGGGTCCGATAATCGATTCTTTACCGCGCATTCTCGTGGCCCGATTGAAATTAATGCACCGCTTTAATTATATGAACGCAATAAACAACTAATTATGTTCGTGGGGAGAGCTAAGTATACTATGAACTTCTTGTACTTGTACTTGCATGTACGTCGATATAAGAAAACCTTGCAAAAACCGAATCGAATAACTGCGGCAACGCGTCGGGTTAAACATGCGTTTGCTTGTACAATTATATTGAAACCAATAAAGAGAGACACTAAGAATAAAGAGAGGATAGATCTTAACTTAATAAATAACCGATATCGAAATATATATAAGTCGATTCCGACTACGGCGGCGGATCTATGTTAGAGATCATACAACTGCGTAGGATATATTTTGGTGCACAAGTGTACACGCGGACGCAGGTGCACTACCTATTCATTTATGTTCTCAAAGCCTGTTGGGACGGAAAACCGACACGACAGGAGAGAGATAAGGCGCAGGACCGACTTTTTATCATCATACTTTACGAAATCGGGTGATCAGCCCGCATTGCTCTAACAACCTAGAAAATTAGTTGAGTCCCCCGCAGTATTCGAACCTACGACCTCCGGCCACCATATCATTATAATACCACTGAGCTACGGAGGCAGTTGTTAGTAAACTAAGTATAAAGTAGAAGTAAATTAAACTTTAAGCTATAAGAGTGGCCGACTTTTTCGCGCTTATTAGGCTTCATAATAAACTTTCCTTACGTCAATTTTATTATAAATTGGCTAAACCATAGATTACAAATTGGACTAACAAAAACAGGCTAAAAAGTTATGTCACGTTTCCGTTCCGGTTGTCAGGATTGGCAGTTATTAAAGGACGTCGAATACGGGCGCCTAATTCTCCTAAGAAGTGAAACCGAGGTGTCAAACTATGACATGCTACATTAGCCTCCGATCTGATAATTGAGAGCGTATTTTATACATACATACATCATTAGCCCGTGATAGTTCACTGCTGGACATAGGCCTCCCCTAATACCGTACCGGTTTGAACCGTATCCCACCACGCTGGTCCAATGCGGGTTGGTGGGTGGAACAACTTTTTACATGCCCATCTTACTTTTCAGACAGTTGGGTGATCGCCTATACCACTGGGCTACGGAGGCACTCTGCCTCGTGACACACTATTTTGTTTATTTTTTTAATCTATATATATAAAAGGGATTCCTACCTATATATTGACTCATCACGATATCTCTGGAACCATAAGGAGTAGCGACTTGAATTTCGGTAGGAATATTCCTTTCGCCGAGTAGAGGTTAGCTATGAACGGATTTTGCAAACTTCCACCTAAAGGGGGTGGGGTTTGCTAGTGATAGATATTAACTTCCCGATGGTCCACTTTAATAGTTATAATTTTGTGATGGGTTGTTTAATTGTTATTTGAAAATAAAAAATTAAGGCATCAAAATGACAACCTCGTGCGATTCAGAATACAAACGCTGCCAAAACAGCAAAAGATAGACAAAAAGTTATAGATAATTGTACAACTTAAATTGGTCTAAATTAAAATCCGCGACAGCAGATATCTAAGTTTTAAAAGAAACGCACAATAAGCTTTTTGATGTGAACATTTTAACAGATTGCACATTTAAATCTTATTTAAGATGACACAGGTTAAGTCACATATATTAAAGTTATTGGATTACACAATTGTTCATTATATGTACGTAAAACGTGTCATAGACGACATTTCGATGAAATGAATACCCTAAAAGTTATCAGAGATTTAAAATGTGGTGGCAGTAAACGCGATGCAATTTCGCACGTTGTTACTTGCTTATATTGCGTAAATAGTTTTCTTTAAATTTTATATACTACATTACTACTATCCTCCTCCTAACTGCCTCCGTAGCCTAGTGGTATTGGCGTTTGCTTTAGAAACCGGAGGTCGTGGGTTCGAATCCTGCGGGGACTCAACAAATTTTCGTTGTTGTTTCCTAGTTGGTTAGGACAGTTTGGGCCGATCACCCAATTGTCTGAAAAGTAAGATGATCCATGCGTCGGATGGGCATGTAAAAGGCAGTCCACCCCAACCCGCATTGGACCAGCGTGGTGGGATACGGTCCAAAAACCCTCTAATGGATAAGGGTGTATTAGGGGAGGCCTATGTCCAGCAGTGGACTATCAAAGGCTGATAATGATGATGAATGATGATGATGATTACTACTATGTACTGTACTATGTGATGAAGTTATCAATGTCTGTTTAATTCACATTCTAAAAAAATCTTCATTAAGCTTAGTATCATACGAACTATTCATTTAACTATTCTACCGCTGATTATAAATGTTACATAATCATCGTTCAAATAAAAAAACATATCAATTCTTCTTTCTCCGAGTTATTTTTCAATAACATTTCGATAGAATTGATAGATCCGATATCCCATGATAACGAGGGATGTCAGCTTCTAAACATGTCCTGAATCACAACTTTAAACAGCAAGGCGATCCAATACACCAAATAAAAAAAAATTAATTACGCCAACTCAATACAATTGATTCAATACGAACAATTTCAACCATGATTTATAGAGCGCACGTGCATCGACTCGGGAGCTACCATAGACAATACAATCAAACGTCCATAGAGCATAGAGTAGTAGTAATTCCCCTTCGCATTTATTTGATCACGTTTATGGTACAATTGTTATAGTAACACTAAATCCGGTGCGTTATTTTTGGGAGCACGTACGCCTTGACGCTGCCCAGGCGCTACCACTTCAGACGGCTCGCGTGTAGGGTGACCACGTTTAATATGACCACACTTTACATCACCCGAACCGTTACATTACATTGATCGACCACAAATCCTAGCTAAACGGCCGCTGGAATATATTCGAAACGTCGGGAATTATAAATGTTATATAATGGCGGGAAAAATCTGTGAAAAGTCCTTTTATTCAATATATTTGGTCTAATAATCTATAAACTCTAATATTACGATATGCTAGATGTTACGAGCTGCTTATTCCGCGTGGTAACGTAAAAAAAACTGTTATTTCTTCTTTGTATGAAAAATATCAGACAGTAAGTTACTCCCTTCGATGCAAATTAAATGTAATTTTACACAGTAATTAATGAAGTAAACGTCGCATTTTTTTATTACTACCGTTTTACGACCCTTCGCATAATCATGATCATAGTCATGATCTCAGAACAGGCTATGATATATATTTCTACATTAAAATGTTAGTAAAATAGATAAATCAATAAAAAATAGGTTCGTATAGAGGTTGAAAGTAATTTTTAGACAGTCCACTGCTGGTCATCAGGCCTCCCCTGATGCACGCCTTCTCCATTGGGTTTTTTGACCGTATCATCATATTTTACATATAATTGGGCGATCGGCCCAAATTGTCCTAGCCATCCAGGAAACAACGATAACACAAAGTTGTTTTCCAGGGGGATTCGAACCCACGACTTGCGGTTTACAAAGCAAGGACCAACCTCTAGGCCACGAGGACACTATATCAAATTCAGTGTCCAGACATAACTTTATATCGTGCTTCATTTGTAATCCTTGTGCGCTACTTTAATAAATTTCTTATTCTTATGCAAGCTACAATAATAAGAACATTGCAAACGTTGAATCTTTGTTGACCCGTAATTTACGAGCCGGTCCCACGATACGAAGTTATTCGAAACATAGCAAATGCCGGTTAGCTTGTTTGTTGCCTATCTTACAATTGTCTCTGAGAGAAAAGTTTATTTCGGTGTAGTTATATAGACCAACTGCGGGGCCCATTTCTGCGGATCCAGGAGCACCATCTACGTAATAATATACGTTTAAAAAGGTTATTGCTACTGGCGTATAGCAAATATAGCAATAAAATTACAGCATGAACAAATAACATGGTCTCAACGTCGGAATATATATCTTAGTGATACATGTTAGAGAAGAGAGTATGTCACACATATAGTTCTTAACATAAAATAAGTAGCAAAGTTGTATAACATATATAATATAGCTATACTTACTTAAACGTGTGAAATAAATTGACTAAAATAAAGCAAATAAGAAGTAAGTAGTAAGTGACATTTTAACAAAAATATGAGCGCCTTCAAAACAAGAAAAATAACTTTTACTTTCATTCACTTCGTAGAAAAGATTGTTACGACTCGCACTAATAAAAAAATAACATCCTTACGCATATGGGACCGCCTCTAGGTACCAAGCTAGTATATACATATACACAAAGCGTGTCTATTTAGAGTTCATACTCTTTGACGCGATGGCTCGAAGGCCGGGACGTATCCTCCGTGGGCGGGTGTTTTGGTTCAAACCTGGCGCCATACAAATATACAGGTTTATTCGCGAGACTCGCTTTTGCTTATAGCTTTTAAACGATCTATATATTTAATCTGACATACGTTATGCTTAATACCGCCTCTGTGGCCCAGTGGTATCGGCCCTTGGAAACCGGAGGTCGTGGGTCCGAATCAAGCGGGGGAAACAATTTTGTGTCTTAGTTGTACTCTGGTTGGTTACCACAGTATGGGCTTATGATCTAATTATCTGTAAATTGAGATGATTTATGATTTATTTAAATGTAACGGATAACAAAGGATAGTGTAATGTTGGTTCTGGTTACCATGGCCATCTCAGGCGGACTTTTTAAGTCGTTTATTCAAGTCAAAGTCAAAGTCAAAATCATTTGTTTAATTTAGGCTCTACTGAGCACTTATGAACGTTAAAAATTATCCATTTACGACCGGTTCACAAACTTAAACCCGTCCAGAGGAGAACCGGCAAGAAACTCATGCTCTTTTTTTTTAATATTAGTATTTACAAAATTTGACCTAATACATTTTATTTTTAAGTTACCAGGGGATTAGCAAGCGCAGAATATAAACTATTTCACACATCTTGGTCCTCATTATAATCTATAACAGAATAGTAGAAGCTTTTTCTATAAGCGTTGTTTTGACAACTTTACGAAAGCTCGAATCATTCAGTTGCGTTTGGCGGGCGTTTCATTTATTATACATTCTTATACTATTGTACATGAAAGATTTCTTGGGTTCGGGTCAGTCTAAATCTGGGTAGCTCAATTCGATTTCTGCGCGGTATTGGTTTCAATTGAGAGTAAGACACATTTTTGTCAAATCGATATTTGACATGAATTCTAAAAACCATTACTAAAGTTAAACTGGGTGAATGGCATGAGGAACCGTCCTGTTGGGAAGTTGGCATAAACGTTAGGTTTGTATTATATAAAATAATTTAGGTTTTATGTTCGTTAAAATTCTTAAAAAGTGCCGTTTAGTATCAAGGCAAATGTCGATATACTTGTAAAAAAGGTTCAAAGGACATATTTGTAATTATATAATTTATTTAAAACCACATACGTGTACGCTTCACTTAAACCAAGTATATATAAAAATACTGCATATTGTTACTCAAACAGACATACGTACATGCTCGTCCGCTTCGTCACACCGTATTCCCAATTGGATTATTGACCCCTAAATTTGGGGGTCAATAATCGAATACTTATGTATAATGATTAATTATTTTTATTAATAATTGAGTTGATGGAGTGCGATGGAATGTCTACGTAATGACTCATGGCTTGATCTTATATTACGAACAGCGATTGATTAGTAAATTTGTTATGACGTGGAATGAAGGAAAGAAAACTTTTTTGTCAAACATTAAAAACGCTTACAGGCGAAGGATATTTCCAAAGAAATAACAATTTTTAGCGCTAATTGAATTTAACTGCCTCCGTAGCTCAGATGTCCGGTCCTGCGGGGACTCGACAAATTTTCATTGTTGTTTCCTAGTCAGTTAGGGCAATTTGACCCGATCACCCAATTGTCTGTAAAGTAAGATGATCCATGCGTCGGATGGGCATGTAAAAAGTCGGTCCAGCCACCAACCCGCATTGGACCAGCGTGGTGGAATACGGTGCAAAACCCCCCATGGATATGGGTGTACAAGGGGAAGCCTATGTCCAGCATTGGACTATCAAAGGCCGATAATGATGAAAAATGATGATGATGATTACCAAATTAATTAATTCAGAAGATTGAAAAATTGCCCCGTATAAAAGATTGTCGCCTTTATTTTGGGCGATTGATCCGACTTTATGATAATTCGTAAAAATGCCTAGGAACAAGTCCCTAAGGAATGTATTTCTCGAAACTGGTAATAGCTTCCCACAGCTGGAGTTAACGGTGAAAGTGCAGTGTCGATTGAATTGGCTTATGTGACGTCATCGCTTCGAAATTAGCACGCAACGTGCTTTATTCGCACTGGATGGGAGTTCGCGTTGAATTGATCAGTTTTCATTTATAATTACTTTACAATTATCTAAAATTATAACCTACTTTTCAAACGAGACAAAATCCGTACATTGCTATTATTTATCATATATAGTTATCGCGTAAGTAATGTATAATAGAAAGTATTAAGTTTTCATTTATATTTTTATTATCATCAGCCTGTGTTAGTCCACTGCTGGACATAGGCCTCCCCTAATCCACCCCCTCTTCATTTAGGCGGTTTTTGGACCGTATCCCACCACACTGCTCCAATGCGAGCGGACGCATCATCTTACTTTTCAGACAATTGGGTGATCAGCCCAAATTGCCCTAACCAACTAGGAAACGACAATTAAAATTTGTCGAGTCCCCGCAGGATTTGAACCCACGACCTTCGGTTTCTAAAGTACTCGCCCTCACCACTAGGCTACGGAGGCAGTTAAGATTATACAAATATACAAATTGTTTTCATTTATAGCCATTCGCTATTTTTAAAAACCATAAGCAGCCCATAATTACGATAAGAATTAGAAGAAATAATTATAAAGTTATTACCAATCTTGCTAAGTCTCGGTTTTAAAGTAAAAATATTAACTTATTGAAGGGTATCCTACTTTCCAGATTCGCGTACTTTAGTCAGTTTGACGTGTGCATAATTAAACGTCATTTGTCAGTTAAAAGTGACAACTTGATGTTAACTCGCGAAACAGTTTATATGGCTTACTTAACATTTTACTAATGACGATTCCTTCAATAGTGAAATAGCAAGCGGAATTTATGTAAACGGAGTCAACTGTCAAACTGTAATGGCGCCGAAAAGCAGTGCTGTGATTGGTTCACACCAGCTGACGTCACCGGCCAGGTGATATTCGACCAATAGGAGGGCAGTATTTTTTTATTTTTAGTTTTTGTTAATCTTTTTAAGGGCTTTTAAAGTTTATGCGAAACAAGAACTTGACAAATTGACGACACTAACCGCCTCCGCTGCATTAGTTGGACTTTTCTTTAAAACTGGGGCAGACTTGTTAAAAAATAAAAGTAATACATAGTCGTGTTCCTAACATTTTGTTAAATCTAATATGGTTATTTTTGCTTTAATATTATTCGCTTTTCAATCAACATTCATATTTTTTGTATAATTTCTCCTTGTACTGTGACTCAAGGCTTTATTTTAGACTTGTATGTTTTAAATTGAACTCCCTGCAATGTGTGTCGCCCACGCGTCCCACGCGTTTGCAATTGCGCATATTTTTGGCGTACGAATGAATTGTTATTGCTTATCGCTATCGTTAAGGCAATCAACAAACGGGGTCGGCAGAGATCGAGAAAACGTAAATTCTCTTGAGATATATTTATATTGATCGAATAATATTGACTGCCTCCGTAGCCTAGTGGTATGGACTTGTGCTTTAGAAACCGGAGGTCGTGGGTTCGAATCCTGCGGGGGCTCCACAAATTTTTCATCATTGTTACGTTGTAGGTTAGGGTAATTTGGGCCGATCGCCCAATTGTCTAAAAAGTAAGATGATCCATGCGTCGGATGGACATGTAAAAAGTCGTTCCACCAACCAACCCGCATTGTACCAGCTTGTTTGGATACGGTCCAAACCCCCTAATGGATAGGGGTGTATTAGGGGAGGCCTATGTCCAGCAGTGGACTATCACAGAGTGAAGATGATGATGATAGATTTTCACCGAGATGTCAACCACTGAGTGACATTCAACTAATAACGACGCCATACGTACGATGTCGTATCTTTTTATGGGTAAATTTTGTTTTTTAGATTTTTGAGTCCCGCAGGTTTTGAACCCACGACCTCTGGTTTCTAAAGCAAACGCCATACCACTAGGCTACGGAGAAAGTCTATACAAATTAAAAATGGGTGCGTGTATTATGTACGCGCGTGAGAAGTTATAATTCTTTGGCATTATTTAAAATAGTTTTTGATTCAATGCAAATAATTAATAACAATAAAATAATAGAAAGATTGGAAAAGGATAATCAACAAAGTTCAGTTTAAATTTGAAAAATTGAATAAATAAATATTTATTTTCTTACATTAAGTCTAACATAAATTGACTTATTATTCGAACTGTATTTTTAATTAAATGATGTCCACTTCCATAGTATCTTCCCGTAATGTCTGAATCGGAACTTCAGTCATCATTTTATCAAAAGTTTTCATTAAATTTATTTAGTTATTTTTATAAATATTTATTATTTATTCAATTTAATAGCAAATATTAAAAATTAATATTATAACTTGATGTTCAATTTTAATTTTTATCACAAACTTTTTATTAAATTTATTTCTTTATTTTGAATATTAAATAACCAATAATAAGTATTTAACATTAATAATTTAATAATATTAGTGTTAATTATATTAAATAAAAGTATTTTAATTTATATCAATAAATAATACATACGGATAGTTAACTTCAATTATATTGAGCACTTGAAAAGTATATAAGCACAATTTTTTCACTAATATTCACAAATAGTAAGTAATATCAATCAAAATAATTAAGATAATTAAAGATGATAGATTTACAAGAACTAATAATAAATAATTCGATTAAGAATTTATGGATTCACAAGACGTACTTTGATATATCATATAACTGGTAGTTCAGCCCATCTAGTTGCTTATAAATGTAGAATTCCTAAGAGATGTTGGCTTACTTGTACAGCGGTACTATAAATCAGAACTTTGATTATGTGTGACTAGATGGCGCTTATCTAAAACGTATTACATAGATAAATCACAATGTTGATATATTAAATGAATAAAAATATTACCATTATATCAAGTTGAATAAACATCATTACAAAAATTAATATATTTATATATTAATTATATTTAATATAAATTTAAATAATAAAAATATATTATTAATAATAATATAATATAAACCAAAAAAACGAAACCTTAATCCTAACTCCATGGAAGACATTATGCAAACAACTATCGCAAATAAAAAACGAAACCCATTATCCTCACAAAAATCAACCTTATCACTTATGTCATATGGACCTTATTTTTTCACCGTTTTCATTATAAACTGTAATTTTTGGGTCACGCATCTTAAATTTCACCTCATCATTTTTTAAGCGCCTAAAGAAGTATAACTAATAAAATCAGAGGGTTCGGTTGATAACCTTAAAAATCATTTTTAAACGAATTAAAGAACCATATCACTGGTACCATAACAATATATATGTTTGTTCTGACTTAATTTCAATAGCTTCCGATTTTGACGGGAATTTTACTGGAATCACATCTGAGGTAACTGCGAATAACCCAGGCCTAGTTTCTTTTTTAAATCACCGTGTGGGAGAAGTCGCGGGGAACCTGCTAGTTCATCATCAGATATGAAAAGAAATTTTTTACTTGGGCCGACACCCTGTCAAATTTAAATGATCGTATTAAACGAGTGACATTTTCATATCCATTAATATGAAACTTTATTGTTTACTGTCAAATGTCAAAATTAATAATGTCATTGTATAATGAAGAGATGTAAATGTACTGAAGCTATTTGAGGGAGCACGAATATACGAACTTTTCCAAAAAATTACGAAGAAATTTTTTTTCACACTATGACTATATTGACGTCATTCGTTGCCATGGTTACTTTGTTTACATATATTCCGTTTCTGAATTGACTTATCTATAGTTAACAACATTGTTACACTCGAAGTATCTCGTAACTTTGGATTGCTTTAGAATCTTAACTACGAGGAAATATCAATAAATTACGATAATAAGGAACGTAATCCTATCTTATTATTTAATGTAACTAACTTTACAATAGTTCTATTAAATATTCAGTAAGTGCGTAAACACCTAGATTTCAATAATTAGATGGAGCTTTAAGATTTCAAAAATTCGCCCTGCTCGCCTTGATTGAAAAATTTTTTATTGAAAAGTAATTTTTTTATTATCTACGAGGCCGATGAGCAGTGTTGCCACCTGATGGAAAGTGGTCACCGACGCCCTGGACATTTTATATGGAATACCAGGTATCACCAACGCCGCCTACCTGAGACATAAATTGTCAAGTCTAGTTTCCAGTAAATAAAGTCCCTTCAAACCGGAAACACAGCAGTGTTTTCAAACCTACTGCTTTTGGAGTTGGACCCCCGGGTGGCACCAACCCGGCGCACCCCTGCAAAAAGGGGACCTACCCACCAGTCCGGGCCGGACCTTTTTAAATTGTTTTTGTAGGGATACATTGACGAAACGTCACTGAGACGCCAATCACTGTAATAGTCGACTAATGTCAACGTCATACGTTTGACACCTACGTTGCTAAAGGATCTGGTTAACATTTATTTTAGTTCTAATTACCGTTCCGAAATATATATTTAATGCGATCACGTTTCAAGTTTCGCCTCAGCCTTGGAAAATCGGAATCCCACATCAACACACACACACATCAAACATGAGTCTCCCGCCGGTCATAGGCCAATCCAATACACCTATCCATCAAGGGGTTTTGGACCGTAATTCCCACCACACTGGACAAATCGGGTTGATGGGTGGACCGATTTTTTGTCCATCCGACCATGGATCATCCACCCTTTACAGACCCAAGGGATCGGCCCAAATTTCCCCAATTAACTGGAAACAGTAATGAAAATTTGTTGCTTCCCCGCAGGATTCGAAACCCACGACCTCCGATTTCTAAAGTACACGCCCGTACCACTAGGCTATCGGAGGCGCTCGAACGGAGGCGATCAATTAGTCAGAACTTGGCGGAGACGCCTTCTCATCACAACTCTTGGGAGTTCTCATTAAAAGTTCGCGCGCCCCAAGCTCGGTGTCGGAATGCGGGGTACCGTCGTTGAGGAAAGCCTTTAAGATAATATCTATATGTATAAATAAAATTGGAGTTTCCGTTCGTAACATAAAGATAACCATTTTTAAATGAGAACAAAGTGGTTCATAATCAATCGAAATAGACAGATGGACAGACAAATATTTAAAAATGTAACAATATTTTTAAATATTTTTCTATTCTATCTGTCTGTTAGTCCCAGCTTTTACAGCTAATCTTTGGAATGGGTCGTCCGATAGCTGATATAACTGGGAGTAACTAAGGCCATTTTTTTTAGTATTAATATATTTCTACGCGAACGAAGTCGCGGGCTCCAGCGAGTGATAAATAGTATTTCAAATGCAGTAAAGTATTTCAACAGATCATATCATTGTCGCTGATTCGTTAATTACGTTGGGATGAAAGATGGGTCTGATTTATTAATTTAATTAACATTTAAGCCACCAACATCCAGTTTCCCGAAGAATTTAATTAAAGTTTATTACTAAACGAACTGCATGAATAACTGCGAATAATAATATTTTTTTTTGATGTTTAACTACATCAAAGGGTTTATATATTATATATATATATATATATATATATATATATGGTTTGTTTAAAGACCTATATTCATAAATTTCAAAAATATTTTAGATCATTTACCCCTATTTATTTAAGAAGGCTGTGTAATTATGCTGAATTAAATGGAAGGTATCACCGGTTTGGTACAAGTTTTGGGCCCATGTTCGCCGCTTAACAGAAAAGGGAAAAGGTATTAGCGTGTTCCGGGTTGGGGGCTTGATTCCAAAAAGGCATGACAGCCCAAATCTCAAGGCAGCACGCGGTCTCCTATAGCCGCTCGTTTCTTAATTGAATAAGTGATAGGTTACAAAAATTATAAAACTACGCTTCTCTAGAAAATAGAATTAAAAAATTGTATAATATTATCGACCCTTAATGAGTATGCTAAATTATGAGTTAATCCGACATTCTGAAGGGGGCTTAATTATGTTTTAAGATTCCGTTAAAATACCAAATTAGTATAATATAAAATAAAATAATTAATAACACTTTTTGCGCCCGGACTTTTCCATCTGGACCGAGAATTAATCAAGACGGCAGGCGGAGGGACGGCGTTAATCCGCGGCGCAAAGGGTTGTGGTTGCAATTTCCCCCTTAAGCCGGCCCCGGATGGCTCAGTTAACAACCAGCCGGGTTCGGAACCAATTTAATTTAAAATAAGGGCCTTGTACCGAAAACCAAACGATTATTATTCGACATAAGATTATGTTTCACACAATATTTTGGAAGGGGGTGGGAATCGAACTACACCCTTTGGCGCATCAGTCGGGTCACTTAACCACTCGCTTTGCGGGTAAAATTTAACAATATTTTAACGAAACAAGGTACGGTTTATAACCATCCCTAATTACCATTGTTAACCTTTTCCTACCCAAACCAATTGGTTTATTATGTATGCCTTTGAAGCTTAGAGATACTGGCTTGCGCTTTACGTACTGTTGGTCGTGGGTTCGGGGTACTCTGCGGGTAAATAATTTTGTTGTGTCGATGTTTTGTAATTAATTAATAAGGGCCGATCAACCAATTGAAAGAAAACTATTATGTGTCATTTATCGGTAGGGCGTCTAAAATGTCGGTCTCGGATGTCAAAACTATCCATGGTAAGCATTATAGCATATTAGGTTCCTTCTTTATTGATAACTAATCCAATGTTCTGTTTCGTAGCCTTTAGAAACCGGGTAGGTCGGGTTGAACCTTGGGCCGTTTCCTTAGGTTTGGTTAGGGCAACCAACCCGATCACCCTATTGTCTGAAATGTAAGATGATGGTCGGGTTGCCATGAAACCGGTCCACTCCCAACCCGCATTGGACGTGGTGAGATACGGTCCAAAAACCCTTGAATGGATAGGGGTGTATTAGGGGAGGCCTATGTCCAGCAGTGGGCTATCACAGGCTGATGATGTATTTAATCCATTATGTGTAGTGTACCGGGTTGTAGGTTTATGGTAAAGCCCGGTTAGAAGTCGGATGACTAATGAACCGAAGAAGGATAGTCAAACCAGTCCACAGCATGTCAGGCCTCAAATATTTGAACCAAATCATCCTTAGAACGCAGTTTATTGTGTTATGGAGTTCAAATGCTATTTAAACCCAATTATGGGTGGGACTTTAAAAGAAAAGATTTTTGTGACGTCAGGGTAACAAGACAGGGTTCAACCCACCCATCGGAAAAGAAGTCCGAACCGCTGAACTAATGGCCTATATCCATCAAGGAATTTCTTACGCCGGTGACTTAACGTCGACTTTTAGAACACTTTACATTAACTTCATAAGCATAGCAGTTCGTACCGCTGAAGTAATTGCTCAGACATCAATTAGTGCTCATACCGGCGACTTTAAAGCTACTTTATAGGAATAGCAACCCAAACCCATAAACTAATGACCCGGAATATTCCATCAATCAAATTCCTTTCTGGCGGCTTTCGTCGCAGGAAACGACTTTACACCGACTTTAAAGCGACTTTATTTATGCAGCACTTTTCGCCGGCGAAACGAGCAATTTGCAGCGAATTTATTTTCAATTTGTTCCTGCAGCCCTGGCGCTGGGCCAGCGGCGACGCATTGCGGACCGAGTCGTTAGTCAAGCTGGCCCCCGTGTCGCTGACGTCGTAATTTACGGCACGCACGCTTTCTCCATTAGGGACTTTTTGGACCGGATCCCACCATGCTGGTCCCCGACTTTTGCATGCCCGTCCGACGCATGGACCATCATACTTTTCAGACCATCGGGTGATCGGCTCAAATTTTTCCTAACCGACCAGAAAACCACAATAAAACAGTGTTATGTTACCCGTGGGTTTTGAGGACCCTCCGGTTAATAAAGGCGGGATAACACCGCTTAGACCAAGGAGGCATTAAAGATTACTGAGAATAAAAAATTTAATTGTTTTTTTAAAGTTAAAGTAAAAGATCGCTCCAATTAGACTTTTCTTTATTACATATCTGATAATTTAGGTAAAAATATCAATCTTTCGACAATGACACACGACTTTATAACAAAGCAATGTAATAAGCTCAACAAAAAAAGGTTCTACGGTTTCGAATAATCAGAAATTCATTAAGGAAACCTAAACTGAAACTTTTCCCTCTCTATTTGTATCAATTAGAGTTTCAACGTTTTCCTTGAAAGCCCCTCGCGTCGGCGAGTGGGTTGGACCACAAAACTTGGATTTGGGAAAATCCCACATTAATTAATAAAAAATTGACCAAATATGAGCAAAATGGCTAAAAATACAATTTATTATACCATCAATATTGATACACAAAATATGCATCATGTAAAACACTTTCATACGGTCCGAACCCCCAATGGAAAGGGTGTATTAGGCCCATTTCCAGCAGTGGACCATCAAAGGCTGATGATGCAAAACACTTTCATAGGAATCGTTAAGGCTGATTTCGTTCCAATTAATTTTACTTGTTAGGTTCTACACATCACATCATCCTTTGTTAGTCCCCCTATGGACAAAGCTCCCTAATACCTATCCAGGGGGGGTTTTGGACCTGTTCCACCCGCTGGTCCGATGCGGTTGGTCGATGGGAACCTTTTCATATCAATCCGACAAAGGGTTCATCTTATTTTCCGGAATTGGGATCGGCCCAAATTTAATTAACCAAAAAACAACGATAACACAACGTTGTTTCCGAATTTGGACCCACGACCTTATAAGGCCCCGGTTTGGCCTAACAACTTATAGAAATATATTGTGTACAATAAGTAATTGAGAAATAAATTACCTTAAGATGCAAATGCAACGCAATTAACAAGAGGCCTTTTCTAATACCTTTCACGAGTTTTGCACCTGGAGCAAAATGAGCCTTGTTGATTATCTACAGTTAAAAAGATCGTTTAATTTAAGTACTTGGCTTGTTATTTTACCCCCCTTTGGGTTGCTAGGCTAATTTACATAATTAAATTAGGAGCGACAAACTGCGTATTTAAAACGTTCGAAATGTTAAATGGCAAATAATATATTGAACAAATAAAGTATTTAATTTTCTAAGGATATCTCCGAGTAAATATTTAATGCAAAGTCGTATTCAATTTATTCACAGGATTTGATTAGAGGAGCGTCTGGGAAAGGACCTTAACGATAAAATGGATAAACTTTAATTTTTAAATACATTTCGCTGTTGATGAATTAGATGCATCGACGTACTATCACGAACCGTATTTCTTGAAAACTGGAATTTACTCTGTACATGGCTATTTGACGCATAAATAATATTTTCTCCAGGTAACTACAGATATAACCCTAAATCACAAAAGCCAAAAAATATATAAAATTATTTTTTTAACTCTAAAAGTTAAAATCTGGCTATGTACCTCCACTGCAACACGCATATATAGGTTTTTGACTAATTAATAAGAATTTCGTTACCCAAATTTCATGTCTTGTTTAGCTCGATTATATCTATAAACAATTGCGAGTAATTGAAAAGAAAATAAAGTCAGAGTAAAAAACTTTAAACACACAAACCGAAAATCTGCAGGAGACAAAAAGTTCCGGTATTTGGAACAGGGATACCTATCTCCAACCATTAAAAGTCCGATGACACTGATGAAACAACGCGAAAGATACTGAAACAAAACTACTTTATACATGCCCATGCGACGCGTGGAACATGCTATTTTAATGACGATGATTACTCGATTCAGAATGCTTTGCCTCAACCAACTATAAAACAACCCAAAAATCAAATAAAGCTTCCCGCAAATTTCGGAACCTCCTATACCAATAGGCTGTTCCAAGTTCTTTTAAATTAATTAATAATGTTCTCCAATCGATTACGACTACGGCGGTCGATGTATATTAAAAACGAACCACGCAGGAGATAAAGTTACAAGTGTACCCAAACCAGATACCCCCGTTCGTTTTATACTCTCAAGGGACGCCCGATGGGACGGATAACCGACACGACCGAAAAAAGGCCAGGACCAAACTTTTCTGCCCATCTGGCATGGATCGTTTCACATTTTAACACTTGGGGTAATTCAAGCCCAAATTGCCCCAACCAACTAGGAAGCAACAATGGAAAATTTATTGAGTCCCGGCAAGTTTCGGAACTCACGACAACCGGTTTCTAACGCACGCGCCCTTACCACGTATTTAAATGCACAGCCGTCCCATCATGAACCATATTTTTTGAAAACCGGAACTTAGTACATTCCCATCTGACGCATAAATAAACTAAATCTTCAATTCGAAATAGACCAAGCACAGGACCGACTTTTTACATGCCCATCCGACGAATGGAACATCGTATTTAAAGGCTAACCTGGGTAATCGGCTCGCATTGCCTTAACCGACAAGGAGACAACCCACAAAGTTTATTTCAAGTCCCAGCAGGATTCAAACCCCAACCAATAGGCGACCGGCGTTAGCTTCAAAGTAAACCATGCAAAGGTAATTTCCCACTGGAAGTTGGGTCTTATCTGTCTTCCATCCGCCCTTTGCATAATAGCAATGAATTGGAACTTTACAGCGAACACGTCGCCCGAAGCGGGCATATATCAGAGGGACCCATTCCAGCCCTAAGAGTGCCTTGTTAATAATATATCGCCGCAAGCGAGGCGCTGGGGTGACCATGGTGGGGTGAAAAGGGGGATAATCCTTTGAACTGTTAAACCCCATGATATTTTTTATCGGAATTACCCAATGGAAACTGCCTCCGTAGCCTAGTAGTAAGGGCGTGTGCTTCAGAAATCGAAGTTCGTGGGCAAACCGCGGGGAGCAAACAAATTTTCATTGTTTTTTACCCGGCTGGTTAGGGCAGTTTTTGGGGCCGACGCCCAATTGTCTGAAAAAGTGGATGATCCATGCGTCGTATATAAAAAATTCTTCAACCACCAACCGCATTTGGACCAGCGTGGCGGAAACGGTCCAAAACCCCCAATGGATGGGGGTATTGGGAACTTGGTCCAGCAAATGGAATTGGCCTAACAATGATGATGATGATGAACCCAATGGTAAGTGTTTCACAAAGAATTAACGACTACCAGTTCCCTCACTGCTCTTACCGTGTTGCGTTTAGATCTTTCTTGTTAATTTTTAAACGTAAAAAGTATGTTATATATCTTGCAATGTTACTCAAAAGGAATGTAGCTTATTAATGGTAAAATAATCTTTAAAATCAGCACTGTAGTTTTTGAGTTCAATCATCAAAAACATACGAAAAAAAATTCAAATTTTATTTTCTTTGCAATACAAGTATTGGTATAAAAGTATTGTAAGCTACAGTGTCCTTCAAACTAGAATGCAGTAGTGTTTTCAAACTATAAATTTTCGGACGATATTTACACCGCGATGGAACTAGTCACTATATTATTTTATGTTTATATAATAGCGAAAATAAAGAAAAAAAAATATAACCATAAAACTAACATCACGAATATTGTAAATCCGAAAGTAACTCTGTCTATCTGTCTGTCTGTCCGTCTTTAATGTCGAAACCATTGAACCGATTTTGATAAAATTTGGTGCTTAGGATAGATTCCAAGAGAAGGCAAAAGCTATTAAATATTGCGATAAAATTGTTCGAAGGGGTTGAAATAAGGGATGAAGGTTTATATGGAAAACATCTCTGTTGTTGTCTCGAGCCATAAGTGGTGTTTTTATAGAAATTTTGTAGTTTAAATCAGCTGATTTATATTATACTATACAGTATATATCACCTCGCGGACATCTTTCCTATTCCATGCGGACGAAGTAGCGGGTAAAAGCTAGTGACTATATAATAATAAACTGTGCAATGCCAGGTCTTATGAACACTAAGAACTTGAACTTTATATATATATATATATCTTTTTTTTTTAGTATCATTAATTTTGGTATCAAAAATTCCCTTACTTTGCAACAGCCTTGTCACCCTACAGGTATAGAGAACCCCACATCTACGCGTGGAGTCCGAAGGCGATATTGCCAACTGCCTTTAAAATGCACGACGCGATCTCTTAAAGCTGTGGAATTTTCTAGAACCTTACCCCAAACTTAATAGAATGTTTGTAAACAAACTATCTCTTGATCTTTTAGTATCGTATTGACATCAAATACATCGTTTTATGATAATTATTTGTTACTACTCTCTTTTGCGTATTCTTGGATCTTTATCTTTCACAGATGTAGTACTAAAGATTCTCTTACAAAACGAAGTATAATTGTTAAACAAACAATTTCTGTTAAACAATTAATGTAATCTCTTACTGCTTTCAATCCCCTGGAAATGTTCAACTAATGAAAACTTACGTTTTGACGCCGGTTCAGTTTGATCATCATCATCATCATCATCCCGTGTTAGTCTACAGCTGAACATAGGCCTCCCTTAATGCACGCCTCCTCCATTAGTGTATTTTTGGATTGCATCCCACCACGCTGGTCCAATGCGGGTTGGCGGGTGGACCGACTTTTTACGGCATCAGACGCATGGATCATCACTTTTCAGACAATTGGCCGGATCGGTCCAAATTGGCCCTAACCAACTGAGAAACAACAATGAAAATTTTTTTTGTCCCCTGAAAATTTAAACCCCGACCAAGGTTTAAAGCATATGCCTTTACCTCTAGGTACAGGAGGCCGTCGTTCCAGTTTTATATAAACGTAATTCCAGTTGCCAAAATTGGCTCTAACCTTGTTGCCTTTCCCAAATATTCTTCAATAAACGGTTCCCTGCTTTTCATTTATCTTCTTTTTAAACGTGCCTCAATTACGAAATTGAAAAATTCAAATATCTCAATTCAACATCAGCGGCCCCTCAGCAGCTCTGGCCGTGTTATTTTTAGATTTGCTAAATGGATTTTTTTTTTTTTAAATACGCGGCGGGAGAGCAGTCGGGCCACCTGATGGGAAGTGGTCACCGACATAAGACATTGGCAAACCAGTTATCCCAACGCGCTTGCCTTACCGTGGAGACATTGGATGTTAAGTCTCGTTTACCAGTAAATACGCTGGCTACGGGCCCTTCAAACCGGAAACAATGGTGTTTTACACTACTCTTCCGGGGCAGAAATAGGACCCGGGTGGTATGCCGGACGGTCTCCCCTGTAAACGGGGACCTAACCCCATGGATTTTCCTGGAGTAAAAGTATTGTATTCAACTCAAATATACTTTGAGTATTTTAACTTATTCTAGTAGTGGAAAATCCGAAACAAACAAATCCACCCTTTTTATAATATTAGTATAGATTAAAGTACTGTACTTGATTATTGATTGTCAAAACACTACCACCGGTTCGGTATAGGACGCCTCAGACCTGAGGAGAACTGGCGAAAGAAAATTAACTAAACATACAAGTTTAAGCATACATCATCACAACATAGTAGGAACATATCGCTTTCTTGTCCCTATGTCTTTTAAATCTTAAAAATCACAACAATTTCGATGCGGTTTTTTTAATAGATTGACTGATTGAAGAGGAAGGTTTGTATGTATAACACATGCTTAATATTGTAGATATATTTCCTTCTGCATAGCACTCGTGTGAAGCAGGGGCGGGTCGCTACTAATTTATAATTTAATTATAAATAAACTGGAGGGAGCAATCCATCGCCAGGCAGTGTTATCATTTGAAAATTCATTTATATAATAATAACCTTTAACGTATTAACGTTCCTTGACAACTATCTTACTTCTTAATTACATTATAATTTGATTCTAGTCTCCATTTAGCGAAAATTACCGCTTTATTTTGCACAAAGCGTTCGGTGTAAGGGCCCTCCTTTCACTAAACTTATTTACCGCCGAAAAAGCCTTCTCGGCTTTCAGCGTTCAGTTTTTTCAGACCCGCATTTGGGTGAAGTGGGCAACGCGCATGTATTTATTATTAACATATAAAAAGTATTATATGTGTCAGTGGTCTGCGGTTAATTTGAACTGAATATAATACACAGGCTGCTTACAATTCTTATTTAAACTAGATAAATGTTGTCAGCCACGGGGTGAAAGAGGCTGCTTTGGACCTTCGGCTTGGGCCACCCGCTGGGAAGGTAGGAGGAACCTGGCCGGTCTGGGTAGTAAGGCCGGCCGTGGAGGAGGCAGCTCCAAGCTGGCTGGAGAAGCCCGCTCTGGATGAGCCTCAGAGGGTGCAGCGGACGGTTAAGAGGCGGTAGACGCGATGCCCTTGATCCCTGTCCTCTACAGCCAAAGAGGAGTCGTTGGGGAAGAGGAGTGTCGGACCTTGGGGTTGCCTTCCTATCCTCCGTTACTGGCGGGCCACCGTGATGGTGGAAGAGGGCCGTGGGAGGAGAGGACATTCGGCATGGTGTCTTTGATCTTAACATCGGGGATTATTTATGGGATATTGGAGCTTAACTGGGGCCGCCGTTTGGACTGGGAGTCTCCGTCCCTGGTGCTGGGAATTCTTTAGCTCCATTGCCCCCAGTTGGGGCTCGGGAGGTCTGTTACCTAAATACAAGGGCCGAGACGAAGGCGCGTTGGCCGAGCCCCAGAGGGAGGAGATCCAAGGGCCGAGATGGGGCTGGAAGACTGGGGAAAGAGTTCTTGGTAACCCTATTCTTTGGCGCCAAGAGGGAATAACGTGGTGGTTTTATTCGTTGCAAGTCCGACATAACCCGTCTTTCCACCCGCAGAGTCTCTCCCTACGGTAAAAAAAAATAATGGGGCTGCAAACAACCCTTCGGAACCCCCGCCAACCTCACCAGCTCGTGGTGCACCCTTCTGAAAATAAAACCTGGCACCACCATCCAACCCGCAACCAACGGGGAATAGGCCCATAACCCCAAGTGAAGTGTATTAGTGGAAATTTAGAGGGCTGTTCCAATAAAACTGACCGGGCTGAGATGGATGATATGATGAAATGTCGTCAATTATTAAAAGGAGATACCAAAAGACGGCGTATAAAATAAATTTTAGAGAATCTTAAGACTTAATGACGGTGGTCTATTTTTTTGTAAACTTTAAAATGTTCACTATTCTTATTTGAACGTTAACTTGGAAACTAAAAATGTATTATATGACTATATTTATTCGATATTTTAGGTATATTTCGTTCTAATATACTATATGTAACGTCCAAAAGACTTATAACGGGTTTGAAAACCAAAGGCCCAAAGACTTCTAACGTTCCTTTAAAACTTTTAGGAGGCCGCAGTGTCGCCTAATTACGACCAAAATCTGACTTGATGAGTGAAAGGAATAATTTATAATGTTCTATTAGTCGAGTCCGACTTAGAGATCAGTCGATCTTTATTGAAGATGAGCCAACTGCGCAGGAGATATTAGAGTGCTGCACATTGGCCTTCCCACTAGAGGGGTTTTGGACCGTATCCCACCACGCTTGGTCCTGGGTGAGCGGGTGGACCGACTTTTACGCCCATCCGAGCATGGATTCCCATCTTATTTTTCAGCAATTGGGTGATCAGCGCAAATTGCCTAAACCACCAGGAAACAACAATGAAAATTTGTTGGAACCCGGGATTCGAACCCAAGACGTCCGGTTTTTCCAAAACCGGCCTTTTCCCCCTGATACGGAGGAAGTTTATTTATTTTATTCGTTAAAGCTTTCATGCCAAAGTATTAAAAAAAGGGGGTCTTAATAAGGAAAACCACCTTTTAATTTTTGGGTGGTACGGACCTAATTAATTACTTAAATATATTTTACTTTTACTTTATATTATATTAACCGGTACGCACTTCGTCCGTGTAATTCCCCGCAATTCTCTTTGGGTTCGAAATTTTGTATAACATGTTATCACCCTATATTAAATAGCAAAAGAAATACTCATTTCAAATATCAAGTCAATCGGCCTTATAGCTTTTATTTGGAAAAGTACATGATCGAAAAAGAAGGGTTTATAAACGGATTTTCATTAAATTAGGTGGCGGTGGCGTGCATTAGGGGAGGCCTATGTCCAGCAGTGGAATGTCACAGGCTGATAATGAGGATGATGATATTAAATTATCATTTTATATTTTGGGGAAGGCCTCTGCTCGTCAGGAGGCTTTAGTAATTCTTATGATGATGATGATCATATTTGTGACTGGTGAAAACAAGTCAAATCTACCACCGCTTTGAAAGATTTGACCCGTAAAGAAACTAGGTCGATCTCTTCTTATATAAAATCGGAACCCAAGCGTGCTTCCAACAAACCAAGCAATTACCAAGGCACTTACGAGCACAGAACTTTATCGCCCTCAACACTCGCGTACTCGCAGAGTGCTTTTAGTACAAATCTGTCCTTTTAGACTGCCCGGTTCCCATAATTGAAATGGCCCCGCGTAAGAAACCCATAACCAAATTGGGGCCTGAATTTCACCCCAAACCACTGTATCTCGAGTTTAAAACCCGGGCTTTGGGCAGTGGTTTTTGTGGCCCTGAGGTTGGGCTAGCGGGTTTAAGGGTTAGATTTCAACAAGGGAAATGTAAAGTGTAATGATTTTATCCTGTTCTGGAGTGTGTATCACGGTCCAAAACGGCCTGCCGCAGTTATTTTCAGACTTTTGTGTTGGGGGTTTCTTTGGGTTGAGGAGCCCTATGTTTACTGAGTGAATGAAGTTTTTAATGGCGATAGAATTTTTAGAATCGACACAAATATAAAAAACTTTTCTGTTAACATCATTAGTACAGAAAGAGAAGTATTTTTCAGGCATCTTGGTTTCGTTTAAACTTATTATTATCATATGATTATTTTGTGTCTCGATGGTGATATGCCATTGCCTGAAAATAATATAACTATTTATATTATGTTCGTTAGAAGTGGATGTACGAGGATATATATAGGCGTTCATAGATTTTATGATATGATCGTAACCCTTGCTTTACTTACTAGAGATAATGGGTTCGAATCCCGTGGGGAAAAAACTCTGTGTTATCATTTCTATTCTGGTTGATTAGTACAATTTGGGCAGATTACTCAATTACCTATAAAACTAGCGTAATACATGCGTCGGATGGAAACGAGGAGTTGGTCTCTGCTAGCAAGACCGTATTTGTCAGTTCTTGCAGGAGTTAGTCTACCGGTGGTAGGTCCCCTTTTTACAGGAGACCCTGGGTGGGTCCACCGGGGGCCTATTTGTGCCGCAAAGCGGAAAAAACACTGCTGTGTTCCGGGTTTGAAGGGAAACCTGGCCAGGTATTTACTGGGAAACGGACTTAACAACCTTATGTCTCACGGTAGGCAGCGCGTTGGCGATACCACCTTTGCCAAGCCCAGGGCTCTTGACCACTTCCCATCAGGTGCAAGACTGTTTCTACAGCCGCGTTTAAATAAAAAAATGCATGTAGTAGAAAGCGGTTATTTTAAAATTACAAACAGACACTCCAATTTTATTTATTTGCATAGATTAAACGCAAGTAAACGATAAGCTTTTATAGAACTTTAACAACCAATATTTGCATATTTGTTTGTTTAATTTCGGACTTTATGCGCAAAACACGGACAAATGCTGACTTAATGTGAATAGCAGCGTTCAACAGACAGACAAAGGAATAAAATGTTCCGTGTATGTTGAAAATAATTATTGTTATATTTGGTAATGTATTATTTATTATTACTGTGAATTGTGAGTAACTTATAATTATTATTTCTTTTCAATATTATATGTATTCTGGTACGAAACATTATTAATTATCTTTCTCATCTACTTTGGTTTAATTGTAATCCTATGTAATAACTCAAAAGACGTAAACTATAAATTAATTAAGTATTTTAGGATAAAAACGTAACTGCCATAGAAAGAGTCCATTTTGTACAATTATGGTTGTTAATATCTTTTGTACACATAGTGAATTGGCATAATAGAGATGTATATAAAAAAAACACATACAAAAAAACTTATACGTACATAAATACAAGGACATTAATACTTACTAATTCATATATATATTTACTATTGTAATTTAATTGATACATCTTCACATTAATTTTGAAATCCAATCATCAACCTTGAAAGTCCACCGCTGGACATAGGGTTCCCTAATACAACCCTATCCATCAGGGGTTTTGGACCTATCCCACCACGTTGGGTTCCAATGCGGGTTGGTGGGTGGACCGACGTTTTTACCTGTCCGACGCATAAGATCATCTTACTTTTCGACAATTGGGTGATCGGCCCTTGCCCTAACCAACCAAAGGGAAACAACAATGAAAATTTGTTAAGTTCTTTAGATTAACCCCGACCTCCGGGTTTCCGGGCCCTTACCACTAAACAAAGAAGGCAGTTATCATTACTTATTTCTTTTATTTACGCGATTATTATACATATCAAATCCACTATTCAACGGATTTTTCGCTTTAGTTATATATATTTATTTCCGACGTTTCGGACTCTATCCAGCATCCATGATCACGTCTGCCCTTGGTCACGGATGCTGCAAAAATCCACAAATTAGTGGATTTGATACAACTATCATCGTTAAAATCTTTTGTAAGCATAGTAAATATATTCACAGTTCGTTTATATAAACGTTAAACTAAACGTACTTATTGAATTATACATTAAGGCAGTGATTTAATTAATAATCGACTATACATCATGTTCAAATAACCGAGGACGCGGCACAATGGTGAAACGACGAAGCAATAATTCGTACAATATGACCGCTTTAATTATTAAACACCCCCTGTGTTAATGCGATCCGGTACAGTCGGGTGACAAAGTGTTATTAAATATTATTTTTTCAGTAATAACTGCCTCCGTAGCCTAGTGGTATGGGTGTGTGCTTCAGAAACAGGACGTCGTGGGTTCGAATCCTGCGGGGATTCAACAAATTTTCCTTGTAGGTTCCCAGTTGGTTAGGATCATTTGGGCCGATCACCCAAGTGTCTGAAAAGTAAGATGATCCATGAGTCGGATGGGCATGTAAAAAGTCGGTCTACCCACCAACCTGCATTGGACCAGCGTGGTGGGATACGGTCGGAAACACCCTATTGGCGATTGAATTAGGAGAGGCCTATGTCCAGCAGTGGGTTGACACAGGCTGATGATGATATAGAAACTAGCGATCTACCCCGGCTTCGCATGCAATGCAAATATCTGTAATGTATTCGGATAGGCCTATCTATATTAAATGGGCAATGCGTTTACGATACTTAATTAGGCAAAGATTAATGATATAATGATTTAGATCATAGGCAGCCTTTTATGTAGACCTTTATAAGGTGTACAAAGCTGCAGCACATTAATATACATTAAAAACTTTGATGTACATTTAAACTTTCCTCTTTAATTACTTTATCTCACAAACAGAAACCGCTTTAAAATATAAATGGACGAATGAACTGAGAAAGCGTAATGAGTATAGAGTGTCTTATTTCGTAGACGTAATGATTGTTTATTCAATTAAAGACGACATAAACACGACATAATATAAATATCTTTAGTTTAGTCAACATAAACTCCTGGTCATCTTTTTATTTTAAATACATAACTCCATCAAAGGATACTTTGGGATTCTGCCAATGTGTGTTGGTCAAATATATTCGGGAAACAACTTAATATCAAAATCGAATTGGGTGCAAGAACCGTTCTGATTGGTGGACCGTTATTTTGAATCCACTACGTTCAACCAATAAAGTGCCTGAATATGGCGCCAACTTTGACATTAGACTTTTATATAAATTCAATTTACTGCCTCCGTAGCCTAGTGGGAGGCGTGTGCCGTAGAAACCCGGAGGTCGAGGTTCGAATCCTGTGGGGCCTAACAAATTTTCATTGTTGATTCTTAGTTGGTTAAGGGCATTTGGGCCGACCACCCCAATTATCTGAAAAGTAAGATGATCCGGCCGTCGGATGGGCGTGAAAACCCGCATTGGACCAGCGTGGTGGGATACGGTCCAAAAACCCCAAGGATAGGGACGTATTAGGGGTGCGCTATGTCCAGCGGTGGACTATCACAGACTGATGATGATAATGATGAATGTACAAATAGGCTGAGCTAGGCTTAATATCAAAAGTTTACACGTATCAAGCATTCAATTTGATCGTATTGAAGTCGTTTAAACTATTGGATTTGTGCGTATTATACGCATTCCTGCGAAGTAACTAAACGATCGTATGCCGTATTGATTAACTTACTTAATTAAATTTAACCCCAAGGCTATTGATTCCGAGCGGAAGGCGGCGTAATAATTGGAACCAACAACTAGCCACCTTTATTGACTTAGGTTAACTTCAAGCTTTGTTGTTATTAGTATGTTTTAGATAAAAGATGCTTTTACGAAAAAGCCATGATGTTTTGCATGAAATAAATACAATAAAAAATCGACTAATTTACGGATTTTTCGTGTTACTTAAATTTTTTTCCCGACCGTTTGGATTCTTTTCAGCATCCATGATCACGAGCAGACTAAGTTGGTATATAAATATATATATATATTTTAAATAACCGAATAATCCGTAAATTAAAATTTGATAATATTATAAAATCCTTAAATAAAAGAAAAATTAAATAAATACGGTTTTAATCTTAAATCGACAGTTATTTCAATGAGATCTTTAAAGTTTTCACCGAGAAAAATATAGTTCTCAAAGTGGTATTTTTAAACAAAACAACATCAGGACCGACGTTTAGTTGTTACGATGCTTCCATTTACTTTTAACTTTTCTAAAAGATTTTCCCTATGAAGCCATTCATTCAGCGTACATTTCCGTGTGTGTCAATTGTGTTCTCACTTTTTTTTTTATTTGTATAAGAAGGAAGACGAGCAGTCGACCTGATGGGAAGTGGTCACCAACGTCCATAGACATCATCCATACCAGGGGTATCACCAATGCGCTGATAAAGGATTTACGTCCGTTTAATCCAATATATAGCCGGCTGGCGGTGCCCTTCAAACCGGAAACACAGTATTGTTTTTCACACTACGCTTCGCGGCGAAATGGCACCGTAGTGGGTACCCCACCCAGACGGTATCCTGTAAACAGAGGACCCAACACCGGTGGGTGGACCGACTTTTTACATGCCCTTCCAACGCATGGTAATCTTATTTTTCAGACAATTGGGTGGCCGGCCCGCCCAAAACCATCAGGAAACAACAATGCTAATTTAAACCCCCGGATTCAAACCACGACCTCCGGTTTTTTAAAGCACACCCGGTACCACTAGGCTACGGCGAATCCCTTCTCTTAATTCCTTATATCCCAATAACTTCATTTCTCCCACCCGCCTATAAAAAATATCACCCCGCCCCGCCCACCCCCAATCCGGTGACCGCAGCCCCAACGTTCGTTACAAAGGGTCCCACTTAATTGTGCGTTATCACTTCTGCGCGCGACTGTATTGATATTAGGGACCGTATAAAGAAACGCCGCTTCTACGTCACAGAGTAATGATCCGGCAGAGATATTGATAATTAATTAAAAATAAACGTTTAAAATATTTTTTAGTACTTTACTAAAAATTATCACGTGATGATAAATCATGTTATGTATAGTGGTCGCGTAATTAAAACAGATAATTGTGTTTAACAACTTTAATACTTTCTGTTTTTTATTTGTTTTGTATGGTTTGCTTTTGGAAAATCGCATTTTGAAATTCAAGTGGATGGAATGTATAACTTTTTTAGAAAAGTATGCTGTAAACACAAATTTTAATAAAAAATAAAGATGTATTTCTGTCGTCGTTTTTTCTACCACAATTTTAATGAGTTTTACATAGAAAGTAAAAAAACAGCACATTTAACTGATTAGCCACAGATTATATCTTTTTAAATATGCCACTGAAATAAATTTAAGATTGAATTGCCAGACATAATTATAGTTATAATGAATTTTACATTTTACATTATTTACTTTTAAACAGTTTATAACCTATATATTCAATCTAAAGATAATCTTTAATGAACTACCAAAGTTTGTCTATAACAAGGGCCTAAATAAATCAAAGCTATTTGTTTTCTGCGATAATAATATAATTTATTATATACAAAACAATATCTCTGATATCACATTACTCTGTATACACCGAAACTGCGCGCAAATATTGCGAACGTAAAACTTCCAGTCGGTAAATTGAAGAAAAAGGATCGATATAAAAACAATAAACCTTATCCCAATGAGATAAAGTTGACAATCATTTGGCATGTATCCACTAAAGGAATAAATATAGTGATAACGAATCGAACCCTATCACTATAGTAATAAACAAAATATTCTGCAATTTTATTTTTGTTCCACAGACAGTAATCGATAAAGACCCTTTCCAGGCGATAGATTCAAATTGATTTTCAGTGTTTTGGGGCCCAATCAAATTAACTTCCACCGTGCCGGCTGCCTTTTTCGTGAAAATTACTATGGAAAATGCATTCAAGTCCCGCGGGACAACGCAATAGTTAATATACGACCGATATTTTCGCTGTCCCGGTTTATTTAGAGCATGTTATTTGGAAAAAGGGTGGAAAATAGATTTGAATATTTAGTGTTGGATATTGTTGGGTTTTTTATCCATATATATAAAAAGAGTTACACCATGTATTGATTCCCAAAGATATTCCCCTGGCACCTTAAGGCGTAGCGACTTGAAATCTGGTAGGAGAATTCCGTTCGCCAAGTGGAGGTCAGCAAAGAACGGATTTTACGAAATTCCACCCACAAAGGGTTGGCACCACTGTTATAAAAACACCAGCAACCCGTGTTTTTTAAACAGGGGCAAACCAATGGTTTCCTGTTTTATCCCATTTTAAAAATCTTCACCAATCAAATTTTTCTACTTCAATAAGCTAGGGAGACCGAGAGCAAATCGATCTTACTCAGGTAATAGAAGACATCGTTGTATCAGTACCTGTGGATTACGTAACTAAAATTTACTTAACATCGTTGGCATTTCCTATCGGGCCTAAAACTAGTTAAAATTAAGATGCAAAAAATGGTCCGGCCCCACCCCCGATTTGGGACAAGGCGGTGGGGATATCCAAAACCCCAATGGAAAAGGGGTATTAGGGAGGCCTATGCCCAACAGTGGACCCAGGGCTGGATAATTAATGAATTAAGAGCCACGGTCGATGGGCGTCCGGTGGGAGACGCCGTGGTGTGTGCAGGAGTCCCCGATGCGCGCAGTCCAGGGCTGCAGGGCGGCAGGCGCAGGCCCAGGGGCAGACCGCCGCTTGGAGAGCCGGCAGCTGCACCAGCAGCGCCAGAAGGTACGTCGCGTACCCCATCAGGCTGGTTGGCGCGACTTAGTCATCCGGCGAGGGAAGGAGAACATTGGTCGATAAAGGAGAACTTAGGCCTTGGGGTATTGGCCTTGCTTTATAAGGGAGGTCGGGGTCAGAATTAGGGGAAACAACTCGTGTTAGGTGTTGTTTTATGGGTTATTGGGGTTTGGCAGTTCACCCGGATTGGCTGTAAAGTAAGATGATTCCTGCGATGATAAAGATGTAAGTTTTTCCATCTTTAGGTTAAACCTTTGGGTGGGCAACTATATTTTAAGATCGGTTAAGTATTTTAGGAGTCCATCGCGGACAGACAACTTGACACGAGATTTATATATATTGAGATATACACAAACTATCTTTGGAAACATTTAGATCGGTCCACCAATTTTGAAGTTCGCACAGATAAAGGCGTATTTTCTTATTGAGTTGAGAACAGGATTCGTCATTCCAGTTTAAAACTGACGTGGGATATTACTTTATTAACGTATTGTACTTGCTACATTGTACTGCACAATAGAAATAAAGAGGAATCCAGGGTTAAAAGTACAGAGATATCTTTTAGCTGGGTCATTCGACCTTTTTGTCACAAGGTCATAATTATGAAAGATGAATGAATACTCCTCTTTTTTTATTCAGTCCGAATGTTTTGTATGTATTTATTTACCGATAGAATTAGGTTTTATATTTATCAGTTGTTTACTTCCCAAAGTACAAGCTTTGCTTAGTTTAGGTCTTGATGACATTATATCAATTACGCGTTAGTATAGTATAGTTACAAAAACAACGCAACATTTATTATATTGCCAGTTCGAATAAAAAGGGGTTTAACAATAATTCTAGAAAAATGTTTTCCGAATAGGCAATTATTACACCGATTCCCGAGCCCAGTGGTATAGAGTGCTTTAGAAAACCGGAGGTCGGGGTTCAAATCCTGGGGACTCGGCAAATTTTCAATTTTGGTTTCCTTGTTGGTTTAGGGGCAATTTTGGGGCCCATCACCCAATTTAAATGTTGATCCATGCGTTTGGAGGGCATGTAAAAGTCGGTCAACCACCAACCCCGCATTGGACCAGAGGGTGGGGAGTTCCTAAACCCCCCTAATAAAAAGGGGTGTATTAGGGGAGGCCTATGTCCAGCAGTGGACTATCAAAGGCTGGTGATGACGATGATGAATATTAAACTACCGTTTTTGTATACGCCATTCTTGTTGAAATTTTGTTTGCTTTTGTTTTCTGCCTCTAAAGCAATGCATTACTAATATTTTTGGAAGACACTGTAGCTATTGTAATTTTACCTAATAGAGAAAATCTCTTCAATGTTTGACTTTATGTACGTAAAAAAGTGAAACGAATTTATATAATTCTAGATAATATAAAGATTTTTCATGTGTTCTCTTTACAAAAAACATTTGATTAAATCTTATCAGAGAACTAGGTTTTGCGCGCGACTTCGCCAGCGTGTTGATAAAAAAAATTCGGTAGTTTTTTTGATTACTCCCAATTACATCAGTCATCATCAAGGACAGAGAGATAAAAATGTTTATATGTTTCGTTTATACCTCACAATGCTGTTCATTTGAAAAAGGTTTTTTCTCTGATGTTACAAACAGACTCTACTTTTATTTGTATTAATAAAAGAAGCACGCAATGCGGTGAGATGCTGTCCGTTATGTGCCGAGTACAGCCGGAGAGAGCCGAACTTTGCCGAGCGTTTAAAATTTTAGTTTTCTCAGTCTAGCTCATACACCTAAGGTAATATAAGATACAATTGATGTATATTCAGATATCTCTATTCAACGTAGGTGTAATACACGCACTTATTGATTGTCAATAAGATACTATCAGTTCAGAAAAGGACGCCCCTGACCTGAGAGGAACCGGCGAGACACACAGCGGAACTTATTTCGTCACCTTTCACAATACAATCATAACAATAAACGAACAATTACAAGCAGAATAATTATCAAATTACAAAAAAAATTATTATAAAGGGATGAGAACAGCCGAAGATCGGAAGCGGTGGCGTCTTTGGGAGGCCTTATGTCCAGGACTGACGTAGGCTGATGATGATATTTTAAAAAAGAAGGAGGAAGGGCCCATTCCATTACCCAGGTTGTATTATGATTTAAATACTCATTTTACATTGTTAACAACGAACACAAAAACTTTCCTTTAAATTATTACTATTTTTTCTATATATTTAATTAAGGACCCGCCCTTCTTGCACGGGAACCATCTTTGAAAATATACCTACAATTATTAACAATGTTGACATATAAACCCTCTTCCAATCACTTTACCTGTTACAAATACCGCATCGAAATCCGTTACGTTGTTTAAAGATTTTAACATACATAGGGGAATAGGGACAGAAAAGGGACTTAGTTTTTATCATTAGTGATTTACAGTTATTATATTAGGTAAATTACCAGGGTTAATAGAAAGCCAAAAGGCCCCAGCAACGAAGCAAGGACCCTATCGCGTTAAGTTAGTCGACTGTCACTTGTCATTGACACTTGGTCACCAGTGGTTGACATCTTGGTGACAGTTCAAGGTTTACAACGCCAAGTGTGACGTCACCTTGGCGGGGTTTCGACTTCAATTTCTTTTCTTTTTGGCAAAGTTTGTTGCTTTAACCGCCTGGAAAACAAAATTTGTTTAAATTTCTTTTGTGTAACGTAAAAACTTTACTTTGTTAATGTCGAGGCCAATTACAAAAGTCACATTATTAATAGAACAATATAGAAATCCTTAGAAATTTGCACTTAAAGCCATTCAAATTGTTAACCTTTTTACCATAAGAGTCTTTAACTTTATATATATATGTCAAAATCTAAATAAGATTAACCACTAAAGCCGGACGGATATTTAGTTATCATCGTCATTAGCCTGAGTTAGTCCACGGCTGGACAGGCCTATCCTAATGCACGCCTTGTCCAATAGGGGGTTTTTGGACCGTATCCCACCGCGCTGGTCCAATGCGGGTTAGTGGGTGGTCCGACTTTTTCCATCCGAAACATTGATCATCTTACTTTTCAAACAATTGGGTGACCAGCCCAAATTGCTCTAACTAGGAAACAACAATGAAAATTTATTGAGTCTCCGCAGGATTCGAACCTACGATTTCCGTTTTCTAAAGTTTTGTTATATACCAACATTTTTTTCGTTACCATTCACTAAATAAACATTCGCCATTGTGTCCAATATCCAATACGCTGTGATGGTATGTGACCATTTATACACCACCCACGCGTATCGAGTTACTCGGGAAATGATATAATGATCTTCTGCTCATCAATTGGCCAATCGCGGCCATTGTGTTATTGAATGATCATTTGTTGAGCGGGATTGAGTGCTTCTCGAGTTACTTTAACTTGTCTTTGAATTGATTGAAAGCCATTTACAGTTAGAGAAGGAAACATAAAAGTTGACGATACTGAAGGTAAATCAAAAACCATTTGTTTATGCCTGATGAATTTAAACGTCTATAGCATATCGTTAAATAAGATTCTGTAAGAACGCAAGTATATATAAAATATGCATAAGTATGATGCCATAACACAACACTTATTGTGTACTATACCAAATTTTTCTATCACGAAATAATGATAAAAAAAAAAACCTCCTGTGTTTTACTTTTCTAGAAGCGTTCAAGTTGTTTTTTTTTAATTTGTCCAAATCACCTGAAAACCCATACCCAGTTATTGGACCAGAGAAAATACCATGTTGGACACAGGCTTATTTAAAAACAAACCAAGAGCACATGCCCGTCGAGCATTTAAGAACTTTGGCTGAACGCATTAATGTTAAAGGCAATAATGATAAACAGCACTTAAAGACCAGGCACAGGAACATTTAGCGGTTATCTGTTCCCGCTCAAAGCGGGTCGCAACATTTCTTTGATTTCTGACCAACAAATGCACAGAGCAACAACAAATAAAGAAAGAAATATCTCTTTGGTACTTTAAATATGGTCTACTAGCTGTAGCACACGGCTTCGTCCGCGTAATATATTTAAAAAAAATCTGTACCTTAAAAGTAGCTTCAGTTACTTCCAGTTTCATCAGCTATCTTTAGGTGAAAGTCCCGTCATTATCGGACCGGCCATTCCATAGATTAACATGAATAAACAGAGAGACATAAAATATTAAAAATAAAAGCGTTTTTTATATGTACCGATTACAAATAACAATGGAATGTAAGACTTACCCAAAATTAAAACGGATATTTTTAATGTTCCCAACAGGCACCCAATTAAATTTTTGTATAGTTAAAACCGGACCTCCCACCAACCCGCACTGGACCAGAGTGATGGGTTACGGTCCAAAACCCCAATGGTTTGGGAGGCCTATGTCCAGCAGTAATTACTGGGATGGATGAGATGATGATGATGATAGCTAACGAAACTAAATATGAACCCTGGATATACAATATCACTTGGCCATGGCTACAATTTCCACAACTATTCCTTGTCTACTTTAGTTAAAATAGTACATATTTTACAGACACCGGTATAAACCGTATTCTAAGATGTATTCTTCACTTCTGCGCAGAACCACTAATAAACCAATGTGACAAAATTATCAACCAAGTTAAGAACAAATTGTTAAGTTCAGTAATATAGGTAACATCCCTAAAAACAATTTTTTTTTCTATATATTCATTTAACTTCTAATAAGAAGTTCTGGATAAATCCAGTGAAATAATCAATTTCCCACTAAGCATTATTTTACTTAAATAAATATTTATCTTAATCAGTTTGAATATTAAAGATATATAAGCCGAAGCTTAAACATTTAAAGCCATTGTTCCAACACGAGAGAAGACATAACCCTGAATAGAAATAAGACAAAAAAAAATTCTAAACTGACACGTTCCGAGCTCGTGAAGTGGGATTTAAAAAAAAATAAAAAGAAAAAACAACCCCCCTTGGCTCTACGCCTTCCTGTGCCTCCGTTCTAAAAAAAATAAACGCATTGAGACGTCAAACGTCATTGTTCACCTGTCATTCGGTTCGCGCGCTTCACACAGAGATGTTTTCGGCAACGGAAGGGTTCTTGGAGCCATAAAATGAAGGCCGTAAAAGGTATCTATTGTTTTATTGTATGATGCAGACTTTTGGCACTAACCATTTGCATAAAAGCCGTTACTTTTAATTTTGAAAAAAAAAATTGTTTAACCCATTTTACCATTGTTGTATAGATTTGTAAAAAAAAATCGTTTACATCTTACCATAATCTTACAGCTTTTATAGAATTGAATAAAAAGAGAAAAATAGGAAAATACAACAATAAATATTAGCAGATAGATTATTTGGGTTGATCCGAAGGAGGACCAATCCTGATTTTCCCCACCAAGAACTTTCCAACCAAGGTTGAATCATCCAAGGTCCCAAAACCCCAAACCAAATTTATAAATTAAAGGGGTTTTAATTTTAATAAAATGGAACCAATTTAATTAAAATTTATGGAAATTTAAACAATAAAAAATAATAAAAAATCCCAAAAAAGGTGGGAGGCTAACCATTTGAAGTTTAACCACACCGAACTTTCAAAGAAAACATTAAAAATATCAAAAATTAATTAAAAAATTGTATTATTTTAATCAAACAATAATTAATTATTTAATTAAACTTATTAAATTAAAGGGGGGGGAAATAATAAAATTGATTTATAAAACGGTAAATTTTCCACAATCCACCAAATCATTTCCAAATTTGGGTTAAAAATTTAATTAAATAATTAAATAAAGAAATTTATTTTAAAATATTAAGATTTTAAAAGTGGGATTTAAATGGAAAATGGCTTAACATTCTTTTTCTTAATTTGGCGGGGGTGTTTAAAAACCAAAGTAAATAGCTAAATTTTTTTTGGGCAATCAAGGTTTTACCGCCTTACTCATTGTAGGAACCAAAAACAATTTTAGCCTTTGGCCAGGGAAATTTATTAAGGAAAATCTTATTTTAAAGGTCTAAAATTCCAAACAATTTTATTTACCATTAATTTTTATATCAAAAATAAAAAAAATAGTTGGTTTTCATTTTGTAAAGGTTTAATTAAAAAAACCCAAATTCCCTTTTAAAGGTTTCACGCCGCTTCTTAACGAGGTTATTTGAAAAGGAGTTTATTTAACAAACAATTAAGAAATTAAGTTAATTAATAAAGTATTTAATTTTTGATTTGGAAATTCCGTTGAAAATTTAAATAAACCAAAAAGGTTTTAAAAATTTAATCAAGAAATTTTTTAAAAAGGAATTATTTATGGAACTAAAAAACTCCCCGAAATGAAACTTTAAAAGTTGAAAATTACAGAAAATCAATCTTGTTGGGTTTACGTTTACAAATTTATAGGAAACAATTTCCCAAAAACTTGTCAACCGATCACTTAATTCCTAAGCAAATTAAAAATAGACCCGCCCCTTTCCCTGCCGGGGCTAATGAAAAAACAGGGAAAAGAAAGAATTTATCAGCGTCCCTCAAACGAATGAATTATTTATTAAAACCTTCCCCAAACACTTGCCTTTAAAAACCGCACGAAATTCTTTTAAGGAAGCCAACTTTTTAAAGATTAAAGGGAAGGGAAAAACTTTTTTTTAAGGTAAGTGATAAAACCCCCAAGTTTAAACCCCGGGAAAACCGGAAGCAGGCGGGTTCTAAACTCTGTCAACCAGTGGTTAACACCCCGCTTAACAAAAAAATGCAAAATTTATTTCACAATTTCCGTTGTTTAATCCCGCGGACTTTAAAATCATTTATTTGGGGTTTTTTGGACCGTTAACCACCAGGCGGTCAAACCGGGTGGTAAAGTACCGGTTTCAAGTTTGTATAGCCAAATGGAAGCCTTTTAATCCGAAAAGAATTGTTTTTTACCAACCCCACCAATTGAAACACCCAACCTTTACACCCTAATTACATTCAATGGGGGCCTGTTTTCAAGGCCAACCTACGGGAAAAGGCTCCTTTTTAACAAACATTTCCGGGTTCAATTAAAAATTGTTATTCTATTATTTCGGTAAATAAAAATTGTTTATCTTTAAAATTCCTTTTATTTGCATTTTTATTTTGTATAAATTAATTGATTAACATCCATCGCCTGTAAATTTAAGCATAATTTGGTTTGGTAATCAAAAATTTCGGAAACCCCGGTTTTTTAGTCAAAATGTTTTGATGGACCATAAGATAAAGGTAAAGGACCCTTGTCAATTTTTATCTCCTGGCCAGTTTTAGGCTCTTTAGAATCCGGGGCCTGGGTTCCGAATCCGGCGGGGAAAAAATTTTTTTTCATTTTTTTCCTGTTGGAGGGAAGGGCTATAATTTTTTGGGTAAAACCGCGTGGAATTGGGTGGTAAAAAGGGCGGTAATTCCAACCCGAACACCGGCGTGGTTGGGTTAGGCCAAACCCCTTGGAAGGGGGTTTAACCATTCCAATATTTATCAAAATGTTATTATTTGTCATTAACCTTTTTTTTTAAACCCTTCCCAAGGAAAAATTCGGCGTTATTTAACTTGGAAACTTCTAGGTTTTGAAGTTAAATAACAAATTTAATTGGGTTTAAAGTAAATTTAAACAATCCGGGCCCAAAAAAAATTATCCTTATTGGTTGATATATAAAATTAATGGCAAACTTTCCCCAACCCCGTAAAATTTCCGTCGCTACGCCTTAGGTTTGATATGTGGATAAATTTAAATAAATTTTACTTTTAAAGAAAATTTTTATTGATTATTTAACCGAAATTGGAACCTAATTGGAAATAACCCTTTATTAATTAAAGGGTAATCCATTTTAAGGGGAACCGTCCGGGTATGCCCCCGGTGCCTTTTTCGGCCCCAAAATTTGAAAATGGGTTTCCGGGAAGGGCCCTCCACCCAAGGGAAGCAGCCAATTTGTGCGGCCCGTTGGTGTACCCTATAAACTAAGTTTTGGGCATAGGTGGCCCAAAATTGTGCTCGAGCCGCTAGGGAACCAAAAAAAAGCAATTTTAGCCTTTAAGGGGTTTGGCGGGATGTTCTATTTTTTAAAAGAACAACATTAACTTATTTCTAAACCAAAAACAATCGGGCCATATTTGGGGTGGTTTTGAATTCCCACGAATTAAGGAAGGTAACACCAAGCGCTTCAAGGTAGAAAAAGGAGTCATTGGCCTGTTTAAACCAAGAAATTACGTTTGGCCACAATTTCTTGACCGGAAATTTAAAAGTTTAAAAAGTTTTTTTTACAACGCTAAAAGGTTTTTAAAAAGGGACTACCATGTTTAAAAACCCAATTAAACGGTTTAAAAGTTAAAGTTCGCCCTTAACAAGGAATATATTAAATTTTTTCAAAAATATGTAATTAAAAAAAACTTCCTACATCGTTTCTTAATCCATTCTGGCAAATTTTTAATAACACCCCCCGGTTCCTTTGGGGTTTTTGAACCTATAAACCAGGGTAAAGGGTTGGTTAATTTACAGCCCTTCCCGGCAATATTAAGAAAATTATAATATAAATTTTTCAATTTTATCTTTTTTAAAAAAAAAACCCTGAAACTTTTTAAATTTTAAGCTACATGGGCAGGGGTTTAACTTTGGAATGTAAAACTGTCCCAAAAAAAGCAAAGGCGTTTCATTAGTTATTCACTCATTTTAATTTTTAAGTTCTTAAAACCGACCAAAAATGAACTTTTTTTATCCCATTACTTTAAATTAGTTATTTATTTTTCAAATAAATCACATCAAACCTGTGCCAAAGTCCCAGTGCATAGCCCATGGAGGGCCCAGGTTTGAATCCGGGCTTTTTTCTCCACCCGTAAAGATGGAATTAATTTTCCTTTAATTCCTTAATTGATTGGTTCCCCAGTAGGGGTAAAAAACCCTTCTTCTGGCCGGAAATTTGGAGGTTTTCTAATCCCTTTAAGAAAATTTTCCTTTAATTTTGGTTCAATTGAATCTGATATAACTTTGGGTTAATTTATTTCCTATTGTAATTCAAGTTAAACCAGCGTAAAAAAACAGTTAATACCAAGGGAAGAATTCCCAAAATTTGGACCTTCGCCCCATTCTTTTAATCATTGTGTTTTCCGATAGAAGGAATTTTGGGTGATGGGAGTTTTGAATTCATTTTTTCCTAAATTTTTCTAATTTAGGCCTTGGTCCAATGGTTGGAAAAATTAATTATTAAATTTAATTTTTGGATTAAACGCATAATTTTTCATAAGGGTTTGGGAAAAAGGGCGCAATTAGTTCGAGTCACACGGCGTTTCGGTTTAAATGGAAGGAAGCCCTAATTTTTTTATTTTGGGAAAGGATTCCGTAATTTAAATGCTTTCACGGGAAAATAATTCAGGCGTTATTTAACCGCCCTTCCAATGGGTTTGGCTTAAAAACCAAGGTTTAAAGGGTTCGTTGCCCGGGAATTTTTTTTTTTCCTTCCGTAAGGTATATTAAATTAATTTTAACCCAATAAAATTTGTTTTATTCCGAATTTAATGGTCAAATAAATTTCAATTGTTTTTCAATTGGGTTTCAAAAATCGAACCGGTTTGAATTGGACCATTTTAATTTAAGAAGTTGTATTGAATTTGGTGAAAAATAAATTGGAATGGGATTGTACCCAAACGGGTTGAAAAGGTTAAGCTTTGACAAAACACCCTTTGGCACATTAAAGGAACAAAATTTGTGGCGAATTGTTTGAAACCAATTGTCGCTTTATTTTATTGGGAAGTGCCATGGAAATTTGTTGAAACTAACGGTTAATGAAACCAAGAGAGTCGGGCCCCGATAATGGTTTAATGCCCTGCAGGGTGGTAAACCCGCCTTACCGGAACCGGAGGTTCGGGTTTCCAAGTTGGGTTAAGGGTTAGAAAGATTGAAACCGGAGACATAACCGACCCAGCTTCTTAAGAAGGGGTTTACAAAAGCAAAAGCAAGTGTGAAATTTTGTTACGCCTCCGAACCCAAGGTTTTAAATTGCCTTTTCGTTAATTATTTTTGAAAAATCCATTTCATTATTTAAGCCTTTATATATTGCGGACATAGGCCTCCCCTAAAATTATTAGGGGTTTTAGGAAACCAGGTGGTCCAACTTTGGGGGTAAACAAAAAAATTTTTTTAAAAAGGGTTTAATTTTAAAAATTTAAAATTTTAAAAAAATTTTTTTTGTTTTAAAAAAACCCCCCCCAAAAAAATTTTAAAAAAAAAAAAGGGGTTTTTTGGGGGGGAAAAGGGAAAAAAAATTTTAAATATGGAAAAAAAAATTTTTGGGGAAAAAAAAATTTAAAAAATTTTTTTTTTGGGAAAAACCCCCTTTTTTTGGGGGGGGAAAACCTTTCCCCCAAAATCCCGGTTTTAAAAAACCCCCCCAAATTTTTTGGGGGGGGGTTTCCCCCAAAAAAAGGGGGGGAAAATTTTTTTGGGGAAAAAAAATTTTTTTTTTTTCAAAAAAAAAACCGTTCCCCTTTTTCCCCCCCAAAAAAAAATTTTTAAAATTTAAAAAACCCCCTTTTTTTTTAAAAAAAAAAAAAATTTTAAAAAATTTTTAATCCCAAAAAATTTTTCCCAAATTTTAAAAAAAATTTTCCAAAATTTTTCTTTTTTTTTAAAAAAAAAAAACGGTTGGAAACCCAAAAAGGTGCCCTTTTCAAAAATTTTTTAAAAGGGAAAAAAAAAATTTTTTTTGGTTTTTTTTTTTTTTTTTAAAAAAAATTTAAAAAAAAAATTTTTTTTTTGGGGGGGAAAAAATTTTTTAAAAATTTTTTTTCCCCCTTTTTTTTTTTAAAATTTTTAAAAAAATTTTATTTTTTTTTTTTTTTTTCCCCCAAAATTTTTGGGGGTTTTGTTTCCCCCGGGGGGGCCCGGGGTTTTTCCCCCCGGGGGGGGGGAAAATTTTTGGGGGGGGGGGGGGAAAACCCCTTTGGGGGGGGGGGAAAATTTAAAAAGGGGAAGGGGGGGAAGGCCGGCGGGAAAAAATTTAAAAAAAAAAATTTAAAATTAAAATTTAAAAATTTTTCCCAAAAAAAAAAAAAAAAATTTTTTTTTTTTTTAAAAACCCAAATTTTTAAATTAAAAAAAAATTTTAAAAAAAATTTAAAAATTTAAAAAAAGGGGGGGAAAAAAATTTTTTAAAACGGCCAAAATTTTTTTTTTTTTAAAAAAACCAAACCCCCTTTTTTAAAACAATCCGGTCCTTATTTATATCAAAACAAGATAACTTTCTTATCATCTCCTTTACGCAGGCTTTGCTAGTTTGATCTATTCGACCATATATTCCTATTATTCTACCATTATGCTTGATGTAAATATTTAAGGATACAGATTGGAATCGAAGCCGCTGCCGGGACGACTGTCAACCGTCCGGGAAAGCTTTCAAACCATTACTAAGTAAAACCAACAACCATTTTGAACCTTATATCTAAGAGATATAGTTCAAAATCACATAATAAATTGGGATATCCCATAAAACTATTCGGAAATACAATTTTGAACCTTATCACGTTACAATAGAGTCTAGGTTTCTTTGATATGTTCTAATAGACTCGCTTAGACGCGGCGGACTAACGAACTGTATGCACCTTCATCTGATCTATGTCTTAGGAGGGCCACCAACATTTTTGATGCATCATTTATTTATATTAATGGATCCTTAATAAATTTAATTAATAATTATAATAAATATCTGAAAGGAGCAAAAGACGCTACAGTTGAATTAGCTTTTAAAGGATTTAAAAGAAAAAACACAGTACGGTTTTTACTGGTCTATTGCTTGATTTAATTTAGTGTTTACATTTATTACTGCCTCCGTAGCCTAGTCGTATTGGCGTTTGCTTTAGAAACCGGAGGTCGTGGGTTCGAATCCTGCGGGGACTCAACAAATTTTCGTTGTTGTTTCCTAGTTGGTTAGGACAGTTTGGGCCGAATACCCAATTGTCTGAAAAGTAAGATGATCATGCGTCGGATGGGCATGTAAAAGCGGTCCACCACCAACCGAATTGGATCAGCGTGGTGGGTACGGTCCAAAACCCCTAACGGATAGGGTGTATTAGGAGGCCTATGTCCAGCAGTGGACTATCAAAGGCTGATGATGATGATGATGATTTATTGTTTGTGAGGAGCTTGTTGTTTATACTTAGTACACATATCAAAGTTATGTGTTGAAAATTTTTGGTCAGTTTTGACGTTAGTTCGTTTATGTTAAGTACATGTTATATTTAGATCCGATATAGATTCCAATTTTTGCAATTAATATCAAAGTTAATGAATTATCACAGAGCTATTTTAAAGGGCCGTAATAATTTACTTTACTTGACTGTTTAACCGACACAAATATCACCTTTATGTAAATTATTAATACCAAGTTTCGTCACCTGATAGTTTGAAACCAGCATTAAAATTGAATAATTTTGTATCTAGCCAAATGTTTCCGACCTCCGCCGGCTTCTAGTAACGCGATAGCATCGCATAGCTCGCGTTCCACTGCCGCTTTTCTTCCCTTTTTTTTGCCTTATGCTTCACTAAAGTGAATGTTACTGACCGCATTGTACTTCGAAATTGTAGTAAAACTTATACTTGATTAAACATTATTAATGGCAATAATATATCTATCTATCTATCTATACATACAAAAGAGATTCCCACTTATATATTGACTCATCACGACATCTCTGGAACCGTAAGGCGTAGCGACTTGAAATTCGGTAGGAATATTCCTTCCGCCGTGTAGAGGTCAGCTAAGAACGGATTTTACAAAATTCCACCCACAAGGGGGGTTGGGGGGTTGCTAGTTCATAATTTACGAAATGTATAGTGCAACCAAATCAGAGAGAGAAATGACTTAAACCAAAATCTAACGCAAACACGTCCCCATTGGTGGACGGCGGCCATTTTGAATCACCACGCGATGTTCGGCCACTGAGAGAGCCGGATTTATTCGCGACAATCGGGTTTGACACTACACTTTGTTTACGTAAAATCTATCTGTAAACTTAACAGTAGCGGGTTCACAGTACTGGTGTATAATACTGTGTCATCATCATCATCATCAGCCTGTGTTAGTCCACTGCTGAAGGCCTCCCCTATTGCACGCCTTCTTTATTAGGGCGGTTCTGGACCGTATCACAACCACGCTGGTCCAATTGCGGGTTGGCCGGTGGACCGACTTTTAACATGCCCGTCCGACGCATGGATCGTTTTACTTGTAACTCGTATGGGTGATCGATCCAAATCGTACTAACCGAACAACCAGAAAACAATGATTACACAAAATTATTTTCACCGCGGGATTCGAACACACGACCACCGGTTTATAAAGCAAGGGCCAATACCGCTAGGCCACGGGGGCTGTACCTGTACTGTACTCGAATAAGATCTACAATCTAAAACCTAGTGGCTTGCTTTTTAGAACTAGAGGTCGTAGCTTTAAATCCAGTGTGGGCTCAACTATTTGTTGTTATTCTCTACTCGGTTGTGCTAAAGCCGTCCCGATCATCGGCCGTGTCGATTATCCGTCCCATCAGTCATTAGGAGTCATTAAATTGGAAGTGCACCTGTGTCTGCCCATGAACTCGTACTATAATATATACTTCGTAAATGGCTGATCTCTGATATCTACGGGCGCCGTAACCGGAAACGACTACATGTAAATTATTAAATTCAAATACAAAGATAATAATGTCGCAAGAACAAAACATGGCATCACATGACGTCTTTTAATGATTCCACATATGACGTCACAAATTTGCTCCCCACCCCGAGACATGTCAGAGTCAAGTCGAGTGAAACAAAGCTACGGTGCCCTTCAAACCGGAACAAGGTTCAGCTGTAACGCTACTGCTTTTAAGAGATCCTCCATTTTTAAACGGAAATTAAGTGGACCAATCAAAAACCTCCTAAAAATTTCATCGTCTCTGATTCATCATAAACACGTCAGGTGCCAAAACGGGATTCCATATATCGGGCGTGTTATAAACGTTTCATCGATAAAACGCTGCACGTCACTAAGTGTCGAACGATTTATCGATATCGGCAACACGAGGGACGGCACTTGTCGACAAATGAAAACGGAAATCTTTCCGCTTGGTATACTTTGTTATACTAATATTTGTTATACTTATTTCTTTGAAAGAAAGTCTACGAAAGAAGAAATTGCATACAAATAACTTAATAAAATAGTTGCATATAACATTTCTGAACTGCATAAACTGCCTCCGTAGCCTAGTGGTGTGGGCGTGTGCTTTAGAAACCGGCAGGTCGTGGTTCAAATCCTGACTGAGACTGACATTTTCATTGTTGTTTTCGCTAATTGGTTAGCGCAGTTGTCCGATCACCCAATTGTCTGAAAGTAAAGATGATCCATGCGTCTAGGATTGTAAAGATCAGGTCCACCCACCAACCGCATTAAACCAGGATGGTGGGATACGGTCCAAACCCCTAATACACCTTATATTTTATTTCTCAAATAAAACATTTAACGTTCGACGAAACGGGTGCGTAATAAGCAATCGTTCGATAAAAAGGCGAACGAGTCAGTATCGAACGATAACGTCTACGTGCAGAATCACAAATACCAGAGCTTACATCAATCCGTCTGACGATGGGGACTTATTCTCATAAACAGGAACTAAACTCACGCCTTAGTACGACAGAAACGGGACTAAGAAGGCTGAAGGTGAGTGTTTGTAGAAACGATGGTAACCATGGCAACCGTGCGGCGTCACACGAGCATCGTTCCTATTGGTCGAGCCAACTGCATAGCAACCGTCCACCAATTACAATAGCGCAGGTGTGACGCCATGTCGTTTCTGACAGTAGCGATTGAATTACGAATAGAAGAGAATTAGCTAAAATATGAGTATTTACTAGTCTTTACAGTACTAACGTAATATCTTAGAAACTAAAGTTGTTTAAATAATTAAATATTTTTATCGCATTCGAAGGCAGACCCACAGTCAGCCCACCTGATGTTTAGTGTTCACCGACGCCCATAGACAATAGCAATACTAGGTTTAGGCCAATGCGCTGCCTACCGTGAGACATAGTTCGTTACGTTTCAATACGCTAGATACGGTGACACGCAAACCAGAACATCGTAGTGTTTTCACACTACTGCTTTTCGGGTTAGCCACCGGATGTGTACTAACTCAGACGGACCTGTTACTGAAAGATGATCTGCCACTTATAAAAAACGTGTTATGTTACAACTAATATTCTAGCTTAAAAGTTTACTCGATATCATATTTTAATTGTAACTTATAACCTGATTCGACCTATCTGAGACACATTTGCTGTGAGCATTTGCTTTGCGTTGTCTTTGTTACTGTTGAAAAGAACCTAATCTATATGTCTCTTTACTTATTATATATGAGACAATTAAGCTTTAAATATTTAACGACCAAATGAAATAAGTCATATGAACTGATACTTTGTAGATTCAATATACTTGATTTATTGTTTCCTGGTTGGTTATGTTTTGATACAGAAATATTGTGTTACTGTTTTCTTATAGACGCTCTAGGCTATAGTTCAGGTAAATTAGACATGGAATGGATTTAACCAGGTAACCCATAGCAACTAATTAGCGTCGTGCGCATTGCGTAGTTATTAGTCAAAAAACGACAAATAAATAAAATTGGAGTGTCTTCAACATTAAAATAACCGGTTTTCATCATCATCATCATCATCAGCCAATGTCAGTCCACTGCTGGACATAGACCTACATTGCACGCCACCGCTCCCTATCTTCGGCAATTCTAATCAAGCCCACACCGGCCCCTTTGCGAATCACATCATCAGCCTGTGTTAGTCCACAGCGGAACACAGGCCTCCCCTAATACACCCCTATCCATTAGGGGTATTTTTTCTCTTTGCGAATGTCGTCGCTGTATCTAGCCACAGGGCGTCCTACACTACATCTGCCGAGCCTCAGTCTCCACTCCAGAACTTTCGACCAGCGGTCGTCAGTTCTGGCTATGACTCGCCACTGCAGCTTCAGCAACTAATCCCGTGGGCTATATCGGTGACTCTGGTTCTCTGACGGATCACATCATTTCTGATGCGGTCCTTCCGAGATACTCCGAGTACAGCCCTCTCCATTATGATCATAAATGAATGTGAACATAATATAAATGATCTCATTGAAATATATAATCAGTACATATAAGAAAACATTTTAATTTTAGTCTGTCTGTCGATCTGTTTGTTCGGGCTGATATTTGGAATGGCTGGACCGATTTCGATGGGACTTTTACTGGATGATAGCTGATGTAACTGGGGTCAACTAGGACGTTTAGGGTTTTCTTTTTATAAAAACATAATATTTTATTTTGAATTCCCACGCGAATGAAGTCGCTGGCATTAGCTAGGTGATAAATAAACGAATTGAACATATGCCAGGAAAGTTGATTGAACCGACCACTCAGCTAATCGAATTGCCATTCGTAATTATATCCACAGTACCATTGTTGTTTAACAGTGGAAAATGTTTACTCGATAAGCCGTTTTTTATACTCACAATTGAATAATAGAAGCGTTATTTATTTATGTTTATAACTTTCACGCATTGTTTTATAAGTGATAGATAAAAATAGCTTTTAAAATTAATTCAATCGATAATAATAAATTTATACAAGCCGTAGCCTAGTGATAAGGGTGTGTGCTTTAGAGACCGGAGGTCGTGGGTTCGAATCCTGCGTTTTTTGAATTGTTCTTTAGTTGGTTAGGGGAATTTGGGCCGATCGCCCAATTGTCTGAAAAATAAGTTGATCTATCCATGAGTTGAATGGGCATGTAAAACCCGCTTTGGACCAGCGTGGTGGGATACGGTCCAAAATCCCCTAATGGAGAAGACGTGCATTCCCCTAATGCACGCCTATGTCGAGCAGTGGATTAACACAGGCTGATGATGACGATGACGATCATATCATCATCATTATAAATCAGCCTCTGATAGTCCACTGCTGGACATAGGGCTCCCCTAATACATCCCTATCCATTAGAGGGTTGTATTATGGATCATTAGAACGATGATGATGATTATGACAAAGCTATTTTGTTACATATAGATTCATAATTTGTAAATGTTTGTATATTTACCGTATGTATGCTTAAATCTTTAAAACTACGCAACGGATTTTGCTGTGGTCTTTTTGAATAGATAGAGCGATTGAAGAGAAAGGTTTATATATATATATTTATAACCAGGAAAATCCATTTAGAAAATCCAAAATGGATTTTCCTGGTTATAAATATATATATATGGACTGCTAGTACATACTGTATTATAAAAAACGAAAATCATTCGTCAAAAAATGAAAACATGCAACATTGTTTTTTTTTTAATTTATTCAAAATTATAACACAATTAAAAAAATACATAAATATATTACTGTTGTTAAGTACAAACTTTATAAAGCATACACTCTACACTTACGATTTATATCGATAGCGACAGTGATTCAATGTTAATCGAGTATCGATAAAACGGATATCGATATTTTGTAATAAGGACATCACTAGCCGAATACGAGCGCCATCGGAGCGTGCTCGAAAGGATCATCTGTCTTGTCGAGGGATTTTAGATTTTTTTTTTGCTTATGAGAAGAAAACTTGATCCGGTCCGTATTATAATTGGAATATTTTTAGTGTAGACTGCCTGCAAATCTTACACTAAAATTTGCCTGTAATAGTCCACTGCTGGACATAGACTAACCTAACCTAACCTCCCCTAATACACCCCTATCCATTAGGGGGTTTTGGACCGAATCCCACCATGCTGGTCCAATGCGGGTTGGTGGAAGGACCGACTTTTTACATGCCCATCCGACGCATGGATCATCTTACTTTTCAGACAATTGGGTGATCTGCCCAAATTGCCCTAAACAACTAGGAAACGACAATGAAAATTTGATGATTACCCGCAGGATTCGAACCCACGACCTCCGGTTTCTAAAACACACGCCCATACCACTTGGCTACGGAGGCAGGCTATCAGCGATCAGCTATGTTCCAGTGAAAGTGCCGTCAAAATCGGACCAGCCGTTCCAGAGATTAGCCAAAACAAACAGACAGACAGACAGACAGACAAAAATTAATAAATATATATATTGTTGCATGTCATTTTTATATCACAAACAGACACACCAATTTGATTTATTCGTATATATATATAGATTACACTATCGTTCAAAATCAAACGTTTCGGAGTACGGTATCTGATCTTAACAATTGATAAATTTCAAGAGGCTGCGTCCCTCAAGCGTGCACGAGAGAGGTCGTCAAACCCTCGCAATTGGACAGAATTGGGTGCCAATGGCGCAGCGGTTAGCGGCCAAGGGAGTACCAGTTCGAATTATAATATAATTTTTATCCAAGTCGATTTCGACTACGGCGGCCGATTTTATTTTTACATGTCCATCCGACGAATGTGTCCTTACTTAACGTGCAATCGGGTGATCAGCCCGCATTGGCCTGACCAACTACGAAACAAATATGAAAACCGTAGAGTTCTCGCGGGATTAGAACCCACGACCTCCGGTTTCTAAAGCGCATGCCCATACCACTAGCCTACGGAGCTGTAGTCTTGGTAGCCGAGATAGGTACATAGAAAAGTAAAAACGTGGTGACTTTGTGAAATTGGCCTTAGCTATCTCTAAAAGGTCGCGGGTTCTAATCCTGCGAGTAAAAACATTTTGGTATTGTTACTTACGGGTTAGTTGAAATAATACGGACGGAATAACTCAGTTTCTGAAAGATAATACGATACATGCACTGGGTGGTAAAAAAGTCGGTCTCGCTTGACTAAATCTTTGGCGGTCTTTATAAACCTTATAATGACCGCCAAAGATTTAGCTACCTCCGTAGCCTAGTGGAGGTAAACCGGAGGTCGTAGGTTCAAATCACGTGGGGTAGCACTTTGTGTTATCGTTGTTTTCTGATTGGGTTAGGGCAATTTGGGCCGATCAGCCAATTGTCTGAAAAAGGCATGAGCTTGTAAAACTTCGGTCCACCCACCGACCCGCATTAAACCAGCGTGTCCAAAAACCCCCTAATGGATGGGGGTGTATTAGGGGAGGCCTATGTCCAGCAGTGGTCTATCACAGGGTAATGATGATATAAAACTTACAAATTTACTGACATCCAATAACTATATCTAAAGAGGAGAAAATTAAACTTAATTTCACATAACTATAGTTGCTAGATCTACGGATCTACTAGTTTACGTAGGTTGATAAATCTCATACAAAAGTTTAGATCTCTTATTTATCGATTGAGATACTAGATATAGTTATTGGATGTCAGTGAATTTGTAAGTTTTATATCATCATCAGCCTGTGATAGTTCGCCGCTGGACCTAGGCATCCTCTAATACACCCCTATCCATTGAGGGGGTTTTGGGCCGTATCCCACCACGTGAATACTACATGTTAATTTTGTCGAGTAGTATTTGAATCGATAAGTAAAAGCTTTTGTATAAAACTTATCAGCCTACCTAAAAAAATTCTGATAGATTCCACAAAAGCTATGTGAAATTAAGTTTCATTTTCACATATTTCGAACAGACATGTAGTTAAAACGATACAATTTTGATTTAAATATCGTGAATTTTCATATATCCAGTCGTCCTCGTGTTTAGCGAGGCTAACGAACAGAAATCTTTTTTTTAAATGTATAGATATTTAAATTATAAATTATGTTTTTGCGTTACGAACACTTTACATTAACAGTCCTTCATCAATCGTGATGACGTCACAGGAAGGACTATTAATATAAAATTTGAGTGAACACAATACAATAAAAGTTATCGTTAAAGTTAAATGATTCAATGAATGTAACACGACAAGACAAAACACCTGTCGTTTCCCCTACAACATGTATTTTAATTAGAAAAATATTAGTCCATGTTTAATATAACCTCATCAATTTTTTGTGCGTTCAAATCCTATTTTTAGGAGAACACATGCAAGCCCAAAAAAAAGGGCAATTAGGAGGAGACTAGTCGACCGCATCAACAAAAAATCTGTCAAAAACTATTCAAAAGATATCCGATTGGTTTGTACACAAATATTTCTGTAGTTTGTGAACGAATCTATCTTATAATCTCCAACCAGGCCAACGTTGTTTTGTCTTTTAGCCTGCGTTTAGTCCACAGCTGGGCATAGGCCTCCTCTTCTCCATTTAGGGGGTTTTGGAGCGTAACCCACAACGCTGGTCCAATGCGGGTTGGTGGGTAAATATATATAATAATTGTATATGGTAAAAGATTCAACAAACCGGTTGATGTTGCCGAGCGGCGAAAAAAATTATAAAACTTTTAAAATGACTATTTAAAAGCAGGCGTTGGTTATATAAAAGTAAAAATTTAGGGTTGTTTGTATTTTTCAATGCCACAGAATAGTAAAATTAAAAAAAAAGCTAATCCAAAATATTTAAAAAAAAAAAGATAGAAGGTGATCCTCAAACCTATTGAATATACACAAAAATTTTCATAAAAGTCGGTAAAGCCGTTTCCGAGGAGTAAGGGAACGGACATCGTGAGACGAGACTTTTAAATATTAAATTTTCTGAAATAAATGTATCATTATCATCATCATCATCATCATCAGCCTGTGTAAGTCCACTGCTGGACATAGGCCTCCCCAATGCACGCCACCGCTTCCGATCTTCGGCTATTCTCATCCGCCCACACCGGCCACTTTGCGAACGTCGTCACTCAATCTTGCCGCAGGGCGTCCTACACTACGTTTAATTAATAATTGCAATTAAATATTAAATAATTCAATTGATACAAATTTAAAGGAGGTTTTTAATAAAGAAAGGACAAACGCTTCAAATTAATTACATCCTTTAGTGATGAAAGTTGAACAAGACCCTTACTTGACTACAATTCGAAAGTGATCGTTTATAACATGAAATCTATGTAAGCAGCAACAATAAGAGTACTGATTAATAGAATTTTATTGTTTTTCATTCTCGATGTTGGTTGGAGATTAATATATTTTAATAAGACCAACATAACCCGCCGGTAAACAATACTAAAGGCTCTATAGGGTGTCTAAGTAAGCAACAGCCCAGCGCCTGTTATAATGTAAAAACAATACTGTGTTCTTACTTGAAGAACGCCATAGCTAAAATTAATAAGGTTTTTTTCGCCTGTTCTTCTCAGGAGAGGTGTCCTATTACGAATCCGTGTTAGCGTCCTTGTGAGCGACAGTAATACTTCTATTTTGAATAAAGATATTTTAGTTTAAATATTGTAATTACGTAGTGAAAATGACATTAGGAACCAAGTCTCAATGCGGTTTTCGTCTTGCATCTAATAATAATATAGACCTCCTAATCGATTCCGACAACTGAGGCCGATCTATATTAGAGATCATCCAACTGCGCGAGAGATATTATAGTGCACAAATGTACGCGCTAACGCAACTGCCTCAGTCGCCTAGTGGTAAGGTCGTGTACTTTAGAAACCAAAGGTCGTCGTTTCGAATCCTGCGGGGATCCACATTTTTATTGTGGTTTCCTAGTTGGTTAGGACAATTTGGGCCGATCACCCAGTTGTCTGAAAAGTAGATAATCCATGCTTCGGATGGGCATGTAAAAAGTCGTCCACCGAAACCCGCATTGGACCAGCGTGTGGGATACGGTCCAAAACCCTAATGGATGGGGTGTACTAGGGAGCCTATGTTCAGTAGTGGAATATGAAAGGCTAATGATGATGATGATGATGATGATGATGATGATGATGATGATGATGACTGAGTCAGTATACACAGCTACGTAACGGCAGAATCAGACACTTAACTATACTTATTCCTATTTATTAGTGAGAGTCACACTAATAAATAGGAATATGTACTGTATGCATCTGGATTCGAACCGGTTATTTATCGTCACTAGATAATCCTTACAATGTACATGAAAAACATTTCAAGGGGCAGATTCTGACACTGCAATTTGCCACTGTACCCCTCCCCATTGTTAAATTCGCATTGTAGGGGGCGCTATAGTGTTGGGTACACAACGGATTAAAGTATATCGATACTTTCTTACCATCATCACCATCTATCATAGTTAATTCATAAATTAAACTTATTCTACGTTATTGTACTCATACCAGCGTTTGATATTTTGTAAACCTTATTCTTGCAAATAAACAATGTTCTATTCTATGGATGTTTACTAACGAAACATTAATATAAACATGCAACTTCTTTTAGATGGAACGTTAAAATAGTTTTAAAAAGGCTCAGGAGCGAGAAAACAGCGTAATTTTAAAGCGTTTTTCAAAACTACACCGCGGGCATTAAGCTTAGCGTGGTTATAATTTGACTTCAAATAAATAAGTAATATCTAACACTGAAAAAATATTTAATTTAGGTCAGCGGATCATGACTTGTGAGTGTTGGAGTATACAATGGTTTAAACTACTGAATTTTAGTATATATTCATAAAGCACCAACATCATCAGCCTGTGATAGTCCAGTGCTGGACATAAGCCTCCCCTAATACGCCCCTATCCATTAGGGGGTTTTTGGAACGTATCCACGCTGGTCCAATGCGGGTTGGCGGGGAGACCGACTATTTACATGCCCATTCGACGCATGGATCATCTTACTTTTCAGACAATTGGGTCATCGGCCTATATTGCCCTAACCAACTAGCAAAAAAACGATGAACATTTATTGAGTGCCCGCAGGATTCGGACCCACGACCTTCGGTTTCTAAAGCACATGCCCATACCACTAGGCTACGGAGGCAGTGAGCAGGAGGTAAGTGTTAACTTACCAACATCACCATCTTGATATCGTAATCAATTTATAAATTAAACTTATTGTACCTTAATGTACTAAGTCAAGCGTTTAATATTTTTGTTAACCTTATTCTTGCAAATAAATTATATTCTTATCTATCGATGAATAATTAAACGTGAATTTAAACCTGCATTTTATAATGTGAAAATGTTTTAAAAAAGCTCAGGAGCGAGAAAAAGGTAATTTTAAAGCGATTTTTAAAACTACACCGCTGGTGTTAAACTTAGCGTGGTTGTTACTAGACTTCTAATAAAAAAGCAATATCTAACGCTTAAATAATGTTTAATTTAGGTCAGTGGTTAATGAGTCAAGAGGACAATGGTGTGATCTATTGAATGATAGTATATATTAGCTGTGCCCGCGACTTCGTCTGCGTAGAACATAAAAAAATTAATTTGACATTTTCATTTTAATTAACATTTAACGCAGCCTCTGTGACATTGATTCGTTGCTGGGAGAAGTGGTGGGAGGCGTCCGACGTGACGGCACAGCGGTGGCATACGCGTGAATTGGGCGCGGTACTGGACAGTACTTAGACATTCCTACATTACTTTATTTTTAAAGTAGCCTAAGATCCTCCCTATTACATAAGCTATCTCTCAGTGAAAGCCTTGTCCAAATCAGTCCAGCCGTTCCAGAGATTAGCCGTAACAAACAGACGTACAGATAAAAAATTTAAAAATATGTATTTTGGTATGTGTACCGTATATACATTCATATGCATGTAGTAGAAAGCGGTTATACACACTACAATTTTATTTATTTATATAGATGTATAGATTCATCAAGCACCTATTGTATTGTACGGTATTTTTAGCTTAAGCGTTATGCGACTTCTCATTTGATTTTAACGAATGGTTTGCACCCACAGCGAGAGAGATCCCATCAAATGTCGATAGATGTATCAGATGTCAGTGGAGGCACTAAAGCGTTTCGACGACTGTCAAATGTTTTGACGAACGGAACGACTTTTACGCCAATCCGACTAATTGGTTTTATCACTTTTACGATCCAAGCAATAATCAAGTAGAAAACAATCAATAAACGATTGTATATCACTACATGATTCGATGAATTTTAGAATGACTTAATCATACTTAATGAGTTCTAATTATTAAATAATACTTTTACGGCCGCTCAAAAGTGTTCGGGAATTAAAAATTGATGTAAGTAAAGGCGATTAATTCCGTTAAAAGACCTTTCATTCAATAATAGTATTACTATTTATAATTAAGAAAAAAAACGATTTATCGATATTTTCCAAGTGTCCATCACTAGAGAGCACCTAATTGGATTAAGAACCCGGTGGATGGAGCTGTTTGCATGATTTTGCATGTTTAATTGATCGATCTCGGCTACAGGGTGCTCAGAATTGAGTGCATCTATATAAAGGTGTTCAGGTTTTACAAATCTTTTTATCTAACTAACTTCGTTAACAATCCTGTTTTTAATTTCTTCAGGCACATACAGTCAACATTATATATTAGTATAAGCTTTTTGCCTGCGCCTTCGTCCGCAGCAAGTCGCAGGCATAAAGCTATGATTGAGAAAAAATTCTATTTTTTCTATAAATAATAGCCTAAGTTATTTCCAGTAAAAGTCCCGTCAAAATTGGACCAGCCATTAAATGGATTAGCCAGAACAACGTTTTTGATTGTCTGCTGCTTGTCTGTACAAACGCTGTTTAGTTATGAGTATCAAATATATATCACAGTGTTTCCATTAAAAAATGATTATTTTAATGTTACAAACTGACGATCGAATTTAATTTATTTGTATAGCTAAGAAATAGTATTTATAAAAATGCACATATAGTTTGATTCTAACAACAGTTTATAACATATTTAGCAGAATTATATTGCATTGATGCAACAGTAGAAGAAAAATTGTTTGCATAATTGATAGACAACTAAAATATGAGGCGTCAATGAGCAAAGAGCGATAATCACTTTAACAAGCGGGTGTTAGATCGGTTCTCTGGGGAAAGTTTGATCAATTCATAACTTTATTACAACGCCATCTATCGGAGCCTTGCGGTTAGCGAATTGATTATACTTCAGCTTTAGTATTAAAGAAAAAACCGTTGTATCTCTTGTAAACAAAAGCAGAGCATTAAAGTTAGTGTAATAGTGTGACTTAACCGAACGAACAGAAGTCAGTCCTATATCCTGAAAGATGACAAAACAGTTATAATGCATAATTGACTCTGTAATTAATAAATATTAATATGAACTATGTATCATAACTGTTCTAACGCGAATAGAACATATATAATGATTTAATGAACTCCATAGCCTAGTGGTATAGGCGTGCGCTTTAGAAACCGGAGGTCGTGGATTCGAATCCTGCAGGTACTCAATATATTTTTATTATTGTTTCCTAGTTTGTTAGGGCAATGTGGGCCGATCACCCAATTGTCTGAAAACTAAGATGATTCATGCGTCGGATGGGCATTTAAAAGTCGGTCCACCTACCCACCTGCATTTGAACAGCAAGATGGGATACGGTCCAATAACCCCCTAATGGATAGGTATGTATTAGGTTACTATGTCCTTATGGACTATGTCCAACAGTGGACTATTTCAGGCTGATGACGATGATGATGAATGATTTAAGCGTATTTTGTGTCGTTTCATATCAAATTATATTTTAATACTCGATGGCAAAACTTTGAAATTAACTACTATTACTATATACTAAATACGGTTTTGCCACACAAGAACCAGAACAAATGTAATGTCAAACACTAATAGCACCAGGAGACGTTCGCATTGGTAAACCGCGGCCACTTTCAATCCCCACTAAACCTATAAGAGTGGCCGACTTTTAGGCAAATTCCACTTCTTAATTACAAAATTATATGTCATATCCTATTCTGATATATAAACTAAGTTAATGTAAACTTTCAAGACATTCTGTTGAGTATCATCTTCTAGAAAGAGTAACAAACGTAATTTTTTCTAGGACTCGTTCATAATATTAGATTACAATGACTGCCATTCCACGTCTCCCTTTTATAACCATAAGACTATTTCCTGGCTCTTACTTTTTCGAGGAAACAAAACACACAATCGATGTTTATAAATCATTTATCACTCCCTTCCGTGATGAGAAGATCTTTGAGCGCGGCCAAAGCAAACAGCCGCGTAGGATCTGTCCGTCAAGCGATATTTTCACAAGGAGCTATTTTGGCACCGGTGTTGTCTTAAGCCCGATTTTGTCTTCCAATTTAAGCATTTTATTTTTTAAAGAGACGGTAAGCGAGATGTTTCCAGTCAAAATGTTGCAAGTGAGGTATATAGTACATAAAAAGTATATACCTGGAATAATATAATCGGAATGTAAGGATTATTAGGTTCATCCCGTTCATCTATAGTAAAGCGAAACGAAACTCAAAATGAATGTAATGCTTTTGTCACTTTTTTTTTTTCGACTTCGATGTTATGCTTCCAGAATCTTGTCTTTGATAAGCTTCATCTAACACAGAGTTCGCGGGAAGCTTCCGTCCCCACGAACTAGGTGGCCAACATTTTTTGCTAAAAATGAGGACCACACGTACAGAAGGTACGTGGGTTAGGCATTGTTTATGTTTCACTTGTGCCTAACGCGGCAGCACTGTCACGCCGACTGTTTGACTTCAGGTTGGAATACGCTTACGCGAGAATAACGCATCTGCAGGAGCGCAGAGAGAGAGGTCCGTATTGTGCGGGTTCGGCACGAACTGTGGCTTTTGTCACTATGTAGGTATAGTCTGATATACGACTATATCTCCTTCCTCTGAACTTTAAAAGCAAAAGAGTTCAACCAAATCTCATTTGCAATCATCAGCACCATCATCATCAGCCTGTGTTAGTCCACTGCTGGACATAGACGTCCCCTTATACACGCATTAGGGGGTTTTTTGAATCGTATTCCACCACGCTGATCCAATGTGGGTTGGTGGGTGGACCGACTTTTTACATGCCCATTCGACGCATGGATCAACTTACTTTTCAAAGAATTGGGTGACCAGCCCAAATCGCCCTAACAACTAGAAAACAACAATGAAAATTTGTTGAGTCCCCGCAGGGTTCGAACCCACAATCTCCGGTTTGTAAGGCACAGGCCCTTAGCACTACGCTACGGAGGCAGTTAGATAGGGTATAGATTAAAAAACTCAAAGCAACGAAGTGGCGTAAACATGTAGAGGTCGTAGTAATAATTCGTGAATGATGTCAATTAGGTACTGCAATTATAAAGGCAGCCATCTAATAAAAACAGCATAGGTGCAACATTTCAAGAAAAGTGTGTGGAATAACTTTAATCACAGAAATCATCACTATAAAGAAAAGGGCAGAGATAATAATATTTGTTGAACATTGTAATCTATCAAAAATGCTAATATAACACAGTCGTTTTTGTTCTTTACTTTAATATCCAAATTAAAAAATAAAGTGATAGAATTCTAAAAGTATTCTTATACGTATTTTCAACACAAACGACCTAATATCCCGCGGTCAAAGTGGAAGACATTAGTGTTTTCTGTGTCGTGTGCAATTGGCAAGAAGAGCGGCCCTAGAGAGGTCCTTGTGGCATTCCGCAGGACTACTAACGACCGCGTAACGACCGCGCCTTTAACGCTTCCTGTGATACTGAGGGTTTTGTCCCACTTATGGTTGCCGATGTTCAAAAAGCAACTCTAAAACTATCTGTTAAGGTATGTTTTAGGCGGAAAGCGATGTTTTTGTTGACTATTTATAAGGAGCGGCACTGAAAACGTAGGGGATGGATGAACCTTTGGATAGCAGTTGTGCTTTTTATAACTTGCTTCCGATAGCTGTCATTTGATGACAGATGTTAAATCTATCTGGATGCTAATGAATTCCTATTGGTTGAATTAATGTCTTGCAGTTTGAGTTCAAAAATGTGTAGGCTTCGTTTTATATGTCTAGGAGAGCTTTTATATAAATACTATTATTATTTCCAATACGAGCAGAGTACTGACATAAAATATTTGTAAAAGTACACAGTTATATGCATATGGATTGTTTCCATTTATTTGTACTTTTTATGTCACCAAAAAAAACATATGTAATTTATGCAGGATGAATAAAATATACGTGAAGGTGGAAATGTGTGAGTGATGATAATAATGTACAAATAACTTATTCGGCCCCAAAAAAAGTTGAAATTAATTAAAGGTTTAACACACACACAGGATGATTTAAAGCCAGTGATTTATCGTTCATACATATTTTAAACCAGACCTACAAAATAGTTGTTATTCGTTGGTTGTCGCTTAGTGATTGACTTCTTGGGGACAATTTATCAACGCTAGATATATGTGACTCTTCTTCGTGGCTATGATTTTTTTCTACATTAATGCCTAGTTTTATTTCACTGTGATATAGTTATTTCTTTGTTGGGTAACGCCATCACCAAATACATTAAATACAAAGATGTACCCAAACAGGGACCAACAGAGCACCGTTTATAATTACGTAGAAATAAACTCTTCATAAGTTTGACAAATAAGTATTTACCAAATAAAAAGTAATGAAAATTCGTCAACTAATAAGAATGTTTACATAAAATATTTAGCTTAAAATATGATTTTATATTAAACGACATTGTAAAATAATTTCCCTGTACTGAGTTCTATAAAAGAACTAACACCTCAAAAGCACACTAAAACGTTTATGTTTACTCAACCTTGAACCGGCCACCATTAAACTCGCGTACACAAAACTAACCTACGTTCACACACGCATTTATACGTCATCGCACGCACTCCCAATTTAGATTGGGATCTAAACCTCCCAAATTAGGCGCACCTCTAAATCGATACAGTACCGGCCCCAGGAGGCGTCCTTGCGAACGCCCGACGCTTCCTCGGCTCTCTACCACCAAATTTATGTGACCGAAAGATAAAAAAGGGCCCGGTGTAAATCTAAACCGAACGAGCCTAACCGCTGTACCTGTCAAATAAATTGTGATTATAATTTTTGATAAATACGGTGATAGACACAGTCGGATGCTTGCGTAGTTTTTTAAGTCGTCGCTTCGTTTACTCTTTTTTGTCTGTGATGACGTTAATGTTTATAATGTTGATTTTAAGGCTTATTCCTCTTATTATTAAAGCTTATGGCAGTCAAATATGTCTCTGTTAATTTACATAACCAACACGATTATTTTTCGTTTTGCTGGCTTATGATTGAAGCAACGAAAAATTAGTTCCAAGTGTGTTGAAAAAATAAAGATAGGGTTGCCACACCTGTATATGTATTTTCTAAATGATTTCTTTTAATTTACCTTTTATATTTGACACCTTCTTAATTTTTATTTAATATTTTTTCATGTATCAAAGCGACGAGACGAACGGGAACTTGTAACAATTGTACTTTCTCGATTGGCCCTATGTTAAACAGAGCTCAAATTTAATCATGAGATTGGCTTTTAGCCAATCTTAAGCGTGATCATCCTTAATAATTATTCATAGGCAGGGATTTCTTTTTAAACATTTTATAAATGTGCTATTGTAAAGTCGCAAATTTTATAAAAAAATGTTTAATAATTATATAAATGAAAGTATGTATCTATTCTACTTCATAAACTTTAATGTGATATATAATTATAAAATAAATCGATATTTAGAATATTTGTTACCAAAAATATCTATATTATGATACTCAATGTTACGAATATTGTACATCGAATTTTGCCAAACTTCACGCGGTTTAAAATCGAAGGTCGAACGCGAATATACGCAAATATTCTTACTGTCTCACAAAGTGACTTTCATATATTTAGTACTACGTCCACAAGATCCGTTGCATAACAATTGCTTGAGTAAATACGCACAGTTGCCCGGTCACTGTGATTCGACGGTTACTTTGTCAAAACTAGCTTAGCCCCACGGTTCCATCCGCGTGGCGACTGTAATTTTAAACAAAAGTAATAAATATATGATATGTATTTATTTACAAAATTCATCATCTACTTTCGATAATACTAGCTTTGCTAAGTATTTGACTAGACTGTGTTTATCGTCCAGAAATATTATTACCAATGGACATTTCGGTGACAAGTCAATAAAAACGTCAGAGGTTTTAACGTCATTGCGTTGCTATGGTTACAATAAGTCGCTAATTTTTTTTGTTTGGATCTAGTATATTGCAATTTCTGAATAAATAAGCCGTAATATCCTTACTTGTCTTATATTGAGCAAGATGTATCGCTTACCATCAAGTGAACGTTCTTTTCGTCACGATGTTTATATGATTAAAATATAAAATCTTTTGTTTACGCGAATGCTACTCTATTTAATAAAAGGACTTTCTTATGTTTTGAACACTTTTTAGAAAGTGTTCGAAACGGGAAATAAAAATGTAAAATAAACGCGATAAATCCGTAAAAATCGTTTTTTAATGTTTATGCAAGTATTGATTTGTTTGTTTGATTTGATTAACTTCATCCCAATGTTTTTAAGAGTCATTCAACGGTCTATATTTTTTTTAAATTTTACAAGATAACTTTAAAAATATCTTAAGGTTCCAGTTTCTTTTATCATGCAAATTCGATCAAAGAAAAGCATTTTTCGAACTTTTCGTTGTTTACGGGAATACTAAGTATGCTTACATAAAAGCGAAACAGGCGTTAGAGGGAATGTAAAAGTCAGTTTCGGCTATAGTATAGAAGTTATTCCGAAAGCAAAGCTATCGTATTGTAAAGTTTTAACAAACACACATTAAAGTATTTATTCAAATATATATAGATTATTGACCGACGAATAATGTACCTTATAACGTAGCCTATTGGTATGGGCGTGGTGCTTTAGAAACCGGAGGTCGTGGGTTCGAATCCTGCGGGGACTCAACAAACGTTCATTGTTGTTTCCTAGTTGGTTAGGGCAATTTGGGCCGATCACCCATTTGTCTGAAAAGTAAGATAATACATGCGTCGGATGGGCATGTAAAAGTCGGTCCACCCACCAACCCGCATTGGACCAGCGTGGTGGGATACGGTCCAAAATCCCCTAATGGATAGGGGGGTATTAGGGAAGGCCTATGTCCAGCAGTGGCATATCACAGGCTGTTGATGTATCAACATACATACATATATGTATATAGATTATGCCTCAGACAATGTCCAGAATTCCAATCTAAGAGTGGTGCAGAGAGATCATATTTATAAGTAAAGAAAGGAAATTCCTCTTTCGCATAAAGCACTAATAAAAACAAATATAGTTACCAAAAATATAATAATTATAGGCAATATATACCAATTAATAAAATTTGAGTGTCTATTTGTAACATTCAAACACCCGTCTTTTAATGACTACATTGTGATTGTATAATCGATACATACAACAAAACAATTTTTACAATTTCGTGTGTCTGTCTGTTTGTTCCGGCGACAGACGGGACTTTCTTTACAAGATAGCTGATAAAACTAGGAGTAACTTAGACTATTTTTGTTAGTAAAATAAATAAATAAATCACGGACAACGTCTCGCGTATTTAAGGTTGACAATTTAGCCTAGGTTTTAACTTTGACGCTGTCTCCTAAAGTGTGTATATTGTTGTGACTCATACCTTGGTTAGGTACCTCAATCGTGCAGACTAACGGCTGAGCAATAAATATATTCAATTACTCAACAACTCAAACAAGAATCGAGGCATAAATCAGGTTGTGAATTAGACATCGTTTTCGGTTACGAAAATCTACGATTTTCGGATACGAGTTGATTTGCATGAGACTACAGCTATTTGTGTAGTTTTGAAATTGAGTAAACCGATGCGTAAAAATGTGAACTCACTTAAAGTGTACGATAAAAGTGTTATATGTATCTTTAACTGCCTCCGTATCCTAGTGGTAAGTGCGTGTGCTTTAGAAACCGGGAACGTGGGTTCGAATCCTGCGGGTACTCGACAAATTTTCATTGTTGTTTCCTAGTTGGTTAGGGCAATTTGGGCCGATCACCTAATTGTCTGAAAAGTAAGACGATCCATGTAAAAGGTCGGTCCACCCACCCACCCTCATTAGACCATCGTGGTGGGATACGTCTAGAAACCCCCTAACAGATAATACACCCGTATTAGGGTTGGCTATGTCCAACAGTAGACTATCACAGGCTGATGATGTCTATGTGTAGTCTTTTGATGTTTTAACACGCTTTTATAAGTTCGGGATGTATCTATGTGTGTTACGTGATTCTTTGAACACGATTTTGACCGTTTTTGAAACGTCTGGCCAACTCGAAACTTTGCATACGTCTTAACGACCGATGACAGTGCAAGAGATCGACAAAAATGTTTCGTTTTTTATAATAAGCTTTCATTAGCATTATATGTAACGGAATCTTCAAACACGATTTTGACCCTCTTTAAGATTTCGGATCTGATTGAATTTAGTCTAAAATATTGTTAAAAAACTAGATCCTAAAAATTCAACTTTCAAAGAATATAGATATAAATAAATTTGAATTATAGAAATGGTCACACTCCTTTGTTTGAAAACACACAGTTCCTATTCGCTATTTTGTCTACAAGGACAACTATTGAATTGCTTGATATTCTGACTTTTTATCCTTGACGTTAGTCTTCCAGACTCATTCTTCACACTACAGTTTTGTAAGCTTTCAATCACCAATGTCTGCAAGAAGCACGTCCAGGAACAGGTGGCCCCTCACTTTGCTCAAGTGATGGCAACACGTACAATACAGAGGTAATGACGATTCTGTTGACAGCCAAGTGGTTAACAACCTCAAATTCTACTATTTACTCATATACTTCGTGAAAGTTTTGTAGGATGTATGGTTGTATGTTTTGTATTCTTTCTGAAACTCTAAAAGAATACTAACCAAGAAAACTGCCCTAGCCTAGTAGTGCTATGGGCGGTGCTAAAACCGTGTTGATAACTTCATGCTGATTCGGACCCATGACGTCCGAATCCAGCTGGAATTCATTGTTTTAGGCGAATTGGCGATCACCCGATTGCTGGAAAAGATGATCCATGCTTCGAGATGGGCATGAAAAGATCGGTCCACCCGCCAACCCGCATTGGACCAGCGTGGTGGGTTACGGTCCCAAACCCCTAATGGAAAAGAGCGTATTAGGAGAGGGCCATCCAGCCGTGGACTATCACAGACTGATGATGATGATGATGAATAAACACACAGTATTCTCATAAGTTACTGTAAAGTTTTATTTACTAAAATAAAACTTTACAGCGACTTATGAGAATGCTGTGTTAATCGCTAATATTACAACTATAAGCGTATGAAATAATCCGCCATTTGCTGGCCATTCCGGCATACATACGCATTGAAAATTAGAGATATACACATACCATAGATTTTATTACTTTAAACTGGCTTCACCCTGTGGTTCGACTCGCATTATGATCGTAATTTGTAGTAAATACGCTTATAGAATTATGTTTGAAGGTAAGTATTTTTCATCTACGTCGAATGATTCACATATTATCATCATAATAATCTTTTACAATACGAATATTATATATATCTATTACCTTCCATCAGGTGTAACGCAAGATGAATAGGTTCTCACTGACCGCTTCCAGTGTGGTCGATAAGCTGATTAGGAATTTCATTACATGCATCGACGTGGTAGTCGCAGTGGTTCAATATGCTATTAGGACCATCGTTGCCGGCGTCGCAGCGACCGGTAGGTTCTGAATCCCTAAGTGCCGAGTTAGTGCCGTCTTCAAGGCGAAAGTCTGATGCGTTGCGTTTTTTTTTCAACTGAGGTTACTATTGTTGAAATGTCGTTTTATTTCACGAAGCAAAGAGCGTTTTAAGGCTTTCCTTGTGCGAGTTGGTACTCTATGAAGACTATTGTCTTCCGGTTTGAAGGGTAATGAAGCCGAAGAAGAAGGTAAAGATTTGTGTTTGAAAAAGCTATCTAAAACGAAAAGAATTAGAATTTCTGACAATAGAAAGATTATGTCTAACTCATCTAAGTTATTATTTTCAATTCTAATGTGCTCATTATAACAAACATTGTCGCTTTAATTATTGAAATAACGAAATGAAATAGTGGAGATGATATGATTAAAATATTTAAATATATCATCATTATCATCATCAGTCTTGTGTTAGACATAATCAGTGCTGGACATAGGTCTCCCCTTATGCACGCTTTCTCCGTTTATGGGGTTTATTGGCTGGTCCAATGCGGGTTGGTGGGTGGACCGACTTTGTCATGCCATGCGACGCATGGATCATCTTTTTGTTTAGACAATTGGGTGATTGGCCAAAATTGTCCTAACCAACTGGAAAACAACAATAAAAATTTGTTGAGCCCCCGCAACATTCGAACGCACGACCGCCGTTTTCTAAATCACATGCCCTTACCGCTAGGCTTTTGTATATATATACAAAATTTCAGCAGTATGTTAGTCTAACATTGGTGTGGAGATTAATTAGCATGCAGACCCACTTTTATCATCTCTCTTTTAGCTAATGGTGTGATGGGTCTAAACAATCTGAAAACAACGATAGCGCAGAAGTTCCACGTTCACGAGATTCGAACTGACTGACTGAAATAAGTTTTGTGTACGAACGAGGTGAGCATTAAAGGCACTTTTTACGGATTTTTCGCGTGATTTTTTGCAAGTAGTCGAAAACTAAGCGCAGTGATACAAGAACTGCAAGGTTACATAACAACATAAGTACATATTGTCAAGAGGATATTCAAATCTAATGTATAAAATTCTCGTGTCACAATGTTCGTGGCCATATACTCCTTCGAAATGGCTTAACCGATTCGTATGACATTTTTTTATGTACATTCAATAAGGCTTCTATTTATTTTTCAAAGCAATTAGTAATTTACAAATATTGAAAAATTCATTGAAAGGTACAAAGAACCCTAAACTTTTCATTTCTTTTTATATGCAACTGCATTTTAACAGTCATTTCAACTATTTTATCCTTTTTTATCGCTCGATTACATCAATTCACTATCACTTGGTAATTTATCCCCTCAATGTCTACCAGTTTGTTGATTTATTTATCATTAGATGCTTTACATGACAAAACAACGTTTTCCAGAGTTAAGAATAGAGAAAGATGTGTTAAATTTGAAATAAAAACCCTGACGGCTACATTCGAAACATGTAGAAATACAGAGATATCCCATCTTAGTCTGCCCCAGATCGTGGGCCCTGGAAAGACTGGGAAACGTCGGCAACAAACATATAGATTTAACGCAAAACATCCGTAAAAAGTTTTTTTAATATGTAATATAACTGTGTAAATGAAAGAAACAAATACGAACGTGGTAAGTGCTTGACGCAACTGAGTCACGGATCTGAAGCAAAAGTCAAACGTGACGCATGCCTGACCCATTTCGTGTCATGTCAACGGGTACGAATACACGAAATACGAGTCAAGTGCTTGTATTGTATGATATACCAGTTTAGGAAGGAATTGAAAATTGATTTAAGCCGCAGCATGATACGAAACTTCTTACTAGAGATCCAATCCAGCTACGTTCTATTGGACTTATTTCAGAATTTAACAACGAATCAAGCAATTTCATGGCTTAGCTATTACACCTTGAGTTACTTTTAGAAAAAAAATCAAGGTTTCTAGTTACTGTTTTGTTTAAAAAATCTTTGATATAATGTAGCTTTGTGATGTCACAATGACTTTTTGACAACGGTCTTATAGTTTTTGGGTTTAATCGTTTCGTACGAAATAACTTGCCCTTGAAGTTTTCTTATACGCAACAATTTGTCAACAGGGATTGTTTAAAATCGTATGAGAAATATGGTCAGCTATGTAAAAGCTGTAGGGAACCATCAATTTATAAAAACAAAAAATGGAGATATCAAACACCATTGGTGCGAAAACTTAAAGGGCTCTGATCGGTTTGCCTGCCTCCGTAGCCTAGTGGTAAAGGCGTGAGCTTTAGAAACTGGAGGTCGTGGGTTCGAATTCTGCGGGGACTCGGGAAAATTTTCATTGTAATTTCCTAGTTGGCAGGGCAATATGGGCCGATCACCACCGATCCACCCCACCCACTCGGAAACCCCCTAATGGGGAAGGCGCGCAGAAGGTTAGGGCTATATCCAGCAGAGGACTAACACAGGCAGATGATTGGTTCCCGCAGACGGACGTTTATCACCAGGCGATGTACGACCAATAAGAGAGCGACACGTTTTGGCGACACCAAAGTCTAATATGAGACTTTATTTAGATGGATTCCTAGACTTATTTAGTTCTAGTAGTGTTTTATTAAAAGAATATTGTCGATAGCCTCTTACTATCGCTTGACATTTGTTTTATCTTGACTGTTTTAATTGAATATGACATTAATATCTGTCGCCGTATTATTTATCGTCTCAAAACAATGTAATTAATTAAAAGCTGTACATATCCATCATATCATCTATACAAGTAAATAAAATTGGAGTGGATTGTCGGGTCGAAGTTAGTGGGAATTCCACTGATAGCTGACACAACGGAGAGTAACTAAAGATACGTCAAAAAACTATGACTTTTATCACGCGGACAAAGTCGCGGGTATCAGCTAGTATATGATAACAAACTAACTCATAGTAACTAAGCGGTCATACTGCATGTGTTGATTAAAAGTCGACTGTCAATCAATGATTGTAAAAAGTCGGTCCACTTAACTCATTGACCCACGTGTGGTACGGTCAAAGCTCTAATGGTAAGGGCATGCATAAGGGTAGGTATATGTCCAGAGTGGACATAATACTGACATTGACAATACCAGTGGTATCGCCAAGCGCTGCCTACTGTGAGACATCGGGTTTTAAGTCCGTTTACCCAGTAAACTGTGACTTAGGTGCCTTCATTTAACCGGAACAAGCAGCGATTTCACACTACTGTTTCTGGCAGAAATAGGCACCGTGGTGGTACTCCACCCAGACGGTCTCCTTAAATCAGGTGCATCGTACCACCGGTAAGGGACCTACCACCGGTGCATCTCCTATGTATATTATTTGCTAGTTTGTTAGTGCTGACTAATCTTTGGAATGGATGGTCCGGTCTTGAAGAAACTTTCACTAGAAGCTGGTGTAACTAGCAGTAACTTTGGGTCTTTTTTGTACCGAAAAAAATCACAATCTTGTTATTACGAGGACGAAGTGGCGCGCAACTGCTAGTTTATCAATGACAAGGCTAGATTGAAAACAAGTCGTTGCTATAGTGTCGTTTAAATCGATTGGAAGTTAAATTTTATACTGCGTATCGATATGTCAAATTTTTGGATACAAAGGCATCATCTTATCATGAAATCCAACATCAAACCTTCTTTCGAAGTGTTCTGTATTGTTCGGGTGACATTTGAGATATGTCAAAAAAAGGCGGGAAGGATCGAATGTCCAATTACAGTTTGATGGTAATCCGACAGTTATCGAATTTGAAATTGTTGTAAAGCAGTCACTTTCAACGTTTTCTAGAAGAATTACGAAATAATAATAAACATTTGTTGATCAAGATGTGTGGAAATATCTTCTGAATGGTGATGCTGCACTGGCATATCCCTGGCAACTGTTTAAATAATGTGTTAGGTTAATAATGATGATTGTAATGTCATCATCATTAGTCTGTATTAGTCCACTGCTGGACATAGCCTCTCTAATCCACCTCACATTAGGCAGGAATGGACCGATCCTGTTTAAACTCATACCTGCGTGGATGGTCATTCAAAGTCAATGGTGACCACCAACAGTTGACCAGCGTGGTAGGTAAACACCTAATGAAAAGTGTGTTGGAGGCCTTCAGGATCTGAACACGACCGGTTATCTAAAGACTGAGCATGACACTTAGGGTTGCACCGTTTAATTTGGTTTACAATTTTCCCGACATTTCAGACACTTTACAGGATCCATGGTCACGGACAGACTGAGGTTGTTATTTGTCTGTCATTTAAATTTTGTTCGTGATAAAAGAATGCGAAAATTATCAAACCACGAATTGAGAATTTATTTTCATTTTCACGCTGCCTCATAACAAAGTTACTAGGTATCGTTAATTGGTGTTATATATTGAAATAGATAGTGTTATATATAAACAATATGATCATGATTGGTCTAGCAGTTATCAATTTAAGTAAATCGTCGGAAATCTAACTATTTAACCCTAACTATGACGTCATCCATTCACACTCACTCCAGCAGCTGCCGACAATAAACCATTTGATGCTGTCCAATAAATAACGCGCTCTTGAAACCTTTTAATGAACCAAACGGTCCTCATAATTGACCCCACTGCAGTTTATTGATATCATATCATATATTGAACATTTAAATCTGAAATTAAACTCTTTTCTTTTTAATCTGTTTGGTATAACATTGAGGAAATGTACGGAAGTTGTTCGTCCCCTACACTGGAACATTACTTGCCACATCTCTTTTAATATAAATTTAATTAAATTCCCGTATAATATAAAATATATTTTAAATAAATTGAAAGCCACGAGACGAGCTGCACATTCAAAATTAATCCATACTTATATATTTTTAATTTATTCATCCAACAGTTTTGAAGGTAAATGTAAAGTACATTATATTAAAAATGGGGTTTATAATCAAATATGGTTATCCTATAAGAGAGAAGCTTTTGAAAAACTTGATTAACCGAAATAAACTCACATAATCATAGCAGATTGGCTACATGCAAACATTTTACCACTCCATGCCACTAAGACTATAAATACGTTTCTCCATATCTGAAAAAAGTGCCCCTGTAGAAACTTTTACTATAAAATTGCATTTCTGTCGAACAAAAGACGATAAATGTAACTGCCCCACTCTTCAAAAGGTAAACTACGTTAAATATCTAGAAATAATTATTGATAATAGACTTTCTTGGGATGTGCAAATTGAAGCTGTAAGCACAAGGCTAAGAAAAATTGACATTTATCTTCAGAAAACTTAGAAGAGTCGCTAAAGCTGCAACAATTAACATTGTCTATACAGCACTATGCAAATCCATTCTGCAATATAGTATAGTAACGTGGGGTGCTGCTAATAAGACAAGGTTACTAAAAGTGGAAAGAGCTCAACGGTGTTTACTTAAAGCTGCGTATAACAAGCCTTTCAGTACTCTACCGATCAAATTTACAAAGAAACTTGTGTACTTTGCGTAAGAAAACTCTTCATCTTTGTACGGTTCTAAAATTCACTAAACGGCGTTTAAAAGCTGCACACTTTCTAGACTTCCAAAATGGAGCCGTCCTCGCACCCAGACCATCTTTGCCACAGCTTTTACTTTTGTATATTTGTTTATTTATTTAAAGTTAATTCCCACCTTAATATAATTCTTAATACAATATTCGAATGCAAGCGTAAATTAAGTAACTGGTAAACACAACTAAATTTTTCGGACACTGAAAAATTATTAAACAGCGTCCAGCGCTGACGCAGCATACACCCACGACACGCAATAACTATATAACATGCAATAACGACAATAATTTTAACTCATTAAACAAAGACAACCACCTACAGACACTTATAATATTAATAATATAATACCACTTAAACGCATACAACTGCCTCCGTAGCCTAGTGGTATAGGCGTGTGCTTTAGAATCCGGAGGTCGTGGGTTCGAATGCTGCGGAGACTCAACAAATTTTCATTGTTGTTTCCTAGTTGGTTAGGACAATTTGGGCCGATCACCCGTTTGTTTGAAAAGTAAGATGATCCATGCGTCGGCTGGGCATGTAAAAGTCGTTCCACCCACCAACCCGCATTGGACCAGCGTGGTGGGATACGGTCCAAAAAACCCCCTAATGGATAGGGGTGTATAAGGGGAGGCCTATGTCCAGCAGTGGACTATCAAAGGCCGATGATGATGATAAACGCATATTTCTCAGAGACCTCGGTTAATTAAGAGTTATACTTGAAAACTCACTCCATTAAGTGCCCATGGTGTAACATATTGCTTGACTTTATATTTTATATTCATTTATTGGCATATTTTAATTCACCTTATTATATGTTCACTTGATTTTTATTATGTTTATAAAATTTTCGCAATGTATGTAAATATCTTTTTTTATATTGTCCCCATGTGAGGAAACTAGCCCCCTTTAGCACAGGGAATCCTATTGAGGGGCTGGTGTACTTTAAATCTTTATTGTCCGTGTATTGCATGTACAATTTGTTAGAGATAAGCTTTGTGTTAATACTGTGCTGAACTCAATAAACTTATTATTATTATTATTTTTAATCATGTTAATACAACACGAAAATTCCTCACGTCTGGCCTTCAACTCTTCTAAAATTTTATCGATATGTAAACATGTCGATATGTATACATTGATATCGGGCATCGATAACTGGACGTCACTAGCGATCAAATATTTACAGAGCGTCGAATGTCGGGACCCATGCGAGATAGTGATGGGCCCTCAAATTGAGTGCTAGTTGTGTAGTTCTCTTGAAAAAGTCGAGATAATAATATGTACGATATAACAGCCGAAATTTCACTGATTCGAGGTCGTAGGTTCGAATCTAGCGATAAAAACTAATTTATGTTGCTTTCTGATAGGTTAAACAATATCAACATCTCCCTGTGTTCGTCCACTGCTGGACATAGGCCTGCCCTAATGCACGTCTTCTCCATTAATGGGTTTTGGACCGTATCCCACCACGCTGGTCCAATGCGGGTTAGTGTGTGGACCGACACTTTATATGCACATCCGACGGATGGATCATCTTACTTTTGAGACAATTGGGTGATCGGCCAAAATTGCCCTAACCAACTACGAAACAACAATGAAAATGTGTCAAGTCTCCGCAGAATTCGAGCCCAACACCTCCCGTTTCTAAATCCCATCCCTTCATCACTAGGCTACGGAGGCAGTTCTGTATAACAGGCCTGTATAACTTTAGTGAAAGTCTATTGTATAAGATCTTCTTGAAGATCGAAGAGACTAAGTTTTCTCTCCGAATTTATTTCATAAGTTTATGAATACATTGGACGGCTCGAGTGAAAAGATAGTAAATTCACCTGCTTTTTATGTCACCAAGTGAAAAAACAGCATAATTACCTGAAAAGAGAACATTTAATTAACATTTTACAGATATATCATAAGATATCCTATTGATTACACATCTATAAAATAATAACTTTTTTACGCGAATTAATACTTCACATACATTTAATAAGTCAACAGTCAGTTAATAACTAAAAACAGTATTAATTAAGTTACTTTTATTTTAGTAATCACTTCAACCAATGTCCGAAAGAATGTTTTAAGTTTTGTATTTTTTAATAAATTATTCTTCTGTACGAAATGTGTGCACAATATAGCATAAAAGCAATATAAATAAGGGAATAGTGCATCTATTAATAATTAAATAAAGATATAATAATAATATATAAAAGAATATATATACATAAAGTAATAATAAATAAATAGATAGGGTAAAGGAGATATATTAGTGATATAAGTAATTTAGTGATATTTTTCAAACATCTTTGTATGACCGCGTTAGTAGGAATTGCTTTGTTGCCAAACGCTGAGACAAATTACCGGAGCGAGTGAAAAGGTTTTATACCAGTTTACACTTGTAAATTAGTTATGCTTCTTCTAAGAAATGATTATTAGATATAAATTTTTACGATACACGCGCACACCGTAACGAAAAACCGACACCCTGAACTGTATCTATAGTACATTTACTTTATTTACGACTAGTTGTCGCCCGTGACTGCGTCCGCGTGGTGATACATAATATTTTACTGTTAAAAAAATTGCCTTAGCTAATCTCAGTTACATCAGCTATGTTCCAGTGAAAGTGTTGTCAAAATCGGACCAGCCATTCCAGAGATTAGCTATAACAGATAGATATAGAATATTTTGTTATGCTACATGTATCGGTTAAATCACAATGTAATCATTTCAAAACGGTTTTATTTATGTTACAAATAGACACTCCAGTTATATTATACGTATGGATACTTATATCTACAATAATAAGCGTGTGTTATACATATAAACCTTCTTCTAAAATCACTCTATCTATAAAAGTAAACCACTTCAAAATCCGTTGCGTATTGTGAAGCTTTAAGCATACATATGGATATAGGGACAGACGAAGCGACTTTGTTTTATACTATGTAGTGGTGACGAAGTATAAATCGAACGCTAGTACATAACATACACACTTTTCGGCTAATTTAAAATAGTAAGTACTATTTCTTTTGTCCGTTATTGAAGTGAAACTTCTTTATCGGGGTTGGAAAAAAATTTAGTGTAACAATTTTTCGTTACGCGTCACATTTTTCCGTTACGTGCCATATTTTTTTCATCCCTACCACGCGTGATTTGAAGTATACTATCCATGATGTATTTATTATTATTACGACATCAATGATAGTAATAATTCTATTACAATTAATGAAATTCAATAATATTCTTTGTAGTAATAAGCTAAAGTGAAATGTGATATTTCTATGATAATAAAAGCCTTTTATTAAACTTTATCTAATTTGACTTTATTAAAACCAATTTCTGTAAAGTTGCATATCGTAAATTATTTTTTGAAAAATAACGTCATAAAGAAGTTTCACTTCTTACGAATGTACGCTAGTACACGCACACATTTTTTTTCAAAAGATGGCAAGACAAAATAAATATTGATAGACATAAAGGTCCCTCCTACCCGCTTCTATATACACTAGATCGGATTCAGTACAGCATTTAGTCTGAAGACTATTTGCCAGTCAGAAATTAGCTTGCCACCTCGAGGGCTGTACTGCAGTATTGACACGTTAAAGTGGTCTCCAAACGCCGATCGATAGGTCAATATTTGCCCGTAGTGGTGTGACGCCGCCGTATCGATGTATCGATACTTTTTTTTTAGATAAAAAATACTTTTTTAATGATACTGTCGCGCTCGATTGTATTTTCCTTCGCCCATTGACTCTACAGAGGTACGCAACGTTGGATATGTTTGTAAAAAAATAACGTCAGTATTAAAAAAAAAGGAGTTTTAAGGGATTTTATGGTGTTTATATACATTATTATTATACTATATTTTGACGTAGTAACGGGGTAGATAGTCCGTCTAATTAAACATGTAAATAAACACGATAAAATCCGTTAAAAAACATTTATTCCATAATGTATAGTATTTGCGTAAAAGAAATAAATAAATTTTAGAGTAAACAAACAATAATTACATCAAATAAAATGTTTTTTACCGAATTGTTCATCACGTCTAGTTTAAGTTAACGACATTTAGTTAAGATTTTATTTAAGTTTCTTCAAACCGGAACACAGTAGTGTTTTCACACTACGGCTTTTCGGTAGCAAAAGGCACCGCGGTGGCACTCATCCAGACGGTCCCTTGTAAAAAGGGGACCTACCACCGATAAGAATTTAATTATCTGTAATAAAAATAATTTATATGTATATAAATGCCAACACTCCATTTTCAAGATGTATTTCAAAAGGTTAAAACCCTGTTACGATAAAGAAATTATTAAAGACTTTAATGACGCGAATTGTACAAATAAATAAAGATAATCGTTAAAATTTTCGCGTGGTTCACTACACAGCCCCGTACATTAACATTTCTTACCCTTTATATACACAAGAGCCAATTAACATATACAATTCATGTTGACAAAATGACCTGTCAAAATGGCTTCACGTGGGACAATCGTATTGGTCGAATATCGCGTGTCAAACCTACAACGGCGTTAACCAATCAGAGAGCAGTACGGTTGACCGCCATAAGAGTTTGACGTAAGAACTTTGTGTAAATATTTAGCTGTTTTTTTTTCGTTACACATATTATTTAATCTATGCACTCTCAATGTAATCAATCATAAAATAATTATTCTTCACTACATAGTATATAACAAAGTCGCTTTCTCAGTCCCTATATCCCTATGTATGCTTGAAAAATGCGGTTTTTTAATAGATACAGCGTTTGAAGAGGAAGGTTTGTATGTATAATTCATGCGTAATATGCGTAATATTTGCAGATATCGGTATTGCACCCGTGCGAGCCGGGGCAGTTATTGATATAGTGTAACTTTTATGAAAAAAAATACAGTCTGATGCCAAAATCAAAATGGATATGAAATTTTAACAAAAAATACTTTGTGGACTCTTATTTGCTAAACATCACGTAACTTTTGCCGCCATCGATGTTCGTCTTTAAACTTTGTTTAGTTAAATCTTATCTCGCTTGAGTATAGTAAATTAACCCATTAGAAGAATATTATAATTAACCTAAGACATAACATTAACAATTAATAATAAGTTACTGCGTTCGTAGCCTATTGGTGTGGGCGTGTGCTTTAGAAACCGGAGATCGTGGGTTCGAATACTGCGGGGACTTAACATATTTTCGTTGTCGTTTCCTAGTTGGTTAGGGCAATTTGGGCCGACCACCCCCTTGTTTAAGGAACCGACTACCGAAGTTTTTTCGTATTACCTCCATTAAAAGTAATCGCAAGTTTTAAGGCACCATATATTGCGTCATTCAAATATTTATTAAGACCTAACACCTAAACTCTCTACAAATTTACCAAAGCCTTAATAAATAATACAAATTAAAAAACACGATCATAACATTCAAAGTGCACAGACAATTTATTCCATTCGAACTTAGATTGTGAATTAAAACGACCGAACGATAATACCGGCCCGCATCTCCGACATTCCTTTGACGGTTTCATTAATTTCGACGTTTATAATAAAATATGGCGTCGCGTCCAAGATGGCGCTTATGTCAAAATGCTTATGGACGGATCGAGTTATCATTTTGTTAATAAGTATCCGAATGATTCAGAAGTTTATGTGCATCTTTTAACATTTTTTATATTTAATATATATTATGCATTATATAAGATCTATTTTTGCTTTTCTCTTATTTTTAGTGCATGTGTTATACGCGCTAAAATGTATAAATACATATATTAATAAAGAAATTAAATATAGAGTTACGAACGAACTCGCGGAAGATTTTAATATGTTTAAAATAGATTTCAAAGTACCATGCGCATTAGATAAGCAGCGTAAAATAGAGTGTCCTTCAAACCGGAAAACACGGTATCTTGAGAAACGAGACTTGTGACTTTTTAAACTAGTATATATGGTCCTTAAAAATGGTTTCAGATTACCTTCTTACCCAAAAATGGTTTTAAAAACGTTAATTTAAAAAAAAGCCTCGCTAAAAATTATTTCACTGCCAAATAGTAATAGAACTAAAATTATAAGTTATTTATTCCCATTTTCCTTTGGTAAATTTGCATACAACGCCACGACAAGGTAGTCAAGTCGCTTTCAAAAGATTTGCTAAAAGTAACTTGTAAGGCTTCAGTATCATGTATAATCTGTCCAGTCGGTTTGAAAAAGATATTGGTATTGTCAAGTTGATATTTACACGGATTCCTTATGAAAGAAAATTTTTCTATAAAAAGGACTCGAGGAATATTTTCGGACGCAAGTCGAAAACCTTTGCCTTTAATGGAGATTTCGCTTATGACATGAATCATTCAGTTTAAACTTCTATAGGTTTAAGATGTTAATGATTTTTTTTTGGAAATAAATACATATTACATAGATACAAACACCCAGACACGAGGAAAACACTATGTTCATCGAACAATATTTTTCGTCGGGTGGGATTCGAACCTACCCTTTGGCGCAACAGTCAGGGTCACTCACCACTGCGCCAAGCGGGTCGTCAAATGGATTTCAGTCAGTGTTTAAACACGAATCAAATACGAATGAAACTGCGCGCTCCGGCTAGTGTTACGTCTAGACCTGTCAGTGATGAAATAATGATGAATAGGAGACAAGCGCATCGTTAGGGCTGCGCAAACATCGCGCCAGATAGTAAGGGAGGCGACCTAGTGATGTGCTACTATCGAATAGTATATCGATATGACAAGAATAAAACATTTAAAGTAGCCCTAATGTCAAAATGACGTTTTGTTAATTCAACATGAAAACGTTTACAGATCTATACCTGGACAAAGTGTGATTCGGAGTAAATTTAAGCCAATTGTGACGTATCTAGTGTCGTCAAAACGTACGTCACTAAATGGTTAAATAACTGGTTTTGTAAAATTTATCCTTCGGTAGATTATATATGACTTGTAAAACGAAAGAAACGTTGAGTCATATTCGTTAGCGATATTTCGGTTCAAAGGTTGGCAGAGCAGATGATTGGGCTTAAATGGATAATACATTTCAATATCTTTTATTGTTTAAACATCAGAAAAAAATAAGTAGATCTTATCAGTCTTCATCATCATTATCATCATCAGCCTGTGATAGTCCACTGCTGGACATAGGCCTCCCCAAATACTCCCCTATCCATTAGAGAGTTTTTAATAGCCTTAATCATAAATTAATATAGAGCTTATGCAGCACGATCCCTACACGGTAAGAGATAAAATGGTTACTTTACATTTATACTCAAAACTGAGAAAAGACCTACGCGTGACTAACGCGATTAAAGTATGACTCTAATTCCCTATATTTATAATATTGACAATTACAATTATAAAGTCGGAAAATATTAATCGATATCACCGCAAGAGCATCACTAAACGTGTGGACGCAGCGTCGCTCGACCGCTGCGAGTCTCCGATAGCCAATACAAATAGTGATGGGCTTGCATCCAATTTACATAAATTATCGATTAAACGCCGTGTGAGTTAGTTCCTCGTCGATCGGCTCTCGTGTGAATCGGTTTCGTGGGTCGAATAAATTATTACTTTACGGTTCTTTTCTGGACTTTATATATATATAAGGGCTGCCACCGTAGCCGTAGTGGTCGTGTGCTTTAGAATCTGGAGGTCGTGGGTTCGAATTCTGCGGGGACGCAACAAATTTTCTTTGTTATTTTGTAGTTGGTCAGGGCAATTTGGGCCGATCACCCAAATGTCTGAAAAGTAACATGATCCATGCGTCGGATGGGCATGTGAAAAGTCAGTCCACCCACCAACCCGCATTGGACCAGCGTGGTGGGATACGGTCCAAACCGCTTAATGGATGGGGGTGTATAAGGGGAGGCCTATGTCCAGCAGTGGACTAACACAGCCTGATGATGATGATATATATAAGAGATTCCTACCTATACATTGAATCATCACGATATCTCTGGAACCATAAGGCATGCGACTTGAAATTGGATAACAATATTCCTTTCGCCGAGTAGAGGTCAGCTAAGAATGGATTTTACGAAGTTCCATCCACAAGGGCGGGTCGATTGGCACCAAAAAATCGGGCTCTCAATGGTCAAACGTCGCGTGGGGATTCAAAGTGGCCGCGGTCCACCAATGGGGACACTTCTGGCGTCAGTAATGTTGACATTGGGCTTTAATTATGTAACTTTCATCTCAGATTTGGCTCGGATGTAGTCAAATATATTTATGGCAGAAATAGTCACCAAGAAAACCTATTTGATGCTCGTTTCTGCCGCAAAATATTAATCTGAGAAAGTTAGAAAATTTTTAGTTTCAACAATTTTAGAGTTTGGTTTTAACTAAACCATTATTATCAGAATAACAGTTTATTACCTACGAATAATATCTCTTACTACATATATTTAACTAATCTAAGCATTGGTACCGACATTAAGTATATTAGATGACAAAAACGCATCGTAAGACAAAGCAAATCGAGTCGCCGCCAAAAGAATATATTACATCTCTAATGAAAACTAAGGCACCTTACTATTTGGAAGACAATAGTGTATATACACTAGCACTTCACGAAAGAAACAGGTATTACGGCGGTTCTTCCTCACTCGGCTCCTTGTTACCACCTTCCCACTACCACCACCACCACCACCACTTAAAACACCCACCCATCTTCTAACCTACTAAAGTAGATAGATGAATTAGATCAGAAGACATTTGAAGGTGGATGGTGTTGACCACCGTAAATACTATTTATTTATTTATCCTTCATGCACAAAAATTGTACCAGTCAACCTTTGTGCGGTGAAGAGAAACCAAGGTACTAAAATAAGCTAAAAAAAATAATGTCATTTCAATGTATATTAAACGTAAGCAACAGTATTAATATTAATATGGGTTCTTGCGTAATAAAGTTAATCAATAAATTTATATTATTGTCTATATAATAAACCGTTGTACATATACAAAAATAAACATGATACGAGTAAATATAAATTAAAATATATACTAGAAACTATGTACATAATATAAAATACATATTATATATATATATATAAATATGCTTTTGTATAACAAACAGTATTATCCTGTCGACAGTTTATTTAGCATGTAATCACGGATCTTCTTGAATGCGAGAAAACTTGGAGCTAACCTGATTTGAGTAGGTAACTCACTCCACACTATCCGCCTTCGTCCTAAAGTAAAATAGTATTGTGCCCTCTTTAAAGAAAACCTCTAAGTCTGAATAAACATTAGATATATCAAGCGGATGGAAAATGAAAAGATTCTCAGACTGATGGATTGTCTAGCCGGGAAATGGCATGCTGGAATTCAATTTGCAGCTCAGTTTCTTATTCATAGAGCTAAGAGAGGTGTAGAAATATTTCAACTTTTAAAATCACGAAAGATCGACACCGATCCAGTGGCGTGATAGCAGCCTTTACTTTACCGAGAATGTCTTAGGTTCGAATCCTGCTAGGAGATCGCTTTGTATTATCGTTGGACTGGGTAATTAGGAGTATCGACCCGTTTTCTTTAAAAGTAAGATGATCCATACGTAAGAAAAGTCGTTATTTCGTTTATTGACGCGATTACTGTACATACCAAATTCACTTTCTTAAGAATTTTCTTAATATTGTCATATGCCTGTAATCATGAACGCTGGACACGTCGGTATATGTGAATTTAATACCTTTGGCAGTTCGTTATAGGATGTCAGTACCTTTAAATTATTACATACAATTCATTTGTCAAATGTTTCGTTTACACTTTGTGTCGTAGAGGTGACAGTGTCAGTCATTCTGCGTAAAAACTGTTACATTACTTATAAGCCGACTTCATGACGCCACAACTAGGAAAACGGCCATTAGAAAAAGCGCAAAAATCAACAAAAATGCTGTTCTTGAGGACAGAAGTTTATAGCGCCATTCAAACCGACTGAAAATTCGTCAAATAATAGAGGTAATTAAGTTTAACAAAATTTAACATCAATAATTAATCGGTTTGTTCAAGCGAATACTACAGTCTACCCATTGGCGACGGCCCTTGGAAAATGTTCGAAACGTCGGGGATGAAAAATGTAAAGTTAAAAACTCGATAAAATCCGTAAGTCCTTTTATTCGATAATCTAATTTCAAACTCGATTGGCGTCAAGAAATCCGGCTCTCTTCGAGTGGATTCAAAATGGCCGCAGTCCACCAATAAGAACTCGTTCGCATCCGGCGCCATTGTTCGACATTGGATTTGTTTGCTTATGACGAATCTAAATTAGGTAATCCAGAGTTACTTAGTGTAGAACGCCCTATTCTACCGTGGGGAAATGCCTACGCATTCCCGTCCTCGTGGGGGAAAAGACGGGTTATGTAGGACTTGCATCGACTAAAACCACTACGGTATTCCTTCCCGACGCCTTTAGGGTGGGGTCACAGGAACGGTTTTACGCTCTCTTCTGCGACCCCACAAGCGGTGTGGGACGCCCTGCGGCAAGATGGAGTGACGACATTCGCAAAGTGCAGCTAAATGAGAAAAGCCGAAGATCGGAAGCGGTGGTGTGCATAAGGGGAGGCCTATGTCCAGCAGTGGACTGACACAGGCTAATGATGATGGTTACTTTTAAGATGTTTTATACGCATTCCGGGAATCGAATCTACGGTTTTAGGCACCCGTTGGTTCTACTATAGCGATATCTCCGCAAATATTTGCTATCTCAAGTCGAGTAGGTACATATTGAAATTTTTTCGTCACAATGATAAGGCGTGTGGGAATGTACGTTGATTATTTAGACCACTTGTGATCCGTGGTTAAGTTTAGGCTACCTACAGCACGCGGTCGTCGGCTCGAATTCAGGAGTTTACTATCAAATAATATTATTAATTGTGGGTTATAATTTTTTTATTTCTATCATCGGCCTGTGATCGTCCACGGCTGGATATAGGCCTCCCCTAATACCAAGTCGATTTATTGTTACGTATTTTTATAATTGTGGCGTGTGCTTTAGAAACCGGAGGTAGTGGGTTCGAATCCGGCGCGGAAACAACTTTGTGTTAACGTTGTTCTCTGGTTGGTTAGGAAATCTAGGCCGATGACCCAATTGAATAAAAAGTGTGATGATCCATTCATCGGATGGGCATGTAAAAACGTCAATCCACCCACCAACCCGCAATGGACAGCGTGGCGGGAGACGGTTCAAATACCCTCTATTGAAGAAGATGTGTTGTAGGTTAGGCCTATGTCCAGCAGTGGACTAACACAGGCTGATGATGATGATGAAATACTCTTATAACATTACTATTTAAAAACATTTAAACCATAGAGAAAACCGAGGCCACAAGAAATACACGAGTAATTCTAAAATATATAAAGACGCAACCGGGCGTTTAACTAGTGGACATTCTTTCAAAAGCAATTACGCATTCAATTACGGAGCCGGACATTAATAACAATTTCGATTAAATATATCATAACGGAAATTAAAAACTAATTGGCAATTTAACTGTGACAAAGCTGGACAACAACGTCTACTGATATGGCAATCGCCATAATTTATAACGACGTATGGTTGTCAAACAAAACCCTTATGGATAGGGTGTATTAGGGGAGGCCTATGTTCAGCGGTGGACTATCACAGGCTATGATGATGATGATGTATGGTTGTCCGTTGTCGACGCATGGATTATCATACTTTTCAGACAATTGGGTGATCGCCCATATTACCCTAACCAACTAGGGAACAACAATGATAATTTATCGAGTCCCCGCAGGATTCGAATCCACGATAAGGCTACGGAGGTAGTCGAGGCAAAATTAAATATGAAACGGCAATATTTCTGACTTTCTTACAGATTAAACAAAAACACTGCAGATGGTAGGTTCCCTAATTGCTGGTGACCGTCTGGGGTGGTACCACCGCGGTGCCTAATTCTGCCACAAAGCAAAAACGTGAAAACACTACTGTGTTCCGGTTTGAAGGTGGCCGTAGCCAGCGCATTTACTGGGTAAACGAGACTTAAGTTTGAACCAAATGTTAAAGTTATTAAATGTGAATGCGAAATACATTTTTGTTTATCATGTTAAATATTAGTAAATAGTAAATATTATCAATTTATAAGTTATAACAACATCAGTGATAAAGCGGATAGAATAAAAGTTGTTAATAAAAACGTAACAGACATTGATTCATCGACTCCATAATCAGAAACCAGTTTTTAAAACTTAGACGGTTATGAATGGCATTTATTAATTATCGATGGGTAATGAGCGAGATTTTATTATCAACTTTTATTATCAATCGTATGAAAATACAACATGATTTAACTAGTTGTTGCTCGCGACTTTGTCCTATATAAAAAAGTTATTTTATTTAAGAAAAAAGCGGCTTAAGTTAAAGTCGGACAAGCTATAATTTCGACGCGCGAACCGTCACAAAAAACCGACATATCAAAGTTAGTTATCGTGTGCTGATGATAGCTGTATTCATATTTATTTCTACAAACGTAGAACATGGCAAAATACAATCTAACGTGACGTACATGGTACACACCTCTTAATAAGGCACACTACATAATTGAAAGAAAGTACAGCGTTGACCTTATACAACATACGTTCCGGAGGTCGTGGGTTCAAATCTAGTTATTGGTACAAACTTAGTCATCGTTGTTCCCAGGTTGTCTAGAGCCAATGATGATGTATTCATTATGCATTTTGCACTTTTTACTTTACGTTAAAACCCTTTGGTTTGAACCAATAATTTCTTGTGAAAAAGTGGGGGTTTTAAAACAACTAACACAATACCTCTTTCATTATTGTTGGCATTTATCATCATCATCATCATCAACATCATCATCATCATCAGCCTGTGACAGTCCACGGCTCGACATAGGCCCTCCCTAATGCACGGCCCTCCTACAATTGTGTGTCCGTTTGTAACATTAAAATAAACGTTTTTAAATAAGTACCTTTTTATATGTAACCGATACATATACATATATACAAAACAACACTTTTCTAATTTTTGTCTGTCCGTCTTTGTTCTGGCTAATCTCTGGGATGGCTGTACCGATTTTGACGGGATACTCAATGGGAAATAGCCGATGTAAATGAAAGTAAATTGGCTTACATTCTTACACTATATAAATGGCCGCAATCAGCGGGAGTTTCGTGCAGAGAGCAAGTCGTTATCCGCTCACGCTGTGCAAAATACGCTTTTCGGAGTCCGTCATATTTTTTTTTGGTAAAATTATACTTATTTTACATTCCAGTAGGAGCTAATTTATCATCATCATCATCATCAGCCTGTGATAGTCCACTGCTGGACATAAGCCTCCCCTAATAAACCCCTAGGGGGTTTTGAGACCGTATCCCACCACGCTGGTCCAATGCGGTGGTGGTGGACCGACTTTTACATGCCCATCCGACGCATGGATCATGTTACTTTTCAGACAATTGGCTGATCGGCCAAAATTGCCCTAACCAACTAGGAAAACAACAATGAAAATTTGTCGAGTCCCCGCAGGATCCGAACCCACGACCTCCGATTTCTAAAGCAAACGCCTATACCACTAGGCTACGGAGGCAGTGAGGCAGGAGGAGCTAATTATTCTCCATTATACAACAGAAACCGCAGGGCGACGCTAGTGCAGTTTACTCGTACCCAGACCTCACAATTCTACAACAACATCGCGCTCCCTCGAAACGTGACGCGCCAATCGAATGTGCACACAAGACAGACTGACAGACGAACCGGTTATATAGGACGAGTGCGAAACAAACATACGTTTTCGTAAACCGACGCACAATACTTTATTCTTAAAGTTATCCACAACTTTGCCACGCGGTTTTACTCGCTTGAGGTTAATCGTGATAATGATTAATATACTATAAACTTTTAAGACTAAAGGTATTCGAGGTTTAGTCTGAAGAAATATATTGAGTCATCATCATCATCATCATCAGCCTTTGATAGTCCACTGCTGGACATAAGCCTCCCCTAATACACCCCTATCCATTAGGGGTTTTGCTCCAATGCGGGTTGGTGGTTGGACCGCCTTTTACATGCCCATCCGACGCATGGATCATCTTACTTTTCAGACAATTGGGTGATCGGCCCAAACTGTCCTAACCAACTAGGAAACAACAACGAAAATTTGTTGAGTCCCCGCAGGATCCCCGCGAAGCAAACGCCAATACGACTAGGGTACGGAGGCAGATATTGAGTAATTCACGTTATTATACATTTAAAAGATGACCACAAAAAGTACCGTTTCTTCACAGGTCGGATGCGTCCTTTGCCGAACCGGTGGCAGATTATTGACAATCAATAAGTGAGTGTACCGCTCCTATGTTGAATAAAGATTGGAATTTGAAAAATAAAGCCTATAAGTTACTCTGATACAAAAGCTAGGTCATTGTATAGGTTTAACTGAAATCCGCCCAACACCTAGTTTTACACGAAAGAGCGAGAAATATGCATCCAAATATTCTTACACGTTAACCCATATATATCATTACTAGGAAGTAGAATGTTATCACAATCGGTAAATTGTTGCCCCTCCTCCGCGGCCTAACCGCATTGGCCCTTGCTTTTTAAACCAGAGGTCACGGTTCGAATCCCGCCGGGAAACTACTTTGTGTTATCTTATTAAATAAAATGAATTTACGGATTTTATCGCGTTTGTTTTTACATTTTAAATTCCCGACGTTCTACCCCGTGACCACGGCAGCTGGAAAGTGTTCGAAACGTCGGGAATTTAAAATGTAAAAATAAACGCGATAAAATCCGTAAATTCATTTTATTTAATAATGTATAATATTCGCGCGAACAATAGAAATAATTAACTTTGTGTTATCGTTTTTTTCTGGTCGGTTAGAATAATTAGGCCGGATCACCCAATTGTCTGAAAAGTAACATGATCCATGCGTCGGATGGGCATGTGAAAAGTCGGTCTTCCCACCAACCTGCAATGGACCAGCGTGGTGGGATACGTAATGGAGTACGTCCAAACCCCGTAATGGAGTCGTGCATTATATTTCCAGCGGTGGACTAACACAAGCTGATGTTGACGGAATTGTTACCGTTATTATAACGCCTAAATAATCGACTGTCCTTTATGAAATATCATTTAAAATAGTGCTTTCCTAATTATATACAATTCGTGCCATCAGTTATTAGTTAGTAAGCTTACATATATAGTGATAGAATTGCCATTTCGTTTCAATAAACTTACAAAAAGTATAATTAGAATTGCATCGAATTCCTGTTTCATGTGATAGCTAAGTCACCTTTTAGTTTCTTTGGTCTGTGTAAACAAGGAAAATAAGATTGTGATTAAACGGATTATATATCGTTAAAATACTTTTTAATTTATTTTTAAAAATTATTCTCGTGGGTTACTTTATACATTATTAACGGAATATATCCTGAAAAATATATAAATATATCACCGTTTCCCTACAATATTATGCATTAATTATACATATAAACCTTTCTCTTCGATCACTATCTGTTAAAAAAAACCGCATCAAAATCCACTGCGTAGTTTCAAAAATTTAAGCATACATACATATACAGGGTATATCCCTAATATAGGGACACAGAAAGCGACTTTGTCTTATACTGCGTAGCGATAAGGTAACAACTAATTAAAAGTTGTCGCAAACCTTCGCATTTGTTAATATGAAGCATATTATAGGTACTGCCTCCGTATCCTAGTGGTATGGGCGTATGCCTTAGAAACCGGAGGTCGTGGGTTCGAATCCTGCGGGGACTCAACAAATTTTCAATATTGTTTCCTAGTTGGTTAGGGCAATTTGGGCCGATCACCCAATTGTCTGAAAAGTAGGATGATCCATGCGTCGGATGGGCATGTAAAAAGTCGGTCCCACCCACCAACCCGCATTAGACCAGCGTGGTGGAATACGGTCCAAAACCCCCTAATGGATAGGGGTGTATTAGGGGAGGCCTATGTCCAGCAGTAGAATGTCACAGGCTGATGGTGATTTGATGGTGATATTATAGGTAAGTGTTATTTATAGTACTTTGTAACAATCGATTTCTGTCACATGTGGAGTAAAATAACCTCGAAAGCTAAATTTGGAAGATATATAAAGAACATATATGACAATATATCGGACGGACCGATACGTTTCAACTGTACAACTTTGACTAGAACACCTATCACCTACTTTGGTTATAAAGGACACCGGGATAATATGATATTAAAAAAGATAAGACTTTTCCATTACTTAGTAAAATTAACTTAATACAAAGATTTCATTACAAAGTAACTGTTGCCCGCGACTTCGTCCGCGTTTTTTTTAATGTAATCCAAATTACTTCCAGTTACATCGACTGTCTCGCAATAAAAGTCCCGTCGAAATCGGATTGGCATAACAAACAGACAGACGGACGGACAGACAAAAATTTTACAAATGTTGTTTCGTTATATGTATCGGATATACATATAAAAATATAAGCATTTAAAAATGGTTATACTGATGTTACGAACATGCACCGAAATTTAAACAAAAATTGTTTTGTTACCTTTGTATCATTATATATTATGATATATGTATGTATGTGTATGTAATTGTTAAACGCGGTTATTTTGCTGTTAAAAACAAACGCTGGTAAAAGCTGTCGCGTAATAGCCGATGCCATGAAGTATTATTAAATTTATGTTCTTTGAGGCACTAAACCATTTGTATGTATAGAATTTAATCAAATCAAACAGAAAAAAAGAAATAAAAGTACTAAGGTAAGACTTTATTATATTCCTTTATTACCTATCATTACTATTTTATTGCAATTAACAGAAAGCTGCACTTGACAATAAAAGCATACGGTTTAACTTAATCTGTTATCGGACGAAATAGCAGTTAAAATAACCGGTTATAGGTAAAAGCACCAAAACACAAGAGCACTTTCGAAAACGGCACTAAGCACCCAGGTACGTGCCGCGTTAGTTATTTCGCAGCATAAAATCAGTGTAATACATATTTAACATTATTTAAAATGTAACACCCATTATATTACCTTTTATCATAAAAAAATTCAAGAAAATCGATAAATTCAAACAATGCGTTATCAAAAAAAGCTTTCAGTGAACAACAATAATAAAACCGGTTTCAATTGTTTTACTTAATGCTTTCATTGACTGCGGTAATTCTTTACTTTTACGCCATTTCATATTTCTTTTTTAAAAAAATGTTTTTTGCGAGAAAACGATAATTGAACTAGTGCACAGCGGAATTTGTCGATTGACCCTAGTGTATAACAAACGCAACTATTAATTTCGTTATTTATATGTAGAAGTAAATATATATACAAATGTTCCCATCAAACGTGACCGTTAAACGACTGCGTTAACTTTAAAATCACTAAAACTCAAGTTAACTCCGAGCTTATAGGGGGCCAAAACACGGCGCGTCGCGATTGCCGCAATATTAAAGCGTCGACCAATTAAATTGTTGCAATAAAAGGAAGCCAAAGCAGAAAGCTCAATCCACTCACCGTCTGACAAAAGTGTACGCGCACAAACTCCTCCGTTTACACACAATAAACAATCACAAAACACACGGCGACACGTTACGAGCGCAATATACGTTCGAACACAACGCGATTCGGACACCGACTGACGTCCGGAATTTTGAACGCGGGGCGGTCGCTGCTAAATGTGTTGCCAGGTGGAGCTTTTGAAACCTCCCTTGAATATATTTTTCTAAAATTTTAAATACAAATAGATTAAAGTTTGGTTTGTAGGTTCGGTGAGTTTCCGAACGTTTTTGAATTGGTCAAATATAATTTTTTTGTCACGAGACTGTAATTGTAAGTGAATATGCAATTTTTTTGAGTTGCTAGTGACCATTTTCAACTATCTATACCGTACATAAAATTAAAATAAAAATATGGTTAAGCCTAAAAAGTGTCTTGACTCGTTAAAAAATTAATTATTTTCTTTATTCATAAAATAATAAATTAATTTTTAAGTGTTCAGATATAATTCGCTAATTTTCATAGCTATTTCTACTTTTCAATTAAAATCGTTGTAATATTAAACCTTTTATGCTATTAAAGCTGAACTATGGTAAAGTTTCATTGGAATCCGTTCAAAACATTAATGTAATTTTAAGAAAACAAACTTCTGATACAAGATATATAACAATTAAACTAATTTTTTTACTAATAATATTAAGACATTTCAAATAAATAAAGCAATTTAATACATTTTACTATTTTAATGAATGATATAATCGTAACATAATAAGTACATTTAAACAATATTTTTTTTACCACCGGTTCGATAGACGTAGTTTAAAACATGTTTTGTATTAAAAAACAATGTATTTGTACAAATTCCACAACACTTTTTATAGAGATTCCTCAATATAAAATCTCCCTTAATTTGCGCTAAATCCACAACCCTGTATCACAGCTCCTATACCTGTATTGCACACAAGTACCTTCCGGGCCCTTTATAGGGTCCACACAAGCGAAGCGATCGTATTCGTGAGACGGAATTATACATTAGAAGAGTGCCTTTATTCCCCGAATGCCCAGTGGTTGTAGCCACCGGTCGCAGGTTCAAATACAAAAAAAAACGAAAGAGCAAGTACATACATACATATTTTTGACATAAATCATTCTTGGTTACGCACGGATTGATATTTTTGGTAATTTTAGTATAAACAAATACGTTTGAAAGAAATAAAGACATTTTATAGCTAGTTTTTTAAACGTTGAGTTGGTATTACAAGAGATATCGGAAGCTTTTAATTTCTTTTTAATAAATGTTGCCTACGTTTAATAATAACTTTAAATTATTTTTTTTAAACGGCCTAGTCGTTATTCTTTTTAATCTAGAAAAAATTAAATGTAGATAATAAAATAATTAGTGTAGGATATCTTTATTAATTGTTTAATAATAAAGCTTCAAGCATAAGATGTACAAAGCTTAATGCCGATGACATTTTCTGCCAGCCAACATTGGAGTGATATTATACAATGTGCTAATGTCAAGATACCTTTTGGAATATATTTTATTTTTAATTATGAATTAAAAGTAAGCTACAAATTTTATAAATTATAATATACAATAAATCAACTCGACAACAGACTAATACGTGATAAAACTATATTGCACTTAACTATATTATTATCATATTGATTGACTTGATATCAAATAATAAAATTTTATTGAAAACGACCGTTTCCCGACCTCCCGGTCGTAAATTATAAAAAAATATTTTTTTCTTTTCCGTATGCGACCACTGGTGTAATTATGCATTTATAAATATACGCTTAAAAAAACTTATCGATTAATTATTTTAAGCACATTTTGAACGAAGAAAACATTTATAATCGGCATAACAATGCCTTAAATAGGTTATATAGGTTATAAAGCAAATGGTAGTGGTAAAATTAATTAGCACTTATCGTCTAATGATAACAATAAACCTGCTAATTTTATTATAATTGAAATAAAGTATTATCCTACATTTCATTATGTAAACTATGTTTTTTTATATTGCGGGTGATATAACTCTTGTTTCGCGCCATTTTAATGAAGCAAGCTTCATTATCCGTTTCCAAAAGCCAAAAAAAAAAGGAGATAAAAAAAATCACATGTCGCATAAATGGTTGAGTTTACAACAATCGAGATAAACGCCAATTTTATACATTTGTTTTGTTAATAAAAACGATTAATGTTTAAATACATATGCGAAAAAAAAAACGATTATATACCAACTAGTCTGCCCGTGATCATGGATGCTGGAAAGAATCCGAAACGTCGAATAAATACATTTTTAAGTAAGCGAAAAATCCGTAAATTAGTGGATTTGATTTTTCTAGTTCTCTACGCGTAACTGCAACGGTTTTTGCAACGTTTGGCGGTAAAGGTCGCAGATGCTAAATATTTTTCTACATATTTGTCAGTTATTGCTTTATTTAAATGATTAAAATTTTAATTTTTAATTAAAGTCTACAATTATTTCGTAAAATATTCAGTGTTATTTCAAAGCGATGTTATTTTAAAGTTTATTTCAAATGATAAATATTTTAATTAAAGTATTTTGGCGTGATATAGTAACATAAGTATCTAAGCACGTTTACAAACTTTTGTTTCTATAATATAATTAAGGTAGTAGGATTATTAAAGCGGAAATATTATACTTTCTTTCTGATCCAACTGGGGTTGCCATTTTTTTTTTAAAAAACAAGTTGACTCGGCAGACTTCGTGCTACCTCAATCGACATGTAAAAATCTAAACTTTTGCATAATATTTTGTATTATAATTAACGATCTACATAAAAATAAATCTGTTAGTTAAGTAAATTAAGAAAAAGTACACCTGAACAAATATGTAGGTAGAAAGATATAAATTATTTTGTTTAATTCCGATATTTTTCCGAAATCGGTTCAGCCGTTCTCGAATTTTAGCTAAACTAACGAACAGCAATTGATAAAGTATATTCAGGTCTATGAAGAATATTATGCAGTATTAGAAAAATTGACGGTTTATCATTTATTTATTGCATAATTATATTGTTTATGTATTATATATAAATGTTTTTAGAGCCCTCATCTTAAATAAAAATTAATTTGTGTGAGCGTCTTAGCAATACACATAGTTATAATGTTTTGTCTGCATATTGTTGCCAAAAAGAGGTATTTTGTATACAGGTATTATATATTATGTCTATCTTTTACGGTTTATGTAGCGCTTGTAATTTAACCGAACGTGGTTGTGATTTTGGTACCGTGTTTTTATTTCTCAAATGTCTATTAAACTACTTTACATCACATCGTCAGCCTGTGTTAGTCCACTGCTGGACATAGGCCTCCCCTAATACACCCCTATCCATTAGGGGGTTATGGACCGTATCCCACCACGCTGGTTCAATGCGGATTGGTGGGTGAACCGACTTTTACATGCCGTCGCCGTTTACAATTGGGCAATCGGCCCAAATTGTTCTAACCCATCAAAAAACAACAATAAGACAAGTTGTTTACCCGCGGATTCGAACCAGCTAACTTTGGTTTAAAAAGCAATAGCAAATACCGTAAGACCAAACTGAAGTAAAATTAATATTATTCAACCTTTATGAATTTTTAAATTGTACTAACTAGGTACCAAAAGTTCTAAGTTTTAACATCTGTCGGCAGTCATTAGGTACAAAACTAGTTAAGAGATATAATATTTTTCAAAAAAGCCACACAAATGGCGGGAATCGAGTCAGAGACAATATATGCGTGGTGTGCATTTGACGTTTGAAAGGTCGGCCATTTTGCCGCGATTTACCGCCATAATAAAGAGAAAAAAATTATGGCACTGGAACGCATAACGGAGCCTGCTATGGACGTTTATTTATCTATAGCAAAGAGTTGGTTAAAAAGTTATCTAAACATACTAGAGTGGTATTTGAATTATAATAAATCATTATTCTAAGCCTGATTATTACGGATACTTTTAGTCAAAAATAATTTAATTAATTTATGGTCTGCAGAGCGCTTATAAACTTCAGTATTCTGTTAATAGTTTTCACTACTTATTAATATATATTATGTACCCTATGAAATTATTATTAATTTCTTTTAATTACATATTTTATACACAGCTATCTTATTGTAAAGTTAAATTAAAATAAGTGTTGTACCTTGCGAGAAAAAGTAACAAATATCATTATGTAAGTCCACACATCGTTACCAACAGTCGCATGCATACAATTATTGACCAACTTCCCAAAAGATGTAAGTATTCAATTCGAAGCGTATGATTATTTATATATGTTACCTCGGATGTTTTAATTCACGACAGTTATTACCTGTAATGTAGTCCCATTTCTTTTCAATAATCTGTGTACAATAAAGGCGCCAAAATCACAACCCCGTGCGTTGAAATTGCGAACGCTGCCGAAAGCGTATAAGAAAGACTTAAAGTAAATTGTACATCTTGAAATTAAAATAAATTACTCGAGCGCATACACTTGTTTTGAGAATAATCCACAATAAGCATTTTAATGTAAAACATTGTTAAAAATTGCAATAAGGTATATTCGAAGCTTCGTTCCAAGTCGGTTATATTTTTTTTCTTAAAATTTCAGTTGTTACTCTAAATATGCGAAAATATCAATGTCTTTATAATTCTTTTGTCCAATTATGCCTACAACATAATAAGTAACATAGTGTGCTGCAAGCAGAAGTAAATGCATAAAATAAAAAAAAATCACCTTTTTAATAAAAAACGTGTGTTAGACATTTTTCAAAAATAAATGCCTAAAAACAGAAATTGATATTTCGGTGGCAGAAAACATCGGGTAGTGTCGTGAAAAAAGGCTACCATCCATTTACATTAGCGGACATTTAGGGTAGGCCTATGTCCATCCGTGGACTGACACGGGCTGACGATCATGATGGCATGTAGCGAAACAATTTTTGTTTTTTAATTATGTCTGTCTGTTCTGGCTAATCTCTGAAATGGCTGGTCCGATTTTGACGGGACCATTTCTAGAACATAGCAAATGCAAACGAGAGTAACCTCGGCTATTTTATTAGAAAAAATACTAACATATTGTTTTTTGAGTATTACCATACAGACGAAGTCACGCGCAACAGCTAGCTTTAAAATGATCGTCTACTAAATACTGCGTCTTAAGGAGATCCATAAAAAATTGCCTTTAGTAAATGTCTATTTGCTAATGATCATTTTCAGTAATGGCTGTAATACGAAAGTGTTTTAAGTGCGCTAACAAATCTAACTAAATAATAATAGTGCATATTCCTATGCAGTTAATTACAACAAGCTTTTCCATTTCGTTATATTTTATTGAGAATAAAACACTAAATAGTGGCGACATATTTTAAAAAATTTTTTCATTGGACTCCGCCATATAAAATTTTCTCGTGATAATTATCCAACACAAGGGCCTACTTGCGTGTTGTCGAATTATAAGAAGAATTTTGCTGGAGATACCTTCTGTTGCCTTACTTTTTAATTAAAATTATTATGAGCATATTCCAGCGCATTACATATCATACTACTTTTCTGCTCAATTGACAAACTTGTCTTGATGGCATAAATTTTACAGATTATAAAATACAATAAAGCAACTATGGTAACTTTTATACAAGTTTCATTTTATAACGTGAAGAATTGATTATTTTTAAACGAGACAATGTTATTACAGTAAAAGCAAGTTATGTGTTCTCTTCTATAAAGTTTTAGATATACAGGACGTAATAGTGAAATGGGTTTCTGCTTTCTATACTAGTAATCAATAATTTCTTAAATAATAAGTAAGAACTCTAAAGTCAGCGTCCTCTTGAGTTGCAAAATAAAACTTTTTGGTTAAGTGATTTTCCCGTAGTTGAGCTACTCACTCATAGATGGCGCTGCTTTTCGATCTACCGGGCGATGGTTGATATCACTTTATACGTTTAAAACTAACCGTTGCGTAGTTGTTTGTTTTTGTAAAACTTTTGCGTTATTTATACTGTTTTAAGAGCAACAACTAATTATGATAACTGTATTCGCTTGGAGAAGATGAAATTGTCTGCGAACAGGAAGTTTCTTATTCACTTTTTGGTTTCTAATTTGATAAGTATTCCGTTAAATTTATTAACTATTTCCGTCCTGTATTGATTATTCATTAAAATGGAGCCGAAGAAGCAAGAACGCAATTCCATAAAAGATAGATCAAAATAATGTTTCATGGAATAATGCACCTTAAGTAAACCTAACCACCCACCAACTCGCATTGGAACAGCGTGGTGGGATACGGTCCAAAACCCCATAATGGAGAGGGCGTGCATTAGGGGAGGTCTAGGTCCAGTTGTGGACTAACAGAGGCTGATGATGAATGATGAATGAAGTAAACCTTAAAGGTTATGCCATAAGTTTACATAACCTGTAACCAATCACCCGCTAAGTTAACAAGTGCAGTAGGTATAGATAAAGATTCTTATGAAATTTAATACTCTTATCAAATTTTCATGTTGCATAAATAGTTACGAAGAATAAAATAATATTTTTAGCACAAAGATATATTTTAGCGGCAGATGAAATAAGACGGTGATAACCTTACCGATAATATCGAGACGGTATAACTTTTAGGTCGGCCATATTTTTTTGTTACAATTTTACTTGTAAAATCGTCTTTAAAATATATTTTTATTACTCCTAAGCATTCATACTTTATTTATAGTAACATTTTTTTTAGCTGTGATGATGTAAATGTTAATTTAAAATGTGGGTTTGAACCATTGGACCAGCCTAGTGGGCTACAGTCCAAAAACCCTCTAATGGAGGAGGCGTGCGTTAGGGGAGGCGTATGCCTAACACTTAACACTGGCTGATGATGTATGTATGTATGTGATGATGTACTTGTTAGAAGTCATATTTCTTTAGCGTTAGAAAATAAAAATCTTTTTTTCTAATTGTACCTTTTTTTTAATTTAATCTTATTCTATGTTTGTAAAAAAAACTAACAATAGAAAAAAGACATTAGGCATTGATTAAAAGTTTTATTATAAGGCACTATTACGCACACTAGTTAAAAAAGTAAATTTAAATACTTACCAAACTAAAGATAGACCTAGAGACGGACAGATTCATATGAACAAAACCATTGTTTTTTACTGCTTGTCTGTCTGTTTGTTCTGGATAATGTTCGATTGTAACGGGATTATTTTGTTTTATATTACCACGCGGCAAAATGTCGCGAACAGCAGCTAGTCACAAAAAATAACGTGATTAAGTTGTCAGTTTTTACGCAAACATATGTATAGATACAGTAAGAAAAGATTTTCCTTCGTAATTTTTCGCAAAAGTTTGTATTCCTCGTGCTCTCTGAAATAGCTCCATTACTAAACATCTTAATATTATACAACGTAATATATTATACATTCATTTTCACACTAAGCAATAAACTTTCGTATAAATAGATATTAAAATGTCACTCATTTACAACGATCATTCATTGACAGTTCGGGTGTCGTCGTATTCCGATAAAGATCCGAGTTTTCCCGAAGGAAGAACATTACTCACCACATCTATTACGCTTGTCGAAAAAATCGATAAATCGATATTTTAACCGATGTTTAATTTTGCGAAATATCGATGTATCGATATACAATTGCGAGTATCGAAAATGCGGTAAATATATTAGGATAAGGCTAAATTATTTATATTTCGTACAGTAATAAATGGAAATATAAATATTTTTAAGTATTGCAAAATGCATTAAATCACATTTTGTTTTTGCTTGAGTTTTGAGACTAGATGTGGTTTTTTAATTAGAACTTTGGTTGTTTTATAGCCGAGCACGTAGATCGAATTTTTTTCTTATGTCGGCATCATATAAATATAGCTTTAAAAAACTTATTCTTGTTTTTATAATTCTTCGTAATTTATTTTAAATCGTCTAGTAATGTAACATGAAATGGAATAGGCTACATAATTTATATTTATGTACCGATATAGCGATAAATCGATATTTTTATTGATTAAATATCAATATCGATATAATAAATACCGATATTTTATTTCCATTTCGACAACCCTAATATCTATCGATGTCCTTGCTCTAGCTTAGCTAACTTCGAGACGGTATGCGCGCGCATCGTAAGAATTGACTGTAGCTAATTTCAGAATATATCAAATTTTCATTACGCTAGACGCATCAAAGTAAAAATTTACTCTCACATATTTTTCTAACGCACCAAAAGAAATATCTCTAAAAATTATTGCACGAATTTAATTATTACTGTTCAATTTAATAATCAAATTGAATTCAATTAACTTATTCAATTTGATAATGAAATTGAATTCAATTATCTTACTCAATTTGATAACGAAATTGAATTCATTCAAATTTAATTATTATTACATATTCGTTACCATAATTATAATAGGTGATCAATCAATAGTTGATGATCACACAAAAAATTCTTAAAGATTTAATCTTTCAGCGAAAGACATCTGACCTCGCCGCGTCTAGTTTTAACAAAAGGTCCGGTACAATCCGCGCGGAGAAACGATACCGTGAATTTTTTCAGCGCAGCGCCATCTAGTTTGTGATGGCTCAACTCTCAACTTTTCATACCTATTTGACAGATGTCAAAGAGTACTTTGTTAATTGTTATTGATGTCTTATTCTGTTGTATAAACTTTATTATTTTTTTCTTAAAACCATTCGCGTAGCTTGCGCGTTTGAAACCGGTGATATTCCATTTACACAAACCACAAATTTAAGAAAAATAGCACTGTTCCCTTAGAATGAAATGAAAATTGAGAAGTTGGTCGCGTACCATCTATTTTGGATACAATAATTATCAAAATTTAAAACAAGCCCACCAATATTGCAAGACCTCAAGATACTGTCCGCTTAACATGCATAAACATCTTATTTTTCTTAATTTTTTCTATTTTCTCATTGTTTCAACGGATTTGTCCCTTAACTATATGCATATATAAAAGTACAGTTTCTGTTGTTAGTTTTAAGCAATTAAAAGATGTTATTTATGGATATTGTATCAAATAGCAAATTCCTACTAATGTATCTTTATTGTGTAAAAAAATAAATGTAAAAAATAAGCTAAAACAATTATAAACAATGTGATAATGAACAATAAACGTCTGCCGGAGTGTGTAGACTCTGACAGAAAGTTAAAAAAGTACATGAATAAATAGGATTAAATAATTGAAAACTTTTTTAACCGGTAAAGGTTTAAAACATCGGCTATAATATGAAAGAATTTAAAAGCTATGAGAATTTAAATAAGCGGAACTATATTATTGAACATCCTCACGCTTTTAAGAAACGAACAAGAGCGCAAAACATTGTAGTGCCCTTCAAAACCGGAAAACGGTAGTTTCAGTACACTTTTTCTTCGTGGTACAAATAGTCGACTGTACAACGGAGAGGTTAACTGCTTCCGTACCCTAGTGGTAAGGGCGTGTACTTCAGAAACCGAAAGTCGTGGTTCGAATCTTGGGGACTAAACAAATTTTCATTGTTGTTTCCTAGTTAGTTAGGGCAATTTGGGCCGATCACCCAATTGTCTGACAAGTAAGATGATCCATGCGTCGGATGGGCATGTAAAAGTCGGTCCACCCACCAACCCGTATTAAACCAGAGTGGTGGATACGGACCAAAACACCCTAATGGATAAGGGTGCATTAGGGGAGGCCTATGTCCAGCAGTGGACTAACACAGGCTGATGATGATGATGATGATGACTATATGAACGAAGACGTCATTAAACATTTCCGATTAAAAGTGTTCTATTGGTTTATCGTTAGCCTCGTTAGTTTGCAAAGCTACAATTATATTATATAGATAGTAATAACATTCCGCGACCAAAGACCCAAATAGAATGGAATCTTATAGCTTTGATTACGCATTAGTTCTTGTACGTATTCAATACTAATTAATGTTCTATGGGTTAAAAAGTGACTAGCAAGCAATAGCTTGTATCGTCACTGAAAAAAATTCCATGATAACATGGATCATCTTACTTTATTGAGAGGTGTTCGAGTCGGCATTTAATGGGGACGACGCAGTCAAACGATACCGCGTATTATTCCAGCGCAGCGACATCTAGTTCGTTGCGCCTAAACTAAACTTAGTTACGATGGATTAGACAAACTTTATAAATTAAATATTCCTAATGAAATGGCTTATTAAACTAGATAATTATTCAACTAGCTTATATGTGAAACATGTAGATTAAAATCTTTGGTGTAATTTTCTTTATTTTTCATCACCAAATTTAATTCCATATCAATTAATCCCCAATTAGGGGGTTTTTTTGGACCGTCACCATCTGGTACAATGCGGGTTGGTGGGTGGACTGACTTTTTACATGCCCATCCGACGCATGACTCATCTTACTTTAGATAGATAATTAGGTGATGGATCTTGAAAATTTTTGTGTCCCCGCAGGATTTTAACCCACGACCTTCGGTTTCTAAAGCACAAGCCCATAGCACTAGGCTACGGAGGCAGTCTCTATTAATGATACTTTATTATTTTTTAAGTTCATATTGTTCATTAATATTTATGGACTGCCTTTATTTCGCGTTCCATAGGGGTCTTGGTTCAAACTGGTATTATTGCGGTTACAACGCCCGCTGGCTCCCCTAAAGGGAAAAGAGTAGTTAAAGCCGGAATTGCCAGATACGCTAAACCCACCAGACGAAGAACAAATTGGCCCTTAGCTCCGTTTCTAGTGCTTATGTCTGCGCAAGTCAGGCTGTAGATCTATATCTATATTTATCCGTTAATAATATTAATTTAAGGGATTTTAAATAGGTTTTATCGCGTTGATTTACATTTGAAATTCCCGGCGCTTCGAGCACTATTCGACAGCCACGACGTTGTCCCGGGACGCACTCTACTGCTTGTAGTATTTGCGTAAATAAAAGATTGAATAATATTTATAAATATTTAGGAAGAGTGACATGTACTGCTGGGAACTGCAGGACAAAGGTTAATTTCTTCAGGTTTTAGATTTCGGCAACATGTGCTTAATCCACTATCTTATTTGTTGTCAAGTAAGATTATCCATCGGATATCCCACCTGTCTCCTTCTGGCTGTGTCAGCTGTGGTTTATAACGAGGGCTAACTTACTCTTCCCTAAAGTGTAAAGGCGTTACACTTGGCTTTAATTCACTTCGCATTTGCAATGCGAAAGGTGAGTCCACACCACCTCCCTTGTGGCACACCTTTACATCGATTATCGGAGCATTCTCCTGGATCTGTGAAAGGGTCACAGATTCGATCTTCGCTCATCAGAGTCGACGTCTTCCACGGGACTCTCTTTGGGGCATCAGAGCTGAAATTTGTTGACAAATATCTCTTTAAGAGTTCTTGTAATAACTCTTAAAGAACCATATAGAATTGTTCCAAAAACATCTGGTGCATATGTTGCTTTTGTATTTGCTTTACGATGAAAACATTAGGCGTAATATTTAAATAATTCGGTGCCATCAAAAACAGCGTGACCCATTTAGTCGCTGCATAAGTGCATTATTAAATTATTTCGGTTGAAGGTCGTAACTTGTCACGGAACAGTTTTGGAACATCTAACTGCTTACTGCCTCTGTTGTATATATTTTATAATAAAGGAAAAATCTAGAGTCTACAGCAGCCATATTGTTGTTTTTTTTATTTCTAAAAAAGGTGAAGTACTTCTTATAAATATATAGTATAGAGAACATCTGTTAAAACAATAAAATATTTCACCATTAAATAGCAGTCCGAGTTCAAGTATTTTTCAATGCCTAACGAAAAGTCAAAATACTTATTAAAGCTAAAAAAATATCTGTTTTGTTAATTTTCAAACGATTGAAATCAGTGCCCTTTGTTGACATAATTCACAATTTGAGACTACTACTTGTATTTACTAAAATCTTATTAAAATTATATACAACTAAAGCATTAATATAAATATCACATAAATGTAAACGACAGTTATTTTAAATAGTGAATTAAAAACATTTTCAATGTCAGACTTGTTGTGGCCTCTGAAACTAGATGTCGCTGCTCGAAGAAAATTCGCGGTAGCGTTTGTCTGCGCCGAGTTGATTGGGGTGCGGGTTTGTGTGTGAACGTCAATTGCGACCGGAAAAGGTCGTGGGTTCGAATTCTAAGATTTTTTGCTGTGTTCGCTCATCAGCTAGATGATGTGACACTCTTAATCCTTATATTTAATCTTCCTGTTAAGTACTAAAGCTGAACTAGATTCAGACTTAGTATCTAATCTGCGGGACATTGCCACATACGTCACGTGTTATATCATAGTGTTATTATCAAAAAATTGTATTGAAGTATATATATATATTTATTTTAAGTATTTTAGGTGATTTTTTTAGTACAGTAAGAATGGCAAATAAACAAATTTTTTAAATTCGTTTCTTCCTTCTAAAGGGTATAATATAAATTATCATATCTATTCTGAATTTCTTATATGTGACTTAATTTACTAATCGATATTCCATAAAAAGCAACCTGAATTATCGAAAAAAAACACGATTCAATTATTTATGTTTAAATAAGGTGTTGTCCAAAATAAAACAATTTAAAAAAAATTCCTTTGATTGTAAAGTAAATATCTTTTGATATAAATGCAATTTTTTTTTATTTTAAGTCCGTGTAAAACAAACTCTTTAGGAACATGTAAACATTTGAAGTAATATGTCTCCACTTTTTATGTTTAAGAACCTTACGTACCGTGAGTACGAAACTACAGGCTTATTTAAGTTTCACTAGTTGTAAGTCGTAAATCATAACCTTTTAGATCATCATCATCATCAGCCTGTGATAGTCCACTGCTGGAGGCCTCCCCTAATACACCCCTTACTATTAGGGGGTTCTTGGACCGTATCCCACCACGCTGGTCCAATGCGGGTGGACCGACTTTTTACATGCCCATCCGACGCGTGGATCATCTTACTTTTCAGACAATTGGGTAATCGGCCCAAATTGCCCTAACCAACTAGGACACAACAATGAAAATTTGTGAGTCCCAGCAGGATTCGAACCCACGACCTCCGGTTTGTAAAGCACACGCCCATACCACTAGGCTACGGAGGCGGTCCTTTTAGATACATATTACAAAATCCTATTTTTTGTTCACCAAATGTTTATTGAATATTACCACCATACTAAAAATCTAAATTGATAGATATATTTCCATATTAATAATGGCATGTCCTCGCGAATGGGAATACCATCTAGAAATACACTGCAATTTTTAATAAATTGAGCTTTTACCTTTCGATGGAGTAGTTGAACTCATATGCTCGTAACAAGGTGACTCGGAAGGAAATACTGTCTCGCTCTCCTAAGAACAGCTAGTTTTTTAGAAATTAATTTGTATTTTTCCTTCAAATTAATGGAAAACTAAACGTCACTCAAGAATGTCAGCGGCTTTGAAATGAGTGACTCGGAACTTTGTCGTTTTGCTTCGGATACGACAAAGCGTGTTTTTCAGTTAGAATGAGCAATTTGGACTAAACTTAGTAGACCACAATTCGAGATTTTATGTAGTAAAATCTAGGGATGTTAAATTATGCAACAAAAAAAAACAAAATTTAATAAACCGACTTTAATTTCAATTTAGTAAAGTCGGCTCCGGACACAAGCTTCCTTCTGATGTTAAGTTACGTAGACACTATCATAATATTGCCCACTATTTGCGAACCATTTTAGTTATAATTTTTAACGGCATTAGTGGCATGTTATTTAGCCTTAATCAAAGCCATCTAGTCAAAACTAAACACAACTTGTATTATGGAAACTAGACTTAGGTAAACAAATACATATAGTATAGATAAAAACAGTAAAAACACTATCTTTGTTACATAAATTTATTATGGTATAAGAATGTATTATAAATTAAATGCCTGCCAAACGCAGCTGAATGATTCGAGCTTTCGTAAAGTTGTCAAAACAACGCTTATGGAAAAGCCTACTATTCTGTTATAGATTATATTGAGGACCAAGATGTGTGGAAATAGTTTACATTTTGCGCTTGCAAATCCTCTGGTAACTTAAAAAATGTAATAATTAATTGGTCAAATTTTGTGAATACTAATATTTAAAAAAAGGACCGCAGAGTTTCTGTCGGTTCTTCTCTGACGGTCTGAGTTTGTGAACCGGTGGTAAATGGATAATTTTGACGTTCATAGTGCTCAGTAGAGCCTAAATTAAATAAATGATTTGATTTTGACATTGGTGGTAAGTTCCCTTTATAGGGGAATCACCACCAGTCTGGGTTGGTACCGCCGCAGTGTTATCTCTGCCGCAACGCAGTAGTGTGAAAATACTATCTACTGTGTTCCGGTTTGAAGGGCATCGTCGTCACCGTTTTACTGGTAAAGGAGTCTACTTTACGTCTCACGATACTCACAAGACGTTGCCAATGTCCATGGCTGTCGTTGTCCGGGCAACGGCCGGACTGCTCGTCTGCCTGCATAGTGAAAAAAAGAACTTTTCCAGAAGTGGGAATCAAACCCACAACCTTCTGCCAATTAAGTCGGGTCTAATCACTATACCAAGCAGGTAGTCGTAGATGTGGAATGGATACCCAATAAAACCTTGATCCATACAGAATTCGGGAAACAAATCCATGCCAATATATACCTGAAATATATAAGAGATCACCTAATTACACTCGAGAAATTATAGTGAGCCATTTTAACGATACAATTGATTTCAATTACGCTAAAAGCAGCTGTGAATCTAAATGGATTTATCAAGTATGTACTTGTATTACCTTACTGACCATAATATGTTTACTAGGTTAATAAGAGAGCTAAGTATTTGACATCTCTCTCCTACATAGAGTCTCAGCTAAATAAAGATATTACTAACACTACTAGTAATAGGCAGCCCATCAATTAATAGATGGGATGATGATTAATTAAAAGTATGTTTCATGTATGAACATTTTTATTTAATTTAAAATCACCTTAAAATATATGGACAGCATGTAATATTATACAACACATTTTTCATATAATCATCGTCATCATCAACTACCTTTTTTAATCCACTGCTGGACATAGGCCTTCTCCAATGAACTCAATTTTATGTATCAATAGAAATATACAAAATTTTTAATTTGAGTAATCATCCATGGTCAACATTTTTGCCAAATATACCAACTATTTATTCCAACATAAACTTGTATTTTATCAGTAATCATATATACCTGAGTTGCGATAACATTGGTCAATTTTTAATCATAACAAACCCCCTAATTTTCCTCATTGAATTCTGTACAGCAATAATATGGCATGCACATACATATAAACAGACAATGGATTATATATAGTAGTTTATCTTAAACATACAAAAATTTTAAGACATTGTTTAACTGTTACAAGACAATGCATAAAATAAAATTAATCAAAGGAACTGTCAGCTTACTTAAAACAAAATAGCAAAAGGCAGTGTTTTTAAATGCTTTACATTATACATTCATAAAAGCGGAACAAATATACATCTCTTAAAACGGTATTCAATCTGTTCTTTCTATCATTTTTAGCAAAATTTTACACTTTTTTATATTACAAGTTAGTACGTATAAAATTCCACGAAAATAGAAAAAAAATGGTCCATACAGTATGGAATTGTTATCAATTATTCACTGCATAGCGAGACACAGGCTTGTTCAAGCTATAAAAATGCTAAATGCAGCCATATCTGTATTATTAACAATCAATATCTTAATAAAACAATTAAAAGTTGAATCAAGACATTGTACTGAGTAATTTATTCTTATAAGGACTTCAGATAGGTTCGACACCTCTAGTCACCTACATGTCCAATTGTATGACTATAACTTTAGTCGTTATTATAAATAAATCTATATCCCGTTTGGCACACTTATAATTTACAATGCAAGGGAAGCTAAAAAGGATTTAATATATATGAGGGGAAATTATCCAAGACTTTCTTCTTAAATGGGAAAAATAATCCAGTTCAACACTTCAATAAATTTAAGCGTGACTTGGTGATTCTGCCAGTTGGTAAAAACAATCATTTGTAGGAACAATTTAATGTAAGGAAGAGCTATATTCACTTGATCAGCCGACTGTGCTATTACAAAAACAAAACAAAAGTTTAACATCTAAAAAAATCTTTAAAATTTAAACAGAATAAATTCAATGAGTCAAAATCTAAACAGTCTTATACTGCATATACTATCATCAGCATCATTATCATCAGAATCATCATCACCATTGTCATCATCAGCCTGTGATAGTCCACTGCTGGACATAAGCCTCCCCTAATACACCCCATTCGATTAGGTAGTTTAACACCATATTGTAACTACATAACTAACATCATAATCCTCCACAGATATCAATCAAATCACAGTACACTCAAATAACACTGTCTTTGCACTCAGTTTCACTATATCTTTACACTTTGTCTCTCCGAGTCCACCTCCGGCCTGCTCAGAACACACGGTCCTGGTAGCCAGAGTCTGCAACGGGTTGAGAGGGTTTGGCCTGAGCCCCAGCGACGTGATGATGATGCCTTAAATGGCCAGGCCTCCTCGGTGGGGCCAGGTACTCGAACATGCTCTGGGTATGCTGAGCGAGCATGTTGCCCAAGTCGCAGGGCATCGGATCCGTCCAGAAGAAGTCGTGGTTTAATGCGGTGTCAGCATCATATCTGTAAAAAAATAAAATATTTAATTATAAGATTAGTACAAACTAGCGTGTTTAGATAACAGGCAATATAGCATATAATAATAATTATATACCTAAATTAAGAGACCAGACCCAGCAAACATTGTTTTGCTATGTAAATAATTTAATGTGATAAATAATTCCATAAACCGGTAGACACATGGACGGAATAACATACCAAGCGATAAAAATTATTATTAAAAATAATTAAATTTGAAAGGTTGACATGTATTTTTAAGTAGTTTAAAGAATCCCAAAAATTTAAGGAATAAATTGATGTGCATAAAAAATTTCATATGGAACTGTCAAGCCGTTACGGACGAGAATTGGAAAGCACGTTGTGTCACGAGAATTTTATATAATGAGATGACAACAGCCTTTGTGATCTGGTAATATTTGTTCAAGGAAGAGGGGTAGATTTTTATAACAGTTTTAATAATCCATTTTGTTTTTAGCCAATAATTGATAGAAAATGGAAATTGGTTTAAATAAATCAATAAAAGAATTAAGTAAATGATGCAAAGAAGCGACGTCGTACGTATAGTGTTGATATAAATAGAGTGACTCTATCATAAAACATCTGGGTGACAATCCATCAATAAGAAGGCTAAATGTATGAAACCTCTTTGTTGCTATATTGCGTTGCCTTGTATATATTTAACATTGGCTCTACTATAGAATGTTTGTGAAAATTATAGTGAAGCCAATATTGTATAAACCGCCTCCATGGTCTTTGTGTTTTATTTGGGCCGATCACCCGATTGTCTGAAAAGTAAGATGACCCATGCGCCATGAGCATGTAAAAAGTCGGTCCACCCCCCAACCCGCATTGGACCAGCGTGGTGGAATACGGACCATTAACCCCCTAAAGGGAAAGGCGTGCGTTACTGCCCCAATGCCTATGCCTCACACAGGCTGATGATTATGAACATTATGGAAACTGGATCCGGTAATCCGGCGGATGCAGGATTATTTAAGCGTTACCGTTTCCGAAGACGGGATCCGGTGCTAGCAGTTATTAGAAATATTTTGGTAAATCACATAAAAATTGCAACATTTCAGAGGAGAATACCTGTCTGCTATTCATGATTATCACAATTAATAGTATTTGTATACTTTGGTAAATTTTCATAATTAATATGATGGTCAATACTTATATTAATTCTTATATTTATTAGACACTAAAAATAATTACTTACCATACATTGAATAAACAAAAGAGTTTCAGATCATTAATGCTCAAGTAGATTCAAAGAAATCATCAATGATTTGATGAATCATGTATACATGTAAGTCTTGTTTGTTTGCATTCTCAAATATTTTAACAAAGATTTTGATTATTCATGAGAATAACTTAGATAGTTGTTGACTCAAATAAAATAATGAAAAATAATTCTCAATATATAATTATAAATATTATATATGCACTCTGGTACCTAATGGAATAGTTCATCTAGTTTTTTCAATAATAATTATTAAACTTGGAATTGTTTGTTGATTATATAAACTTCATAATAGTGAATAATAAGAAAAATAACATAGTCCCATTTAGTTTCTTTCAATTAAAAAATTATTCATCATCATCAACATCATCATCAGCCTTTGATAGTCCACTGCTGGACATAGGCCTCCCCTAATACACCCTATCCATTGGGGTTTTGGATCTGTCACCACGCTGGTCCAATGCTGATTGGTGGGTGGACCGACTTTTACATGCCCATCCGACGCATGGATCATCTTACTTTTCAAACAATTGGGTGATCGAGACCAAATTGTCCTAACAACTAGGAAACAACAGTGAAAATTTGTTGAGTCCCCAAAGTTTTTAACGCGACCTCCGGTTTCTAAATCACACCCTATACCATTGAGCTACGGAGGCAGTTAAAAAATATTACAAACGCATAAGTATTAAAAAATTTTTATACTTTTCTAGTTGTCTATCATATTTAAAATTGTTTCGGAAATAAAGTAAATTTTATTTTTTATAAACTACCTGCATATATTTATTTATAATTAATTTGCACCATTAAAAATGTACACAGGCAGGCTTAATGTTTAAAGGCGTCTATTACTACCCAATCTTAGGGAGCTTACTAAAATTTAAAGTAGATGCGCGAGTATATATAAGTTCGGACATTGACAAATATTTATTAGTAAATAAAAAATCGAAAATCATCTCTTTTTGTATGTAATTCCTATCTACAATATATATTTCTTGTCAAGAAAAGAATTCAGGTATTTGAATACACCAAGATTATAAAATCATTTATTGTTCAACTGTTACCTTTTTGCTGGATCTAGCTGCAAAAGTTTGTCAAGCAAATCGCATCCGTAAGGGTCCTTCACATATGGCTTCAGTCTTTCCTGGAAAAAGTTAGACAAGAGATTATAAAACTCATTTTTTTTTACCTTTGACCTTGATTAATTTTTTTTCCTTACAAGGGAATGATCGGGAACTTCTAGACATTGTTTATAATTATGTTTTGAACAACTTCACAGAAATTCAGCTTGTTGGGACTTTATGTAACTTCGAATGTCTAAATTGACCGGACTATAACTTTATATAACTGTAACTTCTATGCCGCCTCCGTGGTGTGGCGGTAATGACCTTTGCTTTAATAAACAGAGATCCCACGGGGAAACAACTTGGTTGTTTTCTGCTTGGTAAGGACAATATGAACCGATCACCTAATTGTTTGAAAAGTAAGACGATCCATGCGGAATACGGTCCAAAAACCTCCTAATGGAGCAGGATTGTCCTAGCGGAGACCTATGTCCAGCAGTGGACTAACACAGGCTCATGATGATGATGAACACTTCTAAGTAGATATTTGAATTTCAATATTGTTATTGTGTCATTACCTTAACCTTCCTCTTCTGTCCTTTAGGTAGCTCCATTTTGTTGTACAGATCTAAGTTTTCCACTCCGGGCCAAACATCCGGTGTGCACGAGCCGCACAGCTGAGAGATAAGAATCAGCTGTTGTTGCTCGGTTGGGCCCTGCAAATTGTTTACAAGCGATTTTTTTAATACTTTCTGTGGTCTAATTTAATGCTATCAATGATAAATAACAAACTTTTTAATGATTTTATCATGTTAAAATACTTTATAACCATTTTAAATTAAACCTGACGTCATGGGACTGACTAAAATGTTGAGCGTCAAAATCTCATTGTTAATTCGGCATCGATTTTTTAATCAAAGTTTAGGAAAATTAGGCTTAGAATAGTTGTAAACATTCCTTAGTTAAGCTACAAAGCAGCATTGAACAAATATATTATATGTATGGTCCACGCTGGTCCAATGCGGGATGGTAGGTGGACCGACTTTTTCATGCCCATGCGACGCATGGATCATCTTACTTTTCAGACAATTGGGTGATAGGCCTAAACAACAATGCAAATTTTGTTGAGTCCCACAGGATTCGAACCCACGACCTCCGGTTCCTGCACACACGCCCATACCACTAGTCTACGGAGGCAGTTTTGTACAAATAGCGATATTATTAGTCAACTGTCACTTAGTGAAAGACATCTTGTTGACAATTCTTCAATAATCTTCAAGAATCCTGAACGAAGTATAAACTATAGACCACTATATAGTTTTATTAATAAATTGATAAAATGTTGTAAACAATATAAGCCATAGCAAAGACAATATTGGTGCAGAGGCTATAGTCCAAGATGTTGGACGAATCAGATATCCAAGCACTTGGGACATTGAATACCGCCCTTAATAAGGCTTCATATGGAAATGGAAATGCATGATTGAGTCATTAGGCAATCACAATCCGCAGCACGTAGGGTATTGATCATTAGGTTCTTCATACATTGACATTAATTTTCAAAGACAGATAACATGCCTGCAATATTATTATTTAAAAAACTCAGCATATTTAGTTATTTAGCACTAAAGTCAATTAATAAAATGAATAAAACAATAGGGAATTTTCTGAAATATCTCTTTCTAAGACAATTTAATAGTGTAACAAGGAGGCGTGTTTAAAGACAGTGATAACATATAGGTTTAAAACTGTATATATATTTGTTAAACCTTCCATGTCAATATAGTTTTGTGGAGCTAAAAAGACAGGGAATTTACATAAACACAAGTCTAAAAAAAATCAAATTGAGTAAAAGTAAATAAAATATGTAATGTGTGTAAATCAAATAAAAAAAATATTTTACAATATCTAACTGTTTCTTTGCATTGTGTAAAAAAACACTTTGCACACATTTATCACACTAATATTAAAACAAGAGACATTTCATTCCCAGAAATTAAAGAACCAATTTCAAATATTCTTACACAACTACAAAGCAAACAATAATCTCAACAGTAAAAGGGTAAATTCAAAATTCAATAAAAAAAATACCAGAAGCGACTGGAAAATCAACCAAAATTTCTTCTAAACCCGAATCAAATCAAGCAGTTACCAAAAGTGCCCTCAAGAGTAACCATCTTTGCTGGAGGGAGCACTCAACCAGATCCCTGCTGCATATAAATAGGTCACTTTTTACCCCATGGAAATCCATTTCAAAAACCTAAAAAACAATACAGGCCATACCATTGACAGACTGCTAGCATGCTGTATTTGTAGTTTGCAAACATACCTGCATGATAGGTGACCTTGTCCACATTTCTGCCATGATGCAACCAGCACCCCACATGTCCACAGGAGGGCCATAGTTTCTATCACCTGGAATGAACAAATTAATCATTGAGTTCATCTTATCGCAACCCACTATGGTTAAGAAAGGGTCAATCAAAAATAATGTCTACTCTGTAATATAGTCATTTGACATTTTGATAGGTTGTACTAGAAAAGTATTCTCTTTGAACAATTAAATAATCCTCAACTGTTCTTATCAAGGCACTGACCAAAATCAAAGAGATAGAAACAATAATTCAGTTTAGTCTTTACAGAGCATTGATGATTGTTAGTGCCTCTACTTGGAAGACCAAATTTTGTTTATAAACTTATTGATTCTGCATATTCTTTATCAGTTCACCATTGTAGAAGTTACTGCCTTTGTTTTGTTGTCTTTTTGTTTGTTTGTTTGCACATAAATTCTTTTTTTCCCTTTAAAAAATAAACCAACTTCGCCATAGTAATAATTTACAGGTTTATTTATATTATTTTACACCTTTATCATGATACAAATATGACATTATAAGCATGTAAATTGTGCAGAAACAAAAGTTTTGGTTGTGAAAAGCAAAATTTAATTTTTAAGTTACATCTTGCATATGAAGGATTAATATAACCCCTAAAGTAGTTTTCTAAAGTATAAAACTAATGTAATAGTACAAACAAAGGTTTTAATCCATATAAATCTTAGGCAAATAACTGTCTTGAGCAACAAAGCTACTTGGTTTGCTCCAATTTTAGGCAGGGCATTCCGGACAACTTGTAGTATTGATTAAAAACTAATTGTAAGGTAAGTTTCTACTAAACTAAGGTACTTATTTATTACTGTATATCAAGAAACATTTTCATAATGTAAAAAATAACTATGCATAACAGTAAAAAATAACCATAATAATAGAATAAATTGAATTATAAAGAATGTAACAGCATGCACACAATGTACCTTGAATGGTAAAAGAAAACTTTCACTAAGTCCATTAATAAAGGACATATTTTGTGTTGCTTATATTTAGAATGCTAAAGATAAATTGATTATTTATAGTAGCAATAGAATAAATATTGACAATGACCATAAAAAAGATAGTAAAACAACATAATATTATAAAAACAGTCTACTAATGATCATGGATGCTGGAAAGAGTCCAAAATGTTGAAAATGATGATAAATAATAAACATAAGAAATGTGTTATTGATATGTATAACAAGCCATTGTCCCACACTATGTTTGCCTGTGTGTGCTGGATGTGATTAGCCAAAGATTTAAAGCGGTGGTGTGCATTAGGGCAGGTTTACGTCCAGCAGGGGACTTGCACAGGCTGATGATGACGATGATTGATGAATAACAAAATTATTACCCAACAACAACTCCGGAGGCCTATACCACAGTGTGACCACCCTATTAGTGTACTTATTGACCTGTCCTGCTTTTGCCACGCTGAAAGCTCTGGCAAGACCGAAATCAGCCAGTTTTAGCACTCCATTTTTTGTAATCAGCACATTGGCAGCCTTCATATCTCTGTGCAAGATCTTATTGCTGTGTATATAGTATAATCCGTTGAGCAGCTGCTGCATAACCTTCTTGATCTCACCCAAGCTGAATTTGACATTTACGTTCGACAATAACCCCGCCAAATCGTGCTCGCAGAAGTCGAAAACTAAATAAAAAGTTGAACGATATTTATTGTGCAAAGTAGCCTTGGTCCTGCATATCTCTATCAAGTTGACAACGTTGTCGTGCTTTAGTAGCTGGAGGATCTTTATCTCACGCAGCGCTGTGATAGGGAAACCTTCCTTTTCGTTGTCCATTAAAACCTTTTTCATGGCGACGAACTTTTTGTTGCTATTACGAGCGCGGGCTTTGAACACTTCGCCGAACGTGCCCTGTCCGATTTTGGCGACTTTCTCGTATTTCGAGGACTCGTCGCAGAACGGAAAGTCGAAATCCTCTATGTACTTCTCCTTTTCTCGCATGCTGAGGATCGTTGAACTTGTGCTCAATACGGGAGCAGGCTCTCGAGGAGCGTTAACGTTTTGCATTTTGGAAGCAATTATGACGGATTTAAATGAAACTTTTCACAAAAATCTTTAGTAATAGCGTTAAATTGAAATGTGTGTGCAGATAATTCAATAAACGACAACGTCGGAAACTGATCGAAATTCGCAAGAAAAAATAAATAAACGTCAACAGTACCGTAAGAAAGTAGATTAAAGCAAGATAAAATTGACAGTTACTTTAAAAAAAGTGAAGTGGAAATTACTGGACAGAACATGTTATTGGACACAAAACACTATTGGAATATAACATCATTTTAGATTTATGTTGATGTTTCTATGTGCCGTATGGTATTTAGTTTTGCTAAGAATTTTTAAATATTACTAGTTTAACTGAGCAGTAGTCGTGTATCAAACACGGAAGATTGGGTCAATGTACTGATTTGATAGCCCTGTGTCCATCACGCAACGTTCGATCAAGAGAACCGGTTCGTGTTAAAGTGTGGTGATTGCAATCATTTGTTTTGAAAGACCCGGGTTAATCGATCGTTGGAGATCGCAATTTCTATACATCACATCGTGTCGTGCTTCATTGACTTTGAATTGTGCATCAGTTTATTAGAAATATTTCTGTTTACTTTAAAAAACTATTTAGATATTTATTACGAAATGTAATAAGAATGTAAATTGTAGAATTAGTACATTATGAAAATTTATAATACTAATAATGATAACTTAATATCTGTTAAGTTTTAGTATTGGTTTGTTTTTGCTTCGTTATGTATTAAATTAAAAGCCAAATTTAAACGCAATATTTGTGTAAATCGAATCACAGCTACTTTTAAATAAATCTATTTGATATGAAATTTTATTACCGAATGTATTTATATGGTTTTGTTAAAATTGCGTAGGGCTTAACACTTAGGTTAGTTCACATTTTTAATACAAACGAATTCGAGCAATTATACATGAATATGATCCTTTAAAATAATTGGTTGCCTGTAAAATCGATCGGCGAAAGTTATACGTGTCAACGTCTTTTAGTAGTAGAATGATTGCAATAAGAATACTCATTCGTATAATTAAAAATATTCATATAAATTCGACGCCCGAATAAAATTTTAATCAAAATATTTGTTGGAACGGGTCTAATGAACGATTGAATGAATCGGGTCATAGTACAAGCCAATACTTGATCAAAAGGATCATGAAATATATACGATTGACACAGGCCTATGACTTGAACGATTTATTTTGTCTAAAAATTCATAGTGAAAAATTGGTTTCTTTTGCACGAAGTTGTCTATCAATAACTTGAATGATAAATATTAAACAGAGTTAATTGAATAATGTTCATTCTTAAGAAGATATAATTTACTTTAGCTATAAAAGCTTACTTCACTTAATTGTTTAATATTTTCGGAACGTCTTAATTTAAAATTATGAGCGAATTGACTTATCCCTGACTTGCCCTGTCGAAGAAAAATATAACAAACACTGCACGGGCAATAATTTTTGGGTAATTGTTAAAAAAAAAACGCGTGTTTACTTATATATACGCGTTAGCATTTATACTTCTTTGCCGCAACTACATAAAAATTGAAATTTTATAACAATATATCTTTTACCTTATTCTACGCTTGGAGGAAAAAAATACAATATCAATAAAAAAAACATAATCTCTCTAATAAACATATGTTTGATTGCTAAATTAACCATAGACCATTGCACTGGACTTCGCATTCACAGCTACTGTAATTTCTTCATGCAAACAAAATTTTTATGCCATTGAAACGGGTACGGTAAAAAGCAAGTTATTTAATTCACTCTTGACGGCTATGGACCAAATTTGTATTAAAATATATATTATTTTGAATTTCTAACTGTATGGTAACTGTAAACAGTATGGTAAGAAGACTAAATGTTTGAATTTTAATCTTTCAACCTAATTTTATCGTTTTAAAGGATCCATTCTTGGGCCTTTTCACTTCCTCATTTATATAAACGAATTACCATGTGTGATAAATAATAGCGAAGAAATAGTATTATTTGCAGATGATACCTACTTGATTTTTAAAATTAAACGACACACGTCAATAAATGACGATGTAAATAATACTCTCTCTAGAGTAGCGAATTGTTTTATTGTTAATGACTTGCTATTAAACCAAAGAAAAACAAAATGTATTAGATTCATGACTCCTAATGTAAAGCATGGTAAATTTGAAGTGGTTATAATGGGAGAGGCGTTAAGCATAATTGAATCAACTGTATTTCTAGGAATAACTGAGATATAAAACTACAATGGGGCCCCATGTTAATAGCCTAGCAAGTAAACTAAGCTCTGCAGCTTACGTGAATTAGTAAGAAGAATAGATTATTAACTGATGTGGAGACAGCTTTTTAGTATATTTCAGCTATTTTCACGTATTATGTCTTATGGCATTCTACTGTGAGGAAATGCAGCAGATACTAATACATCTTGTTCTTCAAAACATGCAATTCGTGCAGTCTATAACCTGGGCCCTAAAGAATCATTAAGAAAGTTGTTTAATGAAATAATAAGACAATGACCTCAATCATATTTGAAATTTAATTATCAAAATAGATAATTCTAAGACATTGATCATGACATAGATACAGAACAATAATAATTGATTCTTCCAAACTAGACTGCGAAGAATAAGTAAGTCTTTATGGGACAATGTATACGTTTTACAACAAAATCCCAGTAAACGTTCAGAATTAAACTATTAATAAATTTAAAAGGTAGTCAAGGAACGTTTATGTGTTAAAGGTTATTACGAAATTAATGAATTTTTAAATAATAACACAGCCTGGTAATGGAATGCTCACTCCAGGTCTTGTTTCAAAATTGCATAATTTGTAATGCCGTATTATCAAATTGTTTGTTATTTTAAAAGATGACATAAAAAATAGCCCGCTGAGTTTCTTTCGCCGGTTCTTCTCAGGTCTGAGGCGTCCATTTCCGAACCGGTGGTAGCGTATTTGACTATCTATAAGCAAGTGTAAACTTTTATATTGAATAAAGATATTTGAATTTGAATTGGATTTCTATTTACCAATATCATCAATTCTGTTAGTGTTTAGGTTAAAACGTAATAAATTTATAATTTTATGAACATAACATTTGTTTCGGAACGTCTATTCTTTTTAGACGTCAAGCTGACATTGTCAATTCCTTCATCTACAGAAGGGGGTGTTGCTTATATGTTTTGTGTTTAAATTTTACGTTTTATTGCATTACTGCTTTGTTTTTTCTAACATTTTCACGTTAAAGGTAAATAAAAATGTTGGTTATTAAATATTTTATAACGAATTATGTATCTGTGCATATTTTAAATGTAGTTAGCGGTATCGGGTGCAATATCGATCGAAATATTTAGGCCAACCTTTCTATATATTTTAATCAGTTTTAATACGTTATCGGCTTACGATGTGTTCTTAAATAACTGCGAATCACTATGACACACTGCGCGGACTCTTTTGTTAAGCTTCTTACTAATATATTCGTTGTTAAAGATTTATTCGCTACGTCATGTTTTTGTTTATCGAAACGTAAATTGAATAAGTTTTAATAAAAACATTTCGTGTGGACAGAATCGCAGTTTTGTGAGTTTTGTTACTTTAAATTTTTTTGAATATTTCAAAAAGGGTTATTTTTTTTCTTATACGCCGAGTCGTTTTTTTTGTCAATATATAACAAAATTTCTTATTTAACCTATTTTTTTTTTAAATAAAAATTTACGCATCATTTGTATTGAGCATATCAATACTTGACAACGTAAAATAAAAAAAAAACAATTAATTTGAACTGCCCTTAGCCTTAGCTTAAAATATGTGCCAAAAATTTTATAAAATTTTATTTTAGTCGTTATTATATACCTCTTATCCTGCAGCAATGGCCAGCGATACCAGCTCAGCGGTGCTTGAACTGAATGATGGTGACACCACAGAGGAAACCGATGCCCAGAGTGTCACGGATGATGCAAATGACAGTGCACCCCTTATCATGGAGCATGGATATGATATAGCGGTCAAGGTAAATGAAATAATTATTAGCAAGTTTAATTACATTTAGCCTAGTAGTATGGGCGTGTGCTTTAGAAACCGGAGGTTGTGGGTTCTAATCCTGCGGGGATGCAACAAATTTTCATTGTTGTTTCCTAGTTGGTTAGGGCAATTTGGGCCGATCACCCAATTGTCTGATAAGTAAGATGATCCATGCATTGGTGGGCATGTAAAAAACCCGTGTTGTATTTTCTCAAAAGATGTGAGTTCTTAACCTTGTTTGGAAATTTATGTTGTTGTCATATATTCTGAGTCTTCTAAGGCTATAATTTGGATTATAAAACATTCTGGTTCTTTGATCTTTAAGTTGTATGTTAGAAGTATTTGTGAAGTTGTATGACTTATTGTAGGTTTTTCATTAATTTTAGGTGGACGCACCAATGAAGCAACTATCCACACTTGAGACATATGTTACTTATCGGATCAGGTGTGTCTGCGCTAGATGGCCAACTCCACCATTTGTTAGAAGACGCTACAATCATTTTAAGGTAAATTATTTTATTTATTTTCTACTTAGATTTTGCCTTGAAGTTTCCCAGAGAATATGGACTAATCTTGCACAAAAAAATCTTCCATGTTAATTTCTTCAAGTTATCATGCAGCATAAAATACTAATACATAAAGTACAGGTCATCGGAATGCAAAAATATGGCAGGCATATTAACAACATATTACAAATTATGAGTATTGTTGACACTTTACAATCTTAACTGCTTATTTTTTACTTACAAAACAGTAACACGCACAATTACACAATCAAAATATAACATGTTAGTTTAAAATCTGCAAATATCCAACCTTAAATGAGATCCAAATTTTAAGGATTACAAAGAATTGTTATATGCCAGCTACCTTCCTTTCTCTTTTTTTTCAACCTAATGTGTCCCACAGTTGGGCAAAGGTCAACTCTTTATTTTAATTGTTTTTAAATTATGTTCAATACATATATGTCATTTTGACATATTATAAACTGTTAAGTTCTCTATTTATTATACACAAGATGACCGTATCTTTTCTTTGGTTAGGTTTAATTATCTTTACCAATGCATGTTGTGATTATCTATAAATGTAAGATCATTAAACTTATATTATTTCTTTAAAGAATGTAAAAGTGTCGATGTCTGATGTTGGTAATACAATAAAAAAATTTTAATATTCTTTTTTATTGCCAAGCGGTATTGGCCCTTGATTTGCAGGCAGGGAACTATCTTTGTTATTGTTGTTTTCTGGTTGGTTAGGACAATTTGACCTAAAAAAACAAGTCCCGCTAAGTTTCTTTCGCTGGTTCTTCTCAGGTCAGAGGCGTCCTTTTCCGAACCGGTGGTAGATATTTGACAATCAATAAGTGAGGGTATCGCTCCTATGTTGAACAAAGATACTTGAATTTGAATTTGATTGTAAAATTGTCGTAAAAAATAGGATGGATGGGCATGTGAAAAGTTGTCACCTGATCGTCATAGTCTGTGGCAGTGGTTTAAGCATGCCTTTTAATTTACTCATCCATTTCAAACTACCTCATCCTTCAAATTCGGTTATCCCATTGGGTTGTGGAGGTCAGATACCAGTCACTGCATTAAAATCGTCCACCCAGATTTACATTTGGGTAAATCTGGGTAGACCAGGATATTCAGGTTATTTCTGAATGGATTTTTATTTTATATCTCTATCCAATATACAAGTATTGCATTCAATTATTGATTGTTAAGAATGCGTTCAACCAGTTTGTAATAGGAAGCCCTGACCTCATCTTTTAAAATAAAAATAGACTGTTGATCAAATTTTAACAGTGATTTATAATAAGACGAAGATATATGTTTAAAACAAAAATATAATAAATAAAACAAATAATTTTCAGTTGTTACACAGGCGCCTGTGTGCCAGTAACCCGCTGATAGCGCCACCGGCCCTGCCGCCCCTCCACTCTGCAAGGCAGCAGCTTGACAGATACCAGCCTGCCTTCGTGCACATCAGGGCGTTGGCTCTGCATGCGTTCCTTGGTGAGTTACGGCTTGAAGGACCTCTTTGGCTGTATATAGTTCTATATCAGAGCCAAATCGCTGTGGCTTAGCCAGATTAGTGAAAGATTTGACGTAAACAAATGTATCCGTATCCGTTGTCGTTGAACTGATCGACCGCATTCATTCTTGTAGGTTCCCGGCATTGCTTGACGCGATCATATGGTAACCGCCTCCGTAGTCTAGTGGTATAGGCGTATGCTGTGGAAACCGGAGGTCGTGAGTTCGAATCCTGCGGGGACTCAACAAATTTTCATTGTTGTTTCCTAGTTGGTTAGGGCAATTTAGGCCGACCACCCAATTGTCTGAAAAGTAAGATGATCCATGTCGGATGGGCATGTAGAAAGTCGGTCCACCGACCAACCCGCATTGGACCAGCGTGGTGGGATACGGTTCAAAACTCCCTAATGGATAGGGGTGTATTAGGGGAGGCCTATGTCCAGCAGTGGACTATCAAATGCTGATGATGATGATCATATGGTGCTTGGTATCGTTCAATTGCTTTCTAGAAGCCCTCTGCAACTGTAAACAATCTCTGTATGTTGATTTAGCTTTTCAACGCGTTTATTATATTCACTGGCACTTTACAGTAATGTTGTGTAGACTATCGATAAATTTCGAAGAGAGCTTAAATGAACGTCGTAGTTCCAGTAACTCTGAGGGCATACCTTAGATGGTTTTTTGGACCGGAGTCAGCAACTATTGATTTTTTTTATCAATAACATAGTACTTTTTTTCAGTGCATGCATGAAGAAAAACAATGTCATCTAAATTTAGTCTAATTTATAATTTACCATCCATTTTCATTTTTGAAGCACTGTAACAATTGATTAGGCCCTCACTTAGAAACGCGGCAACCGCTAGAGTTAGCGAAAAATCATATCAGAATAATACAAAATCATAATTTTCTACAATAATTATTGTTTGTCGACGATGGTCTATTCAAGACAAAAAAAATCCAAAGCAGTAACTGATTTTTTTTCTCTGTGTAAAAGTTTGGTTGTTCGGGGGATCGGGTAAAAATGAAATTTAATATTTACAACTGAAATGTTTTTAATAGATTTTGATTGTTTTGAGGAGTACATTGAAAATAGATTCTGAAGAACTAAAAATATGGACATCACTACTGTGTCAATAACTTTATTTAAAATTTACATTTCAGATAGAGTCGCAAAGCATCCAATATTAACGCACAGCGATGACTTCAGACTGTTTGTCACCACACCGGACGATGAATTGGACACAGTATGTATAACTGTCTCCGTAGCCTAGTTGTAAGGGCGTTTGCTTTAGAAACTGGAGGTCGTGGGTTCGAATCCTGCGGGGACTCGATAAACTTTCATTGTTGTTTCCTAATTGGTTGGGGTGATTTGGGCCGATGAATTGTCTGAAAAGTCGGTCCACCCCCACCCGCATTGGACCAGCGTGGTGGGATACGGTCCAAAAACCTCCCTAATGGTTGACCTGCATTAGTGGAGGCCTATATACAGCGGTGGACCAACACAGGCTGACGATGACGATGACATGGATAAATTTGTAAACAGTTTTTACAAGTAAGGCATAACAGGCGTATTATTGACAACGAAGTCAATTGGCGCCAGAAAATCGTCCAATCTTATTGGTTGAACATCGCGTGGTTATTTAAAATAGCCGCCGTCCACCAATGAGGACGCATTCGCTTTTAATGCCATATGTGTTTGACATTAGATTTATTTGTAAAGCCTGATAACATTTTTTCTCCTTAAACTGGCCACGGTGCCCTTCAAACCGGATCGAAAGTGACCGACCGACGAAAAATCACAGTTTCTTCGACCAAGTCAAATTCTAAAATGTCATGTTTCGATATCATAATAATAAGTAATAATAATATTTCTGGACGATTTTGACCGTGACCGACACAGCATTACTTAGTCCCAAATTAAGCAATGCTTGAACTATTTAATCTATATGACTGTTGAATACATAGACTTACTTTTCTTTCGTAAATATATCACACGATATTCTTCCGTGGCGGGAATCGAACCCACACCCGAAGGCTCTACGGGAAAGATATAATGAGTATTTATTTACAAAAGAAAAGCTAGTCTATTTATTATCAGCTGACTAATTTTCATAGTAGCAGTACAAGCTTTGCTTACAATGGGCTTGGATAATAAATTTTACGTCTAGTAATATTGTTATTGTTAGCATCCAGATATAAACATATTGTTTTATAAATTTAAAATATCTACTCTAATAACTGCCTCCATAGCCTAGTGGTAAGAGCGTGTGCTTTACGAACCGAATGTCGAGGGTTCAAATCCTGACTCAAGAAGTTTTCATTGTTGTTTACTAGTTGGTTAGATCAATTAGGGCCGATCACCCAATTGTTTAAAAAGTAAGATGGTCCTTGCGCCGGATGGGCATGTAAAAAGTCGGTCCACCCACCAACCCGCATTAGTCCAGCGTGGTGGGATACGGTCCAAAACCCCCTAATGGGGAGGTTTATGTCCAGCTGTGGATTATCACGGACTGATGATTAATATAAATGTATTATCAGTCGAATAATTTCCATAGTATTACAAGTTTTGCTCGGGAAGTTGGTAAGCTTTGTATGGCTTTGGATGTTGTGTCTTTCATCAAGTAATGTTGTTATTATCCATATGTAATCATATTGTTTTATACATTGAAATATGTAAGGATTAGTGTTGTAACGGATATTCGCATTTGCATTCTGCAAAAATTATGTGATTATCTAGCGGATGTTTTTAATGATCAAAAAGAAAATTATTCTATGCTTGCTTATGTCTATGTTATTATTTAATCTATTTTATTATTTTGACATATAATAAAATAGATAACACTTAGAAATTTTTATGTAAAACATACTTCTACATTCTAAATCAAAACCTCATTTATGAAAAAAAAACTTCAGAGGTCTTATTTAATCTGACATCAATCAGCCTTGTTACAACTATGTAAAGATTGTATTCAGCATTACATATTGTAAAATATGTCCAAACTTTGCTGATGTGTGATTGACCCCATGTTTTTATGCCACTACGCCTCTTAAATATCAGTTAAATTTGTATAATAACATAAAATACCTCAAAACAAAACAAAACTTTTAGAATGAACTTTCTGTGACTAAATTAATTCAATTAACCAATACCGGCTCGGCCATGTTTAATTTAAACACGGCCGACACGAAAGGTCAAACCTGTCAAACATTTTACGAGCACTTTTTTTGAAAGTTAAATTATTTTAATTTTTAAAATATTCGCATTCGCGAATGTGAAAACTCAAACATTATTTACATTACTAATAAGGGTATTATAATCTGTTACAGGTATTCAAAAGTGAGAACAGCGCTTTGAATCTCTGGGGACTGAGTAATGCTCTGTACGGCAACGCTGACTCAAAACCTGCGAATGGAGCGAGGTTTGTTTTAAAGTAATTTGATATGTAATACGGTCTAGAGAGTAATGATATTTTCCTTTGTTTTTATTATTCCTAAGTGAAGAGACGACTAGAACTATCACCTGATGGTAAGTGCGCTCTGCCCATAGGAAATGCAATAAAAGGCACCTTAATGGTAATGAACTGTTCGCTTCAGTCTATTTCAAACTATTGAAATGTGATATTTATAGTAAAACTTTCGTAAAACCTAATGAAAAAAAGAAAAAAGTCCCGCTGAGTTTCTTAAGCCGTTCTTCTCAGGTCAGAGGCTTCCATTTCCGAACCGGTGGTAGATTATTTGACAATCAATAAGAAAGTGTGATGCTTCCATATTGAACAAAGATATTTGACTTTGACTTAAAACCGCCTGCCGCTGTGGGATTGGGACGCTACATCTTATTTAACTAGTAATTATTATAGAGTACATGCAGACAGGTTAACTCCCTGTCTTCTCTGTCATCTGATGGGAAGGATAACCGACACGACAGGTGAGAGATCAGGCGCAGGACCAACTCTTTACATGCCGCATACTCTGTACATGTTGCTTTATAGACAATCAGGTGATCAGCCCGCATTACCTTTACCAACTAGGAGGCAACATTGTCAGAAAAATTGTCAACCCGCAATCACTGGTTTGTTAAGTGGAATCCTAGTCATTAAATCTTTCTTTTGCCTCAGGTGTAGGCTACATAAAGTCAGTTTTATCTGTAATTAAGGGAAAATGTTTAATATGTAATTTAAGTAACGATTTTTTCAATATTATTAGTGTTACTTATCAAGGGTGTGTGTGACCGAGTGTATGAGTCTGTAGTGTGATGATTAGGAGATACAAAATCTGCTAGTTATATGCCTTAAATCTAGATATAAATATGGTTGAATTTTATTTCAATACTTTGATCATAATACAGCTCATTATTTATATTTTCAGGGTCAAGGATCCAGAATTCACTTCAGCGGCGGACTACTTGCAGTCTCTGGAGCAAAAGCTCAATACACTCTGCGCTCTTACCAATAAGTTGTATAAAGGATCTACTTCTTTGAGCACTGAGTATATGGGGTGAGTAGTTATGAGTAATGCAGTAACAGTAAGCAATTAAATAATGAAGAAACATATATTTAAAATTGATATTTTACTTTTATATTTTACATGAATTAATATATCGAGTACATTTATCCAATAATTCATAAATATTGTGTAATAATTAAATACTTAAGGTAGAGCATGTATTATCACCAGGATCTAAATATTGTTTTATTTGTAATAATATCTTTAGTATAAATATTCTACTTTTCAAAATGAAAGTTGGGTACATGTTATAAATCATATATTGAAGTTTGTCATTATGTAATATAATAATAATCTTTATTAACTTATGTTAATATTGCTGTGATATTCACATCTGTTTCAAATAATTTATATTCGTCAAAAATTATGTAATAGTTAGTAAATCATTGTATTTTAGAATTTTGCGAAATTAATTAAATAACTTTTGTAATGAATCTTCAAAGCTAATCGGTTTATTTCATTCATGCACCTACCTAATTTTCTCTGTACCACCCAAAGGTTGACTGGTGGAAAAAGCCGTAAGGAATTAAGTCCGCTACTGTGCTTGTGCATTAGTTAAGCTGGAAATAAATCAGACTTAAAATAAATGTTAGCCAAGTAACCTAAAGCAAAGAAGTAGCGTCGTACGCGTGCATCGATATTGATCGACTGTTACTCAATGAAATTTCGGTGACAATTTGTCAAGAACAACGCAACATGTATGACACAAGTTCGTTACCGTGGGTTAGAATGTTTGTCCCGTTCCGGTTCGAAGGATGCGCCGCGCGTGCGACGCGTGGGCCACGCAGGCGGGGGGCAGGGCTTCGCAGGGCGCGGGCGCGGTCGCCGCGGGTGCGGGCGCCGCCGCCTCGGCCCGCGCCAGGGCTCCGCTGGCCCACAAGGCGACGCTGCCCCTCTTGGCGGCCTACGCCGGCGCGCACCTGCAGAAGATACGCCAGAGGGACGCGTTGCACGGTGGGTGTTTTGGGTGTGGGGGTTGGAGAATGATCCATTTTCTTCCAAAACATCTTCTGGAGTTTGGGTGTTAGGAAAAAAGTCTTTATCTGTTAGGGATGGCAGCTTTTAATAAATAGTAGTGGAGCGTTTATATATAGTACTGAATGGATAGGGTGTTTTAGATCAATGGGGTGAAAGCTTTATTAGATAATAAGGTCACTGAAGATGGTGACAGGTCTGAACAGGTGTTTTGTCTAAGGTGATTGAGTTTTTTAGTCTGGAGATTGGGGTCCCCATAGTGGGATGAGCATTTTATAGAAGGAATGGGAGGTTTTGTCCGGTTGAACGGGCCTTTTATTACATTTTTTTTGTAGGAGGTGGGTTTATGACCGGTGTTAGGAGCCCTTCAGTTAGATATTAGGATCTTTATAGGGGTAGTGAAGTATTTTATAGAGATAATAGTCTTTATAAGGGTGTAATATAAAAGTAGTAGCTATTTGGGACGTCATCGATCCAAATAGAACACGGAATTGAAGTGGACACTAATATTTAACGACATTGTATTGCAAATTTGCTCGCATATAATAAATAATAATGATTTCGTAATTGCGCTTCTTAATAGAGTTGGCAATTTATTTACTTGTGTAAAAAGATTCGAACCCAGGACCTCTGATTATAAAGCATCGGCCAATACTACTTGGCCACTGAGTTGCGGTTTAAGCAACAGTATAGAATATGCTATACTTAAAATAGAAGTGTAATAATTATAATAAAAATAATAATAATAATGATGATTGTGTCTATTTCAACAGCCGCATATGTTTCGGGCAACACGACAACAGGCGATTTGCACAACCGGTGAGCATAACTGATGAATTTTACACTTGTTCTCATTTTTAGTTTAGTTATTTCGTAATTAATCATAGAAAATTGTATCAGACCTAAATATAGCATTTATATGAACAAAGTTTAATTTAAAACTCATTTGACAAAAAGTCGTCCACTTCTCTTATTGGTCAAACATCGCGTGGGGATTCAATATGGCCGCCCTCCACAAATGAGACAGCGTTCGCTTCTGGTGCCGTTAGTGTTTGACATTAGATTTGTTTTATTCATTATCATCATCATCATCATGAGCATGCGTTAGTCCACTGCTGGACATAGGCCTCCCCTAATGCACACTTTCTCCATTAGGGGGTTTTTGGATCGTATCCCACCACAACCGTGGTCCAATGCGGGTTGGTGGGTGGACCGACATTTTACATTCCCACCCGACGCATGGATCATGTTACTTTTCAGACTACTGGGTGAACGGCCCAAATTGACCTAGCCAACCAGAAAACAACGATAACATTTTTTGTTTTATTGCTTTTGTATAGTTTATTTTTATTATAATTTTGAACGGAGGCTCAAATGACCTACAGGCAATTAAAACTCAATCTGCTACAAATGGTCTAATTTGCCCTAAGTAAAAGATTAACGCCGTATAAGTTGATCCCGATAAAGATGTATTTGATCTGTAATTTGTATTTTGTATTTACGTGATAATTAGGCACATCAAAATCACTCTTTATGGATTTTTCGCGTTCATGGTTATATATTTTGTACTATTTGGAAATAGTCTGAAACGCTGGTAAACAGATGTATATGTTTTAATGAATAAAAAATATATATTTTGTTTCCAGTAAAATTTTCCATTGAAACCCTACTAGGTAGGCCTGTGGTTACTGATTTCTGTTACCAAAAAGTAAAACTGTTGAGTCGGTCGAAAAGTCTAAAATTACATCTACTCTATTTATTATTGTTTAGAGTAAAAGCAAGCCATTAACATGGTAGCGAGAAAATTATTTAGTATCTATTTTGTAGCATAACCGCGAAAAGTCCGTATAAACTGTGCCTTAAACCTTTTCGTCTTGCACTATCAACCTTTTCTTACATGGAATAAGACTGGAGCAAGCATCGGAGGCTTTACGCTCGGAATTAGCGGACTGGGGTCCCAAAACACGCGAAGAAATCAAATCGCAACTCCTCGAAATGGCCAATCGCCAAGTGAACGTTCACTCTTTGAGTCTATCCGGTTGGCAGAGGGCTTTGAGCCTCGCATCTGGAGTAGAAGACGCCAGCGAGATATTCAAAACCGTCTCCAAAGCGGCGGTTAGGAGTCTATCGCCTTCAGGCTTTTGCAACGTCCAAGGAGAGTTTCTTAACCCAATGGGCGAAAGTCCCTTAGGCGGGTACAGTACTGATCGTTCAGTCGGTGACAACGTAGAGAACCTGGATAAGGATGATTGTGGACGTTTCGAAGGCAATTATACAGAAGACGGCGAAACGACAGAAGATAAAAGCGAGAACATTGTAGGTAACGCCGAAGAAGAATCTAAAGTGACCGGTGTTGGACAGAATGCATCGGAAAACGCTTCAAGGGACTTCTCCGATGTTGATTTGTCGTGATTCTGCGACAGTTTTATGCTGGACCTGTTGAAGGATATGTGATTCTGTACTGTAAATTTGTACGTGACATTTGGACCTTAAAATTTTTTATGAAGGTACATTATTATGTGTGTAAATGCGGTGTTGGTGTTTTCTCATCAGAGCATTTATTGATACAATATGATTTCGATCTGAAAATATTTGTGTTATACATAACTTATAAAGGAACCAAATATTAATGGATTTCGGTCAACAGCAACGAAGTGGTGTCATACGTCTAGCGTTTTTTTGGCAAATTGTCATTTAGATGACAATGAATAAGCGACAGCTTGCTTATAACAAGGTATATTTAAAACTATTCTTAAAACGCAACTTTTTTGTTATAATAATTATTATTTAATTCACATTACAAAGATCCAATTATATCCACTAAAAATTTACACATTTTGCGTTAACAATAATATAAATAGTATGTTGAATTCGGCACTGGTAAAGAGCTAAATATGAATATGAGTCTACATTAAATAAATCTATCGTTTTACTGTGACAGCGCCATCTAGCGTTCTAATTGGATAACCGCCGCTAATCTGCAAGTTTTTCCACCAATGAGATCGCTGCCTCTTGACGTCATTCCAGTTGGACCTTTGCCTTTGTTTATAGACATATTGAGAAGATTTTCCTTTGTAATTGTTTTGGAAACGTTCTAATCTATTAATCTCTCATAAATAGTTTAATTATTTATTTTGTCGTTTGCCACTAAACAATAAAGTTTCATATTAATGGTTATGAAAATGTCACTACCTTAATACGATCGTTCGTTGACAGTTCTTGTGTCTTTGTATTTTGATAAGAACCCGACGATCGGGCGATACCTGGGATACGTATGGATCTTGTGTGACTCTGGTAAAGTATTATGAACATACATAATCATTGTTAAAATAGTTATATATATAAACACTAACTGTATATAGTGTAATTAGACATTTTTTTCAGTCTATAATTCCGTCCCCTGCTTTTGTCTCAATATTTTCTTTATCCGAAATTATATTTCGATCCGTAAAATATTAAAAGTTTACATGAATAAAGTTTCTGTATTGTTATTTTATTGGCATACTTATATACTTTTGTATACAAGAATAATTATTCTTTATATAACAAAAATAATGTTGTTTTTTTGTTGCATCGTTGCTTTTATTTTGCATGTATTCAATATTTATTTTTAATTACACGTAAGGTTTTCTTTCGTTTAGAGAAATCGTTCAAAAATTTCTTTCATAGTCTGATTTCGTTATTTTTATAATCAAGGCACATATTTAAAAAAGTTTAACCATTCCTTTTTAGCAAAAATCTTATTTTGTGCTAATGTACATTGTGTATTTTCTTCAGGAGTTTATAACTTTGAAAATTAAGTTATTTGAAGTAAAGTAGTTATGTATCTTATGTTATTTACTAAAATATCGATTTGGAAATTTCTTTGAAAGTTTTGTATAAGCTTTTAGTTTAGGAAGACATAATATCAACATCACAATATTTCTAACATAACAGGTCAAGATAAAGCGGTGAAATTCAAGTTGAATTTACATTATAATATTTAAAATTGTAAGTATGTTTATTTGTTATGAATAATATTTATTTGTAAGGTAAATTTAGCGTATAAATTTATACCTTTAACTTAATTTATTTGAAATGTTTAAAAAATTCTTAAAAAATTTAAACGACCCAAGATAATTAATGATATTTAAAAATAACTACATAACGGTTATTTGGAATCTAAATTGTCGATAATTAAAAAAACCTGAAAATGTTTGTATTAAAAATTTTAGGACTTAAAGGTTTGCTCTTAAACCAGTTATTTGATTTCACCTATATATAATCAGTTGTATAAAATTGTTCAAAACATAGATTCAATATTTATAAAATGGCTTTGCTTTTATTTAATTTACATTAGTTTTGTTTAAATAGTTTGTAATTAAAAAAAATATCACTTCATAAATTGTATTTATATAAATCAATAATCATCATATAGCAATGTAAATATTGTAATATTTTGCGTCCGTACGGATTATATAAATATAGATCTAGAAAAGCAATAAAAGTTGTAAAATTGTGTAAATACTCGTGAATTTATTGAATAAAATTACTGGACAAGTTTTTTAATTTGACTCTCATTTATTCTTACACAAACTTCCTAGAGGCATTCAAGACAGTTCTCGTTGAATCAAGGACCACTTATGACGTGACAACGTCTTATAAGTTGGTTCAAGATAGGGTGGAGCTCTCGAAAACTGTGTCACAGCGCCGCTCACGTAACGCTCTCCATAAGCAACCATGAGAGAAAGTGAGATGCACGCGTCTGTCTTACACATGCGCAGTTGGCCTGCTTAAGTGAAAGAGAGACAGAGAGAAAGAGAAAGGGGGTAGATCCTTCTTCCCTCTATACAAATGAATATTCACATTAAACTCATTCTACCACTAAAAGACGTTGTCACGTATAACTTTGGCCCGTATTTTACAGACAATATTTTTTATAATTACTGTTTTGTTTGTAGGTTTTGATATAACGTTTAGAGTTTTTAAATTATTACAAAAACTTGTAAAATTTATGACAAATATTACTTAATTTTAATTTATTCTCCCATCTTCAGATGATATATTTTGATCTATTCTTAGACGACATCAAATATCAACATAGGTAATCAGAACTACCATTCCGAACCAGAATACCCATTCTGATTACGTAAACTGTTTTTTTGTCGGAAGGGTCTAAAGTGAGAAACGTACTGCGTGTTGGTTTTTTTTTTCATTTGATATAATGAACACCGTGAAATGCTCAAAGGATTATTTTCCGGTAATTCTTTAGATTCGTGTCGGTTATTACTGCTTTTTGCTTATATTACAGTTGAAAGAGAATAACAGCCTGGTTTACTAATAACCTCGAATTATATAAGACAACAAGTGACACACTAAATTAGAATTAAGGTTACCGAGGCCTAATAGTGGAGTAAAAGTGTGGGACGCCCTGCAGTGAGATGGAGTGACCACATTCGCAAAGATGCGGCATCTTTGCGAATGTGGTTACTCCATCAGTGACAAATGAATTCTCCTATGCTGGAATAGATTTGTGATTTATACTGAGGGAACATTACAGAACTTAACGTACATTTTAAATGAAATAAGGTCTTAGGAACACTGCTGGAAACTTAAACTGGAACACTTATTAAAAATTATAAAGTAAAAAAGAAAATGTGGAAAAGAAATATTATACGGAAGTAAAAATTTTTTTATTTAACGCCTGAGAAGAATATTACGAAAGTCGAGGCTGTAAGAACTCGGTGCCTGCTTGAAAGGGCAAAAGTTTAAAAAAAAAATTATAATTTGTATGGAAAGAACTGCCTCGGTAGCCTAGTGGTATGGGCGTGTCCTTAAGAAACCGGAGGTCGTGGGTTCGAATCCTGCGGGGACTCAACAATTTTTCATTGTTGTTTCCTAGTTGGTTAGGGCAATTTGGGCCGATCACCCAATTGTCTGAAAAGTAAGATGATCCATGCATCGGATGGGCATGTAAAAAGTCGGTCCACCCACCAACCCGCATTGGACCAGCGTGGTGGGATACGGTCCAAAAACGCTCTAATGGATAGGGGTGTATTAGAGGAGGCCTATGTCCAGCAGTGGACTATCACAGGCTGATGATGATAATGATGAAATCTTTATACTGCGTAAACAGTATAATTTCCGTTTTGTTATATTAGCGGTATTGTGATGACAAACACCAAAGTTCAACAAGATGCCGATTTACTTTAATTAGTATAATAACAATTAATAGAGTTATTGTTACAAATTGATCTCAATAATAATAGTGTTAGTGTATTTTTAATAACATGTCACGAAAACGAGTTAAATGTTTAATGGAATTAACTAAAAAGGAGGAATATACATACAGGAGAACGGACTCAAAAGACGTCATTCCGCTTTATACTGGCGAAAGAGAAAAATCTATTGCGCTTATCAAGATTATTATGAATAATGGAGTGTTTAAATATGGTGTATAATATTTTACCACGTGTTTTTGAAAATGGCCACTCTACTCCAAGGTCGTATACACTACGCTAACACTGACTTAGCGCAGTTTATCGAGTTTTATGTAATATTTTGTTTCGTCCTGCACAAGTTAGCGACTTTTTTGAGTCAAAGCTCATAGAAAACTATATATATATATACTTTTTTACAGTTGCTTGATATTTTTATTTATTGGTTTAAGTACCTGCGTACTTTGATGTAATAATTGAAATTAATAAAAATAATTTATTATAAATTGTCCCATTATGCCGAAGTTGATAATTCTGAAAAACTTGGTGAAATCGATCTATGATAAGTCTTTTATGGAAAATTTTTTAAAAATCACTTTTAAAGCCGGGATATAACTGTTCAAAATCAGTAACACTGTTTGATTTAATTGTTTCTAAATCAAAAGAAGTTGGATTCTCGATAAAACTATCAAAACAAAAAAGACGTTGCCCATAATTTTCCCGTTTACCGATTTTACAGGCAACCAATTTTGTTTTTTGCATTAAAATAATTTTTATTTTCCTTTGAACAACGGGACAATTTGGAATCCCGGGTCACGTAGGGCTCAAATTACAAAATTTTATAAGGGTGTCACATCAATTCTATAAATGATCAGTCAAAAAAAAATCATAAATTGATAAAATGTTCAAACAAGAATAGCCCCCCAATCAAAACGCAAGCAAACGATACCAAATTTTTCGCGCAGGACATCAGTTTTTAAACAAAAATTAATAATAAAACATTTTATAATAAGCTTTACAAAAAACTATTTTAAATTTAATAATTGTCTTATTTTAGAAAATTTTTCAATTAAAAATATTTATAACTTAAATATACATTATAAATTACCTTTAAAAGTTATTTTTTGTTTTTTGTTATTGAACAAAACGCAACAAAAAATAGCAGTTTCATAAAAAAGGGCACATAAGGGAAAAATTGATAATTTCCAGCATTATTGCAATAAGAAAACCGAAAAAGACATTGGGGCTCATAAAATTTGCGTGCAAGAATTATTCCAGTTTTGTCAAACCTTTGGAATCGCGTAATAAAAAAAACATTAAATGCGTCATCTACGTCAAAAAAGATAATGATCTATTTATTTAAAATCAACTTTTTTTTTTTACCCGCTTCAAAAGGAATCAAGCCAAAAAAGTTTTGGCAAACTATAGGGCCGGGAGAGTCTAATACCTTCGTTTATTTAATTTTCGGTTTTTTGGGGGGTGAAGGGAAAAAAGGTGGGTGAAATAAAAATGGTAAAATTACAATCAAATCCCCTCATCACATTTTAATATTAGAACTAAAAATTGTTTCAATTTGATTTTGCAAATATGTTTGGTTGATCAGTGCTTTTAAAAAACTAATATGAGGAAAAATAATGTCTCTATTAATTTGGTGTTCAATTTGAGATCCTAAGTTTATTTTACTTTGTCAGCAGTTAAGTTTGCACTTATAAATAGATGTCTGCGCTGGAATAATACCTATCGTTTGGCGTCCCCGATGTGATCCACCGAACCCGTTTTGAGCAAATGATGATCCATGTTATCAGGTATTTTTGTTTCCCAAAGGCTTGCTTGCGGTTGTAATCTAATTAAATTCTAATGCCGTATGGATATCCATTTCGGTATTCTTGTGGAAAATCTCAAAATCGAATGAAGAAGGTTAAAGATTCCATAGATTTTAAAATGTCCTCTTAATAAATAAAAAGTATTCTTTAACTTTTAATTTCTGTCATGCGTCATTTTAAAGTCCTCATCATCAAAGCTTCTTGGCGTGTTTTTCCGAATATAATACCTGTTTTGTTGTAATCAAAACAAAATGAGATGAAGACTTTTTGATTTCTGTAGTGATCATAAATTGTAGAAAAAAATGCAATTAAAATACATTTTTTTTTTTTTAATTAAACTTTAATATCTTTTTTTACCCCTTTTCATTGGGAAACTTTCAAAAATTTTACTCGATTTGGTTTCCAAAGGTACCGGAATGTTGTATATAACGGAATAAAAATGTTAAAACCAAGAAGACCCGGTTTCAAAAAATACCATGTAACAGGATCATTTAATTTTGCTGGGCAGTTCATTTCCCGGGTGGACGGTAAACGATCCCGGTTTATTCCAGAAAATTTTTAAACCAAAAATTACAAAGAAATAAACTTTTACCCTTGAACACAACTATAATCAGAGAAAACCCAATTCGTTTTTAAGGCTGCATAATCAAAACTTTTTAAAAATCAAATTAAACAATTTTATTAAATCGTATTTAAACTTCTAACTAATTTGATTTAATTTTACCATTTGTTATATCATCCTTTCCTTTTCAACCAATATGACTTTAAAAAAAAACCATGAAATTATATAAACAAATTCTTAAAAACCTAGACGCTATTTTCCACCAAAATATTTAAGGAAACTCCCAAGAAATAATTGGTTAAAAACTTTTTTAACGTATTCCATATTTGTTGGCTTGGAAATAACATAATAAAATTTTGATTTTAAATAAAAAGGGTTATGATTACTTTCATAATGACGCATTTAATAATTCAAAACAATAAATTTTTAACGTGGTCATAAAGGTTACAAATGAAATGGGTTCACAAATATTGTTTGCGCAGCCGAATGTCTTTTCAGAGTTTCTTTTCTTGTAAAATTAAAAAATCAATTTTTCCCCTTATTTGTTTTTTATAAAAACTTTTTTTGTTTGGGTTTTGCAAAGGGTTAAATAAAAAAAACAAATAAACCTTGTTGGTAATTTAAAATATATTTTAAAGAATAAATCTTTAATTTTAAAACTTTATAAAAAACAAATAAAATAATTGTTATTTTTAAAGTTATTATAAATTTTTATTTTAAATTTTTAAAAAATAAAAATAGATTGCCCTTTGGAAATTCCGTTCTTTTTTAACTTTGTTTTATTAGTCGCTTTTTAGCATCAATTGGGCATAAGGGTCGTGGGTTAACAAATTTTTGATGGGTCCTCTTCAAATTTGTTGTGAATCTTTTATAATAAATAACAATTTTATCCTTTGAACTCAAAGGTTTTTCCTTTTAACACATATCGCTCTTTGTTCAAAAGCAATATAAAGATGATATTAATGCTAATAACAAAATTGGTTGCCTTAAATCGTGTAAACAGGCGAAGAAGTTATACGTGACTACGTCTGTTCTGTTTTCATTGTTGTAATCGACGAATCTAACTTCACATTGTTACTACAAAATCAGTTGACAATTAACTTGCACGTGTAAATATGGATACAGACACTATTTGTTTACTCCGACGGCAATAACGCTCGAGTATAAGAGAGATACCGGTGGTAGGTCCCCTGTTTACAAGAGACCGTCCGGCGGTGCCTATTTCTACCGCGAAGCAGTAGTGTGAAAACACTACTGTGTTCCGATTTGAAGGGCACCGCAGCCAGCGTATTTACTGGGTAAACGAGACTTAACACCCTATGTCGCACGGTAGGCAGCGCGTTGGCGATACCACTGGTATTGCCAATGTCTATGGGTGTCGGTAACCACTTTCCATCAGGTAGCCCGACTGCTCGTCTGCCTGCGTAAGCCATAAAAAAAACCCACAAATTATTCTCGATTCCTAAACCAAATTAAGTACAGATTTTTTTGTTAACAATAACTACTTATGTTGTTGTAAAGTTATAAAGTTCTTATAAAAATATATTGATGTTACCACATTTATTTTGTTTACAAAAATTCTGTTCATTATTCGGCTTAGACATTGACCAATAAAGACTTAATAAAACGACTATTTAAATGAAACTCCGCACAGGACAGTTTCAAAGCTCTATTTCCTATTAAATATATATATATATATATTAAGATGAAGTACAATAAGCTAAATATTTGTTTATGTACCGATACATCCTGAATTAAATATGAATATCGATATTGATATATTTCTAAAATATCGATATAATATATATCGATGTTTTTTGAATCCCTACGTCAGTTGGTCCGATCGCTCGTCAACCTTCGTAGCAAATTAAAAAAAAACGACGAGCGAAACTTAGATACAGAATCGTTTAAGAATAATTTTAGCCCAAACTAAATATTTAGAGATAAATCTTTATACTGCGTAAACAGTATAATTTCCGTTTTGTTATATTGGCGGTATTGTGATGACAAATATCAAAGTTCAACAAGATGCTGGTTTACTTTATTTAGTATAATATTTGTATTGATAATAACATGTCACGAAAACGAGTTAAATGTTTAATGGAATTAACTAAAAAGGAGGAATATACATACAGGAGAACGGACTCAAAAGACGTCATTCCGCTTTATACTGGCGAAAGAGAAAAATCTATTGCGCTTATCAAGATTATTATGAATAATGGAGTGTTTAAATATGGTGTATAATATTTTACCACGTGTTTTTAAAAATGGCCACTTTACTCCAAGGTCGTATGACACTACGCTTACACTGACTTGGCGCAGTTTATCTAGTTTTATATAATATTTTGTTTGTCCTGCACAAGTTAGCGAGTTTTTTTGAGTCAAAGCTCATTTAAACCTTTTTATATATATATTTATATACTTTTTTACAGTTGCTTGATATTTTTATTTATTGGTTTAAGTACCTGCGTACTTTGAAGTAATAATATTAAAATTATTTTATACAAAATAGCTATATTTATGAATTGTCGCCATTACGTGCCGAAGTTGATAATTCTGAATTAACAACAGTGATAAGTCTATTTATGTGCAAAATTATTACAAAATCACTTTTACAAGCCGGGATGTAATCTCGTTCAAAAATAATGTACACACAATGTCTTGTATTTAATGTGTTCTAAATCAAATGTGAAGTTGGATTCGTCGACAAAAACTATCAAAACAAAAAGACGTTGCCTATTGCTCTATAAGCGTTGTTTTGACAACTTTACGAAAGCTCGAATCATTCAGTTGCGTTTGGCAGCATTTAATTTATTATACATTCTTATACTATTATGCATAGAAGATTTTTGGTTCGGGCAGTCTAAATCTGGGTAGCTCTAGGGAATCAATTCGACCCTGCGGCCTAATATCTTTATAGCAAACATATGAATATTTTGACGCGCTACATAATATTTTCAAATATGTATAGCGAGGGTAAAGTTAAAATTTCAGTTTTATTAAAACATTACGTAAAGAATCCCATGAGACCCAGATTGTAGATTGCCCTAACAGCCTGTTTTTGTAGTATAAATATTGTGTTCAAACCGGCTGCAGATCCCCATAATAATAATCCATAGGACATAAGGCTGTGAAAGTACGCGTAATAAACTAGTTTTGCAGTTGCCTCGTCAGTTAGCTAGCCTAATCTTGCGGTATGAGCAAAAGATTGCTGAACTTAGCTTCTTAGAGAGTTTGTCAATATATGCTCCCACTGCATCTTGGAATCAATAGAAAATCCAAGAAATGTAGTAGAGCTTACGTAAGGAATGACCTCATTGTCAACTTTAATATTTTGAAAATCTGGCAACTTACAAAGAGTAAAACGTAAGCATTTGCAAGAATGCAATGAAAAAGCTATTTTTATTCTCTATGTTTAGAGTATACAATAGTATTCCTCGAATTCTCGAGCGGTGCCAAATTGATTGGCGATATATCGAGATACTGAGATGTCTATATAACGCCGCCATTATGACTGTCGTAGTCCAAAGTGGGCAGACTGAGCCTACCCTCCGGAACCGTGGTGTGAGAAAAGGAGACTTCATCTCTCTGAAATTGTGGTCCGCCGCGCTGAAAGATAGGTTCAAAGTGCTCAACTGGGAAGGACACGGCGTAAATGTGTATGGCAAGTACATCTCACATTTACGATTTGCGGACGATCACCGGTGGTATGTCCTAGCCTAGTGGGTATGGACGTGTCTTTAGAAACCGGAGGTCGTGGGTTCAAATCTGCGGGGACACAACAAATTTTCATTGTTGTTTCTAGTTGGTTAGGCAATTTGGGCCGATCACCCAATTGTCTGAAAAGTAAGATGATCCATGCGTCGGATGGGCATGTAAAAGTCGGTCCACCCACCAACCCGCATTAGACCAGCGTGGTGGATAGGTCCAAACCCCTAATGGATAGGGGTGTATTAGGGGAGGCCTATGTCCAGCAGTGGACTAATAAGCGCTGATGATGTGTGTGTGTGATGTGATGTCCCGTTTTACAGGAGACCGTCTGGGTGGGTTCCACTCGGTGCCTATTTCTTGCTGTAAAGCTGTGTTCTGGTTTGAAGGGCACCGTAGCCAGCGTATTTACTGTGTAAACGAGACTTAACATCCTACGTCTTACGGTAGGCAGCGCGTTGGTGATACCAATATAGCCAACGTCATGGGCGTCGGTGACCACTTCCTATCAGGTGGGCCGACTGCTTGTCTGCCTGCGTTTGCCATAAAAAAGTGAAACTTTTATGACGTTATTTTCAAAAAAATTCCTATATGCAACTTTACAGAAATTGGTTCAATAAAGTAAAATTAGATAAAGTTTAATAAAAGGCTTTTATTATCGTATACATAAATACAAATTCTATAATTATTTCATTTTAACTTATTACTACAAAGATTATTATTGACTTTCAAAAGTTAAAGTATACCTCGAATCACGAGGTAGGGATAAGAAAATATGGCGCGTAACGGAAAATGTGACGCGTAATGAAAAATGTTACAAATATTCTTTTTCAACCCGATAAAGAAGTTTCACTTCAAAAAAAATATCGTCATCGTGGCTGAGACCGCAATAGACCTGCAGGAAATGGTGCAAAACCTGGCCGAGTCTTTTGCACGCATCGCTCTCCAGATGAACTGGGGTAAAACCAAGGTCATGTTCAACGAGCGAGTCGGTAAGGTAATAAAACTAGCAAGTTTAATTACAGTATGAATAAAAAAATGTATTTTCACATTGCATTCTTGTTCTACAATTTATGATCACCAGCAGAAATCAAACAAGTCTTCATCTCATTGCTGTTTTGCATTACAACAAAACAGGTATTATATGTCGGAGAAAACACGCCAAGAAGCTTGCTGATGATGAGGACTGTTGCAATGACGCATGACAGAAATTAAAAAGTTATAACGAATATTTTTATCTATTTAGAGGACATTTGCATAAATCTATGCAATGGTTATGACTGCTTCTTCATCTCAGTATAATGATTTCTCCAACATATTAAAACGGACATGTTGTAGGCCCATTCAGCAGTACTATTGTAACATAACTAAGCAACGCACAAGCAAGCAAGCACTTGCGACGTCGCATCAAAAATACCAAGATAACATGGATCATCTTACTTTGCTGAAACGAGTTCGAGTCGGCATCACATCGGGTGGACGCAGACAAACGATACCGCGTATTATTCCAGCGCAGAGACATCTAGTTTATCAAGCGCAAACTTATCTGCTGACAAAGTGAAATAAACTTAGGTATCTTAAATTGAACACATACAATATAATCAGAGATATTATTATTCCTCTTATATTCGTTTTTAAAAGCACTGCGTCAATGAAACATATTTGCAAAAATCATAATTGAAACAATTTTAGTTAAACTACAAGTATGTTAAACATGTCGATAGAGGGCGTGATTTGATTGTAATTTTACCATTTGTTATATCATCGCACCTTTTTGCCAACCATATATGACACAAAAAAATCCATGGAAATTATATAAACGAAGTGTATTAAAACAGTCATGACGCATATGCTTCCACCACACAATGATTTAATGAGAAGAGCTCCCGAAGCCAATATAGTTTGCTACAATACTTTTTTTGTAACGTGGATTCCATATTTGATCTGGCTTGAGTATAACATAATAAAAATTTTTGATTTTAAATAAAAAGATCATTATGATCTCACTTTGATAGTAGATGACGCATTTTATATAATTCAAAACATATAAATTTTTTATTACGTGAGTCACTAAACGGTTTGACACAACTGAGAATGTGTTCATTGCATGCAAATATTGTATCGACGCTAGCCGAATGTCTTTTCAGAGTTTCTCTTTACTTGTCAGGAAATGCTAAGAAATTATCAATTTTTCCCCTTATTTGCCCTTCTTTTTTATGAAACTACTATTTATTTGCTTGCGTTTTGTTCAAGTATAAAATAAAAAAAAAAAACCTTGTATGGTAATTTATAAAGTATATTTAAAGTTATAAATATTTTTAATTTTAAAACTTTTACTAAAATATCAGCACAATTATCTTATAATTTATAATAGTGTTATTTGTGTAAAGCTTATTATAAAATATTTTATTATTCATTTTTTCAAAGCCTCAAAAACTAGATGTCGCTGCGCGAAGGAAATTCGCGGTATCATTTTTTAAGCTGTTTTGATTGGAGTGCAGCTTATTCTAGCTTGATCAATTGCGACCATAAGAGGTCGTGGGTTCGAATTCTATGATTTTTTGATGTGATCACTCTTCAGAATGTTGTTGTGACACTCTTTTATATAATAATTAACTTGAAATACTTATCCTTTGAACTCCAAAGGTTTTCCTTTATACGTAGCATATCGCTGCTTTCGTTCAAAAGCAATATAAAGATGATATTAATGCAAAAAACAAAATTGGTTGCCTGTTAAATCGGTAAACGGGCGAAAGTTATACGTGACAACGTCTGTTCTGTTTTCATTGTTGTAATCGACGAATCTAACTTCACATTGTTACTACAAAATCAGTTGACAATTAACTTGCACGTGTAAATATGGATACAGACACTATTTGTTTCTCCGACGGCAATAACGCTCGAGTATAAGAGAGATACCGGTGGTAGGTCCCCTGTTTACAAGAGACCGTCCGGGCGGGTACCACCGCGGTGCCTATTTCTACCGCGAAGCAGTAGTGTGAAAACACTACTGTGTTCCGATTTGAAGGGCACCGCAGCCAGCGTATTTACTGGGTAACTGCGCGCGAGTAAGAAAGACGCGTGTCTCTCGCTTTCTCTTACGGTTGCTTATGAAGAGCGTTACGTGACCGTGTGTCACAGTACCCCTCTCGCTATCTTGAACCGATTAATAAGGCATTGTCACCTCAATACAATCGTAACAATTTTTTTAAATAAATTTTCATATTACAAATAAGACTCCCATTGTAGACAATCAATACTATAGAACGGACTTCTCTAATCTGTACTAATACTAGCTGTTGCTCGCGACTTCATTTGCGTGGTGATATATTATAATAAAATAAAAAATTAACGTAGATTAAGTTACTCCCAGTTACAAAATCGGACAAAAATAAAATAAATCTATTGTTATATATACCAGTTATATAACACAATGTCCTTAGTAGAAAAAAATTATTTTAATTTTACAAACAACACTTCATTGTACAGAATACCCTTTAAAACTAATGATTTGATTTGATATATTGTTTCATCACTAGAAAGCTTCGTTATGCTTGAATAACATCGGCGGTTTTTAACCCCAGGAAAATCTATTCCAAAAGTCTAAAAATAGGATAAGTATTATCACATCATAATTTTTGTTAATTCACATAATGAATCATTAAACAGGTTGCAACTGGTAATTTAAATTTCACTTGTGCACTCAAAACAGGTATTGATTATAATAATTTGCTTTGCATTCCAATATAAGTTACAGCGGATAAGATTCGATATAAGATATAAATTCTATCCAATAATGTTATATGTAGAATTACAAAATATCGAATTGTATAAATTTAACTACAGTTGTTCTTAGATAAAGCAGCAAATTTGAGATTCCGCCACTGTCCTACAAAAGCTTTGTAGTACTGTCAAAAATCTAGTGTACTATTTTATTGGTTCCATCATAGTTTGTCTTATAACATTGTTCGCATAATATCACATGAAGATTATTAATATTCCTTATTAATTTAACTCTGCTAACTTTGGTAATAAACATAACTGGTATTACAAAAATTGGAGGAACGCATAAATGAAACATAACTTATTATTTTAAAATAAATTTAATATATCCATCAATATTTGTACGCGTCGCCTTCTTGATTCCTACGCACCAAAATATATTCTCTATAATTAGTTAATATTTATACATTATATAATACAATTAACAAGTCCCGTGCCTATTCATACAGTTTCAATGAATCACAACAAAGAGACAGGATGTTTCATTCATTCCGATACAATATTAAATAAATATAAAATTGATTTAAATTACTTTTTATATCAAATACACATTTATCATTTGAGACAATATAAAATTTAGCTTATAATAAATTTAATCCATTTATACCATTTAAATATACAAATAAGTGATAATAAATACATTTTTATTGACAACAAATGTTAAATAATGGCTGTGAACAAATTAAAAAAGATAAATTTTGTTTAACAATTGTATTTAAATCGAATAAAAAAAATTATGAGATGTTTCACATAGTCAGAAGCTTTTACTCTTTAGGACACAAAATTTACCTGAACTATATAAATATGAAATAGATGTTTTATATCCAACGGCATGAACGACATCTTATCTCTTTGTAATTACAACCGGGACAACATAATACTGCGCTCGTTATTGCGATAAATTGAAGGAGAAAATCTAAATAATAATTGTGTATTCATTTACTTAATCTATGTACAAATGTGATGTATTCATACTAGTTTAAAAAAAAACAGTATTTTTAGGTACAGGCGGATTTGCTCAATTTGTATGTTTGTCACATTCAATGTACTTCATATAGTGAATAACACAATTATAGATTCACAGAGTTTCTACTTGTGGCTGTACAGACTTACAGATAAGATTAAAATAACGAACAATAATGTCCCATTGGATCAATTAGTACACAAGATCTTAATTGTCTCACACATTTGTTTTTTTTTTTTTCAAAGTCAAATATCTTTATTCAATATGGAAGCATAACACTTTCTTATTGATTGTCAAATAATCTACCACCGGTTCGGAAATGGAAGCCTCTGACCTGAGAAGAACCGGCGTAAGAAACTCAGCGGGACTTTTCCTTTTTCCTTTTTCTTCAATAAATTTTACAAAACTTTTACATAAAACCTTACATTTTATTACTTTGAAATAGCCTGGAGCGAACAGTTCATTACCAAAGTCAAGTAGTCATTACAACAATTATATCTTTTAACACACAAACGTTCCTTTACAACTTTTTTAAATTTATTTACAGCTAAAAGCTGAACGCTTTCTGGTATTTTATTGTAGAAGAGTATACATAGTCCCATGAAAGATTTCATTGTTCTTCGGAGCCTAGTTTTTGGAAGAATATAATTATGCTTATTCCTAGTATTTATATTATGTGTGTCACAATGTTTTACAAAATCATTTTTATTTTTATGAACATACATAATATTTTCAAATATGTATTGAGAAAAAACAATCATTACATTGATTTCTGTAAACATTTTTCTCAGCGATTCTTTGGGGTCCAGGTTATAGACTGCTCGAATCGCTCTTTTTTGAATTATAAAAATAGTATTAATATCAGCCGCGTTTCCCCACAGTAGAATGCCATAAGACATTATACTGTGAAAATAACTAAAATATACTAAACGGGCAGTCTCAACATCGGTTAGTTGCCTAATTTTTTTGACTGCATAAGCCGCTGAGCTAAATTTACTCGCCAGTCTATGAATATGAGGGCCCTATTGCAGTTCAGAATCTATTGTGATGCCGAGATATACAGTGCAATGTACGTGGTCTAGCGCTTCTCCATCTACGACCACATCACACCCAGCTCGAGGAACATTTATTTATTTATTTAATCTTTGTGCACGAAATGTACAGATGCCAATGGCATTTTCTGCCAGTCAACCTTGGGGTGATGCAGAGATAAAAGTGGGGAGGTGCAAATATATTAACATCGTGAATTGAAACTTTTATTATAAATATATAACTATGAATAAATAGATAAAATACAACAAATGCATATATATTCAAGAAGTAAATATATATAGTATATACATATATATAAATATAATAATACATATATAACATACATGAATAAATAAATACTTAAATATACATATATAATAAAAAGTATGTCTGACTATTTCATTTATCCGTTGATATTTCGCTAAGTAGGTGCTCTTTAACTTTTCGTTTAAAGGTCACAATACTCTCTGCCATCTTGATTTCGAGAGGTAGCGCATTCCACAGGAGGAACATTAGAGTTATAAACCTTATACATTTAGTTTTATTTTTGTTTAACAACAAATTATTTGCACTAAACCAGTATTTTACTTTTGAGAGGGTATTATTTACATCGTCATTTTGCAAGTTACGTCGTTTTATTCTAAATATTAAAAAAGTATCATCAGCAAATAATACAATCTCGTTATTGTTCTCAACCTGGTGTGGTAGGTCATTAATATAGACCAGGAAGAGAAAAGGCCCCAAAATAGATCCCTGTGGGACTCCCATACCTACCTGCGCCCCGGGAGATCTCTTGCCGTTCATGTCAACTCTCTGAGTTCGATGGCTCAAGTACGAAGTCAGAAGGTCGTGTGCGGCATTTTTGATACCATAGTAGCTTAATTTCCTGACCAGAGTATCATGCTGTACACAGTCAAATGCTTTGGTGAAGTCACAGAAGACACCTAAGGCATCGTGTGACCCTTCCCATGCCTCAAATATAGTCTTTATAAGATAGACCCCTGCATCGGTTGCAGAACGGCCCCGTGTAAAACCAGACTGTTTGTTATTAAGCATATTATGAGAATTCAAATGTATTTGTAATTAGTTAAGAATTATTTTCTCGAAAATTTTACTAAGCGCAGGCAGTATACTAATAGGTCTAAAGTTATCGGGGTCTGTAGTACTGCCTGATTTTAATACCGGAATATCTTTACTTTGCTTCATAAGGTCAGAAAATTTACCACATGTAATACAATCATTAAAAATAGCTGCAAGGCAAGGTGATGTAACATCAATAATAGAATTTATCACCTTAACTGAGATCCCCACTAGATCTACAGTTTTTAATGCTGGACATTAAAAAACTGTAGATTTAAAGGTGACACAATATCTTCATCGCTTACATTACTAAAATAGAAATTTTCTTTACATTCTTTTATATTTTCTTTTAATAAGGACTCTGCAACAGTTGGAGAAGAAACAAGTGACTTGGTGGTAAAGACAGGAATGTCTGAAAAAAAATTTCAAAATAGGATGCAACATCTTGATCAGAATTTATCTTACTATTATTAACATTTAGCCGAATTTCAAAGTTCTTGTTTACAGCCCTTCCTGTCTCACCAGTAATTATTTTCCAAGTCATTTTTATTTTGTCGGATGCACCTTTAATTTTGTTTTTATGTAGAGTGACTTCGCTGTCCAGCACACTTTTCTGAATGTTTTGGAGTATACATTAACATATGTCACAAAGGATTGATTGTGATTATAAGTCTTTTCACTATATAGTTCATATAATCTTTGTCTGCTCTTATGTATTCCAACTGTTGTTTATAAATTAATCATAATATTTAGAAAAACTACAAGAATGAACATCACTAATGCATCACTACAGGTATCTGAATAGAAAAAGTCGACAAGAATCTCTCATAGACACAGTTTTACGCACAAAATCATATAAGATATCTTAATAAATAGAATGGTTATATCAGGTGGCCCGACTGCTCGTCTGCCTGCGTAAGCCATAAAAAAAAGAAATCCCTACAAATTATTCTCGATTCCTAAACCAAATAAAGTACAGATTTTTTTGTTAACAGAACAACTATAGCAAAATAACGTCAATGTTTTTAATCTATCATTAAATAATGATTAGTTGCAAAGTTCTTATAAAAATTTATTGATGTTGCCACATTTATTTTGTTTACAAAAATTCCGTACATTATTCGGCTCAGACATTGACCAATAAAGACTTAATAAAACGACTGTTTACATGAAACTCCGCACAGGACAGTTTCAAAACCCTATTTCCTATGATATATATATATATATATATATGTATTTATATATATTTATACATATAAATATATATATACATATTTGTTTATGTACCGATACATCCTGAATTAAATATGAATATCGATATAATATATATCGATGTTTTTTTTAATTTCCGACATCCCTACGCCAGTTGGTCTGATCGCTCGTCAGCCTTCGTTGCAAATTTAAAAAAACGACGAGCGAATCTTATGGCGGAGCAAACATAGATACAGAATCGTTTAAGAATAGTTTTAGCCCAAACTAAATGTTTAGAGATAAATCTTTATACTGCGTAAACAGTATAATTTCCGTTTTGTTATATTGGCGGTATTGTGATGACAAACATCAAAGTTCAATAAGATGCTGATTTACTTTATTTAGTATAATAATAATTAATAGAGTTATTGTTACAAATTGATCTCAATAATAATAGTGTTAGTGTATTTTTAATAACATGTCACAGCAAGTTAAATGTTTAATGGACTTTAAAGGAAGAATATACATACAGGAGAACGGACTCCAAAGACGTCCTCCCTTTATACTGGCGAAGAAAAAATTTATCCGCTTATCAAGATTATTATGAATAATGGAGTGTTTAAATATGGTCTATAATTTACCACGTGTTTTTGAAAATGCCCTCTACTCCAAGGTCTAATGACACAACCTAATACTGAACAGCGCTGTTTATCGAGTTTTATATAATATTTTGTTACGTTCTGCACAGTTACGACTTTTGGTCAAACTCTGAAAACTATATATATATATATATATATATCTTTACATTTGTTATTTATTTATTGGTTTAGTACCTGCGTACTTTGATGTAATAATATTGAAATTATTTTATACAAAATAGCTATTGTATAGAATTGTCGTCATTACGTGCTGGTTGATAATTCTGAATTAGAGCTTGGTGAAATCCATCATGAGTGATAAGTCTTTTATGAGCAAATTATTTCAAAATCCTTTTCAAGCCGGATATAATCTCGTTCAAAAATCATTACACAATTCTTGTATTTAATGATTTTCAAACGTGAGTTGGATTCGTCGACTACAACTATCAAAAACAAAAAGACGTTGCCAGTATATTTTCGCCCGTTTACCGATTTTACGGCAACCAAGTTTGTTTTTAACATTAAAATCATTTTATTTTACTTTTGAACGAAGCAGCGTCAAGTTCGGAATCCTTTGGGTACATAGGATAGGTATACAAAAACAATTATTTAATTACAGAGTGTCACACTACATACTATGGAATACGTCAAAAAAGTCATAGGAATTCGATAAGGTTGTGAAATAAGAATAAATGCACTCAATCAAAACAGCAGCAAAAACGATACCGCGAATTTCCTTCGCGCAGCGACATCTAGTTTTTGAGGCTTTAATAAATTAATAATAAAACATTTTATATAAGCTTTACACAAATAACACTATTTTAAATTATAGATAAGTGCTGATATTTTTAGTAAAATTTTAAAATTAAAAATATTTATATTTAAATATACTTATAAATTACCATTAGTTATTTATTTGGTTTGTTTTTGTTTGTTTTTTTGTATACTAGACAAAACGCAAACAAATAAATAACAGTTTCATAAAAGAAGGGCAAATAAAGGGAAAATTGATAATTTCTTCAGCCATTTATAGACAAGTAAGAAACTCTGAAAAGACATTCACTAGCGTCGATACAATTTTGCGTGCAATGAATATTTCTCAGTTGCGTCAAACCTTTTAGTAATCACGTAATAAAAATAAATGTTTTGCATTTATGCGTCATCTACTTCAAAGTTAATGATAATGATCTTTATTTAAAATCAACAATTTTATTATTTATACTCAGACATATCAAATATGGAATCCACATTAAAAAAGTATTGTGCAAACTTTTGGCTGAGGCGTTTTATCACTTCGTTTATTTAATTTTCATGGATTTTTTTGGTGTGATGTGATATGGGAAAAAAGGTGCAATGAAACATGTTTAACATACTTGTAGTTTAACTAAGATTGTTTCAATTATGATTTTTGCAATTATGTTTCATTGACGCAGTGCTTTTAAAAACGTATATAAGAGGAATAATAATATCTCTGATTATATTGTATGTGTTCAATTTAAGATACCTAAGTTTATTTTACTTTGTCAGCAGTTAAGTTTGCGCTTGATAAACTAGATGTCTCTGCGCTGGAATAATACGCGGTATCGTTTGACTGCGTCCACCCGATGTGATGCCGACTCGAACTCGTTTCAGCAAAGTAAGATGATCCATGTTATCATGGTATTTTTTGTTGCAACGTCGTAAGTGCTTGCTTGCGCGTTGCTTAGTAATGTTATAACAGTACTGCTGATTGGTTCTACAACATGGCCGTAATTTAATATGTTGGAGAAAACACTAAAACGAGATGAAGTAGCAGGCATCACATTGTATAGATTTATGTAAATGTCCTCAAATAGATAAAAATATATCGAGATACTGAGATGTCTATATAATGCCGCCATTATGACTGTCGTAGTCCCAAGTGGGCAGACTGAGCCTATCCTCCTGAACCGTGGTGTGAGAAAAGGAGGCTTTAAGTCTCCGTAATTGTTCTCCGCCTCGCGGAGGATAGGTTCAAGGTGCTCAACTGGGAAGGACACGGCGTAAATTTGAACGGCAAGTACATCTCACATCTACGATTTGCGGACGATCACCGGTGGTACCCTTTTTACAGGAGACCGTCTGGGTGGGTACCACCGCGGTGCCTATTTCTGCTGTAAAGCTGTGTTCTGGTTTGAAGGGCACCGTAGCCAGTGTATTTACTGTAAACGAGACTTAACATCCTACGTCTTACGGTAGGCAGCGGTCTCGTGTGGGCCGACACCTCCAAAAGGAGTGACGGCTGTACTGAGAAGAACCCAGAGGGTGTTGGCGATCCGGCCGATGGGGCTACCGGACCATCTCCGGCGAGGCGGCGTGCCTGTTGGCTGGCTCCTGCCCTGGGACCTAGACGCAGAAACCTCGCGTCACTCTTCTTCTGGCGCGAGGAGGCGAGGTCTCGGGCTTTACGCCAGCCCGGAAGAAAATAGGGGCGAGAGACGAATTGCGCTCCCTTGCTATACAGGAGTGGGAGCTGCGGATGGAGCACACCAGCGCTGGCCGTCAAACAACAGAAGCCATACGCCCGTTCTTAAGTGGTGGCTAGAGAGGACACGGCTCCTAACATTCCGCGCGACGCAGGTTCTCTCGGGACACGGCTGTTTCGGAGGTACCTGTGCCGCGTGGCCGGTAGGAGCCACAGAGGAGTGCCTACCACTGTGGCGTATGTGCCGAAGAGACGGCCCAACACGCGCTGGAAGAGTGCCCAGCCTGGGTCGAGCAACGCCGAGAGCTGCGGTAGTCGTGGGCACGACCTTCGCTTCCTGCCGTAGTGCGCAGGATGCCAGAGAGCGAAAGGTCGTGGGCGCCGTCCTGCTTTTGCGAGGACGTGATGGCCGGAAGGAGGCCGCGGAAGGGACAGGGAGGCCGTGAGCGCCCTGGCTATCCGCAGAAGAAGGCCAGGGCGCCGAAGAGTGGCGTGCGCGCAACCTTCCCCTGACACTGGAGCCCCTGGGCGGCCGGCAAGAGGTGCCCGCCGCCCAGAGAAGGGCTCAGAGGGAGCGCCGTGCTGTTTGTTCCGGCACGGCGCCTAAAGGGCGTTCCGGTGTCCCAACACACCGGAGAGAAGAGGCCGAGAGGGCCATGTCGTGCCGGGTCGCCAAAGACTGTCATCAGCGCCGCGGCCCGGCTATAGCGACAGGTGAAAGGAACATCTTGGTCCGGGAGCCCATACCGCTGCCCTCACTTTGGCGGCGGGGAATCGAAGCTGGATTTTCCAACGGCAAAAAAAAAAAAAAAAAAAAAAAAAAGGCAGCGCGTTGGTGATACCAATATAGCTCAACGTCTATGGGCGTGTACTAGCATACACTCGTAAGTGAAACTTCTTTATGACGTTATTTTTCAAAAAAATAATTACTATTTGCAACTTTACAGAAATTGGTTCAATAAAGTAAAATTAGATAAAGTTTAATAAAAGGCTTTTATTATCGTATACATAAATACAAATTCTATAATTATTTCATTTTAACTTATTACTACAAAGATTATTATTGAATTTCAAAAAGTTAAAGTATACCTCGAATCAGCGTGGTAGGGATAAGAAAAAGATGGCGCGTAACGAAAAAATGTTACACAATTTTTTTCCAACCCCGATAGAGATGTTTCACTTAAAAAAAAAATATCGTCATCGTGGCTGAGACCGCAAAGGACCTACAGAAAATGGTGCAAACCTGGCCGAGTCTTTTGCACACATCGCTCTCCAGATGAACTGGGGTAAAACCAAGGTCATGTTCAACGAGTGAGTCGGTAAGGTAATAAAACTAGCAAGTTTAATTACAATATAAATAAAAAATGTATTTTCACATTGCATTCTTGTTCCACAACTTATGATCACCAGCAGAAATCAAACAAGTCTTCATCTCATTGCTGTTTTGCATTACAACAAAACGGGTATTATATGTCGGAGAAAACACGGCAAGAAGCTTGCTGATGATGACTGTTGCGATGACGCATGACAGAAGTTAAAATGTTATAACGAATATTTTGATCTATTTAGAGGACATTAGCATAAATCTATGCAATGTGATGCCTGCTACTTCATCTCGTTTTAGTGTTTTCTCCAACATATTAAATTACGGCCATGTTGTAGAATCAATCAGCAGTATTCTTATACATAACTAAGCAACGCGCAAGCAAGCACTTACGACGTTGCAACAAAAAATTCCATGATAACATGGATCATCTTACTTTGCTGAAACGAGTTCGAGTCGGCATCACATCGGGTGGACGCAGTCAAACGATACCGCGTATTATTCCAGCGCAGAGACATCTAGTTTATCAAGCGCAAACTTAACTGCTGAACACATACAATATAATCAGAGATATTATTATTCCTCTTATAATAGTTTTTAAAAGCGCTGCATCAATCAAACATATTTGCAAAAATCATAATTGAAATAATTTTAGTTAAACTACAAGTATGTAAAACATGTCGGTAGAGCGCGTGATTTGATTGTAATTTTACCATTTGTTATATCATGGCACCTTTTTTCCTACCATACATCACACCAAACATCCATGGAAAAAAAAACACTCATGACGCATATAGCTTCCACCACACAATGTTTTAATGTGAAGAGCTCCCTGAAGCCATATAGTTTGCTACAATATTTTTTTACCCGATTCCATATTTGATATGGCTTGAGTATAACATAATAAAAATTGTTGATTTTAAATAAATAGATCATTATGATTTCACTTTGACAGTAGATGACGCATTAATATAATGCAAAACATGTTTATTTTTTATTACGTGATTCACTAAAAGGTTTGACACAACTGAGAATATATTCATTGCACGCAAATATTGTATCGACGCTAGCCGAATGTCTTTTCAGAGTTTCTCTTTACTTGTCAATAAGTGCTGAAGAAATTATCAATTTTTCCCCTTATGTGCCCTTCTTTTTTATGAAACTGCTATTTATTTGCTTGCGTTTTGTTCAAGTATACAAAAAAAACAAATAAATAACTAAACAAATAAATAATTTAAAATTTTACTAAAATATCAGCACAATTATCCTATAATTTGAAATAGTTTTATTTCTTGAAAGCTAATTATAAAAAGTTTTATTATAAAATTTATCAAAACCTCAAAACCTAGATGTCGCTGTGAAAGGAAATTGGGTATCGTTTGTTTAAGCTGTTTTGATTGGAGTGCAGCTTATTCCGTTTGATCAATTGCGACCATTAATAGGTCGTTGGTTCACATTCTATAAAAATTTTTGATGTGATCACTCATCAGTATGTGGTTGTGACACTCTTATATATATTAACCAATTAGTAATACTTATCCTATGTACTCAAAAGGTATTCCTTTAAACGTAACATATCGCCGCTTTCGTTCAAAAGTAAAATAAAAATTATTTTAATGCTAAAAACAAAATTGGTTGCCTGTTAAATCGGTATACGGGCGACAGTTATGCGTGACAACGTCTTTTCTGTTTTCTATTGTTGTAATCGACGAATCAACTTCACATTGACAATTTACTTGCACGTGTAAATATGGATACAGACACATTTGTTTACTCCGACGGCAATAACGCTCGAGTAAAGAGAGATACCGTGGTAGGTCCCTCGTTTACAGGAGACCGTTCGGTACCACCGCGGTGCCTATTTCTACCTTGAAACAGTGGTGGAAAACACTACTCTGTTCCGATTTGAAGGGCACCGCAGCCAGCGTATTTACTGGGTAAACGAGACAACATCCTATTTCTACGGTAGGTAGCGCGTTGGCGATACCACTGGTATTCATACGTCTATGGGTGTGGTGATCGCTTCCCATCAGGTGGCCCGACTGCTCGTCTGCCTGCGTATGCCATAAAAAAAAGAGGGACGCAAGCCATGGACCGGTAAGCATGCCCCTCTTTCTCGCTGTCTCTCTTTCACTTAAGCGGGCCAACTGCGCGCGAGTAAGAAAGACGCGTGCCTCTCGCTTTCTCTTATGGTTGCTTATGAAGAGCGTTACGTGAGCGTGTGTCACAGTATTCGAGAGTGCCCCTCTCCCTATCTTGAACCGATTTATATAGGTTAACACCTCAAACAATCGTAATAATTGTTTTTTAAATAAATTTTCATATTTAAAATAAGACTCCCATTGTAGAAAATGAATACTATAGAACGGATTTTTCTTATCAGTACTAACACTAGCTGTTGCTCGCGACTTCATTGTGCGTGGTGATATATTGATATAAAAAAATTATAAATTAACGTAGCTTAAGTTACTCCCAGTTACAAAATCGGACAAAAATAAAATAAATCTTTTGTTATATATACCAGTTATATAACACAATGTACTCAGTAGAAAAAGGTTATTTAATTTTACAAACAGACACTTCATTGTACAGAATACGCTTTAAAACTAATGTTTTTATTTGAAATATTGTTTCATCACTAGAAAGCTTCGTTATGCTTGAATAACATCGGCGGTTTTTAACCGCAGGAAAATCTATTCCAAAAGACTAAAAATAGGATAAGTATTTCACATCATAATTTTTGTTAATTCACATAATGAATCATTAAACAGGATGCAACTGGTAATTTAAATTTCACTTGTGCACTCAAAACAGGTATTGATTATAATAATTTGCTTTGCGTTCCAATATAAGTCACAGCGGATAAGATTCGATATAAGATATAAATTCTATCGCCAATAATGTTATATGTAGAATTACAAATATCGAATTGTACAAATTTAACTACAGTTGTTCTTAGATAAAGCAGCAAATTTGAGATTCCGCCACTGTCCTACAAAAGCTTTGTAGTACTGTCAAAATCCAGTGTACTATTTTATTGGTTCCATCATAGTTTGTCTTATAATATTGTTTGCTAATATCACATGAAGATTATTCATTCCTTATTAATTTAATCTACATCTTTGGTAATAAAATAACTGGTATTACTAAAATTGGAGGAACACTAAATGAAACATAGCTCATTATTTTAAAATAAATTTAATATATCCATCAATATTGGTACGCGTCGCCTTCTTGATTCCTACGCACAAAATATATTCTATAATTAGTTAATATTTATACATTATATAATACAATTAACAAGTCCCGTGCCTATTCATACAATTTCAATAAATCACAACAAAGAGAAAAGATGTTTCATATATTCGGATACAATATTAAATAAATATAAAATTGATTTAAATTACTTTTATATCAAATATGTATTTATTATTTGAAACAATAAAAAATTTAGCTAAAAATAAATTAAATCCATTTATACCATTTAAATATACATAATGATAAAAATAATTTTATTGACAACAAATGTTAAATAATGGCATGGAACCAATTAAAAAATAGTATTTAAATCGAATAAAAATAATTATGAGATGTTTCACATGGTCAGAAGCTTTTACTATTTAGGACACAAATTTACCTAACCATATAAATATGAAATAGTTGTTTAACATCCAACGCCTGAACCACATCTTATCTCTTTGTAATTAGAACCGGACAACATAATACTGCGCTCGTTATTGCGATAAATTGAAGAGAAAATCTAAATAATAATTGTGTATTCATTTATTAATCTATGTACATATGATGTATCCATACTAGTTTAAGAAAAAACTAAGTATTTTAGGTACAGGCGGATTTGCTCAATTTGTATGTTTGTCACATTCAATGTACTTCATATAGTGAATAACACAATTATAGATTCACAGAGTTTCTACTTGTGGCCATACAGACTAACAGATAGGATTAAAATAACGAACAATAATGTCCAATTGGATCAATTAGTACACAAGATCTTAATTGTCACACACATTTGTTTATAAATTAATCATAATATTTAGACAAACTACAAGAATGAACATCACTAATGCATCACTACAGGTATCTGAATAGAAAAAGTCGACAAGAATCTCTCATAGACACAGTTTTACGCACAAAATCATATAAGATATCTTAATAAACAGAATGGTTAAATATAAAATACTACTATATATATGTGAATACTACTATATAACCCGAAAAGGGACGATATCCCTAATCCCCAAAAGCAGGTCCCTGTTTATACCGGTGTAGGTCCCTCGTTTACAGGAGACCGTCTGGTGGGTACCCGGTGCCTTTCTGCCGCGAAGCAGTAGCAGTAAACACTGCGTGTTCCGGTTTGAAGGGCACCGTAGCCAGGCATTTACTGGATAAACGGACTTAACACCCATGTCGGGGTAGGGAGCGCGTTGGCGATACCACTGGTATTGCCAATGTCAATGGGTGTCGGTAACCACTTTCCATCAGGTAGCCCGACTGCTCGTCTGCCTGCGTAAGCCATAAAAAAAATCCCCACAAATTATTCTCGATTCCTAAACCAATTAAGTACAGATTTTTTTGTCAACAGAATAACTATGTTGTTATAAAGTCATAAAGTTCTTATAAAAATATATTGATGTTGCCACATTTATTTTGTTTACAAAAATTCTGTACATTATTCGGCTCAGAGATTGACCAATAAAGACTTAATGAAACGACTATTTTATCTGCCAAAGAAAATTAAGTTGAAGTTCAATAAGCTACATATTTTTTTATGTACCGATATATCCTGAATTAAATATGAATATCGATATTGATAGATTTCTATAATATCGATATAATATATATCGATGTTTTTTTAATTTCCGACATCCCTACGTCAGTTGGTCCGATCGCTCGTCAGCCTTCGTAGCAAATTTAAAAAAAACGACGAACGAAACTTATGGCGGAGCGAACATAGATACAGAATCGTTTTAGAAAAGTTTTAGCCCAAACTAAATGTTCAGAGATAAATCTTTATACTGCGTAATTAGTATAATTTCCGTTTTGTTATATTGGCGGTATTGTGATGGAATTGTTCAAAACAAAGATTCAATATTTATAAAATTGCTTTGCTTTTATTTAATTTATGTTAGTTTTGTTTAAATAGTTTGTAATTAAAAAAAATATAAAACAATATTTAAAATTTTTTATTTTAATAAAAAATTACTTTGTAATATTTTGTTTTAAAATATAAATTTTCTGGGAAAAATAAAGTTGAAAATTTAAAATCTGAAATTATTGAATAAATTTAAATTTTTAATTTGATCTTTTATTTTTCCCAAATTTCTCTTGAATTCTTTGTTTGAATCAAGGGCCATTAAAAAAAAATTTAAATTGGTTAATAAAGGAATTAAATTTTTTTATAACCTTCCCAAAAAATTTTAAAAATTTAATTTTTTATAAATTTTTTTAAAAAAAAGGAAAAAAAGTTTCCCTTTTAAAAGAATTCATTAAATCATTTAATAAAGCGTTTTATTAACTTTCCCATTTTCAAAAATTTTAAAATTTTTTTTTTATATTTTTTAAATTTTGTTATAATTTTTAAAAATTTAAAATTATTTAATAAATTTTCTTAAATTTAATTTTTCTCCTTTAAAAAATTTTTTGTTTTTCAAAAAAATGCCCTTAAATCAGAATTAATTAACGAAACCCTTCTTTTCATTTTTAAAACCCTTTATTTTTCGGAAATCAAAATGAAAGAAATTTTTTTTTTTATTTAAAACTTTGGGGCAAAAAATTATTTTCCTAATTCGACTTCGGTTATTCTGCTTTGCTTATTTACCAAAAGTGAAAACACCCTTTTTTTACCAAAAAACAACATAAGTTAATTGGAAAAACCCCTTTTTTTTAAAGTGTGGGACCCCTGGGGGTGGGCCCAATTTTGAAGGGGGGTTTTGGGTAAAAAAGGGAAACATCCCAAACCAAGGGACTCAAAAAAATCCCAAAGGGGGCCTTTCAAGGGCCTACCTTTGGCTCTTCTTAATTTTCATTTTTATTAAAAATTCTTGAATTTCCATTTAAAGGCAAAAAATTATTTAAATTTTTTTTACCTTGGGGAAATTTTAATTAAACACTTATTTTTCCCAAAAAAAAGTTTTTTTAATTTTATATTTTAAAACCCCAACCCCATTTCCCGAAAATAATTTATCTAAAAAAGTTTATTTTAAACTCCAAATTTTTTTTAAAAAATTTAAACATGAAAAATGGAAATTATTAAAATTATAAAAAAAAATGGGAATAAAAATAATTCGGCTTATTTTTTTTAACCTAAGAAAATATTAGAACAACTTGGAATGGTTTTGGAAACAAAAAATTTAAAAAATTATAATTTGTTAAAAAACTGTATCCGTTAACTTTTTAAAAAGGTTGGGTTCAAATTTTGGGGCAAATTTTTTTGTTTAAATTTTTAGGAAATTTGGGCCCATACCCAATTGTTGAAAATGGTATCCAGATGGAGGGCATGTAAAAACAACCCGACCCGATTAATTCCCCCAAACGCTCTAATTGGCAAACTAAATTCCAAAAATGGTTTATTTAATTATAAATAACAATTAAAAGTTTTTTTAAATCCCAAAAAATTATTTTGGGTATTTTTAAAAATTAAAAAAGTTAATTTTATAAATTAATAAAAGGAAATTTAAAATTAAAAAAAATTTAAACTATTGCTTTTGGGAAAAAGAAAATTTCAACAAAATTAAAAAAAGGGTTTTAAATATTGTTAAAATGTTTTAAAATTTTAAAGGGTTAAAACCCTTTCTTAGACACCTTTTACCAAATTTTTAATAATTTTTTACCCCAATTACTTTTTTAGTCAAAACCAAAACATAATAAATTTAAATTTTTAATTTTATTTATTGGTTTTTGAAATTTACCTCTACTAAATTAATTTAATATTATTTAAAAATATATTTTTAATTTGGGGATTTGCCGAATTGATTTTAATTAAACTTTTAAATAATATAAATTTTTTTGGAAAATTTTTTAAATCCTTTTACAGCCGGATAAATTCCGTTCAAAATCCTTGTACACAAATTTTTTAATTTTTCAAACAAATTGGTTATTTCATAAAATATAAAACAAAAAAGAATTACTTAATTTTGTTTCCTTTTTGGGAATTTTTTATAAAACATTTTACCTTTAAAAAACGAAATTTAAGGGTTTTGGGTACAAATTACCCAAAATTTATCGAGTGTCCCCTTTCCCATTTTATGTGATGTCAAAAAATTAAAACGTAAATTTTCCGCAGAAAAAGCTCCCTCAATAAAAAAAGAAACATACCAATTTCCTTGCGAGCAACGTTTTTAAATAAATTAATAATAAAACTTTTAAGTTCCAAAATAACCTATTTTAAATTCCCTTAATTTAATTTCATTTTTAAAATTTTTAAAAAAAATTTTAAATTTAAATTCAAAAAATTAATAAAAATTTTTGTTTTTTGGTACTTGAAAAAAAAGAAATAAATAAGGTTTCCAAAAAAGGGAATAAAAAAATTATAATTTTCTTCAGCCATTACCAATAAAAAAATTGAAAAAATTTTAAACCCTTAAAAATTTTTGGGCTGTTATTTCGTTTTAAAATTTTTAAATGGAATAAAAATAAAATTTTTCATTAAATCTATTTGTCAAAGTTAATATAATGTCTTTTTTAAAATCAACAATTTTTAAAAAAACCAATCTTTAAATAGGACAACAAACAAAAAAATTTTAACAATAATTTGGCCAAAAGTCAATAAATTTTTATTTATTTTTTTTTTGTGGGTTATATGGGGTGGAAAAAACAAAGTAAAATTTCCCAAATACCCTTTTTCCGAATTTTAAATTTTTTAATAAAATTGTTTAATTATATTTTCCCAAAAGTTTTTGTTTAATCTTTTAAAAAAAAAATAAAAAAAACCGATTAAGAGTTTCAATTTAATTAAAAATTTTTTTTTTAAATTAAGTTTTTAAAGGGTTTAATTTTTGGGGTTTCCCGGGATTTTCTTTCCATTGAAAAACTTTTTAAAATGTGTCCCAGTTTGGTTTTTTTGTGAACTTTATTTCTTCCGGTTTTTAATGTTTTAATGCCTTGGTACCTTGGTATTTTTTAAATTTTTCAATTAGAATAAGGAGCTAACTTCATGTTTTGAAATTCCTTTTTAAATAAAATTTGTTTTTTTCAATTTTGCAGCGATTAACGTTATAAATAACATTCTTGGGTTTTTTCTCAAATAAAATGTTTTTTGAAATTTCAAAAAAACTTTTAGATAAATTCTTTGTTTCTGATACAAAAATTGTGGAAAAATGAATAAAATTTTTTTTTTCAACAAAATTTTAATTAACTTTAAATTTCCACATTTTTTTTACCGGGCCACTTTCTTATTTTTACTTTCAAAAAAAAATATATCGAATAGGTTTAAAAAAAAAACGGCCTAACAAAAAAGAAACTAAATTTCCTCTTGGGCACAATTTTTTTAAATATAAAAATTTTTTTAAAAAAAATACCTTTTTAACCCGAAAAAATTTTAAAAAAATTTTGGGATTTTTCAAATCCTTTTTCCCAATGAATTCCAAATACAGGAAAATAATATGAATAAAAAAAAATTTTTTTTTTTATATCATAAAGAAATCAAAAAAGTTTCACTAGCTGTTTTATTAAACCCATTTATTCCCGGAAAAAAGCCAAAGCTTTGAAATGAAGGATTTAACCCCAAAGAAATTAAAAATTAAACTACTTTTTATTTTAAGAGGCTTTCTAAATCAAAATCTTTTATCTTTCCATTCAAAAAATTTTCAATTGAAACCGGAGAATTTTGTATATCCATGGGCAAAAATTAAAATTGTTGAAAAGGAATCCCATTTAAAAAAAACGTTGGATCTCTTCTTTTATCAAATTCAGTCGATCTCGGGTACCGGTAAAAACCCGATTATTCCAGCCAAAATCTATTTACAAGCCAAACTTAACCTTGCAAAAAAATTCAGGATTCCAAAATTAACTACTTTAACGAAATTTTTCCTCAATTCGTTTTAGGCGTCAACAAACTATTTTTGCAAAATCTAATTAAAAATTGTAACCCAATATTAAAATTTCTTTTTTTTTTAATTGTAATCGCCCTTTTCAACCAAAAAAAAAATCCAAATAAATTAAAAGGGAAATTTCTTAAAACCCCTTTTCCAAAACCAAAACCATGATTTATAAAAGGTAAGAAAATTTATTTTTGTTACCATATTATTTTTGGGGGTTAAAATTTTTTGGGATTTTTAAAAAAAAATTAATTATTTAAATAAAAATTTTTTTAAATTAAAAAAATTTTTTTCACATAAAATTTGACCAACTAAATTTTGCCCGAAATAATTTTCGACCCAAATTTTTAATTTCCTTTTCTTTCAAATCTTAAATTATCAATTTTTACCTTTTTTTGAAACTCTTTTATTTAACCGTTTTTAATAAAAAAAAAAAAAATAAAAACCGTTGGTAATTTATAAAAATTTTTAAATTAAAAAATTTTTAATTTTTAAAATTTTACTAAAATCCCCAATTTTTAATTTATTTTTATTTTTATAATAAAATTTTTTTTTAAATTTTAAAGCCTCAAAAACTGATGTCGCTGCGCGGGAAATTCTTTTTTATTTTTTAATTTTTTTGGGGCAAATTTAAAGGTAATTTAAAATAAGGGTCTTTTTTAATTTTTTAAAATCCCTTTTTTTTTCATTTTTTAAAAACCCCAAAATTTTTCCCTTTTCAAAATTTTTTTATAATTATCCTGTTTTTAAAGAAAAAAATTTTTAATTTTTGGTTTTAAACGAAACCAAATTAATTTTCATTTTTTTTATTTTAATTGAACTTTTTTTTTAAAAATAAAGGAAAAACGGAAAATTAAACAGGTTTTTCCAACGGAATTCCGGTTATTTCCAAAGGGCCCTTTGGGGCCTTTCGGGAAGGGAAAGGCTTGGGGGGCCCTTTTATTTTCGGTTTTGGGGGAAAGGCCACCCTTTCTGGGGAAAGAAATTATCCTTTAATTCCCTTATTTAAAACAAATTTAAATTTCCCCTTAAAAATTTTTTAAAAATTTTTTTGAAAAAAATCCCAAAAATTTAATTTTTTTTAAACAAATTTCAATTTTAAAAACTTTCCAGGGTTTTGGTTTAAAATTTTAAAAAAATAAAAAATTTATTTTTTAAAATCCAAAAATTAAATTTAAATTTTTAAATAAATTTAATAAAACATTAAAATTTTTTTAAAATTTCAAAACCTACCTTTACAAAAACATGATTTTTTAAAATTTTATTATAAAAATTAAAAAAATTTGTTTTTAACCCAAAATTAAAAAAAAAGAAATTAATTTTAATTTTTAAAATAATTTCCCTAAAAAATTTTAAAATTTCATAAAATAAATTTCCTTTGTTTCCCTTAAATTAAAAAAAAAAAAGTTGGAAATTTTAAATAATTTTATTTTTAAACAAATAAAAAAATTAAAATTAAATTAAAAAAAGTTTTCCAAAAACAAAGTATTCCCTTAAAAAAAGGGCTTTTTAAAATTATAAATTTTTTTTATAATTTTCAAAATTGGTTAAAATTTTAATTTTTTTTTAAAAAGGTTAACCCTAAAAAAAAACCCTTTTTTGGAAAAATTTTTCCTAATTTAAATTTTTAAATAAATTTTTAAATTATAAATTTTTATATTTTTTTTTAAAATTTCTTTTTTTGGGTTTAAATTTCTTTAAATAAATTTAAATTTTTTAAAAAAAAGTTTTTTATTTCCCATATTTTTAAATTAAATAATTTAAATTTTTTTAAAAGTTTTCTTTTAAATTTTTTTTTAAAAATTTTTTCCCTTTATTTTAAAAAAAAATTGTATTTAAAACAAATTTTAAATTGGGAAATTTAAAAATATTTTCAAAAAGGGTTTAAAATTTTTTGGAAAATTTTTGGAACCTTTTTTTTGGATTAAAATTTCCCAAATTTAATTAAATTTTTTAAAAAAAGTTTAAATTTTTTTTGGTTTACCAAAACAAAAGCCCAAAATTTCGTACAAAAAAAAATTTTATTTTAAATTAATTAAATTATTTAAAATTTTAAAAAAAAAAATTTTTTATATTTTAAATTTGGGTTTTAAAAAATTATTTTTTTAAAATTAAATCCCAATTTTAAATTTTAAAAAATTTTTAAAGGGAAAAATAAAAAATTATTTTAAAAAAAAACCCTTTAATTTTATTTAAATTTTAATTTAAAAAAAAAAAAAAACTTTAAAAAAGGGAAAAAAATTTTAAAATTTAAAATTTTAAAAATTTAAAAAATAAAAAATTTAAAATAAAAATTTTAATTTAAATTTTTTTTATTTTTTTTAAAAAAGGCACCCAAACCCGGAAATTTGATTCAAAAAAAAAAATTTAAAATTTTTAAATAAAAATAACCAAAAAAAAAGAAAAAAAAGGTTTAAAAAATTTTTTTGTTTTAAAAAAGGGATTGGAAAAAAACAGTTTTGAGTTGGAAATTTAAATTAAAAAAACAATTTTATTTATTTAAATTAATAAACACCTTTTTCAAACCCCAAAAAAATTTTCTATTTTTGAAATTAAGGGGCAAAAAAAAAAACATATATTTTAAAAGAAAGGTTTTTAAAAAATTTTTCCCATACTTTTAAAATTTTTGGCTAACTTTAAGGTAAAAAACCCCAAATTACCCCCAACATTTCAACCAAATTAAAACCAAAAATTAAAAATATATTTTTTTTTTTCTAAACAATTTTTAATTTGGGGAAATTTTTTTCAAACATTATGCAAATTTAAAGGGGAACTTAACACACCCGAACAATTTAAAAAAATTTAGGGTTTTTCAAATAAAAAATTTTATCCCTATTAAAAATTTTTTAAACATTTTTTAAAAACTTTTTTAATTTGAAATTATTAAAAAGAAAATTAATTTTTTTTAAATAAAATTAAATTTTATTTAAATTAAAAGATTTTAAATAAAAAAAAAAAAAATTTTTTAAACAACCAAAACGTTTAAAAAAACCCGGAAATATTTTCCTCCTTTTTTGATTTTTTTTTGGGGGCAGGGTTTTTAAATTTTTTCCCTTCTTTTTTTTATTTTTTTTTTTTTTTAATTTAAAAAAATATTTTTTATTTAAAATTTTAAATTTAAAATTTTTAATTTTTTATTTTTAAATACCCCTTTTTTAAAATTAAAAATTTATTTTTTAAAAACTTATTTTTAAATTTTTTTTTTTTTTGGGTAAAATAAAAAAAAGGAAAAAATTTAATTTTAAATTTTAAATATTTCCCAAATTTTAATTTTCTTCCAAAATTTTAAAATTTTGGGTTTTATTATATTTAAAAAAAAGGGTTTTTAAAAAAAAAAAAAATTTAGAATAAAAGTTTCCTTTTTGGGTTTTTTGTTTTTTAAATTTTTAAAACAAAACAATTTTTTTATGGGGCGAAATTTTTGACCCGTTTTTTTAAATTTTGTTACTTAAAAAATTTTCCCAAAAAAAATAATTATTTAAAAAAAAAAAGGGCCGAACAAAAAGTTAGTTTAAAATAGGTTTAAATTTTAAAAAAAAACCCCCCCAATTTTAAAATTTTAGACTGGAAAAATTTAAATTTTTTTAAAAACCCCAAAATATTTAAATTTCCCAAATTTAAAGGGTTTTTTTCGGAAGCAAAAATGGTTTCAAAAAAAATTTTTTGGCTTGAAACCCCCGAAAATTTTTTTTTCTTTCAAAAGCATTTTAATAAAATTCGCTCATTTTTCCCATTTGGCCCCTAAACCCCGGGGAAAATTATTTTAAAAAAAAAAAATTAATTTTCCCAAAAGAACCCAAAAAAAATAAAATTTTTCCTTTTATTCCAAAATTAAAAAAAAATTATTTTTAAAAAACCCAAAAACTTTAAAAAGATTTTAAATTTTTTAAAAATTTTTTATTTAAAACAAATTTGGTTTTTAACAAAATTTATTTAAAATTTTTTAAAATATTTCCAAAAATGTTTAATTCCAGGAAAAAAAAAATAAGTTTTAAAAGCCCAAAAAAGGGTTAAAAATTAATAACAGGTATTTAAATTTTAAATTTATGGATAAAAAATTTTAAAAATAGTTTATTTTCAAAATTTCTGGTTAAAAGAAAATTTAAAAAAATTTAAAAATTTTGTTTTTATATTTTAAAAAACGGTTTAATTTAAATTTTTAATTTTTTAAAAAATTTTTAAATTCCTTTAAATAATTTTTTATTTTTAAAAACTTTGTATTTTTTTTAGGGTTTTAAAAAAAAATTATATTTAAAATTTTAAAAATTTCATAATATTTTACCCACCTTTTTAAAACCCAAAAAATTTTTAAATTTGGGTTTTATTTAAACAAAAATTTTTTTTAAATTTTAAAAAAAAAAAAGGGTTTTTTTTTCCAAAAATTTTTAAATTGAAAAATTTTTTTTTATTAAATAAATTTAAAATTTAAATAAATTTTTCTAAATAAAAAAAAATTTATTTTTCAAATTTTTAAATTTCAAAAATTTTAAAAAATTTTTAAAAATTTTTTTTTTGAAAAAATAAATTTTTTTAAAATAATTAAATAAAAAAAAATTTAAAAATTTAATTAAATTTTAATAAAAAAAATTAAAAAATTTTATAAAATTTATTTTAATTTTTAAAAATTTTTAAAAAAATTTTTTGTTTAAAACCAAAAAATTTTTTTTTAAACCCAAAAAAACCAAAAAAATTTTGTATATTTTTTTAATACCCGATTTTTCCTTTTAAAAAACAGGTAAAAGGCCGGTTTTTTGAAAGGGATTAAATTTTAAATGTTTTTAAAATTAAATTAAGGGGTTTTCTTAAATTTAAAAAAGGGTTTTAAATTTCTTTTGAATTTTGTTTAAAAAAGAATTTAATTTAAAACAAATTTTTTTTCCCTTTGGGTAAAACAAAATTAAAAAAAATTTTCGTTTAAAATTTAAGAAATTAACCATTTTTTAAAAAATTTAAAAATTTAAACGGTAAAAAATAAAATTTTTTGTTTTCTGGGCCCCTTTAAGGTTTAAACCCTTTGGGCCTTTTTTAAAAGGTCCCTTTAAAGGGCCGTTTAAAAAGGGGTTTTCTTCCGGAAACAAAAAAATTTTCTTCCCGGGGGGGGCCTGTCGTTTAGGGAAAACCCTTTTGGGTGGGCCACCCGTGGCTTTCTTTTTGACCGAAGGCATTTCCTTTAATTTGGCCCATTTTTTAAAAAAAAAAAAACCCTTTTTAAATAAACCTTTAAACGTTTTTTTAATCTATGGGGTAAATTTTTTTTTAAAAATTTTTAAAATTTAAATTTAAAATTCTACAAAAAAAAAAATTTTTTTTAAAAATTAATTTTTTTTAAATTTAGTTTAAAAAATTTTAATTTTAAAAAATTTTATTTTTAAAAAATTTTAAAAATATTTAATGAATAAAAAATTTTAAAACCTTTCAAAATTAAAATTTTCAAAAAATTTTTAAAAAAAAATTTAAAAATAAATTTAAAAAGGGAAAAAAAAATTTAAAGGGTTAAAAATTCTTTTAAAATTTATTATTTAAAATTTTAAAAATTGGGCGTTTGTTCCCTTAAAATTTAAAAAAAAATTTTTTTAGCGAAAAAATTTGGGGAAAAAAACCACATTGAAAACAGAAATAAATCCCTTTTACCGGGAAAAAAATCGTTTTTTTTGGGTTTTAAAATGAAATTTTAAAATTTTGAATTTTTTAAGGAAATTAAATTTTTTCCTTAAATTTTCTAATTTTAAAATAATAATTTTTTCTAAAAAAATTAAAATTTAAATTTAAAAAAATTTTTTAAAAACCTCAGGGCCCCCTATTTGAAAAATTTTCCTTATTTGATTAATAAAAATTTTTTAAAAAATTTGTATTTTTTAAATTTTTTTAAAATGGAAACAAAAATTTTTCCCTTTGTTAAAATAATTTTTTTTAATTTTTTTAACAAATTGTTTTTTTTGGGGAAAAAATAAAAAAAAACCCTTTTATAATTTTTTTTAAAAATTTAAAATATTTTTTTTAAAATTTGTTTTTTAAATAAAAAAAATTTTAAAAAATTTTTGTTTAAAAATATTGTTTTAAAAGAAATATTTGTTAACCAAAAATAAAATTTTTAAATTTTAAAAAAACCTAAAAAAAATTCCCAAAAAAAACCTCTGTTTTAAGGGAAAATTTTTAAATTTAAACAAAAATATTTAAAAAAAATTTTTCTTAATTTTTTTAAAATTTTTTAAAAAAAAATTTTTTTTTAAAAATAATTTTTTAATTTTTTTTTCAAAAAACCAATAAAATTTTTAAAAAAGGGAAAAAAAATTAAATTTTTCCCGGGAACTTTAACATAAGGGAAATTAAAAAAAAAATTGAGTCAATTTGAAAAAAATTTTAAAACCCAAAAAAACCAAAATTTGCCCCAAAAATTAAAATTTTTTCTTTAAAAAAAAAAAACTTTTTAAAAATTTAAAAATTATAAAACCCAAAAAAAAAACTTTAAATTTTAATTTTTATTTTAAAACCAAAAATAACAAAAAAATTTTTTTTTTTTTTTAAAAAAAATAAAAAATGAAATACAAATATAAAAAAACATTTTTAAAAATTAAAATTTTTCCAATTCAAAAAAATAAAAACCAAAAATTTAACAAAAAAAACAAACCAAAACCCCAAAAAATATAACTTCTTTTCCCCCGGGATTTTTTAAAAATAAACTACGCTTATTATTTTTAATCCCCCAAAAGACTTTAAAATAAAAATTTTCCGGGTTTTAAAAACAACCCAAAAACCTTTTAAAAAAGGGTTTTGTTTTGGGTAATTTTTTTAAAATTAAAAATTTTTTTTTTAAATTAAAAAAATTTTCTCCCCTTTTTTTTAAAAAACTTTTCCCCAAATTGGTGAAATTTTTGAAATAAAAGGGCCTTTTCAAAAAAATTTAAAAAAAGCACCCTTGAATTTAAAAATTTTCCCAAAAACTTTTTTTTCCTTTAAAATTTTAAGGAAAATGGTTTCTTTTAAAATTTTCCCAACCAATTTTTTAAGGGTTCCCCCAAAACAAAATTTTTTTTAAACCCTTTTTTAAAACCTTTAAATTCCTTTTCAAATAAATAAAAAAAAAAAAACCTTTAAAATTTTAAAATAAAAAAATTTTAATTTAAAAGAAACTTTTTTAAATTTTTTTAAAACCGGAAATTATTTAAAAAAAAAAATTGTCCAAGGGCCCCCAAATTTTAAGGGGGAAACATTTTTTAAAATTTTTCCCTGATTCCTTTAACTTTTTATTTTTTTATTTTTAATTATTTTTTTTAAAAAACCCCTTTTAATTTTAAAAAAATTTTTTGGAACAAAAAAATTTTAACCAAATTTTTCCTTTAAATGAACCCGGGCGAAAGCCCCCCCCGCTCCAAATTTTGGAAATTTCATTTCCCCCCTTTTTTGGGAAAATTTTTTGGGGGGCTTTTTTTAAAAAAAAATGGGGAAAAAAAAAAAAAAATTTTTTAAAGGGTTTTTAAAAACTTTTCTTTTTTAAATTTTTTAAGGCCAAATAAAAAAATTTTTTCTTTCCAAAAAATAAAAGGGGGGGTTTTTAAAAAATTATTTGGGCCCAAATGGTTCCCTTTTATTGGTTTTAAAAAAATTTTAATAAATAAACTTTAAAATTAACCCCGAAATTTTTTGGGAAAAATTTAACCCACTTTCCTTAAAAAAAAAAATTTTTTAATTAATTTTTTCAAAAAAAAAAATAATTTAATTTTTAAAAATTTTTTAAAAATGAAAAAAAAAATTTAAAAAATTTTTTTTAGGAAACCAAAATTCCAATTGGGTTTTATTTTCAAAAGCGGTAAATTGGAAAAGTTTTTTCCCGGGAAAACCCTAAAAGAAAAAAAGGAAATTTTTAAAATTTTCTTAATCCAAACAAAAACTTAAAACCCAATTTTCCAAACAAAACCAAAAATTTTAAAACGGCCAATTTAAAACCTTTTCAAAACCTTTCAAAATTTTAAATTCAACCCCAAATAAGTTTTTTAAAACCCACAAATAAAATTTTTAAAAAAACCCCCCAAAAAAGGGGGAAAACAAATTTGGGTTCCCTCCCAAAACCCAAATTTCAAAGGGGAAATTCCTTTTTGGTTTTAAAAAAAAATTAAGATTAAATTTAAAATTTAAAAAAACATTAAAAAATTTAAATATAAATTACTTTTTTATTTAAAAATTATTTTTTCCAAATTTATTAAATTTCTTTTTGGGAATTTGTTTTTTTAAAAAACCGGGTTTCAAACCCTTTTTTAAAAATTTTAAAACCCTAATTTTAATTTTTAAAAATTAAAATTCCCAAAAAATTAAAAAACCCTTAATTTAAATTAGAAAAGAAAAGTTTTAAAAAGCTTTTAAAAATTAAAATACTTGTTTTTTTTTTAAAAATAATTTAAAAGTAAAAAATAGGGAAAATTCCCTAATTTTGAAATTTAATTTCCCCTTTCTAAAATTTAAACCCCAAATAAACCCTTTAATTTTGGTTGGGAAAACAACCATTTGGTTTTCCAAATAAGTAAAAAAATTTTAATTTTTAAAAATTTAATTTTTAGGTAAAAAAGGGAAATTTAAAAAATTTTTTTAAAAAAATTTAAATTCCCAAATTTTAGTGCACAAAAAATTTTTTAAATTAAATAAATTTTCAAATTCAAGGGCCTTTGAGCAACTTAAAAAGTATGTAAAGCCCCGGGAGAGGACGAAGCGACGACAATGGTCTGACCGAGTCTCCTGCATGCATGAACTTGGAAAAAACCAACGTATTCAAACAAGATCCGGGACCGGCACAATCGATGGCACAACCTTGAGGGAGAGGCCAACAAAAGGATTCGGCTAGGCTAGGTAGCTTTTAATGGTTTTGTCAAGTTTTCTTGCCACCCATCCCACAATGCCTCAAACCGCAAGTCTTCGATAATAGCCCCATACCCTAAAAAAAATAGTGTTGGATGATGCCTACGCGTCCTTGCGGGGGCAAAGATGGATATGTTGGTCTTTCCTGGCGCCTTGAAGATGGGGTCACAGGAACTCTTTGACAGTCTGCGATCCCACCAGCAGATGGCCGCCGAAGCAGCCAACTACAGCTCAGGGCGCGTCGCAATACACGCGCCCCCCGTCTGGGCAAAAGTTTCTGCCAAATCTGCCACCCAGGATTAATAAGAGCCAAGCTAAACCCTGGCAGGATAAGTCACCCAGCCCCCGGCGGCAGCCTAATTGTTGGAAACCGCCGCTAGCAACTTTCGACTATGCGAATAGTCACCTCTGACGACGTCTGACTGCCTCTTCCCCGTCCTGGCGCATCGAGCTGGCCTTCGCCAGCTTGAGCACCGTCCATCAGCGCCTATTCCGAAGGCCAGCCAAGTTCCTCTAGCTTCCAGGCTGTCACCGCTTTGAGTCAGCCTCCCCAAACTGCCGCTTCAAAGTGACAGCCTGTTTCCGGGGGCAGTGCGTCTTACCTGTCATGACCTACGGTGCCGAGACTTGGACACTCGGTTTGACAGGTTCACAAATTTGAAGTCGCTCAGCGAGCTATCGAGAGGGCTATGCCCGAAAATCTCTGAAGGATCGCATCAGTAATTGTGTGTGTGTGATCAGTCAGAGAACCAGAGTTACCGACATAGCCCAACGGATTAGTAAGCTGAAGTGGCAGTGGGCCGGTCACATAAGTCGTGAATCTGACGACCGCTTGAGTCTTAAAGTTCTGGTGTCCACCCAGAACTTTCGATCGAGCCTCGGCAATCAGACCGAGGCTCGGCAAACGTATGGCTGATGAGAATAGCCGAAAATCGGAAACGGTAGCGTGTATTTGGCATATGTCTGCATTAACCTTCAAATGGATAAAGTCCTAAGCTAGAAGTTGGAGCAACTTTATGTCTCATTAGAGACATATACAATTTGAACACCACACTTAAATTGCACCTCGCCATTCCACACAAACAAAGTCGCTAGTAACGGCTAGTTTAAAAATATTTCAAAGTAATATACACAAGCCAACCTTGTAATGCTCTATGAGGCCCGTGACGGTGGGCGCCGCGAACACAGCGGGGTCGTGCGAGTCGAAGCTGAACCTGTGCTGGTAGTGCTCGATCCTGGCGTGGAGGGAGCGCCCGTACTTCCTGAAGGACACGCTGAACAAGTGCTCCTCCTGCGCAGAGTCGCGCAGCAGGAAGGTGCCTGGAACGTACAAAATCATCATAATTATCGACGATTAATCACATCACACATTATCAGCCTGCGTTTAGTCCACTGCTGGACATAGGCCTCCCCTAATACACCCCTACGACTTAGGGAGGTTTGGACCTATCCCACCACGCTGGTCCAATGCGGGTAGGTGGGTGGATCGACTTTTTACATGCCCATCCGACGCATGGATCATCTCATTTTTCAGACAATTGGGTGATTGGAAATTGCCCTTAACCAACCAGAAAACAACAATGAAAATTTGTTGCGTCCCCGCAGGGTTCGAACCCACGACCTCCGGTTTCTAAAGCACACGCCCTTACTACTAGGCTATGGAGGCAGTTATACACCTTGCAGTCATTTCTCCTATCTCACGCGGACAAAGTTGCGGGTAACAGCTAGTAATAATAATGAATTAGCTTCGTTACCTTCAGGCTTGTTATCAAGCAATCTCTCCGCCTCGTAGCGGTCCATCTTGCCCCAGTAGAACGAGCATGCTGTAATCTCTTGCAAATCTGGCACTAAACAGTGGATGTAGTCGACCTGTAACGTAACATAAAAATAATAAAACACATGATACAGTAACAAGATTTACTACTTCGATCTATAGATCAAGCAAATGTATAAAATGCAAAAATTACATATCAAGTGTTGTGAATGGCTTATAGTGAGAAAGATTTTTATATATCTTTTGGAATGAAAGGTCATAATATTTTTCTTTAAAATTAAAACTACTTTTCTTTGGTTTGGATATTGCCTGTATTTCCGAAATTGTTTCAAATGTTCTATTATTATTTAGTTAGATTGTTTAAAAAAACACAGTTTTACCAAACATTAGACTTCTTTGGCTTAATTGTAAAACCGTCAGGAATGGCTTTTTAGTTAATGGTTATTTTGTTTTCTTCATTTCCACGTCTTTAATTTAAATCATCATCATCATCATCATCATCATCATCATCATCATCATCATCATCACCAGCCTGTGTTAGTCCACAGCCAGGCCTCCCCTAATGCACGCCTTGTCTATTAGGGGGTTTCTAGACCGTACCACACACTACATGATCCATTATAGTTATGTACAACTTAAATAGAACATAGTTTAGCAGAGTATACTCACAGTCTGTTTTATTATTGTAACTCATAGCAGCCAATATAATGGCATCATACATTTAGCGTATTTATTGAACAATCGCCAAAGGTTATTCTCACCGAGTGACAGTCAACTAATAACAAGAACACATTTTGGTATCAAGTTATAATATATAAACAAACCACACCTGTGTGTGCACTTTGGCCGGCGGCGCGTGGGCTGCGTGGGCAGCGTGGGCGGCGTGGGCCACGTGCGCCGCGTGGGGCGCGTGGCCCACGTGGGGCAGCGTGGGCGCACGCAGCAGTAGGGCGCGCAGCTCCCCTCCGCAGACCACCTGCAACATTTTAATTATTATTGGATTGGATAAGGTCTTCTTTACAAGAGACCTTCCGGGTGCCACCACGTCGACTATTTCTGCCGCAAATCAGTATTGTGTAAACACTACCGTCTTCCGGTTTACAGGGCACCGTAGCCAGCGCCATTACTAGGCTAATGGGATGTAACAACTCCAGTTTCAAAGAAAGGCCCACTAGAGTTTAGGGAATTTATAATAGAAATACATGTAATCAATCGTAATGTCATACATTAATAATTTTTAGTACCGAAGCTACCTTTTGGCGCCAATTGAGTTTGATTTAGACTTTGTTTACATTTATTCCAAGTTAAAATTTACTATTTTATAGAGACTATGTTATAAGAGGTCATCATCATCAGCCTGTGATAGTCCACAGCTGGACATAGGCCTCTTCTACCGTCTCCATTAGGTGGTTTTCTGGACCGTATTCCACCACGCTGCTCCAATGCGTTTTACATACCATCCGACGATTACTTTTCAGACAATTGGGTGATCGGCCCAAATTGCCCTAGCCAACTAGGAAACAACAATGAAAATTTATTGAGTCCCCGCAGCATTCGAACCGATATGCGGTATTTAAAGCACACACCTTAAGTAAGAGGTCTTACAGTTCTCTTGCTTGGACGACTTAACCTCTTCCAGCACTCTAAATTAAATATTGATCTCCCATCTATAAAGGTATATTTAATTTTCCAGCATGCTCGAAAACTGCGCAAAGTGTGAAATTTTGATATTTTATGATGCTGTAGTCAACAATGGATATCCCCAATGCTATTATCGACGACAGCTGCCAATCTATATTAGAGATCAGCCATCTAAGCACGCGATATGATATAGTGCACAAGCGTACGCGCAAACACGGTGCACCGCCTCTTTCTTCGCTCTCATATATTCCGATGGGACGGAAAATCGACACGATCGGAGATAGAATCGACCTGACCGACTTTTTACACTACAACGCACACGCGTGGATGCTCACTACCATGTTCGCATCCTATCAACGGAAACAACAATAGAAAAGTCCTCGCAAGATTTGAACCCACATCCTTTGCTCTTTAAACGATAGTGATATGGCCGATTACCGAATAGTGGGCAACTTTGTCGGCCGAAGCGTCGAACATTGTGAGACATTATTTTCTGAAACTGATATCATTTCATCATCATCATCATCATCAGACTTTGATAGTCCACTGCTGGACATAGGCCTCCCTGATACACCCCTATCTATTAGGGGGTTTTTTGGACCGTACCCCACCACGCTGCTCCAATGCGGATTGGTGGGTGGACCGACTTTTTACATGCCCATCCGACGCATGATATCATTTACGAACAAAAATTTAATCGGTTGCTATGTTAAAAATTAAATGCTAAAAAGCTTGTTTTAATTTGTCACACATTATCACTGATCAATTTTACTTATTACAAATTGGTAATCGATAAATACAATCGGTATTCAATTTTCCGGTAATTTGTAGTGCTATATGTAGACTTTGTAAAACGGTTTTACTAAACGGGTACTGGGTAAGTACTAATAAGAGAGTGAATTCAATAAAATAAACTACAGTTAATTATTATATACAAAAATCAAAACAAACAATAAATGTTATATTTAATATTTCACTGTATGTTTAGAAGACAACAAAATAAAAGGTTTTGCCGATTTTGATTTTAAAATTTTCACGGTCGCTGGAAAGTGTTCGATGGAATTAAAACATCCATCATCATCATCATGCATCATTACAGACCTAGTGATAGTCACGCGACATAGACTCCCTAATACACCTCTATCCATTAAGGTTTTGGACCGATATCCACCTGCTGGTCAATGCGGTCTGGTGGTGACTCGACTTTTACATGACCATCCAGGACATTGGATCATCTTTACTTTTCAGACGATTGGGTGATCGCATTGCCTAACAACTAGAAACAACAATGAAAATTATTTGAGTCCCACAGATTCAACCCACATCTCGGTTTCGTAAAGCAAAACGCCTATACCACTAGGCTACGAGGCAGTTAGAACTTATCTACCTCTGTAGTATTACTCTATATAAAACATAGGACCCGTTAAGCATGTCATTTAATATCTATACTCGATGGATTGGAAGACAATATTACAATTTGACCCCCATTTTCACGAGTAAAACGGCCAGTTGAAACAAGTACAATAAAAGTAAGTTTAATTCACCTGAAAGTGTGGATGCAGTCTTATCGAGCCATCACTAGTCTGTGTGAGCTCGTTCCTGCGTCCCTCTTGAGAACCCTCGGCCTCTCTGAAAATATACATAAATATCTTTAAGGAAGACTTATCTACAAAACCGTAACATTGAATGCCTCCGTAGCCTAGTGGTATGGGCGTGTGGCTTAGAAACCGGAGGTCGTGGGTTCCAATCCTGCGGGGACTCAACAAATTTTCATTGTTGTTTCCTAGTTGGTTAGGGCAATTTGGGCCGATCACCCAATTGTCTGAAAAGTGAGATGATCCATGCGTCGGATGGGCATGTATTAAAATCGGTCCACCCACCAACCCCCATTGGACCAGCGTGGTGGGATACGGTCCAAAAACCCTCTAATGGATAGGGGTGTATTAGGGGAGGCCTATGTCCAACAGTGGACTATCACAGGCTGATGATGATGGTATCTACAACACATAATAATGACGGACTGTGGAGTTTCAAATACACAAGAGCAATATAAAAGTGAGGAAAACATTGTAAGAGTAAAGGAAAACATAAAAAAATACAAAAACTTGTCAATGAATGTGACATAAAATTCAAAATCTGAATCAGATCTATACAGACAAATTCGAGTGTCTGTTTGTAACATTTAGATAAATGTTTTAAACAATCACATTGTAATATATAAAGTGATACATATTTTTTTTAAATGTCTGTCCGTTCATTGCAAATTTTTCATCTGTCTGGACCTGGTCTGGATGGTCCGGTCCGATTATGACGGGACTCTCTCAAGAAGGTAGCCGATATGAGTGGGAGTAACTTGAGCACCCTTTTTTTCTCAAAAAATCAAAAATATTTTTTAGCAACAGCTAGTAAAGAATCCCAGTTGGTTAGGGCAATTTTGTCCGATCACCCAATTGTCTGAAGAGTAAGACGAACCATGCGTCGGATGGGCATGTAAAAAGTCAGTCAACCCACCAACCCGCATTGGACCAGCGTGGTGGGATACGGTCCAAAAACCCCCTTATGGTCAGGGGTGTATCAGGGAGGCCTAAGTCCAGCAGTGGACTATCACAGGCTGATGATGAGAGAAGAATATGATAAACGAATGAATGGAATAACTCACGGTCTCGGTGCAACGGACAGGACGTACACCTCCGCCGTGGGCTCGCAAATCTCCCGGCTCGATTCACTGTCTGAAAATTGAAAGAAATCACATTGAGAGTGACATAAAAGGGAAAATTCAAGAGTCAATCATATCTGAGACCTGGATGTCACACGGGTGTTAATAAAATACTTTACAGATTTTATCAAAACCTCCGTGGCATAGCGGTATTGGCCCTCGCTTTATAAACCGGAGTTCGCGGGTTCGAATCTCGTGGGAAAACAACTTTGTGTTATCGTTCTTTTCTGATTGGTCAGGAGAATTCGGGCCGATCAACCAAACGTCTGAAAAGTAAGATGATCCATGCGTCGGATGGGCATGTAAAAAGTCGGTCCACCCACAAACCCGCATTGGACCAGCGTGGTGGGATACGGTCCAAAACCCCCTTATGGATAGGGGTGTATTTGGGGAGGCCTATGTCCAGCAGTGAACTGTCACAGGCTGATGATGATAATGACACCCAGATATCGGATGGTAAACTAGATTCAGTCATGCCCCTGAACTGGCTCTGGTCGAGTTGGTTACCCTTCTTATTATAATAAGAGAGAAAAGAAGAAGGGTGTGCACTAATGTTTGTTCACACACTTAGGTGCTATAATATCTCTTACTATTACTCTACTAGCGTAGACAATTAATAACTATCGCTTGGGCAGTTGGCGGATCTCTGAATCCATTTAATTTCATAAAATTTGCGCTTGTTTTTGTCCAATCCGAGTTTAAGATTAGATATGTTATTGAATAAAGGCGACTTTTTAAGGATTTTATCGCGTTCATTTTGCATATTTAAATTCCCGACGTTTCGAATACTTTCCAGCGGCCGTGATCACGGGGTAGACGAAATAAACGCGATAAAATCCGTAAAAAGTCCTTTTATTCAATAACTAGCGACCCGCCCCTGCGTCGCACGGGTGCTGTGCTGCAAATATATATACCTACATGTGTCATCATCATCATCAGCCTTTGATAGTCCACAGCTGGACAAAGGCCTCCCCTAATACACCCCTATCCATTAGGGGGTTTTGGACCGTATCCCACCACGCTGGTCCAATGCGGGTTGGTGGATGGACCGACTTTATACATGCCCATCCGACGCATGGATCATCTTATTTTTCAGACAATTGGGTGATCGGCCCAGATTTCCCTAACCAACTAGGAGACAACAATGAAAATTTGTTGAGTCCCCTCAGGATTCGAACCCACGACCTCCAGTTTCTAAGGCACACGCCTATACCACTAGGCTACGGAGGCAGTGCAACCACTCTATCTAATAAAAAAAACCGCATCAAAATCAGTTGCGTACGTTTTTTTAGATTTAAGCGTACAAAGGGATATAAGGACGGAGAAAGGGATTTGGTTTTAAACTATGTAGCGACGTGTAGTATTCGCGTAAACAGAAGAAATAAATATTACATATGTTTATATATATTTAAGATCTGATTAGTATGGGAAAAATTCAAAATTCCGTTTGAATGCATAAAAATATTTCTTTACCTCATATAAGACTTACCAGCATTGATGACAATTGCGTCCAACTCCCGTCTGAGATCCCTCGCGCCCAGGGTTAGGACTGCGGCCAGCCTGGAATCGTACAATTCACCATGTAAATATCATCATCATCATTATCAGCCTGTGATAGTCCACTGCTGGACATAGGCCTCTCCTAATGGATAGGGGGTTTTTGGACCGTATCCCACCACGCTGGTCCAATGCGGGTTGGTGGGTGGACCGACTTTTTACATGCCCATCCGACGCATGGATCTTACTTTTCAGACAATTGGATGGTTGGTCCAAATTGCCCTAACCAAGTAGGAAACAACAATGACAATTTGTTGAGTCTCAGCAGGATTCGAACCCACGACCTCCGGTTTCTCAAGCGCACGCCGATACCACTAGGCAACGGAGGCGGTTAATATACCAATATAATAATATTACAAAAAAAGATTATATTTCGTTGCCAAAAATGATTTAATCATGTTTGAATCAATTACATATCTTTTCTATTACTTGTTTTTAAGAAATTCTTGAAAAATGTTGTTTAGTATTCAAAATAATACTGAAATTTAAAAAAAATTCTCCACAATGTAGTGTAATATTTTATATATCAACTCCCTTTTGTATCAGTCTGTACTTGGTAGCTACCCGTAAGTAGACGGTTCTTCAATGACAAACTCTCTATGACAAAATCAAATATCTTTATTCAACATATATAAATGTAAAACTAGCTTATTGATCGTAAAGGACGCTACCACCGGTTCGGTTCTTTTGGAATAATAAAATATACATATAAATATTCTTATGAGCTACGTACAGTTCTATCATTACTGTATCGTATTCGTAAAAGCCTGAATCGAAGCACTAAAGCACACGCCCACACCACTAGGCTACGGAGGCAGTTAAATGGTACTGTTTAAGTCTTTCAAATACAAGCGAAACTAAATCTCACCTGTCGTCGCTCACCCGCCTGTACGCGGTGCAAACGCACGCCGGTCTTCGCCAACGCCGGCGACGGCACGCGCACTCGCGGGCGTTCCATCTGAAATCGTCGAAAACGGCATTACGTTCACAATCAGCTTTATAATATTGTGTACATTAAAATAATGGAGATTTATCTTATAGGCCGTTAAACTTCCGATCCATGTGGATATTTTAAAACCAGATTCCGGACACGTTTATGACTCTGGTCACATGTTTAGAACGACCACAGCGGCCGATCTACGTTAGAGATCGGCCGACTCAGTGGTGGATATTATAGTGCACGAGTGTACGTGTACACGGGTACCTTATACCCTCACTCTCGTAGACAGATAACCGGCAGGACCGGAGAGACCAGGCGTAGGACCGACTCTTAACATGACGCATGTATCATCATCAGCATCAGCCTGTGATAGTCCGCTGCTGGACACAGCCCGTGCCTAATACACCTTTATCCATTAGGAGATCTTAGACCGTATCCCACCACGCTGGTCCAATGCAGGTTGGTGGGTAGACCGAGCTTTTACCTGCCCATCCGACGCATGGATCATTTTACTTTTCAGACAATTGGGTGATCAGCCCAAATTGCCCTAACCAACTAGGAAACAATAATGAAAATTTGTCGAGTCCCCGCAGGATTCGAAACCACGACCTCCGGTTTCTGAAACACACGCCCATACCACTGGGCTACAGAGGCAGTTCGGCACTCAAAGTTCAGACAATTCGATGGCATCCCTACAGGCTTTTATAGCCGGTTCAAATAGGTTTGTTCACAAACATTCCACTTATACCCACCTATCCGTCACGGCGCTCACGTATCTGTGCACGCTGCTCGGCGACTCCGCGTACCTCCTGCGCTCCCAGGCGCCGCAGCCGCAGGTGCACTCGCCACCTGCAACAGGCACGCCGTCATCTTCCGGCTTGGAGGGCGCCGGTGTTACTATGGAGTGGAGTAATTACGCTAGATTAAGGGTGACACAGATGATAGAGATAGGTACAGATATGGTAAGAAAAGATTGTCCTTCAATTGTATTTTTTCGGGTAAGGTTCGTATTTATAGTGCCAATAGCTTAATTTTCATTTTGACATTTCACGCTAAATAATAAAGTTTCATGTTAATGGATATGCAAATGTCACTTATTTCATTATCATCATCATCATCAGCCTGTAATAGTCCACTGCTGGACATAGGCCTTCCCTAATACACCCCTATCCCATAGGGAAGTTTTGGACCGTATCCCACCACGCTGGTCCAATGCGGGTTGGTGGGAGGACCGACTATTTACATGCCCATCCGACGCATGGATCATCTTACTTTTCAGACAATTGGGTGATCGGCCCAAATTGCCCTAACCAACTAGGAAACAACAATGAAAAATTGTTGAGTCCCCGCAGGATTCGAACCCACGACCTCCGGTTTCTAAATCACACGCCCAAACCACTAGTCTACGGAGGCACTAATTTAGTACGATAATTCATGGACAGTTTAGATGTCATCGGATTCCGATAAAGATCCGAGTTCCCCCTAAGGAAAATTTCTTTCTAACTACATCTACAGGTCCCTTTTTACAAGGAACCGTGTCTGGGGAAATACTACGGCGTGCCTATATCTGGCGCAAATCAATAGTGCGTAAACGCTACTGTCTTCCGACTTGAAGGGCGTCGTTGCCGGTACAGGTTAACCTAACATAACATTTATGTCTCATGGCGGTGAAGGCATTTGTGGCGTCCTACGCTGCCTTTCTCACGGACAGTGTAGTTAGTATCACTTACCACTAGGTGAACTACTAATCGAGAACTTTAAAGTAACCAAAGAACAAAACGAAAGACTGACGTCAAACACGTTCAAAATCTATTATCTATAGTTTAACTAATTTAAACATTGCATATTTTTTTCCGTTTCTGTTATGCTCCCAAAAAGGCATTATACTAGACATTGTTAAAAAGTTTCTTAGCCGTTTCAAGTCGCATCAGTGGATATCGATCGTAGGAGATATTCATTTAGGTGCATTGGGCTTTTGGGGCGACCGGACCTATTACAAAAAAGTGACTTCGTTGTAAACGTATATAGTAAAACTGCCCTATTTCACTTTTCACATTATTATATGTTTATTTAACCAATAAGCTCACAATATTTGAAGCATTCTATCATTGTAATTTGTTTTCCATATGTGCCGAGCGTTGCCTGCCATTATTTACATATAACATATAAAATCCAACAGTGTTACATAATTCGGCTGTTCCGGTAGTCTCGTCCCTTCATTAAATATGGATATGTACATAAAATTCTATAAAAATATTCGACTACATGTAAATATATCTCTTTTTCCGTCTTATCTACACGCACTCTGCTTCGGAAAGAGTTTTAAACAGTTTTTGTCTGATAATATATGTGTCGCTTTATTGAACTACGATATTATTGAATACATTTTGCTTTTACTTACTCTTTCTAGAGGTCTGCTGTCCCATCTTGGCGTATGCTGACACTATGAGCAGTTCGCTATGCGAAGCACCATCTGTAACAAGAGACTTTATCTTTGAATAATCAAAGTATAGCGAATTTACACACGGAATAAATGTATGGTGTTACTTTTAGTCGACTGTCACTGGTGTGTCCCGAACCTACCGATTTTTCGGTATTTCTACCGAAATTGACTCAGTACTACCGAAATACCGGAATGCAATTGATTATATAAAACGAGTGTGTTAAATGCAAGTTAGCAGGTATGCTGATTTTCATGTTGCGAGTGGGTTTTATGATGAAAATTGATATTCATGTCATTATAATATAAAAACGAGTTGTTGTTTTCTTTAAATAAACGAAATTGAGTGAAAATTGTTTTTTTTTTGTCCGTATACCGATTTTAGTTGGGAACTCTACCGGTTTCTCCCACTAACGTACGAGACCACTGACTGACACTTGGCGAATGACACTCGGTGACAATAAATCGATACATATAAATAATAGGAGTGTCCGTTTGAATGGAAACATCGAAAAAGCCGTTTTAAAAGAGTTACATTGTGATAAATGCCTCCGTAGCCTAGTGGCATGGGTTCGAATCCTGCGGGGACTCAACAAATTTTCATTGTTGTTCTTGAAAGTAAGATGATCCAGTCATCGGATGGGCATGAAAAAGTCGTTCACCCACGGCATTGGACCAGTCTGGTAGGTACCGTGACCACCGTGACGGTACATAACCCCGTAATGGATAGGGGTGTATTAGGGGAGGCCTATATCCATCAGTGGATTATCACAGGCTGATGATGATGATGATGATGATGTGATAACTAACGCATACATATATCTAATAAATTGTCTATCTATATTATAAAAAATTGGATTTTATCGGTTTACCAGTTCACCCCGTGACACGAGCTGGAAAGTGTTCGAAACAGTCGAAATTTAAAATGTAAAATAAACGCGATAAAATCCGTAAAGTAATTTTATTTATAATGATATTATGTCAAGAATGAAATAATTTATGTCTATCTATATGTTTGTCTAGGATGTCCTAAAGACGTGGTCCAATTTGACGGCCGGACATCGCACACGAAGTACGATAGCTAATGTATCCGGTTGTAACTAGGACTGTTTTTCGAAAATATTGTTCTAACGAGCCTAGTCGCGGGCAAGGCCTAGTAAAATTTTCAGTTAAATTAATAAATTTTTAGTCCGGATACCTTTTATTAAAACTTTACTAATGGGACCGTCTGCAGGTAAGTACCTTACGATGGCTATTTCGAAGTTGTGAAAACACTGCAGTGTTCCGGAGTTTAAGGTCGACCGAGCAGTTTTTACGTGTAACGAGACTTAACAACTGTTTCACAGTCGGCACGCGTTGAGATACCACTGGCTTGCCATCTTCCTATGGGCGTCGAGAATTGACTTCCCATCAGGGGCCGACTTCTCTGCTGCTGTTTCAAAAAATTAACATCATATTCATAACTAAAGTAACAGATATTCATATAAGTGGAATGTTTTGGATGTGGTTTCGGATGAAACGGCATATTTCCTTAGAATTGGTATTTCCTTAAGGGTAACTGAATTTCAAGTCGTTTTCTGCAATTAAGTATTTCTTAATATCCTATCACATATTTTTGACATGAAAATTGATCCGTTTTACGACCGAGAAGATATTCTATCATCTCCTTGGCTCTGGTTTAAAATAAACAAAAGTTTAAAAGAAAGCCAATGCTTATGTACACTGAGATTATTTAAATAACGCAAAAAATGTGTACAGATGCCGTATTTATGAGTAAATATACAGTATTTTATCGTAAAGCCAATATAAAACGAAATATTTCCATAACGTGTGCGTGTACTTATGTACGCGCGTGAGAAGTTATACTTTGGCATCATTAAATAATTAATATATTTATATAATAATATATTTAATATATATATATATATATATAGACGGCTTCATACTGTTAATTTTATGTCACAGGTGCGCCGCATCTTAAAATTTCAGTCATAATTTTTTCATAACGCGCCTAAAAAGTATAAATTTAAAATAAACGCAACCAAAAACGAACCTTAATCCCAACTCATAGAGCACATTATGCAACAACTATCGCAAATAAAAACGACAACTCCATTATCACTACAAAAAATCAACCTTATCACTATGTAATAAGGTCCATTTCACCGTTTTCATTATAAACTGTTAATTTTGTGTTACAGGTGCGCGCATCTTAAAATTTCACTCTCATCATTTTTCATAACGCGCCTAAAAGTATAACTTCAAAACTTCGAGTCCTGTTTTCGGCGTTTTGCTAGAAAGAACCGCGCCTTGAGGTACACCCATCAATATAGTCACCTCATATTAAAAAAAAAGAAAAAATAACGCACACTAAACTGTCAACACCACCAATCTTCACCAATCATGCAACATTACAACAAAAAAAACATCATAACTTGACGCAATAGACACTAATCCACTGTACTCGGCTATCAAAAGCCGACGTCGAATCAACCGGCCGACAATTGGACTAATGAAGCCAATTCAAAAGCCCGACGCACGCTAATTAAAGCGAATTAACGTAAAAAGACACATAGTCATATAACTGCACACCACATTCAGATTGTAAAGTTTCCGGACACGTGTAACGGACAGTACAATGGCTCCATCAAAGTCAATAAGTAACAATTAATTGCGGCCAGACCATACAAACAATTGGGGTGACTGTAATTAATCTAGCTTTTGTATTTTCCTATGATGTTTCACTTTGGCAATAAACTTTGGTAAGTGTAACCAATCTAACGAAGAATACGTCTGCTAACTCTTAGTGTCTTATAGCATAGATAATGACTGAGAGGAAGACTGTTGATTGGCCATCAGCCATTTTGTTTTGTCCTTTGGAAAACTGAGTAACTTAAACATTCCTTTTGCTACCCTAAGCTGTTCGCATTAAAATCTTGCAACTGGCAACTGGCTTCCTTTACCAGTACCAATAATTTATTTTTAAAGCACTGACATGCTGTAACAGTTGTCAAAATGGTCTTATAAAGATCAAATCCACCATTTTAAATGGGTAGGTTTAATATACTTTAGGGCGATTTAGTATTCCACAAATATTATCTTGTAACAAAAAGCATTAATAACATACACATAAAGGAGTCCCACAATCTTAGTTTTGTATAATGGTCAATAACACTAGGCTTCTACCAAAGTCATCTAGATTAGATTCTAGAACAACTACCATAAGTTCAATACTTTAGTGAACAACACTTATGATAATAACATTAGCATTTAAGTTAAGAACTTTTGTAGGCATTTTTTAAAAAATCAATTTTATTGGGCCAGAGTTCGTGAAATAATGTTGTGAAAGTTATAATTATGTACAAGAAAAACATATATCATACAATATATAGCATGTCTAGAACTTGTATTAGTTTCATGTTTAACTATGAGTCATTAAAAAATATCCGTAATTTAATAAAAATATTGTATAAATTGAAATTTAAAAACAATTTTAATCGATAATAATGAAAAAGAATTAATTACAGTAACAAATGATGACTTCATGGGCACATATATGATTTCTTTGCATTGTCTTCCTCTTCCTTGTTTTGTTTTAATTACACTATGAGGAAAAATGCCAAACTACCTTTGTAGTTAATTTTGATGTAAATAAAAGAGGTCTATTAAATTGCTATTAACATTATGTTACGATAATAGATGCATAGAGTATTTTTATTGAAAAACTGGTTGATACTAACTGTAAGATTAATTGTAACTCATGACAACTTGAGAAAATATGTTGTAATTTATATCTAATAAGTTTGATATATTAAAATACAATATTTCATTACCAAATTGGACTGGTTAAAATAATTCACGAGTGTGTAATTATTTAGCTTAATGATAATTTGCATAGTAATAACATTACATTTGCATTAACATAGTAATTTTATGTTGATGCTAATTATGAGGTATTAACATGAGAAAGTGTTTCGTTTTACAAATTATACACCACTATGGTTTGGCCAATTGAAGCTTTGAATAAATGTAAACAAATCCAAGGTAGGAGATTATACATTCCTCATTATGGACTGTGACCATTTTTGACAGACTTCCCAAAAGAAGTAGGTGCTCAATTCTGAGCCTAAATTTTTTTTTTTATATATGTGCTCCAATCGAGTTGTCATTAACTGAATTCTGAATAAAATATAAGTTTTCTAATAGACAGGGTGACTGACAGACAAAAGTTTTATTTTTGTGTTGTCGAGTATAGTCGTAGCAAAAAGTTTAAATTTTTTTTGTTTATTTATCAATGTCGATCAAAAAATTGTCTTATATGAAAAAAATATGATTAGGCATATAAGTAAATTATAATAAAAGAATTAGGGGATATGTTTCCTGCTGCATATTGTGTTTTACAATCATAATTTATGTAGTTTTTACATAATTTATTGTGAATAAATAATGAAATTCTCTTTGGTATAGTTTATTGAAAATATTTGGTGAAATTTTACAAAAATGGCTCGTGGGATTTTGTTGTAAAAGAAATATTTTTTGATAGACAACAATTAGATACTTCTGCAGCAGAATTTTCAGGCCAAGCTTAGTTTACACAAAAAAAATATAGTAATTCCTAATTTGTATGGAGAGTCTTTTAAAATTCAATTTCACCATTTCATTGTTTTAATTTTTAATAAAGTATGTTAGGTTATTATTTTGGTACAGATATAACATTTAAGCAACCCGAAACTATCTGATACTTGTCTGCCTTACCCCTGAGTGCAATATAAAATGGTGGAGCCAGACGTTGACAAAGGAGGTCCTGAGTAATATGAGTACAGTATAACTGAACATAACGAAAGATGGCAAGCAAAGCGAACAGGCAATGTCCCAAGTGAAGTGATGGTCGAGTGAAAAAGCAAAGTAAAGGGGTGACAAGTGAATCTTCTGCCGTAGAACATTCAGAGATAATAAATTTTGGAAAATCATGAAAATTCTGTTTGCATGTGTCTACTTATTTATTGTAGTCTATCGAAAAATATTTTATTTAACAAAAAAAGTACTACTGGCCGGTTTAGTAAAAAAATTACAGAACATTTTTTTTACCAAAATGTACTACCGGTTGTACAAGTAAAAATTACCATTTTATTTATAAAGATTAAGTAGTTCACATTAAAGCGACGTCGTATTTTGTCGGTTCCATGAAATTATAGTAAAATAAGGCAGTTGTTTCGTATCGCTTAGTTTTATATGGTAAGTACGCAAAATATCCGGAAAATGTACAGGAAATAAATCCGTTGACCTAAATCGGTCATAGTAACGTTTATAGAGGAAAAACATTTAAAAAGCAAATAAAGGACACTGATATATAAAATTTTAAACTAATTACAAACAATTACAACCATTAAATGAGGCATTATTAGATTACTTAAGTACGATTTGTTTTTTTTCTAAAGTATCAAGGCAGGTTCCGACAGGTTCAATAACCTTTTAAATATGAGCAATAATGAAGTTTAAATATTTTTGAGCTCTCACGTATAAATAAATCAATAATATTGGTGATTTTGATGTCTATGTAAAAAAAAAGTGTATTTATTAGGAAATAAACAAATATTAAAAGATGTCCGCCATCTTGAAAAAGATAATGCAAAACACCGTGCATGAAACTGTACATTTAGAATTTTAGTAAGAAGAGAAAACTTACGTCTGATTATTTTTCTTTGTTTATAGGTATCGTTATCCTTATATTACAAAATATTCACTCGTTTTCGATAGTTTATAACACATATCTTGGTATGTGTTCGTTACACTTCACAAAGAACAATTCTTATTCACAATTCGACTCGATATATACACAGACCTACGTAATGTGCTATTTAAAAAATTTGCAATAATATTTAATGACTTTATTTAACATTAGCACGCATCCAAAATACGCAGTTACTGTGTCGGTGTGACATTTTAACTTAATACCGTCACAGTTCCGTTATACGTCAAATGGTGAATCATAAAGTTATCTATTTTAATGATTTGTATTATTATAGAATATGATAAGAATCTTAATCAAATTGACTGAATAACTAGTTATAATTTCACTTAATACCTTGACCCTGTATATATATCCTCTGTTTAACAATACGGGCAATACAAATTGGTAGTTTTGCCCGACATCATTTTTGCAACTGCTGTATTGTAAGTTAGAGCAATAATGCGAAAAGTTATCGTAAATAATGCGAATTAAATTCTGCTTTGTAATTCTATTATACTAGTTAAGTGCCTCACAATACACATTATTAAATATTCTGGTACTATCCAGATCGATAAAATATTTTTTCGAAACGTTCCGTTTTAAGATGCACATTTACAAATGTAACACTGCGCCATAAGGAATTGTAAGTGTAACTTTATTGTGGTTTTGAGACTGATTGGTCGCCATTTTGTTGGCTTTTTCATTTATTAGGAAATTCGTGTGATTTCTTGTGTATTATTTAGTTTTAGTGCTGCATGTGTATATAGAAATATGTCTAAAAGAAGAATCGAAGTGTTGGATCCTTTTATTAAGAAGAAAAGGTTCGTAGCACATGCTTAGCGACATGTTCACGATGCCATGCTTTTTGTTATTTTACATTTGTAACTATTGTTTTTCGAAACGTAGCACAATCAATACTTTAATTAAGTTTCTTATTAATCAACTTACTAAAAAGGCGGTAGACATAAGACTGATGCCCAAACATGTATTTTAATACTAACTCTAAAACTTATTTATTATAGATACATTGTTATTTTATTGCATACATGCAATTATTAATACTTTGCTTTTGATTTGGCACACACACATATTTCTGTATTCTTATTAGGATCAATTAATTATAGACTGGTTAAAAAACCTTGAGAAAAGGTTCATATTTCGACATTATAAATTATAACTTTAAAAATATTTCTATTTATCATACGCCATTTATATTATATAGTTCCAGATGTAAATAACTAATTGTTTGCGCCTATTATTTGCGCATTATCTTATTATCGCATTATTACAATGCTCGTATTGCAATTTTTTCTATCACTTATACAGCATGCAGCTTCTAATATAACTTCTTTATATGTTGTTTTGGCAATTTTTTTCTTTTACGCCGGGTCCTAGTTTTTTATACGAAATATGTTTTTCGGTTAGCAATGATAAATAATTGTGTCATAAAAAGAGTTTATTTTATTTTTGAAAAAGAATTGTTTTTTACATTATGCATAGTAGATATAAATATTAAAGGTTTATGAATTATATTTAAACTGTTATACACACTTTTTTAATAATTTACTTTTAATGGTGTCCATCATACTTGAGCTATGTGAGTTTGGATTAAAAGTCAATAGATAAACGCAATTAAAGGATAGTATTGAAACGGAATCGGGAATTAAAAATGTAAATAAACCAATAAAGTTTGTTAAAAATCCTATTATTTATATAAAAAAGTAAATAGTACATAGTATTGATGCAAACATAAGAATTAATTAGAATGCAATCCTTTGAAATATAAACAAATTTTACAAATTAATTTCATACAAATTTATTGAATAATTGCCCAGTTGCGATCATTCAATAAATTTGTATGTAAACTGACACAGCTAACATTGATATGATGTTCTCAACATTACTGGTATTATATATTTAACCAAATTGGACTAGAAAAAATTAAAACATAGTTACCTATAGCATCAAAGCAATGAAAATATGGGTTGTTTCTTCTTCTTCTTTATTTATAATGGCTCCACCGAGGATGTTTCGGTGATTCTGCCAATGTCAAGGTTGAGGGTAACACAAAGTATTTGGTTGAAACGGATCAGTAAAAGATGATGTTTTATTGTAAAAAGGCTCTTAATCGGTTGAGATACCTGGGACAAGCACAAGATAATGAGTTAGTAAGTATAGAACTACAGACAACATTTTAAAACATATATTTGGTACAGAACAAATATTAATACAGACAAACAAATGGGAAGAGAGAAGAGGGGGAAAAATTTAGTTTTATTTTATTTACATATGGGGTTGTTTACAGTCAAGTGTCGCTCAGTGATTGACATCTTGGTGACAATTTGTTGATAAAAACACAAGATTTATGACAATAAATCAACCTAGGCTGTATTGTTGACATAAATTGATAACCCACTTGACGTAGTGGTTAGAGACCCTGACTGTTGCACCGAAGTGTGATTGATCCCCACTATGAGAAAATATTATGTCAGGAACATAGTGTTTTTCTCATGTCTGGATGTCTGTATCTATATATTATGTATTTATTCATAAAAAAAGTGTGCCTATGTATTGATCACTCATTAATTTTTACATAGTAAAACCTTTGCATAGTTTGGGACTAGATGATAATGTGTACTTGGTCCAGATATATTACATATTATGCTTCTATTTAAGTTTATCTTAATATCTAATAATCTATAGTAAAGTTATAAAACAAGTCATGTGCAAGGATTTTTTTAGATTACATAAAAGCTGATGTACAGCGGTTAACCAAAAATAGTATTTGTCTTATTAGATGTTTTGAGACTAATTTTATAAAAATTACTAATAAGTCTCAGCTATAGCAAGATTTATCAACAAAGTGTTGTTCTGAAAACATTAAATGTAAACTTGTAACCTTTTATTTGTACAGTTGTACAATTTCTTTCAGTACATATTGTGATTAACCAAAATATTTGTTTATCTATCTTCAGAGAGGAGAAGGCAGCGGCTGCAGCTAAATCTGGTAGCACCGGTGAAACTTCAGACGGAGTAGCGGCAACCACTACCGCAATGCCACCCACAGCAGCTAGTACGCCAGGGATCAACCCTTACACAGGTACTGCCCTAGTATTGATTTGAAACCATATTTTGTTACTACACTAGGCTACCTGTAGCCTAGTGGTATAAGACCTTCCTTTACAAAGCTGAGAGTGTGAGTTCAAATCCGCAGGGAAACAAATTTCCTCTATCTTCGGTTTCTTGTTGCTCAGTACCAAATTGACCAAACACCCAACCACCTGAAATCTAAAATATGTTGAATGGACATGTGAATAGTCGGTCCTGGTCTTTAATTACCGATACAGTGCCTTTAATTGTACAGACAACTAATTCATCCATATGTGTCAAAACTAAAAATGTTACCAATATTCAGCTACTATTCAGTATACGGCCGAATACGGTATACCAATACATAAGAGAGACATTATTTTCTCAAGGTTGTATCGGTTTACGAACCGGGAAGCCGACGGTCTTGCGACTATATTAATCGTCGGCTAGGGCGGTGAGAACCGCCCTGGAACGCGGTGTATCCAGTGTACGCGTGTGTGTGTTTCGCTGTGCTCGTAAGCGAGGGCGAACTACAGGTGAATGTGTTCTAACCCTACTCGTGAGGTGTGTAGAGTCTGATGACGGGACCCCTGTTGGGTTAATCTCGGTGACCCCTTCTTTGTCCGGGTCGAGAAGAATGTTTCGCGGTCTACGCTTTTGACTAGACGCGTTTGGATCGGCCGTATAGGTTGCTGCTTTAACCAGCAGAGGGTTACTGTGGTTGACTACTTTATCTATGTGTTTGCGAGTTAACTTTTCAAAGTGCTCGCAAATACATAGATAAAGATTCTCAAAGATTTCAAAGTAGTCGGCAGTTTGCAGTCGCTGTGTAAATCTACGTTTCGTTGGTACCACTGCGCTCCGGTGGCTCGGCGGATGAATTTGTTTTCTTCTACTTGTAGTTGGTTTAGGAGTGTGGAGGATGCGTGAGCGAAAACTTGGCATGCATAAGCCATGATTGGTCGTATGCATACCTTGTACAATGAAAGTTTATATTTGAGCGACATTTTACTGTGAGAATTCGTTACTTGATAAAGTCTGGTCGAAACGAACAAAGCTTTTCTCCTAGCGTCCTGAATATGACTTGAACTACATGTTGCAGTCGAAGGTCACGCCGAAGATCCGATGGGAAAGGAAGGCCAAATACCTAGATTTGGCCTTCCTTCCATGGATCGGTTGGCCGTAGAGTTTTAGTTGCCCTAGTGTCTGGTGTCGGCCGGCGCGTGGGTTGAGGACTATTGCTACACTTTTATCGGGATTGACGTCGATTCTCCATTTATGAAACCATTCGCCTAATAAATAGTGAGGAACAATAAGGCGGTGTCATCGGCGAAAAGTGCCAGATTGACATCGTCGGGCTTTGGAATGTCGCTCGTGTAGAGCGTAAATAATAGAGGTGATAGGACCGATCCTTGAGGGACGCCCGCTTGGAGCGGTCGGCTCGTGGACAGGTGCCTCAACTCGATATCGAAAGAGCGATTCGACAAGAGGCTTGGATGATGTGAACCAGCCTCTCCGGCACTTTGAGATATACAGCTTGTTAATCAAGCCGTTGTGCCAGACTTTGTCAAATGCCTTTGCGACATCGAAGAAGACGGCCCCTGTGATACGGGGTTTTGGATTATTAAAGGCCGTTCAGAATAAAATCCGTCAGGCGATAATTTGGGTGGGATACGAGTGCTTCGGGCGATACCGAATTGCTCGTCTGGGATGAGGTTATTGGAGAAGGCGTGGTCTTTCAACCGGAAGAGAATTATTCGTTCATATAGTTTGCCCAAGCAATTGAGCAAGCTAATTGGACGATAACTCGTGGGTAGGTTAGAGGGCTTGTTCGGCTTTCGAATACCGATGGCAATGGCTTCTTTTCAGGCTTTAGGAAAAGTAAGTAGTTGTTAGAAAAATATTGAAAATCTTGACCAATACACAGACCGTAGGGCCTGGCAAGTATTTTAGAGTTCTATTTGTGATACGGTCTGGGCCAGGTGCCGACCGGGGTTTGAAGACCTTAACAATATCGCGGACCTCCTCCGGGTCACTGGCTTTAAATTATCGTGGTATCCTCTGGTGGTAAGGCAGCCCAAAGTTCAGTTGGACGGTTCACCTCCGATAGGTGGAACGCGTCGGCGTGTGCGCGAAATGGCGTATATTGCTCTTCTAGCGTATCAGCTAAGCATTCGGCCTTTTCAAAGTCATCGAAAGCTAACAAGCCCTGGTTGGCTTTGATAATGGCGGCATGGCGTCGCGGGGATCTGACTTCATACGTCGAGCCAACTGCCAATGGCAGTGTGCGATGTCTAAGTCTTCCTTCAGACCTAACGACGATCCTTTGCGGTGTAATTTTATCCTGTTTCTGACCTCTAACTGAAGTTTCCTAAAGCAAATTTGACTCGGACGGATAGCGATAAAACGACCGCTTGAGTGTATTTTTCTCTCTTATCAGACATCGAATTCTGAAAGGTAAGCCAAAGTTACGGTCACCCGAAACCTTGACTGTCCTTTCGGAATCGTCGATGGCTATGGATGGAGATATGCGATGTGATGCTGTCGATGGCAATATACGCTTTGTCTACACTATCAATAACCTCCGGTAGGTTAGAGCAACTTTGGGGGTCCATAGCTTTGAGTTTGCGTTCAAGACAATGCCAATTTCTTACGGTTTTGGTCGTAGGGAACGCACCGGCGCCATGGCCCAATTTGAATAAGACCGGCAAATGGTCAGAGTTTAACTCACAGAGTGCCTCTATCGATACGACATCGAGCGAGACGTCTCGACAAATAGGAAATAACAATGAAAATTTGTCGAGTCCCCGCAGGATTCGAACCCACGACCTCCGGTTTCTAAAGCAAACGCCCATACCACTAGGCTACGGAGGCAACAAAATATAAAAATCCTCCAATAAACCCGCAGGTCTGCCACACTCGGCGCGTTACCACGAGCTGCTGCGCCGCCGCCTCGGCCTCCCGGTGTGGGAGTACAAGAACGACTTCATGAGACTCCTCAACACGCACCAGTGCGTGGTGCTGGTCGGCGAGACCGGCTCCGGCAAGACCACGCAGATACCACAGTGGTCGGTGGAGTTCGCGCGGTGACCGCTGGCAAGTCCACGGGGGTGGCTTGCACGCAACCTAGGAGAGTGGCCGCTATGTCGGTCGCCCAGAGAGTGGCTGAAGAGATGGACGTGGCTCTGGGCCAGCAGGTCGGCTACAGCATCCGTTTCGAGGACTGCTCCGGACCGCAGACGGTGCTTAAATACATGACGGACGGTATGCTGCTGAGAGAGGCGATGTCCGACCCGATGCTCGAACAGTACAGAGTGATTTTGCTCGACGAAGCCCACGAGAGGACGCTGGCTACGGATATCCTGATGGGTGTGCTGAAGGAGGTCATCAAGCAGCGTTCGGATTTGAAACTTGTTATTATGTCAGCGACGCTGGACGCTGGCAAGTTCCAGCAGTACTTTGATAATGCACCGTTGATGAATGTACCTGGGAGAACGCATCCCGTGGAGATATTTTACACGCCCCATCCGGAAGAGAGATTACTTGGTGGCGGCGATTCGTACTGTGGTTCAGATACACTTGTGTGAGGAGATTGCCGGAGATATTCTGCTCTTCCTCACCGGCCAGGAGGAGATAGAGGACGCATGCAAGCGGATCAAGAGGGAAATAGACAATCTCGGCCCTGAAGCTGGCGAATTAAAGTGTATACCGCTGTACTCGACTCTGCCGCCTAATCTTCAGCAGAGGATCTTTGAACCGGCGCCGCCTAACAGAGCCAACGGCGCTATCGGAAGGAAGGTGGTCGTGTCCACAAATATAGCGGAGACCTCCTTGACCATAGACGGCGTGGTGTTCGTGATCGATCCAGGATTCGCTAAGCAGAAGGTGTACAATCCAAGGATCAGGGTGGAGTCTCTACTGGTCTCCCCGATAAGTAAGGCGTCGGCCCAGCAGAGGGCCGGACGAGCTGGCAGGACGCGTCCGGGGAAATGCTTCAGGCTGTACACGGAGAAGGCGTACAAGAATGAGATGCAGGACAACACTTATCCGGAGATTCTGAGGTGACCACGCGGGGACGGTTTTGTATATTAAGTTTATACAATGATGGATTGTTTTTGATGCTTTAGCACATTTTAGGCTACGATGCAATCCATACCGCAAGGGTTTATACAGTTCCTGCTTCAGAAATAGGCACCGCGGTGGTACTTCCCCAGAAGATCAGATTTTGTATATGAAAGTTTTACACCTCTTATTGGCTTAGCAGGCCACCTGATGGAAAATGGTTACCGACTGCCCATCGACATCGGAAACGCCAGTGGTATCACGCGCTGCCCAACGTGAGACATGGGGTGTTGAGTCTCGTTCACCCAGTAAATACGCTGGCTACGGTGCCCTTTAAACCGGAACACAGCCGTGTTATTACTACTGTCACTATCTTGCGAAAGCACCCGTGGTACACCAGACAGTCCCCTGTAAAAGGGACCACCACAGTGAAGTAGCCTATATTGTTGCTTGTCAAAGTCATAGCATTTTATTTTTTCAATATCATAGAAGCATTACTTTCTGATTGATCATCAAATAAACTGCAACCTGTTCTGATGTGTAAGCCTCAGAGCTGGGAAGAACCGGCGTGAGAAACTCGGGACATATTATTGTCTGATTCCGTGCAATCAGAACGATACACATTAAACTAGCTTTCGCCCGGGGCTTTGTCCGCGTGGTGAAATGAAAAATTTATATAATGTACCCAAGTTACTACCAGTTTATTCGGCTCTCTATTAGATAAAGTCCTGTCCGAATCGGACCAGCCATTCCGGAGTTTGGCTAAATTTGAAAAAGAAATGTAGTTTTTTTTATTTATTTATTTATTCCATGAAACTGCGCAACATTTACCATAATACACAAAACAGATATAGATATGCACTTTATACTAATTTTTACATTTTGCTCATTATAAAGGTATAACCGTATAATTGTATTTACCAAATAATGTATATGAAAAAGTAATATAGTTATCTTATTAGACATTTTAAGATTTATAACACTAAAGTTAGAATAACACGTAAGTAATTAATAAGTGTAAAATGAAAAAAAAAAGATAAAAACCCTTGATAAAGAAAGACTTCCCACATCTATTTGAACCGTTTAGGAGATACAGGTAACACTATCAAATCCACTAATTTATGGATTTTTCGCGTTACTTAAAATCGAAAGATATGTCAATTTTTAAATAAAACTGACGGTTATTCGAAAACATAGAGATACAGACATATACCAACTTAGTCTGTCCGTGATCATGGATGCTGAAAAGAATTCGAAACGTCGGGAATAAATATATTTGAGTAACGCGAAAAATCCGTAAATTAGTGGATTTGATATGTATAATAATCGCGTAAATAAAAGAAATAATTAGATACAGGTAAGTTAAACTTGCTATGGACATAAGGTAAAACGGTCAATACATAACAATGTAATAATTGGAAAGGTAATATCGACGTTACGAACAAGCTCCCAATGAAACGACATGCATAGATTAAAGACGGTTGTGTAGGATGATTGTTAGTTGGTGCTATGACACGACTCTAATGTTGCGCCCCTGCGTTGCGTTTGCAGATCAAACTTAGGATCTGTAGTTTTGCAGTTGAAAAAGCTGGGAATCGACGACCTCGTGCACTTTGACTTCATGGACCCGCCGGCGCCCGAGACGCTCATGCGAGCGCTGGAATTGCTCAACTACTTGGCGGCGTTGGGTATGTTTATATATATATCATCATCATCATCATCATGATCAGCCCGTAATGGTCCACTGCTGGACATAGGCCTCCCCTGATGTACCTCTATCCATTAGGCGGTTCTTCGACCGACTTTTTACATGCCCATACGACGCACGGATCATCTTACTTTTCAGACAGTTGGGTCATCATCATCATCAGCCTGTGTTAGTCCACTGCCGGACGTAGGCCTCCCATAATGCACCCCTCACCTTAGGGGGATTTGAACCGTATCCCACCACGCTTGTCCAATGCGGGTTGGTGGGTGGACCGACTTTTTACATGTCCATCCGACGCAAGGATCATCTTACTTTTCAGACAGTTGGTTGATCGGCCCAAGTTGGCCTAACCAACTAGGAATCAACGATGAAAATTTGTTGAGTCCCGCAGGAATCGAACCCCGACTACCGGTTTCTAAACCAGCGCCTATACCACTAGGCTAGGCCGTGTGTATATATATATATATATATATATATATATATATATATATCGTTGCTTCGCTCCTAGTGCTCCGATTTTGTTCATTCTTGTATCTTGTGTGTATGTGCTCGTTTAAAGTAATATCGTGTAAGTTTATATAAAACACAAGTTGACCCGGCAGACTTGGTGCTACCACAATCGATAAATAAACATGTATACTTTTGTGTACGATTTGTCAATATACATATTAAAAATAAATGTTAACTGCAGTTAAGTGAGATAATAATTTTAGCGAGAATAACGAACCATATTATTTTCATATATATATGTGGGATTTAGGCACAGAAACACTGTTATTGTATGATAATGTAGCATTTATTTTACAACTCGTCTTATTAGGTCGTAGATCTTTTCCTTTCTGTCAAACGTACTTGTTGAGTACTATAGACACATAAATAAAAAGAAAGTAAAGATAATAAATGAATGTGAACTAAATACTTATTAATTAAATTATGACCGCCTACATTTCCCACATATATAGATTTAAAAGCCTTCAGTGATGAAACAAAACAAAAAAAGATCGAAATTAGCCGAATCGTTTTGGCCGTTCTCAAGTTTTATCGAGACTAAAGAACAGGAATCGATTTTACCCTGTAGGTTGTGGAGGTCAGATGCCAGTCGCTCTGCTGAAAAATTGTTAAACTGGTAAATCTGTATGAACAAGAAAACGACCCGATAATAACTTGAAAAAATGTCTGATAACACCGAAATATTATAGAATAAATCGAAAGAATATTTTTCTTAGTATTTTTGACAATTTTCAATAGACCATAAAGGCGCTAACATCTTTTGGCACGTGTCAATTAAAAATCGCCGTCCAACATCACCCTGTACCAATAGTCTGTTGTACGGCCAAGTGTTGCGCAGCCAGATGAAACAGGACCTGACAATTCTTGTACATGTTCGTACACGGAATATTTGGCCGTTCTCCATTGTTGTACATTCCGAATAACCGATATGAACGTCTCCACGTTTCAGACGACGACGGCAACCTGACGGACCTGGGCGCGGTGATGGCGGAGTTCCCCCTCGACCCTCAGCTGGCCAAGATGCTGATCGCCAGCTGCAACCACAACTGCTCCAACGAGATACTCTCCATCACGGCCATGCTCTCGGGTGGGTGTAGTACAATCAAAGTCAAAGTCAAAATCATTTATTCAATTTAGGCTCTACTGAGCACTTATGAACGTCAAAAATTATTCATTTACCACCGGTTCACAAACTCAGACCCGTCCAGAGAAGAACCGGCAAGAAACTCTGTGGCCTTCTTTTTTTTAAATATTAGTATTTACAAAATTTGACCAATACTTTTTGTTTTTTAAGTTACCAGGGGATTTGCAAGCGCAGAATATAAACTATTTCCACACATCTTGGTCCTCGATATAATTTATAACAGAATAGTAAGCTTTTTCTATGAGCGTTGTTTTGACAACTTTATGAAAGCTCGAATCATTCAGTTGCGTTTGGCAGGCATTGAATTTATTATACATTCTTATACTATTATACATGAAAGATTTTTTGGTTCGGGTCAGTCTAAATCTGGGTAGCTCTAGAATAATGAATTAACCCCACTAGTATACAGTTTGTTCGAACATTATGCACAAATCTTATACAAAGACGGACACAGCTGCAGACGGATGATGGTGCAGAGATAACACTGTAATTGCACGGGAACAGGGCAACTTGACATAAGTTCCATAGATGTACAATAATAAAAAAACTATACATAATCTTAAAAATTGTAATATACATTCATATAAGAATAAAGATATGAATCCTTAGTAATATATATACATAAATACATTATGTATAACATACATATATCTAATTTATTAACAAAATTGATACTATTTCTCGCACAGTTTTTATTTAACATATAAATCCTTTACCTATTTTAAGTAAAGCAATTTGTGCTAATGTGACACAATGACACTTATACAGATGTATAATTGTTTTATAATTTGTTCATCACTAAAAAGACATCCATAGATTGGCTAACAGAAAAAAAGTAAGGACATCTATGTATGTTTGTATGCCTAAGATCCAACAACTGTATTCACAATATTTACTCTACGATATAATAAGATAATTCGCGTTACACATCATACATCATCAGCCTTTGTTAGTCCACTGCTGGACATAGGCCTCCCCTAATACACCCCTGTCCATTACGGGGTTTGCACCTTATCCCACCACGCTGGTCCAATGCGGGTTGGTGGGTGGACCGACTTTTTTACATGCCCATCCGACGCATGGATCATCTTACTTATCAGACAACTGGGTGATCGGCCCAAATTGCCCTAACCTACTAGGAAACAACAATGATAATTTGTTGCGTCCCCGCAGGATTCGAGCCCACGACCTCCGGTTGTAATTCGCGTTTTTTGATGTTAATTGAATAACGCGAATTAACAGTGTAAGAGCAAACAACAATTTAAGTATGTCAGAAATTATTAGTCCACTTTTTGCTCTAACATGACGCGCTAATTGTAATGTGTTATGCCTGGTGTACTCTGCATACTTTAATAAATATTTTTAAATAACCATACCAATGACAAAGGATTTATTGTCTGTTTTATTTGTATTTAAAGTGTAATCAGTTGTTTTTAATTTAATTAATTAATTGTCCATATCCAAATTCCAGTGCCCCAATGCTTCGTGAGACCGAACGAGGCAAGGAAAGCGGCGGACGAGGCGAAGATGAGGTTCGCCCACATCGACGGCGATCACCTCACACTGCTGAACGTGTACCACGCATTCAAGCAGAGTGAGTGTAATGATGTGTGTCTATTGGGGATCAGCCCGGAGATGTTATAGTGCACATGTGTACGCGCAAACGTAGACTTTCTCTTCATTCACTGTTATCGTATGATGGGACGGATAACCGACATGGCCGGTGGAGAGATTTGCCCAAATTGTCCTTACGAACCAGAAAGCAATGATAACAAAAAGTTGAACCATGGTTTCTCACTATGTCTATACATTGAGATTTGTAAATCTTTCAAGTCAAGAGCTCAGTTTATAAAGTAGATTGGATTTATTATACAGGTGTTGGAAAACAGACGTAGTTTATGTTTGTTTTGGCGTGACAACGTCTTATTAATTGGTCGGCAAGATAGGGAGGCACTCTCGTGCACTGTGTCACAACGCCGATCACGTAACGCTCTCCAGTCTCTTACTCGTGCGCAGTTGGCCTGTACAAGTTGAACCGTATCCCACCACGCTGGTTCAATGCGGGTTGATGGGTGGACCGACTTTTACATGCCCATCCGACGCACGGATCATCTTACTTTTCAGACAGTTAGGGATCGGTCCAAGTTGGCCTAACCAACTAGGAAACAATGATGAAAATTTGTTGAGTCCCGCAGGATTCGAACCCATGACTACACTACCGGTTTCTAAAGCACGCTAATACTCACCACTAGGCTACGGAGGCTGTGTGCAGTATATATATATTACCTCGTTGCTTCGCTCCTAGTGCTCCGATGTTGTTCATTCTTGAATTTCAAAAGAAAGAAGGTTCATCTTTCTACTATACAAATGAACATTTACATTACAATCATTCTACCACTAAAAGACTTTGTCACGTATAACTTTCGCCTGATTTTACTGGCAACCAATTTTTTTGTTATTATTTAATATATAACAATTGCTGCGTAAAGCGCTTTATATCCGTGTACCGCCACAGTACGTAATAAACCATTAAAACGACCACGGTGCCCTAGAAATTGAAAGACTATAATGTTTAGTAACTATTTATTTGCAGCAGATACAGGCACCGCGGTGGTACTTAACCCACCCGTTCACCTTTTTGAAGTATATCCGTGATTTTTAACTTATCTCTTTGGACTTTATCGTTCTGAATCTGTTTTTAAATTGCCAAAATGTATGAAATTTATATGAAAACGTTGCATCCACAGACATGGACGATCCGCACTGGTGCTACGACAACTTCATCAATTACAGATCGCTGAAGTCCGGTGATAATGTGCGACAGCAGCTCAGCAGAATTATGGACAGGTAGTTTTCTACCGCTACCTCATTTTATGGCTAGCTAATAGTATTCATTACGCTACATGTCTCTATATATACTAATAATGGATGTTACGCGTGAAATAGGAGAAATGTCCGCGAGATGTATTGAAATGTTCTATATACAACAACAACATCATCAGCCTGTGCGTGTCCACTGCTGGATATAGGCCTCCCCTGATGCACGCCTCCTACTTTGGGGGGTTTATGGGCCGTATCCCACCAAGCTGGACCAGTGCCGGTTGGTTTGTGGACTGACTTTTTACATGCCCTTCAACATTATTGTCTGCATACTGCATATATATTTTATTTAAAAACAAAATCCACAGCCTTCGTTTAGTCACAAGTTTCACTTATGACCTAGTCCTAAAGCCAATAAAGGATTTATATTTTATAACTCAATTATCGTTATTATTAATACTCGTTATTATACTTTTCTCACAGCCATTTTGTTAGAATGTGATGTTCTATGATATTACTTTACGGATAATACGTTAATTATTTAAATTTTTACTTTATAAGAGGTATCGCGTAAATAAAAGGTATAATTACTAATATGTTACAATATAACTTTTTCAGATTCAGCCTGAAGAGGACGAGTACGGAGTTTACTAGCAAGGACTACTACATTAACATAAGGAAAGCCCTAGTGAACGGATTCTTTATGCAGGTTCGATTAATTTTTGTTTCGGATTGCAGATGCAACATCGAAATGTTATAACGAACATGAAAAATGAAGTATTTGTCATAATGTTTATGTATTAATTATTTATTTTAGTCACTATAATCTAGTCTTTTCGCTAAAGACGATTGGAATCGAATAATTAAACATATCTGTCTATTGATCAGAATATGTTTTTGAAGTTATACTTTTAGGCGCTTATGAAAAATTATGAGAGTGAAATTTTAAGATGCGCGGCACCTGTGACACAAAATTAACAGTTTATAATGAAAACGGTGAAATGGACCTTATTACATAGTGATAAGGTTGATTTTTGTAGTGATAATGGAGTTGTCGTTTTTATTTCGATAGTTGTTGCATAATGTGCTCTATGCGTGGGGATTAAGGTTCGTTTTTTTTGCGTTTATATTATATTAAATATATTATTATATAAATGTATTAATTTTTAATGATGCCAAAGTATTATTTCACGCGCGTACATAGTACACGCACCCATTTTTTTTAAAGTCATAAACTATTAATAGGCTGTTAAAGAACGTTATAAATTTCACATATCTAAAATTTTATGCACGCGCTATAATCGTATTATCCTACCTCACTTTTAGGGGTACTATTATTTTGCAGTTCAATCCCTAAAATAACACGCAATCCATATAATTATTTATCACATACATATCTTATAATAATCAATTAGTACATAATTAGCTTTGTATTATTATTTAGGTATTAGTACACGCGTTTTTGCACACTTTAAATATTTTTAAATCTTTGCATTTAGCTTAAATGTTTTTTTTTTTTTTTTTAATATAAAGAACATTTAAATCTGATGAATCATTTATACATAACTAGTTAAGTGTATGAAGGATTTATTTATCCTTATTATTCTCTGTATCGTTCAATGGTTGAATGATAGAATGACTTATTTGCGTTGAGTACACTTATTAGTTGAACATGAAGGTTAATTAGGCGAAAATATGAGGTCGTATAAAACGCATTTTACGGGCTATTAAGATATAACGCCATATATAGTAAAAACTAGTGTATTTTTAAATGATACAATCATTTGTATTCACATTTGGCTCTTTTGTCGATATTTTCTCAGATTCAGTACAAGGTAAATTCGTTATTTTATGCCAACGCGCTTAAAAGTGCTATTTTAATATGTAATAAAAACAATAAATCTCCAATCAAATATAGGCCCAAATTTCAATTCTATATCTCTTTAAATATAAAAATAATCTGTGGCTCTCGTGAACTGTCGCAGTGAAGCTTTTGCATTGAATTTTTTATCAACTTATGCGACTAAAATTGTTTGTTTATTTTTTATTTATGCCTTCTATATTTAATATTAAATAAAAACCTTAATTGACACTTTTTTAAAGTGGCATAGATAACAAAACTTTATTTTCTCTATTGGATAAATGTGAAGTTACTATAGTTTAAGATATTTTTATTACCTTACAATACGTAAAAAAATGTATAATACTTACATATAATAATATTCTTCTAAGTCGATTACGATTACGGCAGCTGATCAGAGATTAGCTAACTGCGCGGGTGATGGACGCTCTCTCTATCCCTTTATACTCTCAAAGCACACAGGGACGGAAAACCGACACGACCGGAAAGAGATCAGGCGCAGAACTGACTTTTTACATGCCCATCCGATGCAAGGATAATCTGCCGTTACAATGTAAACATGCTGATCACCTATCAGCCTGCTTTTCTCTAACCGACTAGGAAACAACAATTAAATGTTGTCGAGACCCCTCAGGATTCGAACCTGCGACCTGCGATTGTTGTTGCTGCCTCTGTAGCCTAGTAGTATGGGCTTGTGCTTTAGAAAACTTGATAACACCATCTTAGAATACATTAATATTGACATTAAGCGAACGCTCGACCGTTTTATTTTCGTTACGCAATTTCTTCATTCTCAGAGCAAGCGATTAAAGCTCTACAATAGCTCAATAGTTATTTCGATTGTTCCTATATAAGTGTCTATTGTATCACTGAACTTTTACTTATCAAGTCATTAGCAGACTTTATCCGTCCACTGCTGGACATAGGCCTTTTCAAAGAACGCTCGCACTCCAGAGCCTTATTGTCCCATCAACTATCGGTTATTCTGACCATGTACCTTTTCCTTGATAACTTAGTATTTATAATTGTTGTTGAATTAATTAACTGCCTCCGTAGCCTAGTGGTATAATCCGGAGGTCGTGGTTTCGAATCCTGCGGGGACTCAACAACTTTCATTGTTGTTTCCTAGTTGGTTAAGGTAATTTGGGCCGATCACCCAATTGTCTTAAAAGTAAGATAATCCATGCGTCGGATGGGCATGTAAAAAGTCGGTCCACCCACCAACCCGCATTGGACCAGCGTGGTGGTGTTCGGTCCAAAAACCCCTTAATGGATAGGATTGTATTAGGGGAGGCCTATGTCCAGCAGTGGACTATCAAAGGCTGATGATGATGATGTTGAATTAATATTATTTGTCACACACACAGGTTGCTCATCTAGAGAGAAGCGGACATTACTTGACAGTGAAGGACAACCAAGTGGTCCAACTGCATCCGTCCACCTGCCTGGACCACAAACCCGACTGGGTGATATACAACGAGTTTGTACTAACAACGAAGAACTATATACGCACCGTTACGGATATCAAGCGTGAGTTTTGTGTTATTTATATATAATAATTTTCATATATATTTACCTGTGACCTTGTCCGTGTGGCAATAAACAAGAAAATAAGTAATTTTTTCATGTAGCTTATGTTCGTACTAGTTACATAAGCTTTCTTCTACTGATGGTCCCATCAAAATCAGACCAGCCATTACAAAGATTAGCCTAAAGAAACAGACGAGAGACAAAAATTCTAAAACACTTTGTTTTGCTTTACATTACAAAGCATTCATTAAAAATGTTTTATTTTAATGTTACAACGAGCACTTAACGCTCTTCTCGTCGCTTTTAGACTCGACAAACTTCTTTGTTGTTGCCTAGTTGGTTAGGGCAATTTGGGCTGATCACCCGATTGTCTGAAAAGTAAGATGATCCATGTTACGGTTGGTTCACCCATCAACCTGCATTGGGCCCTAATGGAGAAGGCGTACTAGGGAAAGCCTATGTTTGACAGTGGATTAATACAGGCATATGATGATGATTATGATGATAAACCTATTTGCTTAATGATTTATTCTACAATAAGGAAACAAAAGTATATATATATATATAGTTGTCTACATTCATAGTTCAGAGTCAAACCTCCAAAATCAAATAGAGAGAAATATAACAAATTTATATTTCTCTAGTTGTCAGATTCAATTGAAAATCAAATATCTTTATTGAGAAAGTTTTACACTTATTGATTTGAAAAAGTTGTGTCTGACCCATGACGCACCAGCCAAAGAAGCTTGTGAGATCTTTATATTAGAATTGACATTTCCTTAATTGTTTGTGGAAATTATTTTCCTTGTATTAAGTATTAAAGACTACCTCCGTAGCCTAGTGGTATGAGCGTGTGCTTGAGAAACTAGAGGTCGTGGGTTCGAATCCTGCGGGGACGCAACGAATTTTCATTGTTTTCCTAGTTGGTCAGGGCAATTTGGGCCGATCACCCAATTGTCTGATGAGTAAGATGATCCATGCGTCGGAGTGGCACGTAAAAAGTCGGTCCACCCACCAACCCGCATTGGAACAGCGTGGTGGGTACGGTCCAAACCCCTTAATGAATGTGGGTGCAGTAGGGGAGGCCTACGTCCAGCTGTGGACTAACACAGGCTGATGGCGATGACGTTGAAGTGTTAAAGATGGTAGGAAGTCAGTCATGGAGGTCGCCATACAAATGGCATCCGTGAAAAAAGCAGTCCCCATATCCGATGTTCACCCAATGGTCCCCTTGAGTTGTTTGTTCCAATGTAATAGAACAAAAATCTTAGCAGCAACATGTCACGGGGTCTGCTTGTCTATACAAATAAATGAAAATTGTTGCGTCTATTTGTAACCCCGAGATGACAATTTTTTTTAAATTGTGACTGTCTTTATGTTTGTCTGTTCGTTCTGGCTAATGGCTGGCTTCACTGCAAAATAGCTGACTTAACTAGGAGTAACTAGTGCTACTGTTTCATTAGAAAAAATTATATTTTTTATATATTCCAAGCAGTCAGTTTGTCTTATCAAATTCTTTTAACTTTACAGCGGAGTGGCTCCTGAAAATCGCTCCACAGTACTACGAGCTGAACAACTTCCCACAATGCGAGGCACGGAGGCAGCTCGAGCTGTTACAGGCCAGGCTCGACTCGAAGGCCTATCAAGAGGGATTCTAGAACATTCTATGTGATCTATTCTGGACGATCCTAGGGATTCTTAAACAAGTGTATTGTGCGAGTGACTCATAAATGTGTTTTGACATAAGAAGCTGCAAGATTATCCAGGTTATTGTGTCTCAGAAGTCGATCGCTTTTCGGTTTCTTGGGCATGAATAAGAGAAAATTGTGAAATTGATCGATATAATTTGGTTATTTTGGTGTTTAATCTTTGTCGTGTCTTATTAAGAAGAGCTATGTTTACATTTGTAGAATGATACATTTGAGTATGCTGTTTGCATTTTGTATTCATATTCGGTTTCTTTGTAAGGAAATACTAGATGTTGTTGGATGATACCTTCGTAAGGTTACAAATAAACTAATATTACGGATTATTCTGCGTTTACTTTACCGAAAACTCCCACGACGTTTTAGGTTTAAGGAAAATAATGAAAAGGACGAATAAGGATTCGGTTGAAGGTTGTTAAATGAGATAATGTAAGTTGAAAACATCTATAAAGTTAATTAGGTTACATTACTTATTGAAATTTTTACTCAAGTATTGGAATTAAATGAAATAATATAGAGAATTGGCTGTGTTTTCTATGCACCTACTATTCAATACCCAAAAGAATATTTTTTCAATACCGTATTCGCGGGAAGCGAATACGGTATTCAGATATTTTAGGTATCACATCAATTGAACAGTTTTAGTTGCATAATTTAGTATATTTTTCAACTTTTATTTAACAACAACGTTGAAATTTTATTTGGTAAATATTTTATGTAAAACAAAATGGATTCTATAGTCTTCCAGGCTTGTTAATTATCTCCGTATGATAGTTTATATTACTTACAATGCTATAGATATATAGCTTCAAACAGCACTCCATATTTAAACGGCTTTGTTCTACTTACTTAGTCATAAAGGTTATTTTTTATCGCTCTTAACCCGTTTCTTTTACATATTTCAAAAGATCACATCTTTAGCTCAAAAAACTACGAAAATATAAGTGAAGCCCCATCTTTGAGATCTAATTATTCTTTTAAAAGAATCAGAAGCGACTTGTATCGTAATTTCTTTTTTATTATTTATGTTATTTTTAACAAATATTAGTCAACTTTAATACATTAATAACATCAACGTTCAGAAATTTTACTTAAAAATAACCTGTTTTAGCAGGAAATTGAAGATTGATGTGCAGAAAAAACTTGCGATGAAGAAGCGTGTTTATTAAATAAAATTACAACAAAATCATCTTTTAATTTTAAGACAATTGGGTATCAGTCCACATAACCTAATCAACCAAAAACAAAAATTACACTAAACTCTTCCCTCGGATTTCAACCCGAGCTGCGGATTATAAAGCAAGGCCAACACCGCTAGGCCTCGGAGGCGGCTGTACCTATACAAATCCATACGAGCAATACTAACCACGCGAGATGACGATATTATTAATAACTACGCATTATATCGGATTTCATTCAGTTAACAATTTCCCCTAGTTTCATTGTTTACAGGATCCATGGACACGCAGACTGCGGTGTTGCTAGTCTATCGAAATTTTTACCCGGCCAATTTAACTATTGTACACTAAAGTGAACGCGATAAAATCCGGAGTTTTTTTTTATTAAATCACAATTTTTTTATTTATTTCGTAATCATGATTAAAAAGTTAATTCTTGTCACAAATGTGTGCACTGGATCTTAACTTACTGGTATATTAATTACTGCCTTCGTAGCCTAGTGGTATAGGCGTGTGCTTTAGAAACCGGAAGTCGATGGTTCGAATACTGCGGGGCTCAACAAATTTTCATTGTTGTTTGCTAATTAATTAGGGCAATTTGGGCCGATCACCCAGCTGTCTAAAAAGTAAGATGATCCATGCGTCGGATGGGCATGTAAAAAGTCGGTCCACCCACCAACCCGCACTGGACCAGCGTGGTGGGATACGGTCCAAAAACCACTTATAGATAGGGGTGTATTAGGGTTGATAGGCAGTGGACTATCAAAGGCTAGTAATGTAATTAATTACTATATTACGTTTAACTTTAAAAAACCGCAAATAATACTATCTCATTGTAATTGTTTATTATGTGTGGAAGATTATTTATATATCTGGGGAAGAAAAAGGCCCTTGTGGGGCACCCTTATTCAACTGGACCCCTGGAGATGGATATTCGATTGGCTTAAGTACAGAGTTAAAAGTCGAGTGCGGCATTTTAAACACCACAGTGGCTTAATTTCCAGACCAGAGTCGCACGTTGGACACAATCAAAAGCCTTAGAAAGGTCATAGTAAATACCGATAGCATCATGCGCTGCTTCTCACGCCTTGTATTACTTTCACAAGCACAATGGCTGCTTCAGTTTTAGAGCGACCCCTACTTTTTAATTAAATGGTTTTATTATTTATTTATACTTATTTGCACAATTAAAGTACAAAGGCGGACTTAATGCCTCAGGCATTTTGTACCAGCCAACCTTAGGGTGGTTCAGAGATGTTAATATGGTGCACAAAAAATGAAGAAAATAACAGTTTCGAACGAAAAGAAAATTAACTCAATAATAAGGAACTACATATATAAACTTTATATAAATAAACAAACATATCATTAAATAATATAACATAATATATAAGAAATAATTTATAAAATAAATACATAAAATACATACAAATTATACAATTACATATATACTTATAAAGTTGTCATAGAGATAGTAATTCTACCGACGCCGCATCCAAAAGGTATTTTTGGACTTTTTAAATTCCAGAATTGTCTTAGCATCCTGATCTCCAACGGTAGGCATTCCACAGAATGGATTGAATAAAAAAATTTATGAAGAAAATCAGAGCGATGTGAAGGACAAAGCAGAAGAGGTTATGTCTCGAACGAAGATCTTTTTGATTACCATCACTAAGAAATTTAAAATGGGGACATAGATATGTAGGAGTTGAAGAAGAATTAAGTAACGAAAAAAGTGTGGTAAGAGCCCTAGACGTTCGTCGTTTCCGAATACATAACCAATGCAGTTGTAAACGATGTGACGATACGTGATCATATTTACGAAGATTGAATATGAATCGAATGCAGTTATTCAGAAGCCAGTCGAGTTTATTAAGCTGATCTGCATTCAGGTCAAAGTAGCACATGTCAGCACACTCGATTAAAGGAAAAATTAAGGACTGCACGAGCGTAACTTTAGTTTAAATCGGAAAAAAAATTTTAAACCTGTACAGAGCCCTGAGGATATTTGTGATTCTATAAGAGACCCTGGAAACTTGATCTTTCCAGCCTAATGTAGTATCCATAATTAAGCCCACGTTATTCACACTTTCACTGAATAATAAAATAAATAATTAAATTCAAGTGGTGGTAACTTATGCATGTCAACTTTTCTGAGGACTTGGGCACTCCCAATGACAATTGCTTGGCACTTAGTCGGATTTACAGTAAGACCAAATTTGGCAGACCATTGTAGTATAGAACTTAGATTTTCATTCAAAATGCAGGTCATTTTAGGAGATTGTCAATAGTATCATGCAGGTAAAGATGTAAATCATCGGCGTAAAGATGGTACGAACATCGAAGATCAGAAGTGACAAAATTTATGAAAATAGAAAATAGAATTGAGAGAATACCGCCTTGCGGTACGCCACTAGTAATATCAAGCTAATTCGATGAATCTTCACAAGTCGAAACTGTCTGTTGGCGTCCACGAAGATACAAGGAAAACCACCCCAGTGCTTTATCAGAAACCATTAAATAAGAGAGCATGGCTAAAAGAATTTCGTAATTGACTGCATTGAAAGCATTGGAAAAATCAACTAACACCAAGACTGTAACTTTAGTATTTTCCGTACTTGCTCGAATGTCGCCAGTTACTTTAAGGAGCGCGGTAGTAGTGTTATGGCCAGGTCTGAATCCAGATTGAAGCGGACTGATCAAGTTGTTGTCAAGAATAAAACGGAAGAACTGCTTTCAGAACACGAGACTCGAGCACTTGACAGAAAAGGAAGAATTGAGATGGGTCTAAAGTGGGCAGGTATAGCTGGATTTGGACATTTAGGAAGAAGACGGACATAAGCTTCACGCCACAAGCAGGAAAAAGATCCAGTACTTATGGAGAAATTTATAATGTGGGTAATAGCAGGTAGTAGAAACTCAATAATTGGCAGGATCATACGACGTCCTATATTATCAAATCAAAACCTAAGTCGTTGGATTTAATTGAAAGGATGATTTTTGGTATCATCAAAGTAATTGGTGAGATAGAAAACGGTTAACTTTTGGACGCGTCAAACCATTTATATGAAATAGTTTTAGATAAGATCTTGGGATCTTTTCGAGAATGTGTCGGCGTTTAGCGTTACGTACCATCTGATTACACCGATTTCTAGCCACTTTGTATCGGTTCCAATTATCCTCAGACGCTGTCGTTTAAATTTTCGGTAGGCATAGTCCCGCCGACGCATGGCAATACTGATTAACCTGTTCAACCAAGGAGCTGGAGGGCGTTTTCCCATGGAAATGTTCAGTAATTGGTCCAATAACAATTTTTCCAATATTTTAGAAAAAAAATTATATTAGGCAGTATGGATATTGGCCAAAAATATAATATTTTACTGTTAGATTTGAAAACTGATATTACTTTACAATGCTTCATAAGGCCAGGAAACTCACACCTACTCTTCAATACATTGAATGTACTTGCTCCGTGTGGTGATATTGCATCAATAATAAGTAATTCCAGTACAAAGATCCATTAATTTTCTCAAAATTTTTTCTTATTTACATTCTTATTCTGCAGAGTAAGCAATTGATACCGCCTGCTTCGCCTAGTGGCTAACAACTTTGTCCTAAATAGGTATTTAGTAGAGGCAGTATTTATCCATCATCATCATCATCATCAGCCTGTGATAGTCCATTGCTGGACATAGGCCTCCCCCAATACACCCCTATTAGAGGGTTTTTGGACCGTATCCCACCAAGCTGGTCCAATGCGGATTGGTGAGTGAACCGACTTTTTACATGCCCATCCGACGCATGGATCGTCTTACTTTTCAGACAATTGGGTGATCGGCCCAAATTGCCCTAACCAACTAGGAAACAACAATGAAAATTTGTTGAGTGCCCGCAGGATTCGAACCCACGACCTCCGGTTTCTAAGCCACACGCCTATACCACTAGGCTACGGAGGCAGTACTATTTATCCATTGTCGATGTAATTCTAATTATTTTCTTTCTTTAAAAAAATATTTACAAAATATAACAACAGCATACATTTCATCGCCTGCATTTAAATTCATGTAAGTTGTTATGACAGCATTACTTTCCTTTAATACAAAACCGTTAATTTACAACCGTTTTAAATTATCGCCATTTAATATAGGAAAAAATCTAAACATATTAATGTAAAATCATGTTTACCCATTTTTTTGCATCTTGATCTAATATCGTACAAAACCAACAGTTAAAATGATAAATAAAAGAGTCAATCTTTCAACAAAGTACCATTTATTCAAGTGATAAACTTAAAATCCGACATACACCCATCTAATAATAAAGCTACATTCGCACATCTGGAATAATATAGACCACATGGATTCAAACCTAGGACAATTTTCCAACAGCCATAGCCATATACCAAAATGCTATACACAGAATTAAACATTTAACACTTTATAATTGCTTGTAAATTAAAATGATATTTCTATTCATACATTTTGTCTAACTTTGCAAGATATTTAGAACTAAATTGGAAATTTATACAAGTATTATTTAATTTCATAATTTATAAAAAGTTAACGGAAACTAATTTTTGTGATAAATTTACTGGATGCTTGAATATTCCTAAAAATACAATCAAATGTGAATTTTAAATATCTAGTTTCCATACAATATTATGACAATATTCACGCCATTTTTATTGCATGCACTTATACATACTTATTTGAACCATCGTCTTTTACAAACGAAAAGGAATTTTCCCAAATAAAACCAAAAAATTTAGGTGTATTAAAAATCAAAACTAATAGAATTGAAAAAGAACAAATTTTCGGATGAGTACATAGGTTTTCTCTGATTACCATTTTTTATCAAAAATATACATATGCACGCCTATTTAATTCAAGCAAATTATTGATATTTTACAATATAAATATGTTTTTGTGTAAAACTTTGCAGAAAGCACCTCGATTTGTTATTGTTCCAAAGCTTATAACCTTTTCTCCCTCAAAACAATTAAATATGCATTTGAAATACTTATCAAGTGTTCAAAATATGAAAACAACACATTTACACTATAAAATATCACCAAATTACCTTTCTCAAATTGCCTAACACTTAAATGGTTCAAATCAAGACTCCCAGAAAACAGCGTTGCGTAAAAACCGTTAGGAAAATGTTCAATCTAGGTTGTCCACCAAAATGCACACACACACACTACCCCTTCGCAACACCCACTAACGCGGGACGGACGCAGCGCTCGTGTAGTTTGTATCCAATCTTGCTGACCGCCACAACGGTCCCGGGTTCGTATCCTTCCACCTCCTGCGATAGAATAAACCGAAACATTGAATGTTTACTGCCTCCGTAGCCTAGTGGTACAGGCGTTTGCTTTAGAAACCGGAGGTCGTGGGTTCGAATCCTGCGGTTAGGACAATTTGGGCCGATCACCCAATTGTCTGAAAAGTAAGATGGTCCATGCGTCGGACGGGCATGTAAAATGTCGGTCCACCCACCAACTCGCATTGAACCAGCGTGGTGGGATACGGTCCAAAACCCCCTAATGAATAGGGGTGAATTAGGGGAGGCCTATGTCCAGTAGACTATTAAGGGATGATGATGATGATGAGTGTTAATAAATTATCTCACGTACTACTTACGAAACGTAACCGGTTACGTGGACGGCGTAGCTTGTTTTGAAAACTAGTTATTTTTATAACCAGCTACTTTCATCCAGCTACCGTTCATACATAAGTTTCACAACTATACGGTTACATACGAAACGAAAAAAACGGTTTCGTGTTCTATGCCCATTAGTTAAATCAATATATTTACTTATCTGCATACTGTACTCGGTTTACAATTATAAAATGTTTTATTGATTGATTGGTGCTTACTGCGAAGCTATGATTTGAATAAAAATATTACTACTGGCGTACTTAAAATTAAATTTTATAATAACAATGACGATGATTAATATTTACTGTTTATTTACACTTTTGTTGCGTTTACACTTTTAAACGATTTTATTATAACTATCTTTTCACCCTTATATACACCGTTCAGTTACTTTGCGTGTTCAGCTATTAAAATAAAAATCTTTATTTTGTTTTAATTTACTTTTTGTTGATTTAAATAACTTCCGGTTTCCCGGAATCGCAAGACATTATTTGCCAGCAGGGGTCACTTGAATGTGGTATCTATGTGTATTAGTCATACCTATAAAAATTAAATGCGTCCCTCACAGCGAGTGACGCATTTAGTCGACTATCGCTTACTCGTCAAGTCTCGATCTGCCATCTCTCTCGCTCGGCCAATCGGTAGGCAAGATGCGAAAGAAATATAGCGCTTTACGCTCACTCAACTGACGGAACGAAGTCGACGACGGCCGAGTTCGCCCGAGTAACGTGATTACAAAAATAACTGCTTTTAATTTGACACACGAAACGGTTATTGCGTTTCATATCGCGTAACCAGTGATTGTGACTGATGACGTGAAATAACGCTCACGCCTACGTTCTACACTACTGTAGTTGACCAATTTAAATTATAGGTACACAATAAAACCCACAGCAAGGAAACGGTGTCGTATTGTCGTTGCGAGAACCTGCGTTATACGTTGCGGCTGACACACATCTTATCCAGTATAAATAGCGTAACTATATATCGGTATAGACGGAACAAAATGGGAACGTCGTAATTGACTAAATTAAAATTTGGCACCAGAGCCATCCCCGACTCAACCACAAAACACTAAATAAATTTCTGATCATAGCTTATATTATATATAATTTTATTACAGAAATAAAGAATATAACAAAGCAAATAACTTCTACTTTACATACAAAAAAGTAATGATGACAAATGAACTTATTGAATTGTTATCCGGCTATGGTGAACAATTTCATTTTCATAATTATATCTTTTATTTACGCGATTATTATACATATCAAATCCACTAATTTACGGATTCTTGCGTTACTTAAATATATTTATTCCCGACGTTTCAGGATTCTTTTCAGCATCCATGATCACGAGCAGACTGATATAATTTCATTTTCGACAATTTAACATTGGAAGTGTTAAATTTTAATACCTCTCTTCTTTATATGTATATTAAGGATTGCCTTGAAATTTAGTATCAATCTCCTTTTTTTTTAGTAATAAAGCCTCCACCAAGAGTATTGGTATGAATATTTCTTTTGCACTTTTCAGCCAAAAGCGAGTTTTACGAAATATCCCGTTTAAGAGTTGTTGAGGCGTAAAAAATGGAAAATTTAAACATGTATTTTATTATAATTGATAGCTGTTTTTTTTTTCTTTTTTCATGTAATTGAATTTTGGTAAAAGTACTTAAATAGTCACGAGACCTATGAAGTAAGGTTGACATGGTATAAATATGTCTATTTACCTGCTGGAAGAGCGCTTCGTGCAGATTGGGATCGAACTTCTCTCTCAATGGTGATACCGCAACCAGTCCATGGCGGGAGAAGACCTGAAATAATGTACATTTACATCATTATTGTGTGGTACACTTATTGTTATGAATATTGCATTACTTTTAACTGCCTCTAAAGCCTAGTGGTATGGGCTTGCGCTTTAGAAAGCGAATGTCATGGGTTCAAAGCCTGCGGGGACTTAACAAATGTTCATTGTGGTTTCCTTCTTGGATGGGGCACACAGTCTGATCATCCTATCACCTATGATGTATGACTATCCATTCATCGGATGGTTATATAAAATAAATTCAACTGTGAGCTTGATCTGTCTCCGATTGTGTGAAATGGAGATTGTGCACCTAAGCTCACGTATCTCTAAATCAAGTGGGTTCTGTTTTTGTGCTTTATTTTAGTCAATCTTACCTTTGATATTACATTTTTTTATGGCATACACAGGCAGACGAGCAGTCGGGCCCCTTGATGGGAAGTGGTCACCGACGCCCATAGACATTGGCAATACCAGTGGTGTTGGCGATACCGCTGCCTACCGTGAGACATAGGGTGTCAAGTCACGTTTACCCAGTAAATACGCTGGCTACGGTTCCCTTCAAATCGGAACACAGCAGTGATATCACACTACTGCTTCGCGGCAGAAATAGGCACCGCGGTGGTACCCACCCAGACGGTCTCATATACACAGCCGACCTACCACCGGTAAACTTAAACTATTGTATACTTTACTTTTGTGTACTAGGTACCTTTAAAGATTTAACTATTTCCAAACACTGACCTGTTCCAACTGAGCTCTTGTCAGACGAACACCGTCGTGTAAGGAGCGTAGTGCGGCCGCAGCGCCCTCTGCTGACGCCTCAGCCTCTCTGGTACACTCTCCGCAGCGGCTGCCAAAGTGTCTGCCACCTGCAAGTTAGTATTTTAAATTACTATTAGTACTATTAAAATTTCAACGTTGAACAGTCAATATCTATCTATAGTATCGGATTTTAGATACCATAGATATAAGGGGCAAGTTAACTTTTTGGAATAATGTATTGAACTACCTTTACAACCGATTGTTTAGTATTTTTGTGAACAAATCAGTAAGTAAAAAGTACATTTTTCTCAATATAATTACTGGGTGAATGAGATATAACATTGAAGTCCTAGGATGAAGAGCAAATTTGTGGGGTCTTACGCTGCTATTCTAATTTTCAGAATGGTATCAATAACCACCAAATGACCATCCTACTTGTCTTATTGCAGTGACCAATAAAAAAAACTATTTGGTAAATTATATTATGGGTGGTTCGTTTTATTGAAACCAGAGGTAATAGAATTGGATCTAGATATGACACAATAACTGCCCCATGTTGTTTTCTCCAGGTAACAACTGCTTGTAATTCACTGCTCCTTGCATGTACAAAAGCGAAAAAGCGAAAGCCTTATCCGTCTCTGTTTACAACTAATGTGATAGTTAACTTTAGTTTTATCATGTTCATTGAAACTCATGCTATTTTCCAGTTAGTTAAGGCGGATTATATCAAAAAGCGGATTTTACATTAATAATTTTTGTCAGACCTCATCTTTATTTGGTTAACAATTTTGGATGTACGTTTTATCTATAAAGGGAGTAATATGCACAACTGTTTTGAGTGAAATTGTGTTTTCACATGAAGTTTACTTAACAAAAGTAAATGGTTTTTTGCAAATAAAATAGTTGAAAATTAGAATATTTATTTAAAGATAAAACTCTTTAGGAATTAACTTGGAAAAGCATTAATAAAACTAACGCAACTTACATCTAATAGGTCTTTGCAGAAGCTCTGAATAGCAAAAGATTTTGCATCTTCAACTTGTTTCATCATACGCCTTCTCACATTCTCGCCGTCAGCTAATGCCCGCTTATACTTGTCCTGAAAATAAAACATTTTTTTAATATTATTAATAAATAAAAATCACATTAATGCAATATCTATTTGATAAAATGTTCTATTATAAATCTACTAAAAAGGGTTTTTTAGTTTTCTATAAACTATATTATTCCCAACATTTTGGGGCTCTAAGCTGAATTATATAGAATATATTCAAAAAATCCGTAAAAAAACAGATTTAATATGAATAGTATTCGGTAAATATAAATATTAGTAATGCATTAGTGGCTAAATTTCAAACATATTGAAGTGCATTAGCTTTCATTACGTGAGGACATTAGCTTCCCACAAACTGTGTCAGATGAAGCTTATCAAATTCATTGGTCTGTAAGCATAACACTTTGCTTAAAAAAAACTCAAATTACCTTGGAGCCTCATGTTAAAAGTATAATAAGCAATATAATAAAACATTTATGATGTTGTGTGTTATAGGAAAGGAGTATAAAAAACACCTTGCGTATCTCATTTCTTCTTTACATTAAAAACAGTTAAAATTATCCACACAATGTCTCAACATATACTTTTAATGATGACAGTTCAATGATTTTAGCAAATTATGTCCACATTTTATCACAAAATATTATTTATTTTGCTTACTAAACTCAAATCAGTTTTATTTCTAAACTAGGGCTCTCGTACAAATTTCTTAATAAAAATATCTTTTTTGTTCTTCTAACTATAATATAAAAATATCATTTAAACAATTTAATTACTATATACACTATTTAATAAGAGTAGTGCAAGAGACAAATATTTTTTTTTTCTCAAAAACTAGGGACATTAGATGTATTCAACTACAGAAATGTTTAATTATTTGATATTGTCTATTGACAAACATTTTTTTAATTAGAACAATATGACTTGACATAAAGGGAAAACATTACCGCGAAAATTTATTGATTGCATTTTTAACTCACTTCATAATCTTTAGCTTGTTGTTTGAGTGTGGACACTTCAGTACTGAGAGATTCAATTTGCTTTTGGCATTCCTCTAAACTGGTCTGCTTATCACCTGAATCCTCTGCAGCCTTCTCTTCTGTGCTGTAACCTCGAACTGATGATCTGTAAGTCGAACTCTTAATTAAATATGAAAAGTTTAAAACGACAAGTTGAGTAGTATGATGAAATATTGAAAATTATTTTAAACACTGGTACCGATGAAATTATTTTTAAAATTAATGTTTACATCATGTAATTAATTCTTAAACTAAAACATTTATTAAATAATATGTTTATGCTTTAAAATATCTTAGAAAGTTTTTTAGGTTGTTGTGGGTTTGGTTGCGCAATGGTCTCACCTGTAAACATTTCCTCGTAAAGTCCTAAGACTTGAGTCTGTAACATATTTCACTAGTCTACCCACCGAATACACCTTTAGCGAAGCCATTTTCTTTTGTGTAACGTATTTTACACGAAATTTACGAGAAATGAGAACACGAACGAGGTTATATGTCACCTATTTTATCCTTATCTGTCAAGTTTCTTTTTCCTTCTATAGAATTTAATGTTAATTGTGCCAATGGACCAACACTAAAAATATTCTAATAACTGATACCAATTATGAACTGTTAGTAATATAAAAATAAACGCATCTTTAAGCGCTAACTAATCATGAAAATATTTAAGACTACTATTAAAAAGTATAAAGTAAAATCCGACAAGTTTATTGAAGTTATGGTATTTTTTTAACATAAACTACTTTTATAATTTGTTAGTCCCGCAATGAATTTATTTTTATCAATAAACTTAAAGGTTATTGTGCTATAATAAGCTTACACTTGGTTTACAGACGAAAAGTTGAATGTCAAAATCAAATTACATATGTCAATGGTTTGCAATTGCGATTACAATTCGCAAAACTGACAAATTTCAGGGCCGCGAAAGAAAACCTGAAAAATTCCGCAATGCTTTCCGCTTCTGTCATATATGACATAATCGCGCGAGATTTTCCTCAGGGTCACGCTAGCTGAGGTTTAGTGGACCAGTGTCATTGCGACTGCGGTGCAGAACGAACGTGTGTGACATGGCGTCTCTAGCTGTATTTGATTTTGACCGGACGATCGTAGACGGGGATTCTGACGCTACCATCATCAACAGACTTCGTGAGAAGAAACCGCCGCCCGAATGGGAGGCTAGTAATCACGACTGGACACCGTACATGAGCAATGTAAGTCATGATTTTATTTACGAAAATAATTTTCCCCATTGCGTGCGAAAATTTCAACTAGTTTATTAGTCACTCGTATGTTATTACGGCCTTGATATTGACTTCTTAATTATATAATATGTTCGATATTGTGGTTTAACTTTATGGACCTATATTGAATTAGTTTTATGAATCTTTAATATACTTAATTAACATTGTTTAAGATATTTTTAATTAGACCCCTCCTTTTTATGAATTATATTTAATAAACTTTTTAAGTTATACGCTGAGTCGTAGTTTTTCGTAATAAAATAATTTTGTTACATAGTTATAAATAATTAAACATATACAGTGGAATTTGCTAAATATCAACATTATTTTTCTAGAAAAATGAAATACTATTTATATGGAGCGTCGATTTAATTGAAAATATAATTTGTGTCATTTTCTTAAACTAAAAAATTCTCTTTAACCAAACTATATCGACAAATTTAGCTTTACTCGAGTTGATGATAATATCATATCAATATATACATCAATAGATCGTCGTAGAAGTCAAAAATAATTAAAAATAAAATAAACCTGAAATACGGAAACGATAACATAGAGTTTTTTTTTTAAATTGAAATATAGAAATATTAAATTATTAATCTCTATGAAGATAAAATTTATTTTTTAAATAATAAAGACGTGGTAAGTCCCCTTTTTATAGGGGGCCGTACGGTGCGGTACCACCGCGGTGCCTATTTCTGCCGCATAGGGCTAGTGTGTGTATTCCGGTTTGAAGGGCACCGAATCCATCGTATTTATTGAATCAACGAGACGCAACATCCTATGTCTCACGGTAGGCAGCGATAGCCCTGTATTAGCGATATCAATGGGCGTTGATGACCACTTTTTATGAGGTGGCCCGACCACTCGTCTGCCTTCGTATGCAAATATAAAAAACAGCAGCCCCCCAATCCCCCTTGTGGGTGGAATTTCGTAAAATCCGTTCTTAGCTGACCTCTACTCGGCGAAAGGAATATTCCTACCAAATTTAAAGTCGCTACGCTTTATGGTTCTAGGGATATTGCGATGGGTCAATATATAGGTGGGAATCACTTTTATACTTTTATACTCATACATATGTATTTATATTTTAACAGCATTGGAATAATTGTCCTTAGAAAAGTATCGAAGCCCCCACGGGTACAAAATTAGTTTAAATTTCACGATGCAACTCGAAACGGGCTTGTAAACTTGTAACAGTAGTTTAATCCTTTTTTTGGTTTTATGCAAATATTGTTCTCCGTGCCGATTTTGATCACATCCTTCTTGCTCACCTCAATAAGTTAACTGGTAAACATATCATCAAACTAACTTACCGCGGTAACATTCTGCTGGTAAAAGCAGCAACGTATATAGCGGCAAATGCTTGTTGCCAAAAGCGTAGACCACGTTACGTACTTCTACACTAATCTACGATCCGGACCAGGACGGGGTCACCAAATCTCCGGACCCAACGGAGGTCATGCCAAACAACTCTACACACACACACACACTTGCTGTTTGCTCTCGTTTACGAGCACAGCGAGACACACACAACAAGATCCCGTGAACCATGGTAACCTTGGGTATTTTATAAAAGCTGACAACTTGACAACGTAAGCTCCCAACTCGGATAAGAACGATGACCATTATGAAGTTTGGGTTACCCTGGCTTTGGCAGATAATCGGACTTTATTATGTGTCAATACTAATCTCATCATCATCATCAGCTGTGCTAGCCCATTGCTGGACATAGGCCTCCTCTACTGCACGCCTTTTTGACTAAGGGGTTTCTGAACCGTATCCCAACTGTTCCTGTTAAATTAAATGAATAATAAAGTGTGATTTTTGGTATTACCTACAGGATATTATTAAAAATCACGTTATAAATGCCAGCCCCTTGCCAGACATCCTCAACGTGATGAAATTATAATTCTACTGTTCGACTACACCATAAATAGGTTACGGAGGCAGTTTATTATTGAATCAAGGGACATTTACGTTATATATCTTAGCTTTGTTGCAATGAGTAACAATGCATATATTAATTTCGTTTTGTCTCTTGCCCGGGATGTTTATTCGAATGGCTATGATTTCGGGTGATTCGTGTTTACATTATATTTCTTAGTATCGCTTCCTCATAATGCTGTTTCACTGAAACGTGTGAGGTCATGCGCCGTTTACGAAGCGCTTGTGTGACTTTCAATGTTATAATATTACATACTAGCTGGGTAATGCCATTGATTTCATGCGCGTGGCATTATAAAAACCATCATGTTTTTATTTAAAGGAGCCTAAGTTACTCCTACTTACCCACCAACCCGCATTGGACCAGCGTGGTGGGATACGGTCCAAATCCCCCTAATGGATAGGGGTATATTGGGGTAGGCCTATGTCCAGCAGTGGACTATCACAGGCTGATGATGAAGTTACTCCTAGTTTCATCAGCTATCCATCAGTGAGAGTCCCAACATAATCGGACCAGCCACTGATCACTGATAATCCAGAGATTGGCTAGAAGAAACAGACAGACAGACATAAATTAAACACAATGTTGTTTTGTTATATATACCAGTCATATATGACATGCACTCATAAAAAGATATCATGTTACATTCAGACACTTCAATTTTATTCATTGGCGAATATAAATTACGCTTTGCGGTTTCACTCGATTGGTGATTGTGATTTGTAGCTATTGTTACGATTGCATATAACATACTTGTAAGCCTAAAGTTTTGTGACATAATAAAATAATTCTTGGATTATTAATGAACTTTTTCATATAAGTAACGCTTGAAATTTTGAAGTCTACGAGTTATTCAAATGTATAACGTTCTAAGTTACTTTTATTTGTACCTCCACACTTTTTATATCTGCATCGCCCCAAGGTTGACTGGCAGAAAATGCCATTGGCATTAAGCCTCTGTACACTTAGTTCAAAAAGTTTCTATTAATAAATACTAGCGAGCCGCCCCGGCTTAGCACGGCTGTAATATTGTTGTCTGTAAAATCTTATCTCTACAAAATCATACGTAAATTATACATTAAACCCTTCCTCTTTAATCACTCTTTCTATTAAAAAAAACTGCATCAAGATCCGTTGCGTAGTTTTAAAGATATAAGCATACATTGGGATATATGTACAACTGCCTCCGAAACCGCAGGTCGTGGGTTCGAATCCTACGGGGGACTCAAAAAATTTTCTTTGTTGTTTCCTAGTTGGTGAGGACTATTTGGGTCGATCAACCAATTGTCTGAAAAGTAAGATGATCCATGCGTCGGATGGGCATGTAAAAAGTCGGTCCACCCACCAACCTGCATTGGACCACCGTGGTGGGTTACTGATCAAAACCCCTTAATGGATAGGGGTGATTTAGGGGAGGCCTATGTCCAGCAGTGGACTATCAAAGGCTGATGATGGTGATAGGGATATAGGGACAGAGAAAGCGACTTTGTTTTATACTATGTAGTGAAGTCCTATTGTAAAGTTTCATTTAAATCCATTAAGTAGTAGGAGTTAGTAAGTAGGTGTTTTCCTAACACAATACCAAGTAGGGAAGTACCACCCCGGTACCTATTTCTGCACGACGCTACTCACCATTTATTATCCACTACTAGTTTCTACTAGACACTACTGTGTTCCGGTTTGACACATCACCCATAGGTATTACTTCACAGCGAATTTGTGTCGTTTTACACTGCATCTCTGATGGCAAGGGTGTATCGCATACCTTCAGGAAAAATCCTCTGTTAAGTCCAAATTATAAAAATATTTCGTGTTTGCGAACAAAAAAACTCTACCATCTAGTAGATTGCAAAGAATAAGAAGAACTGTCACCGGGCTAAACTTCTCTACATCACAATCGAAAAAACATTCAGGATTTAGCCATTTTTTTAAATAAGCCATTTGGCCTGTTTATCTTTATATTTTGTTGTTCATTCTTAATAGCCTTCGATAATAAAAAGGCTTTATTTTTGCGGTAACATTGATAAAGCTCTTGCCATTGGCAACCCTCCAAGGGCATCTCTGTCTGTCCTTGTGGTTCATTATATAAGCTGAGATCGGTTGAGAATTTTTTCAGACTTGCGGCCTAAATCACTATTAGATAGAAAAAATAATACATTTCTATCATCATCATCATCATCATCAGCCTGTAATAGTCCGCTCCTGGATATAGGCCTCCCCTAATTCACCCCTATCCATTAGGGGGTTTTTGAACCGTATCCCACCACGCTGGTCCAATGCGGGTTGGTGGGTGGACCGACTTTTACATGCCCACCGACGCATAGATCATGTTAATTTATTAGACAATTGGGTGATCAGCCCAAATAGCCCTAACCAACTAGGAAACAACAATGAAAACTTGTTGAGTCCTCGCAGGATTCGAACCCACGACCTCCGTTCTCTAAAGCACACGCCCATACCACTAGGCTACGGAGGCAGTTACATTTCTATACTTGAGCTAATTAAACTTGGACTTGACGCAAACAATTGGCACATGAAATTATCGTCCTTTATTAATAAATTTATCTTGATAGATAAGTTAATAAAATGCGCTACGCTCTAAGTTTCTTTGTCGGATAAAATTCTCAATGAATTAATCCGGCAAAGAACTAAAGTCACTGACACAGTACAGAGGATTAGCTCGTTGAAGTGGCAGTGGACCGGTCGTGTTGTCAGAAGAACCGATGGCCGATGGGCCAATAAGGTTTTGGAGTGTAGGCCACGGGGAAGACCGAGCGTTAGTTGGCCCCGACCAAATTGGATGCCGATCTCCGTGCAGCAGAGATGCAAAAGGGCGGTCGTCTTATTAAAAGAGGCCTATGTCCAGCAATGGACGGAAAAAGGCTGATATTGATGATAATGATAATGATGATGATGATCAGAATAATTAATAATGTATTTATATAGGGGATCCCGTTTGGAACTCATCATCATCATCAGCCTGAGATAGTCCACTGCTGGACATAGGCCTTCCCTAATACACCCCTATCCATTAGGCGTGGGCGTAGGGTTTTGGACCGTATCCCACCACGCTGGTCCAATGCGGGTTAGTGGGTGTTTGGAACTCACTTATCACGATATCCCTGAAGCTATAACACCGGTCGACTTGAAATTTTGTATGAATAGTTCTTGGGCCTAGTAGAGGTTAGCCTAGAACGGGTTTTACGAAATTCAATCCCCAATTAAAGGCTGGAAGGGGGGCTTAAACTATGGAAAATGACTACGCGGACGGAGTCTAAATAGTATGAAACATAGGTACGTCAATTCTTAGAAACTTTACCATGTATATAAATGAATAAGATGGAACTGTCTATGTGGTATATACAACCAAAACATATGACAAAACTTTTTAAACTTTTGTTTGCCTGCCTGACTGTCCTGGGCAATCTCTGGAATGGCTGGTCCGTTTTTGATATAACTTTCACTAGAAGATAGCTGATGCGACTGGCAGTATGTTCATAATAAACGTAGGACAGTAGAATGGACAGACAAATTTCTTGTTGTCAGATGTGGCTATGTGTGGGTGTGACAGAATCGCAACGAACCTAAATAAATTACCACAAATTAGACGGGCAATGAATCTTTTACGAGGCAATGTTAAATGCTACAGCATTCGCTGAAAACGTTGAGCAGTAAACCGCTTATGAAATAAAAAAAACCGTTTTCAGTGGTGTCATTGACGAAGTTCTTGCTACTGGCAACCGCCCAGGGTATTCATCCGTCCTTGTAGTCATTATATAAGCTTTGGTCTGTTGAAATCTGTAATTTATAGAAAAAATATAAGCTTTATCACTTCTCTCCTTACATGCAATTGCTAAAAATTTTATATACCAGTAGATATCGTCCTGCTTGTCTCCACAAACCCGCATTGATCCGTTCTTATGGATTAATTTTAATACAATAACGTCCAATAACACAGCTAGAGACTGAAATAAGGTCCTGAGAACCAGTACCGACGAATGTCCCATCTTTCTATTTATAGGGTATTGTAGGAAATTTTGCGTTTACTCCTATCTCAGAAAAAAACACAAAATAGTTTTCCCGGCAAGATTCGAACCCACAACCTGCGTTTTTTAAAACAAGTATGAATACCACTAGACCACGGAAGCGATTAATACGTTTCATATGGTTCCTATTTATAAAGTATACACAGATAAAATCTAGTTTCTGTTACCATAGTTACATTTATACGACCTTGTAAGTCTTATCAGTAAGATTCAATCCGCCGATAACGGAAGCCCAAGTGCCATATAAAATCGTTTTAATTAACAACTGATCAGTTGTATACACTTCTCGTTATATAGGTTACCTATAGGTAACATACCTATGCTAAGGAACCTTCCTTAGCTATTACAGAGTTAGAATTCACGAAAAAGACAGTCTAACTAATTTTATGGTACAGTCGAATAAAACTTATTGAAGCTTTCACCGTTATAGCTTTAATAGTTTCTTGAATTTACGCGTTAGGTAGCCTAGTGATATGGACGTGTGCTTAAGAAACCGAAGGTTGTGGGTTCGAATCCTGCGGGGACTCAACAAATTTTCACTGTTTTTTCCTAGTTGGTTAGGGCAATCTGGGCCGATCTGGGTGATCGGCCCAATTTACCCTAACTGTCTGAAAAGTAAGATGATCTATGCATCATCATCACTATCATCATCATTAGCCTGTGATAGTCCACTGACCGAATCTGATTTCAAACTCGATTGGCACCAAAAAGTCTGCCACTCTTATTGGTTGAAAATCGCGCGCGGATTCAAAATGGCCGCCCTGCAATGAGAACGCGTTCGCGTTAGGCGCCATTAGTGTTGGATAATTTATTTGTTTTATTGGTTTTGTATTCGTAAACTTATATCGCTCTAATCATAAGAATATCAAAGTCGCCTTTTTACGTGAAATGGTTTAATATACAAAAGCTATAGATAGATCTGTAATATAATTGAGCTAACTAATGTCTAAAGTAATGGCGTAAAAATATAAACGTAGTGTTTTGTTATTTATTTATTTGCATAGGCAGGCTGGCGAGCAACTGGGCCACCGGATGGGCATCGGCAATTCCAGGGCGCTGCCTACCGATGTTACGTCTCATTTACCCAGTAAATACGCTGGCTACGGTGTCTTACAAACCGGAACACGGTAGTGCTTTCACCCTACCGCTTTGCGGCAGAAATAGGCACCGCGGTGGTACCGCCCCAGTCGGCCCCCAGTAATAGGGGACCTACCACCACATAATTATCAAAAAAAATTCCGAGAGGTTGATCACTAAAAACAACTCACATTGAACGACGCCATTTTGTTATTACGAGCGCAGTCAAAATATATGTCTTATTAGAACCCTTATATCGGAATGTCGGAGGAAGGCATGATGACAAATGCCAAACGTTAAAAAATTGAGAATGTTAAAATTAATTTCTTAGTTTTTCAAATTTGAAGCGCATTTCATTTGGGTTTATTAAGCGACTTCAAAAAAGGAGGAGGTTCTCAATTGGTCTGTAGTTTTTTTTTATGTTTGTTCATCATCATCAGCCTTTTTTTAGTCCACTGCTGGACATAGGCCTCCCCTAACACACCCCTATCCATTAATGGGGGGGGGGGGTTATGTTTATGTTTGTTATGTTTGTTACCTTAGAACTTTCGCCTGGGTGAAATTTTTTCTTTGAAAGCTGATGCTTCTCGTTTGGTCACATAGCAATTTAGTCCATTTCTGACAGTGGCATCCATGAGAAAACTGAGTGAGTCTTAAATTTACATTAAGTATGTGGTCAACAAATGGATAATTAATGGCTCAATATCACGCCAATCGATTTCGATGATTCTTTTTTATTTATTTATTGGAAAGAATGTAATTCGATGGCAGTTTGATAAGAGTTTGGTTAGGTTCTGATAATGGGATCCATGAAAAAGCGACGGAACTCTTCAAATCTTAGGAGCAAATTAACGATATTCAAAGGAATCTTTCATCGGCTAAGGGCCTGGAGAGGGATTTTGGATGGAGGAGTTTTAACTTTTAGAGCATTTTAATTTGTTTCGAAACAGTTTTTTTGTTTTGAAGTCGGCTCTTTTTGTTAAAATGTTGTTCCCTATTTATAAATCACTTTTCTTATCGATCTTTTGCACAGTTCGGTCACGAAATGGACACAATAAATTTATCATCGTCTCCATTTTAATGCGCTCACCAGGTGAGCGAATCACAAATTAGCCATGTACACCGCGTGTAGTCACAACTTCCGCGAAAATTGCGCAACACAACCGCTAATGGGATTGTGTTAGCGTGCTATTAACAGATAGCACGTGTACGACGTGTATGACATGACATGTATGAGACAATGGGCAAGTGTATAAGAAAGACCATGTATGTGATTTTAAAAACTTATAAATCTTTCAAACAATTTTGTAAATGCCTTGCGGCGTTCTATATTAGGGAGCAGCGAACTACGCTTTAAATGCAAACATAGCAACCTCTTTCTTTTTCCTCTGATAATCCGATGGGATGTAAAACTGACACGATCGAGAGGAGATAAGTGGAGATAAGTGGACCGACTTTTTACATGTCCATCTATGTAACATCCTTATCCCTGTCCTATTAGCCCGCATTGCCCTAATCATCGATAAAAAGCAAAAGTTGTTGAACCTTGCAGGATTCGAACCCACTGCATCTGTTATCTAAAGCGCAAACCTGTACTACTAGGCTAAAGAGGAAGTTGATTTTTGAAACATATTTGTACACTGCGCCGATAGTGTTTTACGATTTTTTTCACGTATTTCTCATATCTTATCTCTCGTTATATATAAAATTATAACCTTTGAAGAATGTTTGCCGATGTGTTTTGGACTTTTTATGTAACTAAATCAATGAGACGTTAATGTCGAAACGAGCTTTTGGTAGGCAACTGTCTCGAAGTGGTAGGTCCCCTTTTGACAAGGGGCCGTCTGAGATGATATTACCGCGGTGCCTAGTTCTGCCGCAAAGCAGTTGTGTGGAAACACTTCCGCATTCCGGTCTAAAGTGTGTCTTAACTGGGCTAACGAGACGCCCCCCATGTCTCGGGTGGCAGCGCGTTGGTGGATACCCTGGTATTGCCTATGTCCGTGGGCGTCGGCGGCAACTTTCCATCAGATCGCCCGACTGCTCGTCTTCCTTCGTAATCTATGCAACGAAGCCAACCTAAATGAGACTTATAGTTTATTTTAACAAGTAGGCGAAGTACGTACAAAATGACATATACGGACAAATGACACAGGCATGATATTTCAAATTCTGTCGCTTCTAGTCCGCCATAGAACAACTACATCACGTGACTCCAGCCGGTAATACTAACCTGTCAAAACGTGAACTCGCACAAATCTTTCATTTGGGTGTCAAGGCCGAAGATAAACTTTGGTAAGTTACGATTTTTTTAATTGCAGGGAGTTTTGTGTAATAATATTATGTTTTTCATAATGTTATCTGTTGTTTACGTTTATTACATCCCTTAAGTATTTATTGTCGCGATCAAATAGTTTTTTCGTAAATAATAATCATTTTGCATTTATTGTTGAATTTTGTTTTTATAACGCTTTATGGACAAATGACATACATATGTAATGGACAAAATGACATAGGTATATCGTTTTGTCCATAAGAACTCAATGAGTTCATTGTAGGTACCAATACCAGTTTCTTGTTAATCAGCTGTTAATTTCTTTACAGATATAACAATGCCGCGTAATTATAAGCGCAAGACTGATCGTCAATCCTGGAGTGAGGAATCAATGCGTAAAGCTATAGAAGCAGTCCCAGTAATAAAATGGGCTGGCTTTAGCGTCGAAGACATTTGAGTGCACAAGCAACACTAAGAAGACATGCTTTGAATAGTAACAAAACTTTGAGTCCTCTGCAAAGGGTCTAGGATGTTGGAAAACTATTTTTACACCTGATGTGGAGAATAAGAGAAATTGAGATTGTTGTGAGCAGCTTGTTCAAAATTAGCTTTAGTTGTAAACGGTTTGGCTACACGAATTTAATCCTGCAAACGAAAGCTGACAGAATGGTTAGAAGGATTTGAGACGATAAGATATTTTAGCAAACAGAAGCTTTCAGCTGCTTCATCAGACTTTAATCGACCCAAGTCAATAAGTTTTTGAGATTTTAGGACATCTGATAGAATCTTGAGAACATTAGCACCAGAATTTACTAATACTGACAATCAGGCCTGTCTACTGTACAAAACCCTCAAAAGATATTGCATACTGGTAGGACAGTCTGCGGTAATAACTAGCAGAACGTGAACTAACACACTTTGTTTGTTAAATGCTATGAATCATGTTCCGCTGATACTATTTTAGGAAAACATGAAAAATGAATTAGTGATGCACACTCCTGGCACTTTAGGTTAGCTCAACATCGATGGATGACTACACTGTTTATTTTGAAATGGCTCAAACATTCAAACTTTGGTAATCATCTTGACGATAGTTATATTGATTGTTGAGGCGAAGAAAGGTTGAAATTAGAATATACAAAACGAGCATTTCTATTCTGTGTCACTCCAACATTGCACGATCGTCCAGCCTTGGATGTCTCATTTTCGAGCCTCTGAAACATATTTACCAAGACTGATTAAATGGCTAAACAACACTCAAGGTACGTGTTGTTGACACATACTCAAATTGTGGCTTGTTCAAATTAGAATATGGAGCAAGCAGCATTAGTGAAAATGTTGTGTAACGGATTTAAAGCACAGATCTGCCTCAACCTCTGGAATATTTCCCGATCATGTACGAACCTGAGAGACTAAAACATTCACTGAAGACACTTCAATATGCAATATCATCACCAGAATGTCCTATTCCATTTCCCATATGGACCTCGACAAACAGTCAGAGATTTATTGTCACTTCCTGAACAATGATTCCAAATTTAAACTAGCAACAAGATAATTGGCTCTAACACCTGACAATAATCGACATGACAGTTCAACAACTGACTAGGAACCAGCTGAAAATCAACACAAACACTGGTCAAGACCTTTACTCTCAATATGCAAAATCTCCATCATGGTAATGAGACATCCTCATCCCAATTTTAGCAGGTACCTTAGACATATCTACGCCCACAAGGATTTACGTCATGGACGAAGATCCAAACTAAACCAAACAAAAACACGCTCTATTTTGACTACCAATAATGAAGAAGTTACAAAATGAACTAAGCTCCTTCAGAACAGTGAAGATCAAGGTTAGCCAAACATATCAAGAAGCAGCTTTGAAGAAGAAATTGTCAAACTCATGCTCATAGATGACGAAGAGGATTCTCATCATTTATTGCAAGATCTTTATTCGAATCAATAACCTGGAAGACTAGTTGGTTTAAAAGTTCAATTGGCCCAGCTTGGCAGACGTTTTAAACCAAGAACACAAACGGTCATTTGAGTTTTGACTTCTAATTTTATATGTGGATGTATTAAGGTCGATATAGATGCCTACTCTTCAAGATAAGGACAAATGAAGTTGATCTACAAGTTAAATTTAAAATATTATTTTCTAGTTGAGTAATCTTAGTCATCATTATAATCTCAAGATATTAAACCTAAGATGATGGTGCATATGAATTGCACGATTTTCAAAGAGTTTGACCCAAAACCGAAAGACTGTGTCATTTTGCGGTATTCTCTAAAAGTATCACAATTGAAGAACGCATTACACACCTGACTTTGTTCACTTAATTGATCGATCCAACGTTCATTTGAAAACATCATGTAATTAAATGCTTACAATCACACGTCCAATGCTTCGGACATTAATATAGGATCTATTCCGCATAAATGTGCTAAAATCTGCGAAGCACGTGTCGATTGGAGCGCGTGTTCATTGCGAAAGTATAAAAAGACAATTTGGCACTGATCAACGAACGTCACGTTAACAGTTGTACTTTGTATATACTGATCTTATAACGCGAAAGGTTTCCGAGTTTCTCGCGTTCACACTTCTCCGATCATCATTATCAGCCGGTCCACTGCTGGACGTAAGCCTCTTCTAATGCACGCCTTCTCAATTAGGTGTTGTTGGACGGTATCCCACCACGCTGATCCAATGCGGACTGGTGGGTGGACCAACTTTTTACATGCCCATTCAACGCATGGATCATCTTAATTTTTAGACAGTTCTATGATATGCCCAAATTTTCACAAATAAGTCATGCTATCTGCTGTGCGCGTGGCGTTTTATTTGACTCTATACGACTAGTATCTGACACCCAAATAACTGACGTCTGATATAGCCCTTACCAAACGGAAAATTTCAAATAGGGTTTTACAGAATTCAAATCGGCAGTAGCTAGTTCGTTCAGCACTGGCCAAAGTTATTGACACCAATATGCCATTTGATTCATACTTACACAGAAATGGTTCGGAAATTCAACGACAACGTTACATTTTTTGCTAATTTTAATACAGAGTTCGTTATCATTATGTCGTTTGCGTTTAATTGAAAAAATACGTGGATGGTTTTAGTTATTGGACACCCGCCAGCGCTCGTGACTTATGCCCACGGTCACGGCCGAAATATGTCTGGTGTAAGCTATAAGCGAAAGCGGTTTTCCTGCGCTGGCATATAGCGACTATAAACATGAACAAAGGTCTCCCGACCATAGGACTATAGGGTCTTTTCAAAACGAAAAATAAATGAAATAAATGATGGTGGTACCACGCGGTGCTATTCGATTGGTGGGTCCCTGTTTTCAGGAGACCTCGGGTTGGAGGTACCACCGCGGTGCCTTATTTCTGCCGCGAAGCGTGTGTGAAAACACCTGCTGTGTTCCGGTTTGAAGGGCACCGTAGCGGTATTTACTGGGTAAACGGACTTAACACCCTATTGTCTCACGTGGCAGCGCGTTGGCGATACCACAGGTATTGCCAATGTCTGGGTGTCGTGACCACTTCCATCATGGCCCGACTGCTCGTCTGCCTGCGTAAGCCATAAAAAAAAAAAAAAAAAAAATCAAAATTTTGCCGTCATTTTTAACCCCCTTTGCCTCTTTTATATACATATCTGCCTCCGTAGCCTAGTGGTAACGACGTGCTTTAGAAACGGTCGTCGGTTCAAATCCTGCGCGGACTTAACAATTTTTCATTGTTTTTCCCTAGTTGGTTAGGGCGATTTAGGCCGATCATCCAATTGTCTGCAAAGAATGATGATCCATGCGTCGGATGGGCATCTGAAAGATCGTCACCACAAACGCATTGTACCAACATGGTACAATGCGGGTTTTATGAACTCAATCAAACACCCCTAATGGAGTAGGGGGGGCATTGTCTAGAAGTGGACTAACAAAGGCTGATGATGGATACATACTTTGTCTTAGGCATCATTCTGCCATGCAACCTAAGGATACTTTGTAAAGATTAACATAGGTGCATTAGTATATTACAAATATATATATATATATATATATATATATATATTTAAATTATATTTAATACCGAATTGCCTTTCGTATGTTTGTATTCTACCCGTGTTTGGCTCTTGCATTGCTCTAGGACATGTCTGCAATGAATGTGTTTTTTTTGGTTTTTGTATTTAATCTCTTACAAGAAAATTTTAACAATATAATATGACCGACCTCGAAAAGTATATAACCATTTTATGCAATATAAATCGATGACAACGAGCTCTGCGAGTAATCGCCTCTGCATTTGAAATGTCTCATATCGTTAAAGTATTCATTTAATCAAAATTTTGTCTATGGCATGATTCATGGACATAGAATAAAGAGTTTTTTCAATGCATTAATTGTCAGTTAAACATAATTTGTTAAGTTATACTTCTTTAGGCGCGTTATGAAAAATGTGAATGAAATTTTTGATGGCGCACCTGGACAAAATTACCTTTATAATGAAAACGGTGAAATGGACCTTATACATGTGATAAGGTTGATTTTTGGGTGATAATGGAGTTGTCGTTTTTTTGCGATAGTTGTTCATAATGTGCTCTATGAGTTGGGATTAAGGTTTGTTTTTGGTTGCGTTTATTTTTGAAGTCATACTTCTTTAGGCGCGTTATGAAAAATTTAAGTGAAATTTTAAGATGCCTTTGGTGACCAAAATTAACAGTATGAAGCCGTCCTTAATATATATATATTATATATAATATGTATATATAAATATTAATTTTTTGATTACAAAAGTATAACTTCTCTCGCGCGTACATATTATTTTAATGATAAGCTTTGAATGTGCCTAATTGTAATTTTTTTATAATGTTTATTTTGCGTTATTTCTAAAACATAAATATATGCTTTCGCGGACTTTACTGTAGACCAATTCAAGTAGTGCAATTGTGTAAAACATACGTTTGGCAGCGTTTCTAGTTTAAACGCACGAGGTTTTGATTTTTGGTGCCGTAATTTTTATTATTTCTCAAATATCTATCAAACTTAGTTATCGCAAAATTATTTTAAAAAAATGGGACCAATGGGAAGCTAATATCTGTCATTTAGAAAAAGGTCGAATAAGACGGGCCTATAGGAGCGGAGCAACGAGGTAAAATCACTACATAGTATGAAATAAAGTCGCTTTCTTAGTCCCTATATCACTATGTATGCTTATATCTTTAAAATTACGCAACGGATTTCGATGCTGTTTTTAATAGATAGAATGATTAAGAGGAATCCTAACATTGTAGGTATATTTTATTTTAATGTATTTTGTTATGTATATTTGTTTGATTACTTGCTAAATTAAGTGATGGATTGATTAAATGCAAAATTACAATCGAATAGTTTGTGTTTACCAAAATAAATTAATTTTAACCAGCCAATCGCCCATTGCCTATTCATCGGACCATACAGAGTTGTTTATACAACCTTCTATTATATAAATAGACGAAGCGGAATTAGTACAAATATTATTTACGGAGATGGCTTCAGAATGGACTTGCGAAAATAACTACACCGGGAATTGTGGTTTATTTTCCTATTAACTCGAAGTTTTATGTAAAGACCCGAAATAAATTTAGTTTAGACTAAAAATAATCGTACCCAGCCAAAGAACGTTTTATCATACAATTCATCAGTGTTGGTGCATATACCCAGACCAATGAAAGATTTATAAAAATTATTAACGCGCGTGAAGTTATATTCTTTGGAATCATTAAAATTAATTATATTTTATAATAATAATAATAATAATTAATATATATTAAGCAGACGGCTTCATACTGTTAATTTTGTGTCATGGTGTGCGCGCATCTAAAAATTTCACCTCATCATTTTCAAACGCCTAAAGAAGAATAACTTCAAAAATAACGCAACCAAAACGAACCTAATCCTAACTCAAGGCCATTAAAAACTTCGGCAAATAAAAAACGACAACCCACTACACTACAAAAATCCCTTATCACGATGAATAAGGTCCATTTACCGTTTTTATTATAAACTGTTAATTTTGTGTCACGGGTTTGCGCATCTTAAAATTTCACTCTAATCATTTTTCCAAAAAGCGCCTAAAGAAGTATAACTTCAAAAAGTGTAATATCAAACTAGTTTAGCGCCAAAACCGCAGGCACTCTTATTGGTTACGCGTCGCGCGGAGAGAAAAGATGGCGGCGGACGACCAATGAGAAAATAATTCGTTGCCGCATTATTTTAATTTAAGGACTTGACTGATTATATTGTACATTCCATTACTCTTTGGTGGCGCAATTGATGTTGTATTTTACCCGTGACGTTTATTATATGTGTGAATGAATTTCATGAAGTATAGGACAAAATAAATAAGATAGTGTTTTAAACCGGTTTTAATCAAAAAAAACTTTTTGTTAAAATAAAAGCAGTCAAAAAGTCACTCCTTGTAACATCAGGTACTTAGGTGGTATGTCCCTTCTTGATCGGACCCAGCCATTCAAGATATCGACTATATTACAATTGTCAGGCCTGGTGAGGAATTTTTTGGTACGCGAACCGGACGACCAGTCGGGCCCACCTGATGGGGAAGTGGTCAAACGCCCCGCCAGACATTTGGCAATACCGGTGGTATCGCCAACGCGCTGCCCTACCGGGAGACCAGGGTGTTAAGTTCCGGTTTCCCGGTAAATACCTGGCTACGGTGCCCTTCAAACCGGAACACAGGTGTTTTCCCACACTACTTTCCTTCGCGGCAGAAAAGGACCGCGGTGGTACCCACCGGGTCTCCCTGTAAACAGGGGACCTACCCCGTTGAACCGGTTCCAATCTTAAATTTTTATACTATAGACCTAAAAAGCTCACTGTGTGGTTCTTTACGAGATGCCTTACCTCTTCAGGTCTTCGAACACGCCTATTCAGCCGGTATGCGACCAGAAGAGATCCTGGACGCCATAGCCTCGATGCGTCCCACTCCTGGTGCAATCGAGCTGATCTCGACTCTAGCTGCCCACGGCTGGGACGTGATCCTGATCCTGACGCGAACACAGTCTTCGTCTCGCACTGGCTCAAAACGCACGGATTACAGGTGGGTATTAATTGGGTATAAGTGGGTGGCAATGAGCCAAACTATTTTTAATATTATGTATATTAGTAATATTTGGGACAATTTGGGTGTGGTGGAGTTTGTAAGTATGGAGACATACATAGAGGGTTAGTCGACGTGTTGTCAAGTCGGTTTTCTTTACCAAGGGTTATTTTTATGATGTCTGTGCTGCTTATTGTATCCTCCATGGCCTGGTGGTATTGGCCCTTGCGTTAGAAGCGGAGGTTGTGGGTCAAGTTATGTTGTTGGAATCTTGCGGGCAAAAAATTTGTGTTATCGTTGTTTTCTGTTCGGTTAGGACAATATCGGCCGACCACACGTTTTGTAAAAAATTAGATGATCTATGCCTCAAATGCTTATACAAAAATTCAGTCGCCGGTGTCGGAAGTACCTTCAAATTTGCTGATAACTTATCCATCCATATAATGCAGCTCCGCTTGTAAGCAAGATCTGAATGGATTCAAAACTGAAACGATAACTTTAGGTAAATGTCTAGGTGAAAGAAAGCTATATTTGTGGTTATTAGGAGGGCATTGTCAGGCAAGGTCAAAGTCAAATATTTTTTACTCAATATGGAAGCATTACCCCATCGGTTTCAAACAAAACTACTGAAACCGGCTAAAACTCGGGAACGTCCCTAGTAAAAATATCCGTTCCCTTTGAAATGTGATTAAATTAACCGTTTCTAGTCTTCCTCACTTCCCCATGTTTTAATATCATCGATGTTTTAGGACGCGGTCAAATCTGTTATAACCAACCGCGCCTTCTGGATGAATGATCGCCTCTACATTGAGCCTTGCATGCATCAGACCACTTGCAACAGATGCCCTACAAATCTATGCAAGTCTTCGGCCCCGGAAAGATTGGGTGTCTGGGAAAACTACCCATTATCGGTGGGGATGGGAAGACCTGTCCAAAGTCAGTCTACCCCACACGTTTAAATTATATATATATATATCTTAGTTAAATCTTTATGGTGGCCCTTTAGAATACTTTATCTGGTGGAAAGAAATTAAAAAACACTACTGTGTTTCGCTCTGAATTAACCAAAATGTATTTTATAGTTTGGCCCATTTACAAACGGGTTAAATTGGTTTATCCACCGTCGGACGAATAGGCAAAACGCCGTTTCCCGGTTCGGATACCGCCCCTGGCGAACGTTGTGTGACGGTGTATGCCTCCTCCGATCCGACCATCAAATAACGGTTTTCCATTGGGTTGGTCATCCAATAACATCCACCCACACATCGGCCGGCGGTTGATCCGCGGGCTGGGCCTCTATCCACCCCTATCCATTGGGGGTTTCCCCATATACCATCATGCTCGTCCAATGCGGGTTGGTGGGTGGAAAACTTTTTGGCCTCCGACCTTTTCATCCCACTTTAATCTTGGGTGATTAGCCCCAATTGCCTAAAGCTAAAACAACAGTGAAATTTGGATCCCCGCAAATTCAAAACCCGACCTCCGGGGTTTCAAAGCACACGCCCATATCACTGGCCGCTCTGCGTAAATTGTTCTGCGGTAAAATCTGGAAGGATTCAAAGCTTCTTTAATGGTTTGTAATTAAATTTATTGCTTTAAGGAACCGAAGATCCCGTGTCCGAAGATCGTGCGGGAACTTTACTTTCATCGTTTCCAGTTGTTTAAAACAATTGGGTTGAACACCGGATTATTAAAACACCTGTGTTTGCGATCCATTTGTACTTTTAATTCTCCTGCCAAGTTGGGACTGATCTCTAATATGAATCAGAAACCGTTGACGTAATCGGCTAGGACTTATTGTTATTATTATTTATCCAAGTATATTGTGTTTATAGGCTATAGTGTTCCCTAGACGAGGGTATCCCCTGGACGAGCTTATAAAGAAGACCTTATCTTCACCTAACCCCCAAGTGAAGGCGAGAGTGGTCCCCTGGGAAGAATGCTATAGGATATTGGACGAAATATTCCCCAAACGGTGGGTATTTACTGTAAAAGCCAAATAAAACTCCAGGGGGTGAACAATCTTCGTCCTTTCTAACCACCAGAAGCGAACGGGGTCTTATTTGAAAGTGTTCGAATGTCGGGTATTAAATAAATGAACGCGATAGAATCCATTAAAATTCCTTTTATTCAATAATTTGTGGCATTGGCGAAAGCAGAATCGATTCTGCGTTGTAATTGGTGGAGGGCGGCCATTTTGATTCCCCACGCGATGTCCAACCAATAAGAGTGCCCGATTTTTGGTGCCAATCGAGTTTGATATAAGAATACATTTATTCAATATATTATTTGGCTAAATATTAGATTTGTAGAGTAACGCAATAATTTGTTATAAACACAAGTCGAATTGGATTCGATTTTGTGTTTTCAAATAATTTTAAGATAAAATAGTATGAAGTTAAGTTTAACATTGAAGGGAAATTTATTCTTTTATTCTCTTTATAAAGGAGATTTTTTTTATTTGCTCTTTTAAAAGTTCAACAAGATGGCGTCGCAGCACAGATATTATTTACTTCTTATAAAAAAGAAACTACGCAAATGTCGAAAAAATTCGTCCCACTAAGTAAAAACTCATTTTCGAGCCATGAAGTAATAAATTCATGGGCAATTTTGATATTTTATTTTTATATTTGGCATTGGATCCAATTCCACTTCAGTTTTCTTTAGAAGTTAAACTTCAGTCTAGTGTAATTCGCAATTTGATTGCTGTTTTATTTTAAATTATGTGTTAATAAATGAAATATTAAGTATTTATTACTTTTAAGTGTATCTAAGATCACATTTTTGTTCAAACAAAATATAGGTTATTTTTTTGCTGTGTGGCAAATGCGCAAGCCGCGCGAGCTAACTATAAAAAAGAAGTATTTTTTTTAATATTCTAATGACAGCACAAAATGTTCCCGCCATTAACTCATATGTAAAAAGAATTTTTCTTTCCTTTGATTCTAAGTGAAAGTCCATTGAAATGTGTGTAAATTAAATAATCGATAGTATATTTATTTATCATTTTAATTATATACAGTATTGAGAAAATGTTCTTATAGTCCATCTTTATATTATATACTCAGAAACGTCAAATGTCGCAATACGTCCGCAAGCACATTATTGTATAATTATTTAAATGAGTTTTAAATAATAATATTTTTTTCCTTAACATTATGTTATTTATTTACAACATTAAAGTTTTTTAATATTTAAATTATGTCTCTATTTAAAGAAAAAACTTTCAGAATGTCTCTTAGTTTTTTAATAGTAAAAGGTTTTTGGAGATGGGATTAGATAATTTTAAGCTTAAACAATTTTATTGTTTAGCTTTACCTTAGGTGAGTTGTAAAACCTCAGAATTTGTGATAATAAAGCCGTGTCAAGCTATTTGTGGTTTTATTTCCTGTTTAAATGTTTGCCACGCAATTGAACGTACAATTGCGGATATGCAAACATGATTTACAATAGGTATGTGTAAAAATTAGTGCCCCTGATTAAGACAAGATTTTTTTTTTCTAAAAAAGTACTTAATATGCATAGCATATATTTAACCAGACACTTTTATATTAAAGTTATCATACAAATAAATAAACAGAGTGTGCAACGTAAAAAACAGCCTTGACCAACAGATTTTAAATTTTAGGAAGTAACTGGGAATCTTCTTAAAATAAAAATATTTTGATTGGTATAACTGCTGCCGAACACAATCACTGTTCAGGCAGTCCGTAACTTGCGTCGTTCAAATCACTTCGAACGATGTTTTGACACTATTCCTCAAACATATATCAATCGTTTCGATTACCACCATAAGAGAATTCGCTAGGCCAATGGTCCGTGCGGCCGGTGGGTCTTAAAAATATATTTATTCAATGAACTTTATTTTGATAATAAAATATGGACTTTCTTTGTTATATTTTTTTTAACTTGGTGTCTCAACGTCTCGTATTTCGAACTAATATGCTGTAAGAACTAGGACTGCCTGTACTAAACAATAAAATTAAATTAACAGAGAACGTAATGCATTTCGGCGCCAGAAATATTTGACACTAGGCCACATCATCATCAATATTATAAGCCTGTGATAGTCTCCTAATTTAGTCCTCCTTCTTTTTGGAAGTCGGACGAAAAGCAATACCGTTCTCACTATAGACCCTAAGACAAAATTTTGGAATAATAGTTTTTGTAATCACAATACCCATGTTGGCATTTTGTCTCGTCTAAGAATGGACCTAAATATATATTTTGAAGGTTATAGGAGTATAAATTAAAATCCACTTAAAACTGTCTTGAAGGGCTCAAGAAGTACACATACTTGTGTAAAAATAAATGATAGTCAAATTAAAAAAAACTTGTCCAATAAATACACGAGTATGTACACAAATTTACACTTTTTATTGCTTTCTAGGTCTATATTTATATAAAGCATTCGGACGTAAATATTACAATATTTACATTGCTACATGATGATTAGTAATTAAATACAATACAATTTATGAAGTATTAATATTTGACTTTTTTGGATTTTATGACCTGGTAACATAAACCTTTAGGTCATATCTTATTTGGAAAATGTTCATTACTTTGGATTCAATACACTTCACTTCACAAAATTTTGTCAATTGTAAATTGCTTGAATTATATTTTTTATATAATTATAAATAGCTTTGTAGGATGTTGGATTTTTTAGTATAAAGTTAAGTGATGGCGGGCGGGAGGAAGGAACACACTTAAATACACTGGTAGCACAAAGTTTACTAGCTAGCAAAAGTCTCTGAATTAGAAAACGTTGGCAATAAAATTTTAAAATGTTTTGTTTGACAGTGAACATTGGCTGCAGGGGAGGACACTTAAGAGATCTGTTAAACAGAAATTTTTAGTTTGACCTGTTTAAGATTAATAATATCTATTGATTAACATTGCCACTAGATGGCAGTAGCGTACTGTAGATAAAGAAAACTAGATAGTTACTTCGTTTAACAAATAAAAAGTAAAATATTTAATAAAATAACAGCATATTCATAATAACGAAAGATATTTGTATAATTTGTTATACATTAAACCAGGATTTATAGATTTAAATACTTTTCATGAAATGATTATTATATTTTTCAATTAAAAACTGGCAACTTCGTCTTAAGAAGTATTTAAATTTTTAGTATTAAATATCTCCGGTTTATGTTATCATTTTACTATATTTATATTATTTAAACTTATTTAGTTTGTTTTTGTGTTTAAAATCGTGTCAATTGTTAGCTTTACTAAGTGTTTTATTATAACTGTTGTAATGTTTCAAAGATGAAGCAAATTTAATACTTTTAATGACTTATTTAAAACCGTTGCGCATTTGGATTACAGTGCCAAATTGTAAGTTATTATTATAAGTTTTCTAATAAAAAATTCGCCAACTATATTTACCTACTCACAGAGAGATATTCTATTTATATGGTAATTTATTGTTTCAATCAGATAAAACGGTGGTTACAAAACTAGTTTCATCTAATAAAGTGTATGTGTGTTTTAAATGATATGCAGAATAATTATTAATTTTCGAAAAAAATATTTGTTAATTAATTTTAAGATGGGCGTCATTTCAAGTTTCCAACGGTTTCACTTGATTTGGAATCAAACTCATTCCTCAAACCCATGATGTGGGTATAAAACTTCTTGACTTGCATTTCATTGATGAGGATTCCACACTGCCTGCCTGGTAAGTTCATAACAATATCTATTGTCAGTGTCTATAGAATTTACATTATGAAATTGCCATTGTAAATACAAAAAACAACATTAACTGTTTAATAAACTGAGACTGAATAAAAACATAAGTACTTTATAACGCCAGTATAATTAATATTGTTCATGATTCATTAAAAAAACCTAGGATGTTTATTTTTAACAAATCACTCACCCCATCTGTTTTTGCCAACTTATATTTTATCTTAATTTAAATTAATAACAAAGAAAACAAATAAATGTAGGTATATAGTTTTTTTTGTTTATGTGAGGTTTGTTTCTTTCAGGTGATAAATTAACAAAATATATAAATTTACAGTTGTTTTCAATTTCATTTCAGTTATCATGCCATTAAGAATACAGAAGCAACCACCGACGTTATAGACAGAAGAGCCCATAGTTTCCAAAATGAAAAATTCAACAATAAAAGGGACAAAGGAGTAATTGTGTAAGAAATATCGACCAAAGCCAGCTCATTGTTTTATATGTGTAGTTTTTTTGTAATGATAATTGAAAATATGAAATGAGAAAGTTAAAAAAAGACATGAAATTATTGTTATAAATTTTTTAACTAAAATTCTGGAATTTGTACATTGAAATGTGTTAGATAAATTGTGCAGTTAATGTATATTATTTTTCTCATTGTAATACTATATCTATTTAATAAATGATCTGATAATGTGTACAACATTTTAAACAAGGATTAATGAACCTTTGAATGTTTGTGACGTATTTCATTTTATCCTCAGATTTCGGTCCTTTCATTCAAATATTCAAAACGAAATAAAGTGAAGACTACGCACATATACGTGATAGTCCACTGCTGGACATAGGCCTCCCCTAATACACCCCTATCCATAAGGGGGTTTTGGACCGTATCCCACCACGCTGGTCCTATGCGAATTGGTAGGTAGACCGACTTTTTACATGCCCATCCGACGCATGGATCATCTTACTTTTCAGACAATTGGTTGATCGGCCCAAATTGCCCTAACCAACGAGGAAACAACAATGAAAATTTGTAGTCCCCGCAGGATTTGAACCCATGACCTCCGGTTTCTAAAGCACACGCTCATACCACTAGGCTACGGAGGCAGTCACACATGTATATATGTATGTATATTCACACGCACACTAATAGAATTGCAAATGTGTGTGTTTGTAGGTTACTCGCCTCTAAAATACAGAATGCGCTTTCGATATAATAAAAAAAAACGGTTCGTGTGTCCACTCTTACTTTACACTATTAGGGTGGGATTCATATTGTAGCAATATATTTCGACAGCCGGAATGAAACGTAAATTCAACATTAAACCGCAGCAATATTGGATGCCCCAAGCAATAATAAACCGATAAGCTTGAATTAAAGAAATTGTTTTATTTCTTAAATAAGTCCCGTATCTTGTAATGGGGATGGTACTAAATTCAAAGCTTATATATTTTTTCATGTGTTATCGCGTTACTCCGCTTCTGGTACGCCCATTTTAATAATTGTTTTGAAGGTTTTATTGATGTTGTTTGTATTTAAAATTATTTAAAAATTGAACCAAGGTTTAATTACGACGTCAAACTAACACAATGTTTAACTTAATTGTGCGCCTTGAAATGACTTACGACGAAACCAGAAGTTTGCGAAAGAAGTCCTGTAAGAAGGGAGAACTTAGTATATTTTTATCTAAATCTAGGGTCAATAGAGAAGTTTCATTGTTTATACAATATCATTCACAAAAAAGAGGACACGTCGTAAAAGTAAAAAATTACCCTACTTTCCGGCGTTAGGCTGTGTTATACTGCTTTGTTATTTTCAATTTATCGTAAAACACCAATGGCGCCTTTTTATTAGGGGACCGCCGCCATGTTTAATTCTCCGGTGACGTTCAACCCATCATAGAGCCCAACGTGACAAATTAGTTTGACTTTGTAAAGTTTGACTAGTTTCGGAATTTGGGAAAAATCGTGTCCATACCGATTTATATATTAAAGTTGAATATAGATGTGTATTTTTTTACAAAAACATACTACTAAAGCTATTGAGCTATATTTTTCACAACGTTTCTGAGCTCAAAATAATAAATGGTGGTAACCGAATGCTTCAAATATCATTCCCCATCGTGTCCCAAACCAAATTTAAATTATATTATATCAAATTTATTGTATTTTATGAAATTGACTAGTTTTGGTCATTACTTATATTAAAAATGGGGCATTTGACAAAATATCCTTTTATTAGGTAGAGTAAGAAATTATTAGAAACTTCATTTATCTAGTTTCCAAAAAGAATCATTTCACTTTTTACTAAACCCGATTTAGTTAAATCGGATGTGGGCTGCGCTCATGAATTTTAGTTGGGATTGTCAAGGTCAACTATCATTAAAAGGGGGAAGAGTGTGGTTTGGTTTTAAAATAATTATTCAAATATTACATTTTTATATCTCATTCCCTCACACCATCTGAAATAAGGTAATTATTTTTTGTAATTCAATGATTTTTCATGTTTTTGAGAAGTAAAATTTTGCCTTGAATCGAATTTAATTTAAGGTTTGACCAGTTTTGTAGGTTTGGGTTTTATATTTATCATTTCCATACTATTAAGAAAAGAATTTAGAGGGAATAAAAATCAAATGTAACCAAAAAAAATATCGTCTAACCTACATTGAATTTTGATTGATGATTATTTGTTTTAATAGCCTTATTTGTAATGAATATTCCGTTTTCAATATATTTTAATTTAATTAAATTTCACTTGAATATCATTCCCATGATTAATTTTTTTTTATCATCACTTAATTTAATTTAAACGACAAAAGTTAAAAATATTTGATAAGTTATTGTGTTCTATAAATTAAATATATAAATTGGCAATTATTGCAAAATTTCTTTAATTCGGTCATTTTTTAAATTCGAGAACTAGTCTTTGTATTTTTCCTTTTTTTTTCAAAACTTGTTTAAGAATTTAGGCACGGCCCCAGAAAATCCATTCCAGGTTAAAATAAAGAAGAGCAAAAAGTATTGTTTCTTATAAATTTAATATTAGTAATCCGATCTCTGAAATTGGCATCACTAGCAATGCGACAATAAATTATTATTAAAATAAAATTTTATTTTGTCTTTTTTGAGTTTTATATAAAAAGTGGGCGCCTACAAAAATTATTACTTTTTGATACCAAAATCCCAGTTACATTTTTTTTTCAGAAATCTATAATTAAATTAAAAACACGGCAGTGGAGAGGCAATTTTATATTTATAGCTTTCGATAGTCCCCAAAACCCCAGCAGGTATTTTTTCTACGGCAGAGGACAATCAACAAGAAAAGGGCCAACACCCAAGAATTGGGCACCAGGGTATCCCAACACGCTGCCTACCAGAGACCTTTAGGATGGTCCGTTTACCCAGAAAACCACATGATATTAAACCGGAACAGGTTTTTCACTGCCAGCAAGAAATAAGCCTTTAGCCAGAGCGTTGTGCCAAAAGTATGTTGGATTATCGACGCCCTAAATGCCAATATGGCTTTCACCATCAATTAGTCATATTTTAAAAATATCAATATAAAAAATTTACAACCAGAATCATATCAAAAAACCCAAAACATTGTTTTGAAATAAATTCTCCAAGAATGACTGGAAGTATTTTTGTATTTATCAAAAAAAATTGATTTAAGTTTTGAAAGTTGTTCAACCCTTCCCGGGAACCAATCTATCTTCGTCAAAAATGGGACAAATAACTGCGCTCTTGCTCAGAATATTGGAGAAGGAACTGATCTAAATAATAATTGTTTAATTAATAAACGATCAATTCATATGTACAGATGTGATGTTATATTTAAAAAAATTTTTTTCAGTAAAAAGCAGATTTGCTCAATTTTTTGTTTGTCAATTTATCTACTTTATAAGAAAAAACAATCAAAAATTCCAATAGTTTGGGTTATAAGATTATGATAGATAAATATATAGATAATAAAAAAATGAAACCTTTTTATCCCATTTTTTTGTTGAAGAAAAATTTGTGTGCATTAAAAGAGAGCAATTTTAGCTTTGATCGAAGGAATTGCAATTTTTCCAAAAAATGGTAATTTATTTTAATGGCAAGTCTCTGCTTAAGGTTTATTAATCGATGAATAATAATACGTTGAAGAAGATTTAAAAAGTAACAAGCCGCCTTTGTGCTGAGAAATCGAAGGTGGACATCGAGGTCTTTTCCCACCAAACTGTGAGAAATGGTTTTAAAAGTAAGGGTTAACTGAAGAAGTAAAAGGGTGAAATGGTTATTAATTTAATTATTAAATGAAGTTGATCTTGACAATAAACCAAGAACTTTAAAGACACTTTGAGAGCGCTTTTTATCACGGCTTTTAAAAAAGTTTTTTGGAACCCAATTTATTTGTCAAAATAATCATATAAATTCAGACCTGATTATCCGTCACATTGAGCAACCTGTTCTCAAAATAAACTATGTTATTTAGGTATAAAATTTTTGCCGAGGGGAATGTCGCGTATACCCATCCTCGCAGGAGCAAAAGGGGCGACTCCGCACCGACTAAAACCACCAGTTGTTCCTTCGGGCCTGAGATGGGGGGTCTGCCTGGGTGGGAGCGCCCGCGAGTCGGGAGGTTAGGATGAGCGACCAACCAATACGACATTTCTTTCCTTGGACCCCTCCTTGTTGGGAAAACAGGAAGGGCGGCCAACTACCTCCGAACCCGTCCCAACCTCCTAGGCCATCCAAACTTGGTTTATTTGCCATTCCCGCCATATTATCCCTATATATTATTCCCTGGAGTCCTTCCACGACCGGCCTTTTTTCCCCTTTCCAACTTTCCCAGCTGGAGGCGGGATGATTGAGCCCCACCACCCCCGGCAAAGGAGAATCTGTTGGGGATAGGTATAAACCTCGGTATGTCCGAATGTATATCTTCAAAGAATCCGAACCATTACCCATAGGATTCGCGGGTGATGATTTTATTCGAATTACAGTTAGATAAATAAAAAAAAATTACCGCCAATAAAGTTATTCTTTTGTTTTGCTGGAGAAGAATTCATGATTTGAACCGTTAAAGTAAACTTGTTGCACATAAAAATTTATAAAAGTTTAAGAAAAAAATATTTAAAAATAATTTGTTTCAACGATAAAAACCCCAAAGTCCTAATTTGATATTCAAGTTACATAAATTCCAATGTTGAATTTTTGTGAAGTTGTTCAAAAAAATAATAAAATGTCGGGAAGTTCTAACATTCCGCTGTGGGAAAAAATTTAATCTAACAAAAAATGAGTTTTTTCGATTTTCAGAAAAACGGTAAGTTTTATCAAAATTACCAAGACAAAAAATTGTGATTAAAATTATCTAACAAAATGTATCAATACTTTTTTCTTAGAGAGTTTCGAGAATAAGATTTGTTAAAAAGTTGTTATTCTTATGCACACGTTTCACGCCACCCATGGGAGGTACTTAGGGTTTTTGTTAACGGGGTTTTTAAAGGCCTACCCACGGGCGGGGATCCTGTTTAATGTAAAATAGAAAAAACGGAAATTTTCAAAGTTTTGAAAGATTGGTTTTAATTTTTTTGGTTTAATTACGCCTTGTTGTTTCTCTGATTATTTTATAAGATATGTATTTATTAAATAGTTTCGCTTAATTGACTTAAACTCGAACAAATTTTAAATACGAAAATTTAAGTTTTGAAACCATTTCATAAAGATAAGGATTTTCTTTTTCTACACCGTCACTTATTTTAAATAACCGAACGCAAGCTTTAGCTTCACGTCGCACCGAAAATAGTAGAAAAGGATAAGTTGATTAAAAATTTAATTTTGTGGGCGCGTCAGATCAAGAGGAGGACGCAGCCAAACGATACCGCGTATTTTTCCAGCCAGGACATCTAGTTGATTGCCAAAACTGAACTTGACAAAGGAGATGAACTTGGAATTTTTTGAAATAAACAATAAAAGGATATATTATTTTTTGGCTAATTAGAGTTTAAAAGCCCAAATTTTAAAATTGTGGTTAAAGAGAGTTAAAATGCCAATAGAGGGGCCCGTTGTAAATTTAATTTAATATTTCACCTATAGCCTGTGATAGTCCACGCTGGAACCAGGCCTTTAACCCTACCATTAGAGGGTTTTGGACCGATCCCACCACGCTGGTCCAACGGGTTGGGGGGACTATTTTACAGCCCAAACAGGATCATCTTATTTTCAGAAAGGGTGATCGGGCCCAAATTGCCCTAACCAATAGGAAACAACATTGAAAATTTGTTGAGTCCCCTTGACCATTTGGCCACACGCCCAACCTTGGGGGTTTGGGGCAGAACAGGGCTAAAGGGGGCCAGGGAGGGGAGGGTTAAGGTACGGAGGCAGTTAACCCCAGAAGGCAGTTATAGGCTACGGAGGCAGTTACTGGCTGGAGGCGCAAACCTTTAGAAATTGTATCGAGGTCCCCCAAGGGAACCCTCGGCCTGATTGTTAGAAAGGGGCTCTGTTTGGTCCCAAGAAATTTTCCAGTACTGACAGTAACCATAAAAAAAGTCTGAAATTAAATTAACTATTTCCGACAAACGGCAAATTAATACGATATCACGCCAATGAGAAGTCCGTTTTTTGTTAAAATTTTATTCTTTAACTACACCGAGGTCAAGTGGCAAGCGTTTTTACGTACAGCTTTAAGCCCAGTTTCGTCAAAATATAAGATAAACAATGATTAAAGTGACATTTTCTTTATAAGTTTTGAGTAATTTTTTATTTATGACATTTATTTAGAAGACGTTATTAAGTGTCCGACCGAAATTTTTTTTTTGGGAGTTTCGGCCAAAACAAATGGGAGTTTCGGTTTCCGAATCTGGGAAACTTTGCCGAAACCGAAACTGGTTTCGAGGTCATGTTATCAAAATTAAATGATTTGAAAATGAAAACAAAGTGAAAAAGTTGGGTGTATCAAAACCAACTGTGTCAAACGTGGATTTTAGTTTAGACAACCATTTTAAGCTCTTTAAAATAGACGATGATTCCTTCTAGATCGAAGAAGGGATAAAAAAGTAGTTCAAAAAAAGATACTCCTTGTAAAAAAATAAATAAAAACTGAAGGAGGCCGATATTTGTTTGAAAAAAGTAATTTTTGATTCTCTTTGCTTTTTCCTGAATGTGTAATTTGTTTGCCTTCCCCAGTTTTCTAAATTGTAGAAAACCAATGGGTAAAGAGGAAAACCCCTGTTTAAAAAAATAATAAATAATATTCAATGTGATGAGGCAACATAAGAGGTCTGCCCCCATTCCATTGCCATAAGGGGTGTTTCCCAATTTGAGTGAGAATGAGCAGGAAGACAAAATGATATTGAGCCACCCATCAACCCATTTTCCGAAAATGAAAAATTTAACACTGTTTTAAAGATCAAAGAATGCCATCTGATAGCTAATTCGAAGGATATCCCATCTTTTGATCCCTTTCAAAACTAAATTAAACCAAATTAATTATAAGATCTCAAAAAATAATAGTAAGTTTTAACGCAAATAAATTAGAAATGGTTTTATTGATAACTGATATTTATTTCCTAAAATATTTTTAAAAAATTTTTTAATTTTGAATTTTATTATATAAAAAGAAAAACTTAAATATATCAAACTAAAACAAATTAACGTGTTCTCTTTCATGTTAGTTTATTAGAAAACAAAAAGCATCAAATTTGATTTTAAGAACTTTGGATGACCGTGAGTTTCGGTTTCCCGAAACGAACCAGGTGAACACCATATTAATATAAGATATCTAGAAAACAGGATAAAATTGATAAATGAGTTCGATGGATCAAATGGGGAGGACGGTCAAACGATACCGTATTATTCCAGCGCAGCGACATTAGTTTAAAGCCCAAAACAAACAAATGACGAAAGTGAAAGAATTGTATTTAAATTAAAAAAAAATAAAATCAGATATATTATTTTTCCTGGTAAATTAGTTACAAAAAATAAAGGAAATTAAAAACAAAGGAAACACAAGAAAATGTCAACAAAGGAATTTGGTTGTAATTTTTCATTAGGTTTTTATCGAATTTTTTTTCTGTCACATCTTGAAAAGCCTTAAGGTATAAACAAAATGTATTAAAAACACTAAATAAAACAAAATAATAGATAAATTTTGATTGTTTGAAGAATTGAAGAAATTTGAATCTTTAGTACTTTTTTTAATATTATTAGATTTGTCAACGATCAAAGGGAAAGTAAGATGATGGATAGGCGAATAGCATTAAGATAGTTTGATAGTTAAACACCACTTATTTTATATTGATAAATACTTTTTTTATTTGGATTTTATTTCCGACCCCAACTTGTTAGGGAAATTCTGGGAGATGGTATTAAAATTTTTTAGGATCCCGGCAGGGTATTAATTAAAGGTAGGGCCTGTAATGGAACCGGGGAAGGGGTTCATTGTATCAAAGCCAGTTTAAGATTGACACCGGGTGGCCGCCCGGAATTTGGGAGTTTACTTTGGAAAAAGTAAGGGTTTTTTAAATAAAAATTTTAAAAGAAAAATAAAATAGGTTATAAAAAGTTTTAATGTTAATATCAAAACCAATATATAATAGGTTGTTTTCTGATAAAAAGATTAACCAAAAAAGGTACAGTTTAAGGTACACTAAGTTAAAAAAAGATAAATAGAGGAATATAGAACAGGAGAGTCTTAGATTTTATAAAAAGAATTAAGAGCAAAAAAAGATGGAAGGGTACTATTTGAAAATAGGAAATAAAATTGAAATTATTTGGTTTAATTTTAAACCCTATAAATTATTCCTAAAACTTTTAATTTCAAACATTTATTAAAAAAGTTTTTAAATAGGTATTTAAATCTTAATGCTTCAAACGCAAATAAGGAAGTACCTGGATGAATTTACCCGTGAGATACATAGGATTGATTATAATCTTTGTTTATTCCAGTATCCTGTATTATGTAACTATTATTTATTTGCGATCGAAAACGTCCATACCAAAATTATAACAGGTAATTTAAAAGTGTTTTTCTTCAAGTAAAAAAGTTTTAACAAATTTGTTGTCTGAAAATGATGCGCCGGAAGAAAACCGAAGTTTGTCCGCGCTGTTTTGATTTGACGCATTTTGGTCTGTATAAGATGGGATTTGAAAAGGTCGGGTCCAATTTTTGATTTTTGTGTTTTCCTTTCAAGTTATGACATAGTTAATCCATGAACCAGTTAATAATCTTCCCATATGGTGAGACTTATTTTCCATAATATTTCAAGCCGGTAAAGAGTAAATGTACATTGTGCCGAAATTGGATGCCCCAAAGATTATAAAAAAAAGTTTGAAATAAAAATTTGTTTTTATTTTTGAATCTTCCTTTTTGTAAGGGGGTATTTAAATTAAAGTTTGTATTTTTTTTCGTATGTGTTATCTCGTTATTTCCCGCCTTTGACCCATTTGATAATAATTTTTTTTTTATTGTTCCTGCTTGTATTTGAAAATTATTTAAAAATTGAACCAAGGATCAATTTCAGTAACTTTGGATGAGTAAAGATATTTAATTTTTAATAATAATTAAATTACAGTCAAAAAAAAATAATAAGATAAACAAAACCAACTTGTTTAATTAATTGTGTGCCTTGTAATGACTTATGTCGAAACCAGAAGTTTGCAAGGAAGTTCACAGAACTTATTACTATAGAAGAGAGAATTTATTATTTTTCCCAAATCTAGGTCATTTTCTTTAAAAACAGGGACACGTCGTAAAAAAAAAAACCCCCCAAAAATTACCCCAACTTCTCCGGCGCCTTTTTGGGGTTTTAAAAGGGCTTAAGCCAAAAAAATTCAAGTTATGTTTTATTCTTTTCTCTTTTTTTAAAATTTGTTTAAAAAACAAAAAAAAATTTTTAAAATGGCGGGCCTTTAATTTAAAAAACCCCCCAAAAAAAAGTTTTAAAATTCCCCAAGGACGTTTATTAACTTGGGAGCAGTTTTTTTTGCCCCGAACCCCGCGAAAAACAAAAAACCCAAAAGTGGAATTAGATTTTAAATTTGTTTATGTTCCTCGTTTTTTTGGCCCTTTTTCAAAAAAATCTTTTTCGTAACCATAAAGGGACTAAATTTTTGGATTCAAAAAGGGAAAAAATCACACCAAATTTAAATTTAACAAGGAAAGAAAACCATTAAAACGGGGAAAAATTGGGCTTTTTTAATTAAACAAAATTAACCCCGGGGAACCTTTATTTAATGGCCCCATATTAAGAAAAATTTTAAAACACATAACTATTATAAATCCATAATCCTATTTTGGGCCAAAATTCCCTGGCCCCTGTTTTTAATTGCCATGTTTTGGGGTTAATTGGTTTGGGGCCGGGGAAAACCTTTTTTTCCCTTCTTATCCTTTCCTAGGAAAATGGGGAACCAAATTTTTTTAACCCGGGCCGGGTTACCCTGTTTTGGATTCTTATTAGCAATTCATCCGCAAAATTCCAGCAACCGTATATGCGAGGAGACCCAAAGGGCCAGAGGAGGAATTAGTTCCGATATAAATGGAAACCGATTTCCACAAAAATTTTTTAGATTGAATAGGAGGGGGATACGTTACTTTAAAACCGCCACCGAGTTGAAATTCGCGTCGGCTGGGCTTACCAACCGGACTATTTATAAAATTTTTGAAAAATTTAGGAACAGGCCAATCCACCGGGGTAGGAGAAACATAATTAATTTCTTCCATTTCATTCGGCCCATGGGGAAACACCCTAGTCTGAGCCCGGAGGTTTCCGACCCGCCATTATACCCTTCCCCGCACAGGGTGTGTACCCGCCATCGAGTTTAAAATTTTCCCCAACCAAAAGTTTAAATGTTCTTCCCCGAATTTGGGATTTCGGGGGTAAACATCCCCTGTTTCAACCCCTTTGCAATTGAAAGCCCTTCCATACTGGAGCGGACGGACTTTTCTACCCGTCCCAAACACCCAGCACCTAAGACCCGTAATTTGGCAAGTGAAGGCCGAGCCAGCCCAAATTTGACGAATCTTTTTTCCAGTTTCAAAACGCCATAAAAGGCAAAACCCCGCCCGCGCAATAAAAGGTGCAGGTGGTTAAAGCTTTTCGGAATCCAGCTTTTTCATTTGGGTCGTTATCTGGGCTTCCCAAGTGACCTCGGAAACAGAATAAAACCGGCCAAAAGGGGAAATTTTTTATAGTTTTTCAAAGGTTTATCGCCTTTTGGAAAACAATACCACCCAACTTCTGCCCCGCTTCTTTGGGTAACCGCCAGGACAAAAAAGAGCCCAGGACCTAAGCAGGTCCCACCCGCTTCAAAGTTGTTAACCGTCCACCGGCGCTTTTCCCGTTCTTTGTTTCGGGCCCACGTATTTTGGGCCCAGACTAGCCGGGAATCCAGGTCGGTGGTTTGGGTCGTCACTGTTGTGACCCGGGAGACGATTAAACGCCAAGAATCTCAATTCCCAAACCTCCCCTAAAAATAATAATTTATTAATAAAATTAAAAATAAAATTTACTGAAATAATGTTCCATAATTCAATCTCCACATGACTTGTTTAAGAGAGCATCTTTATTTAGACTGAGCAATTCGCCATTTATTCCCAAAGGCCCTTTCCCCAAAAAGAAAGGATTGTACAAAAATCGTCACAAAACTTTATTTTAATAAAAAACGGGGTTAAAATTTTATTCCCATTATAATATTAAAATTTAAACAAAAATTTTAAGGTGTTTAAAATGGAAAAATAAATATTAGAGCCTTTCATCCTAACCAACCACCCGAAGGAGACGAAAATGATGAAATTTCAAATTTTTAGAAATTGTAAAGAATCGGAAAGAAGTTTTTAAAGGGCCCAGTTTGAAGGTTATTGGATTGGCAAAAAGAAGTCCCCGCGTTAAGGGTAGGCCTTTACGAGGTAGCGGTTTGAATTGATTAAGATTTTAAAAGAAAAGGATCAAGGGCCTGTATTTTAAACGTGAGACCTGTTATTAAATTAGAGTCTTATCAAAGGGAACCCAAGTTTTTAAAATGTTTATTTTAAGAAAGGGAAAGTTTTTTTAAACGTGAATATTTATAATCGATTTTATTAATGGTTTAAGGGGACTTAAAAAATTGTTCATGTTGGGATTTAAGAGTCAACCTTTGACCATTTTTTTTGGGGTCAGATCTTGTTCAAACAGTAACAAATTTTTAAGATCATCTTTGGTTACCTTTATGTATAGTTGCAGATCATCAATAAAAGATGGAAATATTGAAGGTCGGGTTACTTTGTTTAGAAAAAAAAAGGGGTTAGGGAGATTATCCACCTGAGGCCCACCGTTCAAAATGCCGTTGAAGAGGCTTCATCTAAATAAACTGATTGCTGGGCCCTCGAAGATTGTAAAACACCATCTCAGTCCCTTTGAAACCAAAAACAGAACGGAGAGAAATGACAACGGCATTAAAGGTTAGAGTCGACGAAACCAGAACTGTTACCGTTCCATGCCCCACTGCCAGTCACTTAAAGAGCTGAGTGGTACTGTGTCCTGGTCTAAACTGGATTAAGAGGGTTCATTAAATTGTTATTTATAATAAAATTAAAAACTGTTTTGAAACAGGATCAAGGACTTTAAAAAAGGGAAGAATTGAAATGGGACGAAACTGAGCAGCATAGGATTTGGGATTTAAGAGGACAAAAGCTTTGGGCCATAATGTTGGAAAGGAACCAGGGTTAGGAGAAATTAATGATTGAAGTGGCATTTCGGATGATAATTTCGACGCCCAATGCAAAAACCCAACAGCATTGGACTTAAGGGGGAGCTTTTTGTTTTCAAAAGAGACTGATGAGAAAAAAATAAATTATTAGGCGGCCAAAAAGGGAAATAGTTTTTGATATTTTAGATGATTAAAGGAAGTAAGAAATGAGATTTAAATCATCAAAGAAATTTTGGGAGGGTTTATAACGCGACTTGCCTAAAACCAGAGCCCAAGGAACTTGATACAGCAGAGGGCGAGAAATATTATTTAAAATGTTGGGCGTTTGGTTTTTTAACTGTTCACTGACCCTTTTTTAAAAGATTCCAATTTTCTCGATCTGCAGCCTTAAAATTTGAAACACGCGGTCTCTAGTCCTGGCCTTATACCCAGCAGGAGCCAAGGGGCAGGCGGAGAATTTTCTTAATCGGTGCGGATATAACAGTTTTGCCACCACTTAGACCACATTATTGGAGAAATTCACCTTCACAAAAGGAGTTTCCCAAGGTCCCAGCAATTTTTCAGGTCACGGTAAACCTCAACATTCAAATGTTTTGGGATCCATGCAAGACCTTGGGTTTGGGTTTGGTGGTTTGTGATAAGACAGAAACAGGTCGAAACAAAAATGGGTTTGGGAATTGGAGGGAAACTTGTGGGATTTAAGAGGATTGCGCCAAGTGTCTTTATGGAGAGGAGGCTACTTTTTGTTAATAAACCAACTTTTTGTAACCATAATTGTTTTTGTCTTTTATATATTCCGAAAAAGAAGGTAATTTTCACACCCATATTTTTTTGCAATAAAAGGGTTGACCTGACTATGGTTTTGATCGATCTTAAAAATATCGATGTTTGGCCCGATAATACGGATTATGATATAAATACGATTTAATATAGATGTTTTACTAATATCGCTCATTCCCAGGGCCACTGACGCCATAGACATTTAATACCAGTGGGTTCACCAAAACGCGCCACCGGATAAAGGAAAAGGGTCCTTTACCCGAAATACGATATAATGAATTTGATTTTATGTTTTTTAAAGTTTTAAAACCCCATGGCACGAACCCATTTTATCCTTTGTCACAACTGGGGAAGCATAATATCGCCCCATTGTTAGTGTATTAATTATTGAGAAGGGGAATCTTAAATAATAATTGTTTAATTAATAAAAGATACTTTTAATGGTAGATGTAATTGATGTAAATTAAATTTATTTAAACTTTTTTCCAACTGTACAGAGGCGGACCTAATGCCAATGGATTTTCGGCCAAATTTGAGGATGGAGTCTAGAAAAATAACGATAACGGGCCAAGGACGCTTTTAAAATACCATGAAATCAGGATTATCTTCTTATTAAATCGTTGAGTGATACTTGGGAAGACGAGCAAACGATATCGCGATTTTTCCGCCAGAATCAGTTAATAAAGCCCAAACTAAAACTGTGACAAAGAAAATGAACCAGGTATCTTAAATTAAACACATGAATATAATTGAATTTTTTTTTGGATAAATTAGTTTTAAAAGACCAAAATACCCTTTTTTTTTTCACCGCAGCCAAAAATCCTGGAAGTGTTATAAACAAAGTGTATTAAGAACTTTATAAATGGTACAAAAATAATCATATTCGACTTATAGATAGTGTGTTTATGGTTCTTAAATTAGGAAAGGGGGAGAGGGATTATGAATGTTAACTTAAATAAAAAGCGGAATAAATAATAAAATCAAGAAAAGGGAATTTGTTCAAAACTAAATCAATGAGTATCCGAGGACAAGATCGGAATCTACTTATTTCCTTTAAAAAGATCAAAAATTAATTATTTGAATTGTTAATCAGTCGATGAATCTTTTTGCCTCGATTTTTGTTTTTCAGGAAAAAGGCTTTAAACCGCGCATTTATTGATTTGGAGACGTTTCGGGGTTGGTGGTTTTTGGCGCTATTTTTTTTTTGTTTGGTAATTGTAAAACCATAATTATTTTTTGCCTTTGCGGAATATTAAATTTAAATAAAAAATCGGTTTATTTTAATTTTAATTCCCGACGTTTCGGAACACTTTCCGCGGGTGGGTCACGGGGTGACACCCGGTATTAAAATTAAATAAACGCGATAAAACCGTAGAATTTTAAGTAAACCATTTAAACAATTTAATAATTAATTTGGAAATAACATTGAACATTGAACAAATGTCTGAGATGATGCAATGAATCTCAGTTGTTTCAAACCTTTAGTGAATTAGTAAAAAAAGGATAGTTGTTTCAATTTTGTTCTTGGGTGTTAAATTATTATTATCTATTTATTTATCATCATCGAATATTTTAATTATGCTATAGCCAAGCCCTATCAAACATGGAATCCAAGAAAAAAAATTGTCAGCCATTTGTCTGAAAAGTAAAGGATCCGATATCGATCGGATGAAAAATGGTTCACCCAAAAAGCATTGAAAGGGTTCCAAGGACAAAACCCCTAATGGACTTCCGGTGTTTTAGGGGGGTTTTGTCCAGAGATCACTGAAAAGACGACGATGATGATGAAATTAGTCAAAACTTTGAGAGCTTTCCAAAAAAATTTGGGGTGAAAAATTATGGAAACTAAATATCTTGATTGATTTTATACACTTTGTTTATATTTTTCCAACATTTTTGACGGGTTTATGGAAAAAAGGGCATGAAAAGTAAATTGAATATTACATTAACGCCCCCCTATTGACATGTTTAACCCTTTGTACCTTCTAAATTGTTTAAATTTTTGTGGCGCTTTTAAACCCTTTAATTGGGCCAAAAATAATATATCTGATTTTAAGGGTTCAATTTAGATATCCGTTCATTTCACTTGTCCGCAGTTGTTTGGGCAATCAATTAGATGTGCCGCTGGAAAAAATACGCGGTGGTTTTTGGTCTCCTCCTTGGTGAGGGCTGACCGAACCGTTGCAAGTGAAGTTTTTATGATTTAAATCACTTTTAGAGTTTGGTGTCGCTATTAACAAAATTTGAGACATGTAGAGAAAAAGAGAAAAGAATTTATTTTGAAATGGAATTAAATCTTTTAAATTTAATTGTGCCAAAATTTATTCTAGTTTGGCTAATGAATGAAGGAAATTATTTAATAATATTCACTAAAATAATTTGATGAAAAAAATAGCAATTAATTACAAAAATTAAAACCAATCTTTCCCAATCTTTGAAAATTTCCCGTTTTTTGCAATAGTTTTACATTAAACAGAATCCAACTGACCCGTGGAGTAGACTATTGGGGAAACCATAAAAAAACGGATAATCCCACATAGGTGGGTGAAACGTGGATATTAGACGATAAAACTTTTTAACTTTTTAGAATTTTATATCCAGAAACGTGGCTCGTAAGAAAAAGATTATACATTTTTTTAGATAATTTTTGATCTACAATTTTGTCTGTGGTACTTTTATGATAAATTACCGTTTGTTGAAAAACCGCGAAAATTTTTTTGACCTTTGACCTTGAATTAAATTTTTTTTTCCTTCAAGAATGATGGGGAACTTGTTTTTATAATTATGTTTTGAAAACTTCACAAAAATTCATTATGGGAATTTATAATTTAAAGTTCAATTGACCGACTATTATGGTTTAAAGTTGAAACAAATTATTTTAAATATTTTTTCTTACCACTTTTATAACTGAAAGTGCACCAAGTTTATTTAACGGGTTCAAATCGTAATTTTCCACCTGAGCAAAACAAAGAAAATGTATGGCGTTTAATTTTTTTTTTATTTATCAACGAATCTGAAAATACGGGGTGAGGTGCCATTTGATTCCCTTTAAAGATATACATTCTAATGCCGTAGGTATATACCCATCCCCAAAGATTCCCACCCTTTGCCAGGGTGGGTGGGTAGCACATGGGGCCTGCTCAGCTGCGGGGAAGCTAAGAGGAACCTGGCCGAACAAGGCGTTTGGGAGAAGGCGTCCAAGGGGAAGAATGTTTCATTTTGGATGGGTTTACGAGGGCGTGGGAGGGTTGCAGGAGGGGATTTACGCTTTCCTGTCTTTCGCCAAAGGGAGGGTCAGGGCAAAGAGGAATGTCGGTAGCTAGGTCGTCATCCTAACCTCCGCGACTGAGGGGGCCCCTGCTGATGGGGGTGGAGGGGCAGGTGAAGTGGAACGCGGTTGCCGACCTTCCCCCTCTGCGGCCCAAAGGATGCTAACCGGAGCCGAGGCCGCGCTGGGGACTGGGGAGTTTGCCCGCAAGGCTTATTAGGCTTGGGGCCCGGGCCCCATGAGTTACCGACCCCCATCTCTGAGGCGTGGAAGGGGAAAATGGTGGTTTTGGTGGAGTCCGACATAACCTTCTTTGCTCCCCGAGGATGGGGACGAGACATTTCTCGGCGGGGGTACTATACCAAATGCAAACATAGTTATTTTGAGAACGGAATTCCAATATGACGGATAAGATCAGGTCTGAATTATATAAGATTATTTGACAAACTAGAATTTGGGTTCCAAAATTAAACTTGTTTAATCTTGGCCGGGAAAGTGCGCCTCAATGGTCTTTAAAGTTCTTAGTGGATTGTAATGTTTTAATAATGAAATTAAAACCTTTCACCCCTTTACTTCAGTTAACCCTTCATGTTAAAGTTATTTTCCAGTTTGGTGGAAAGGCGTCGATGTTCAACACCTGATTTCAGCACAAAGGCAGGGTATTTCCGACTTTTGAAATTGCTTCCAACGCAAATTATTATTCATCAGAATATTAACTTTATAACAGAGAACTGCCATTAAAATAAATTATTTAATTTTGTAATGAAAGATTAAAGTTCCTTTGATAAAAGCTTTAAATTGATTTTATGCGTAAAATAGCAAAAATTTTTATAGAATATAGCACACAAATTTTTATATACATCAAAAAACAGATTGATAAAAGGTCTTTTGTGTATCATTTATATTTATCATCTGTAAGTCTTATAACCAAAACATTGAATCAGATTGTGCTTTTATATAAAAGTTGATAGAATTGACAAAATAAAATTGAAACTTTGTATGAAAATACTTTTTTAACTATTATGAATACATCACATCTATAATATGAATTGATCGTTTATTAATTAAACAATTATTTAGATCAGTTCCTTCTCCAATGTTGGCTGAGCAATGAGGGTATTATGTTTGCCCAAATGAAAAGAGATGAGATGTGGTTCCGGCCAAGAAAGGAACAGATTTAAAATCTATAAAATCAAATTTTTTATGTTAATAAAAAAGTTATTTCAAAATAATGTGTTTTTGGTTTTATTTATTGATTCTGGTAACTAAATTTTTTATATTAGATATTTTAAAATATGATTATTGATTGGGCAAAGTATGGCCAAGAAAAGTCCCATGATAATCCAAATAATTTTTGCTAAACGACATGGGCCCCAAGGCTTATTTCGTCGCAGAGCAGTGTAAAAACACCACCGTCTTCCGTTTGAAGGACAGCCAGCGTATTTATTGAAACGAGACAAATCCAAGTTCCCGGTAGGAAAGGGTTGGTGATACCATGGTCCCTGTCTTGGGGGGCCCCATCTGGTCGCTTGATTGTCCCTGCCGCAGAAAAAAATACGTGCTGGGTTTTTGACATCGAATAACAAAGAAAGCCGCATCCGTCCACTGTTCCGTGCTTTTTAAGATTTAATTATAATTTTCGGGAAATGTTACTGGGAGTATTTAGGTTACAAAAAGTAAAATTTTTTAGGAAGTGGGCAATAGCTAGTTTAAATAAACCAGCAAAAAGATAGACAAAATAAAAATATTGTTTTAAAAAACATGTGTTTCTTAAAGGAGCGAAATTGCTCAGAGGGGGATTAAATGTTTAAATTTATAAGAGAGCAAACGTTTACTTCTTCCGGTTATTTTTAACTTGATTTTCAAAAAAGTAGCCCTTATTAAAAAGGATTTTAAAAAAAAGCCAACGAAAAAGTAAAATAATCAAGTCAAACTATTTTGCGCCTTTGGCCTTGATGAGTTTTTTCACCGGGGTATTAAACATGGGGCGGTCTCCAAAAAAGGCGCCAAAGGGTTTTACGAAGATTGAAAAAATACAGTTAATACAGCCTAACGCCGGAAAGTAGGATTTTATTTTTACGGATGTGTCCGGTTTTAAAAAGAAAGTTTTTTATTAACAAAGAAAAAAACTTTTAGTATAAATGATATTTTTCATTACCAGATTTTGGAAAAATATAATAAATTCTCTTCTTTAGTAATGTTCTTGAACTTCCTTCGAAACTTTGTTTGACGAAAAGGCCCAAATTGGAAACATCGGATTTTTGTTTATCTTATTAATTGTTGTATCTGAGTCAGTTTTATTATTATTCAAAATTAAATTTTTACCAAAAAGTTATGGAAATTGTCGAAATTTTTAAATATTTAAATACAAGTGGTAAAAACAAAAAATTATTATCGAAAAACACCAGAAGGAGTAAGAGATAAACATACGAAAAAATATATAAGTTTTAAAAATACCTCATTACAAAAAGGGACTGATTCGAAATAAAAAAAAATTATTTATTTCAAACCTTTTGGTTTTAATCGGGCTTTTTGGAAGATTTTTATATATAAATATTAAAAAAATTAAATTGGCCCAAAGGCGGCTTGTTTTACATTTACTTACCACTTATGAATTATGAAGATATACAAATTCACCAAATGGTAGATTATTTATCTAGGTTTTATTTTTAAACCGGTCACCCGACAGGGGAAGAGCACGAAAAAAATTCGAAATTAGAACTGAACTTTTTCGGTTTTCCAGTTGTAATCAACAAAAACGCAGTCGAATCAAAACGGCGCGGACAAACGTTACCCGGAATTTTCTTCGCCAGCGACACTAGTTTTCGAGACGACAACAAATTTGATATTTAAACTTTTAATAATTTATGGAGAATATAAATTTTTTCATTTTTGAAGGAAAATTTAAAAATATGATTAAGACCGATTTAAATATTTTAAAGAATAGGAAAATTTGGGTTGATATGAAAAAAACGAGAAATAAATAAAACAATACTAGGGGTTACACTGAAGAAAAAAATTATTATAACCAATTTATCACACAAGATTTGTTTTGGAAATGATTTAAAGGTAAAAAGCTTTTAATAAAGTTTGAAACCAAAAGTGATAATAGGAACAAGGTTTAAACCAAATAAAATCAATTTAATATCCTGATACTACAAGCCGTCCTTGCTTTTGGCGTTAAAAATTTTTTATAAATGTAAGACTTCTGTTCATATTCTTATTTATCTTTTTAAACCTCTATATGTCACCAACCAAATTTTGTTGGTCTTAATTTGTGGGAAAACAAGCCTATTATATAGTTGTTTTGAGAAACTTTTAGAAGTTTTTATAGGATTTATTTTTTTTTTCTTCAACCAAATTCCTAATATGTTACAACCAGCTTATGCATTATTTTAAAGTAAAAGCCTTTGTACAGGGAGCCAGAGAAGTCAATTTGAAACTATTTTCTGTCCAGGATCGATCAAAGGCCCTCCTTTAATGCAACACCTGCAGGGATCCGTCTTAGAATTTTAATACCATTCCCAGGAGACCAAATTTGGAAAAAAATCCAAAAAAAAAGAAATGTATTCTATCAATAAAAAATAAATGGTGTTTAACCAAACTTATACTTAAGGTTATTCGCCTATCCGATGTTTTAAACATTTTGTTTATATATTTTAAGGTTTTTCCTGGAGGGATATAAAAAAAAAAAAAAACGAAAAATTACAACCAAATTACTTCATGGAACATTTTTGTGTTTCACTAAAATTTTTAAATATTATTTTTTAAAATTAATTTACAGCAAAAAATACGATTTTATTGGAGGTTAATTTAAGATACCCAAGTTCATTTTTTGCATTTGTTTATTTGGGTTAATAACTAGATGTCGGCGCTGAAAAGGGATGTGATCGTCCTTCCATAGATGCCGACTGCTTTTAGGTCAATTGATTAGTATTTTAATATTTATGTAAAAAGTCATTATCAAAAATGAAGAAAAAGACTTGACGCAAAACAGTAGAAGAATGTTATTTAATCATTTTTATGCAGATATTTTGAGAAAACGACGCATTAGGGACCCAAACCCAAAAGGGGGTATGAAACACTTACCAAGTCGAAGATTATTACGATAATACAAGAATAAAAATTTTAAAAAAAAACCGGACTTTAAATTGAGGGCGGATATCGAGCTGTTAATTTCCCGTTAGAAAAGGGGTTAATTTCAGACCATGGAGTCACTGTCAGGATTGGACGCTATGGACCAAAGGAAGGACCAACTGAACATATCGAGCGAGGTTCGGCCCAACGGGGACCGATAATGTTGTCGGTTTAGATCCCGTAGCCTGTAACTGCGTCCCAGCCCGTGGAGGCGGTTTGAAACGAAAGTCGTGGGTCGAACCTGCGGGGACCTGATGAATTTTCAGGAGTTTGTTAGGCATCCAATCACACAAGTTAAAAGAAGAGACCATGGTCGGATTGGGCAAAATACGGTCCACCCAAAAACCGCATTGGACCATTGGTGGAAGGCCAAAACCCCCAATGGATAGGGAAGGGAGGCCTGTCCAGCAGGACACGCAGGCTGATAAAGAAATGATGACAAAAGGTGACAAGGGAGAAGAGGACTGATCGGCGGGTTCGGCCGTCCAGCCTGATCTGATCGAGGTTCAAAAAGTGGAGCTAGTCGAGGTCTCAGGATCCAGCGGTTAAAAATTAAGGTGGCTTCCGACGAAAGTGAAAGCCCCTCGACCCGCCGGGGGGGTTAACCCACCAAGTGTAGTCGAGGAAAAAAAAATGAATAAAAAAAACACCAGCAATGCCCTTGGAATAGAGTTTCATTACCTCCCCAAGCCCCCAGCATCATATTTATATAAAAAATTAATAATTTCAATTTATTTTGGGATCTGCCTAAAATACTTTTCCCCAACTACCAAAGAGACGGATGTCACATGCATTGAATGAAGATACACCCCGGGTTCCAGGACGGTACCACCGCCCCAGCAATCGATTGAAAGTCGCCAGACCGTCGGCGTCCCGGTCCGAAACCGATCGTCGACGATCCAAGACAAAAATGCCTATCCCCTACCCTGAGGTGGCCTTCATTTTAGAAAAATGGGGCCACCAGTTTGTGGGGACGGAGCTTCCAAACCGGGTTGTAACAATATAGAGTCAAGCAAATTCAAGGAAAAAAAATGCAAATTTATTATGAGCGCAGGATTAAAGGTTGCAATAAACAAAACTAAGAAATGGGAGGTGAGTGAATACCAAACCAAAAATAAATATTAGATAGTGTTAAATATTGATAAATTTGGGGCTAAAAATTATTACATTTTTACTTTTCAAAACTTTTTAGTTAAAGAATATTTAATTTTTTGTATTAAATTTAAAAAAAAAGGATTTTTCCTGGAGGTTAGGAACCCAGGCCCTAAAAAGACAAGAACATAAATGGTTTTTATTTTTTGCACATGGTAGATTTGCGATCATGTTTACACAAATTGTTTATTTTAGATTAAAAAGGTGGATTAAAAAAGTACCAATTTAAAAAGAATGGGTGTAATCCAAAACTTTTTAATAAGTCTAAAGATTTTTTAATACAATATTTTTTAATGTTGCTAAAATTAACTTAATTTATTTTTGTAGGCGGGATGGTGTATAATTAAAACCACCCTTTTATTTTTAAATTAACACTGTCGAGATAAAAAGAGAGTTAATAATAAATTTCGGAATGAGGATTCGGGATCAAATAAATTAAGCTTAAAACTATTTTTGGATTTGATATATTAAATTTGAGATCACTAAAACAAGTCATAAATAAAAATAAACAAAAAGATTAGTAAACAACTCAAAAAAATCGATTAAAATGTTAATGAAGTCGATTGACAGACCTTTGAACCGGGTAATTTTTTTAATCTTTATTCCGGTTTTTAATTTTATTTGCCCTTAGACTTTTGTGGAGGGTCCCAAAAAAATCTAAGGGTCAAGTCAGGAGACCGAGGCGGCCAACCTATGGGGTCTTCACGACCAATCCATTGATGAGGGCCTCCCGGGAAAATATACAACGAGCAAAGTGGCAACACTGTAGTTCGAAACCACATATTTAAAAAGCAAAAACAGATCATCATACCTACTAATTTGAATCTTACACGCTCGTTTTATAGATATATAAGAACCGATCTTTTAAAGATTCTTTATATATATAAAGAACCGCAAAACAGATTTGGCTGAAATTTAGTGCGGAGATAGTTTAGAACCAGGAAACGGACATAGGATTCATTTTATCCCCGCCTTTATTTTTTTTTCCGTTTGATTTTCCTATTCAAACTTTTCTTTGAACAGAGATATTCAACGTTGAGTATTACAGTTCCGTCTATAAAATAACTCAAAATGTTACGTTTTAAAAAATAAACCCAATGAGAATAATTAGCGCGCAAAGGTTAAGGATATTAACAAAGTTGTTTTTTTGTATATTCGTTTTTGGGAATAAACTCAATCCGCTTTTCTAGGCGGAACAAAGTTTTCTGCCGCCAGGAAATTTAAAAATATTAATCCCTGTATCCCTAGGCCACGCCATCACGCGTAAACGAGTTCAAAATTTCTTTATTTGTCATGTTTGTTCCTGTGACATTTTGGAAAATTAGAACATTTGAAATATTCAACCGATGAATAGGAACTGAATTGCCGTCCAATGGAGAAGTTTTTCCAAACATCTGCCTGATTTGAAGGAAAACACCTGTTGACACATCATCTGGATAGGTACATCATATTGCCTATCAATTTTTTACTTAAAGAAACTTAGACTGCCATCGAGAACGTTTTTCAACCATTTTCAAAATCAAGATCACGTAAGGTGAACGAAAGAGTTGGCAAAAAAGTTATTCAAAAATGTATTTCAGATTCAAAAGACGTAACATCCAACTGGTTTTAAATTACGATTTGCCGATTGATTTATAGATTATCTTATTCCCTTTAATTAAAAATCGGATCATCATCATCATCATCAGCGTGATAGTTATCCATTAGGGGTTTTTGGACCGACCACCACGCGGGTCCAATGCGGGTTGGTGGTTGACCGACTTTTTAATGCCAGTATATATTCGAAAGACTGGCAGGAAGAAATTAAAGAACAAACGTCATCGAAGCCACAATTTTAATGAGAAGAAGGAAGACGATTTGACCCGGATTCATTTGATGAATGAATGCCATTTGACTTAAAACGGTTGTAATCACACGGGCCGTTCGCCATTTCGATAAAAAACTTCGGCAGTCGCAATGCTTGGGCACTACTTATAACCTCCCTGAACTGATTTAGTTTAAATTTTTGAGGCCAGGGAGATGGACATAGACAATTTTTTATACCAATTTAACAAACCAATTTATTTCAAAGGTTGAAGACACATTGGTTTGTTTTGTTCCAAACCTGGAGCGCAAAAAATTTGTTACATATCACGAAAAGGTCTGAAATAGTAATTTTCAAATCAAAACCTCCAAAGGCAAATTGTAAAATTGCCCTATCATGGTTAGATGAACTGCAATGAAGGTGTTTTTGGGTTATTCTTTATACGGAGTACAAAACGCTCATTAAATTATCTTAGATGAAAGAAGTTCGGGTCATAGAATATGTATTTATTGGGAAACCCCCAAATAAAATTTAAAGGGAGGGAAAGAAAAAAGTTGGAATTGTTCCAAATAAATGTTAAGACATATTCTAATATTTGGACCAATCGATAAATTTGCTATTTAATTGTTTGCCTCAAAAAAAGTTTAATACTCAAATTGTGAAATTAAAAAAAATAAAGAATTTTTATTTTAAAATCGGAAAATCATTAATTTTGTATTTTTCGGAAGAATACCCAAAAATCGGTAGGTTCGTGACCACTGCGTCAAACATTTGTTTTTTTATTTTTTTTAAAACGATACACCAAAAAAGTTTTCCCTTTTTGGATTGTCAAAAACACTACCACCGGTTCGGGAAAAGGAAAGAAATAGCGGGCTATTTTTATATATTTTTAAAAATAACAAACAATTTATAATTCATTTTTTAATTTTCAACAAGAACTGGAGCGAGATCCATTACCAGGCTGTGTTACCATTTAAAAATTATTATTTGAAACTACAGAAAGTTTTGACTACCTTTTAATTTAAAAAGTTAAATTATGAACGTTTACGGGATTAGTGAAAACGTATAATTGGCCCATAAAAGACTTTATTTAGTTTTCACGTCGAAACATAAATAGTCCTTTGATAGTGATGGTCAACTGAGTAACGACGAGATAAATTCTTCCAACTCGAGTTCAAAAAAAACCACTAATCAGTAATTGACAGAAAAATATTTTTCGACAAAAAATTTTTTTGTAAAAATAAAGGATTATGAGTACTTAATTATGCCTAAACACATAATTATAACAAAAATCATACTAATTTTATTTTGTTTTCTTTGGATAAAACTATCGTTTTTTTTGGTAATAGCATGGATTAAAACAATTAGATATTTTACTTTACTTTTTAAGTGTTCCCCTCTGTACTGAAACAAATAATATAAAAAATTTTGGGCACTTATTAGGGCTTTAGAAATTTTTTACCCATAGCGAAAATAAAAAATATTTTGAGAAAATGTTTGAGTCCATCTTATATTATATACAGAACGTCAAAGTCGCAATAAGTCCCAAAATATTTGTATAATTATTTAAATGAGTTTTAAATAATATTTTTCCCTTAAATTTGTTATTTAAAAAAAAGATTTTTTAAATTTAAATTATGCTTATTTAAAAAACATTCGGAATGTTTTAGTTTTTTTTAGTAAAAAGTTTTTTAAGATGGGATTAAAATTTTGCTTAAAAATTTTATTTTAGCGTTAACTTTAGAGAGGAAACCCTTGAATTTGTGATAATAAAGCCGATTTTGTTTTTTTTGTTTAAAATGTTTTCCCACGCAATTTAACGTAATAATTTGAAGAAACATGATTTGAAAGGTATGTGTTAACTATGCCCTGATAAAACAAGATTTTTTTTCTAAAAGTATTTAATATGCAATATATAAAAGACATTTTATATTAAAGTTATCTCGATAAAAAACAGAGTGTAAGTAAAAAACAAAAATTTAGACCAACAGATCGCAATTTACAGAGAGGAACGAACTGATCTTCGTAACCAAAGTAAAATATTTTAACTAGTATTTGCCGCCAAACACAATCACCGTTCGGAGTCCGTAATTGGGTCGTTCAAATACAACGAGTTTTAATTATTCCCAAAAATATCGATTGTTTAGATTTGCATAATGAATTCTAGGGCCAATGGTCCTTGCTGGTGGGACTTAAAAATAAATTCAATGAACTTTTTTTGAAAAAAAATATGGACTTTCTTGATATTGTTTTAACTTTGTGTCCAACGTCTGTATTTGACCAATATTTGAAGAACTAGGACGCCCGGTACTAAACAATAAAATTAAATTAAAGAGTTGCTTTCCCAAAGAAAAATTTTGGACTACCACATCATAATTATTTGCCCTGATAGTCTCCAATTTATAATCTTCTTTTGGGAAATCGAACGAAAAGGTACTGTTCTCACCATAACCCAAGACAAAATTTTGAAAAAGGGGTTTTTGTAATCACAAACCCATGTTGGCATTTTATCCTGTTAAGAATGGAACAAATATATTTTGGGGGAAAGAAAAATTAAAACCACTTAAACCAAGGGCCAGAAATGTAAAATAAATGATGTCAAATTAAAAAAATTGGCCCAATAAATAAAAATTAAAAATTTAACTTTTATTGCTTTCTAGGTCATATTTATATAAACGGACGCAAAATTAAATATTTAATTGCTACATGATGATTAGTAATTAAATACAAATAATTTATGAAGTATTTATTTGACTTTTTGGATTTTAGACCTGGAACATAGACCTTTGGTCCCATCTTTTGGAAAATGTTATTACGGATTCAATACATTCCATTTCCAAAATTTTTTATTGTAAATTGTTGAATTATATTTTTGCAATTATAGATAAGGAGGTAGGTCTGCCCGTGATCATGGATGGAAAAGAACGAAAATCGGGAATAAATATATATTAAGAAACGCGAAAATAAAAAATGGATTTGATGGGAAAAATCCGGTAAAAAAAAAAAATTAGCTTTGTAGGATGTTGATTTTTATAAAAGGGATGGGGGGGGAGGAAAACAACTTTAAATACATGAAAAAAGTTTACTTTATAGAAAAGTCTCTTGAATTAGAAAAACGTTTAAAAATTTTAAAAAGTTTGGAAAAGAAATTATTGCAGGGGGGAATTGAAGAGATTGTTAAACAGAAATTTTTGTTTGATCGTTTAAATGATAAGTATTTTTTAAATCCCGTTATCTTAGTAATTTATTTAAAAAAAAGAACGTTTTTTTAAATTAATAATATCTATTGATTAACATTCCACACAGTAGCGTACTGTGATAAAGAAAACTAGATAGTTACTTGTTTAAAAAAAAAAGTAAAATATTGAAAAATAAACATATTCATAATAAAAAAATATTTGTATAATTTTTTTAATTAAACCAGGATTTAAGATTTAAATACTTTTCGAATTATGATTATTTTTTATATATTATATTATGATTAAATTTTTCAATTAAAAAGAACCCTCTTAAGAAGTATTTAATTTTTTAGTATTAAATATTGGGTTTATGTTATCATTTTACTATATTTATATTATTTAAACTTATTTGTTTGTTTGTGTTTAAAATTTAATTGTTAGTTTACTAAGTGTTTTATTATAACTGTTGTAATGTTTCAAAGATGAAGAAATTAAAAACTTTTAATGACTTATTTAAAACCGTTGGGATTTGGATTATTAAAAAGGGTTAATTATATACTTATAGAAAAGTCGCCAAAATATTTACCACCAGAGAGATATTCTATTTATATGGAAATTATTTTTCAATGATAAAATGGTTTAAAATAAATTTTACTTTACGATTGTTTCTAGTATTCTTCCATGATTTTTCTTTTTATTAACGAAATAATATATAGTGTGACCTGAAAAATGGTTTTTTTAAAGACGGGAAAAGAGAATAAACATCAACTTGAAACATTATTTTCTTTCAAAATGTTAACTATCAACTTATATCTCGAAGATTTCATCTAATAAAGTGGTTTGTGTTTTGAAAATGCAGAATTTATTGATTTTAAAACATTTTAATTCATTTTAAGATGGGCGTTTTTAAGTTTTTCAAAGGTTTCATTTTTTTGAATCAAACTATCCAAACCCTATGTGGGTATGAAACTTTTGACTTGATTTCACATAAGATCACCGCCTGCCTGGTGTTAAACAAATTTTGTCGGTCTTAAGAATTTAAATTATGAAATTGCCGAAAACAAAAATAAAACGTTTAAAAACTGAACGAATAAAAACATAGGTACTTTTAGATATAATTAATTTTTTGGTAAAATGATTTTCTTGATTCAAAAAACTTTTAGGTTTATTTTAACAAATCACCACCCATCTGTTTTCCAATATATTTTAATAATAAAACATTAAAAAACAAAGAAAACAAATGAATGTAGGTTTTTTTTTAGTTTATGTGATTTTTTTTTTTAGCAGATAAATTAAAAAATATAAATTTAAGTTGTTTTCAATTTTATTTTAGCCATTAAGAGTACAGAAGTAACCACCAACGTTATAACGAAGAGCCCATAGTTTAAAAATGAAAAAATTCAACAAAAAAAGGACAATGGAGAATTTTGGTAAGAAAAACCAAAGCAAGCCATTGTTTTAATGGTTGTTTTGTAAATGATAATTGAAAAAAGAAACAAAAAGTTAAAAAACATGAAATTTTATAAATTTTTCAAAATTTGTTATTAAATTTAGTAAATTCAGGAATTTTACATTGAAATGGAATAAATTGTGCAGTTAATGTAAATATATTTTATTTGTCCATTTTAGCATATCTATTTAATAAATGATCTAATAATGTGAATATTTTCAAGGATTAATGAACCATTAATGTTTGTGACGTGTTTATTTATCCTCGATTTGGCCCTTATTCAAAATTCAAAACGAAACAAGTAACGGTGAAGACTACCACATATACGATGTCCACTGTTGATTTCCCAAAACAACCCCTATCCTATGGGGTTTGGACCGTATCCCACCACGCTGTTCCAATGGGTGGGGTAGAGACTTTTACGCCCACCGACGCATGGATCATCTTACCAGGAACTGGGGATCGGGCCCAAATTCCCTAACCAACTAGGAAACAACAATGAAAATAGGGATCCCCGCAGGATTTTAACCACGACCCCGGTTTCAAAGCACCGTCCATACCATAAAGCAGGAGGCAGTCAATATATTATATGTATGTATTCACACGCACACAAAAAATTGAAAATGTGTGTGTTTGTAGGTTATCGCCCCTTAAATACAGAGGCGCTGATGTAATCAAAAACGGTTCGTGTGTCCACCATTTAACTATTAGGGTGGATTCTTTATAAATATTTTAATATTTTGACAGCCGGAATGAAAACGTAAATGCAAAAAAAACCCGCCCAGAGCCCCAAGCAATTAAACCAAAAGCTTGAAATAAATATATTTTTATTTTAAACACCCATCTTGTAATGGGGATGGAAAAATTGAGTTAAACTAGCTGTTGCGCGCGCTCAAAAATATTATTAATTTTTTTGTAACCAAGTACCCTTCATTTCTTTTTTTCTAGAAATATCTATTATAAAATCTTAAACTACCGCAGAAAGTGGACGAAGGTATTTTTTTTTACGCAGGAGGACAATCAAGTTAAGAGGAAAGGGTAAGACGCCATAGAAGGCAAATGGTACACCAAACGCTGCATACCAGAAATAGAGTGTCCTACCCAGTAAATACCCTACGATACCCTTCTGCGGAACACGGTAGTGTTTTCACATCCTGCAAAGGTCCTTCCCAATGTCGTTGTAGCAAAAGGTTAATGGGACGCATAAATAATTTCCCTTGCACCATCAATTAGGTCATATTTTTACAAAATATCTAAATAACAAAATTGGAACAAATTTTAAATAAAACAAAACACATTATTTTGAAAATATAATACAAATTTTTTATGTTAATATTTTGTATATTAGCATAAAAAAAGAATTTGATTTTATAGTTTTAAAGGAGATTTCTTGGGAAAACATCTCATCTCTTTTGTCATTGCAACTGGGACAAATAATATGCGCTCATTCCAGTGCAAATTGGAAAGGAATGACTAAATAATAATTTTTAATTAATAAACGATCACTATATGCAATGTGATGTTTCATAATAGAAAAAAAAAGATTTTTAGAAAGCAGATTTGCCAATTTTTATGTTTGTCACATTCTATCACTTTTATATAGTAAAGAAACAACAAGACCATAGTTTTGGTTAACTGATTTACAGTTAGAAAATATAATAAAAAATGACCTTTTTCCAATCTGTTTATTGATGGTATGAAAATTTTGGCTATGTATTCTTATAAAAATTTTTATTGTATGTATAAAGAGAGTCAATTTTAGCTTTTAATTTAAGGAACTCTTCAACTTTTCATTAAAAAAATTTAATAATTTATTTTAATGGCACAGTTTTGTTATAAAGTTAATATTCATCGAAAAAAAAGGGTTTGGAGAGCAGATTTCAAAAAGTCAGAGCACCAGCTGCGCTTTGTGTGAGAAATCAAGGTGCGATGACGGCCCTTCCACGCCAAAACGTGAGAAGCTAAATGGGCTAATAAAAGGGGTGAAATGATTATTGGTTACATTGGAATGGAGTTGATCTTGACTTAAGACCATTGAGGCCATATCATAAGAAAACAAAAGTTTAATTTTGGAACCACCTTGTTTATCATCAAATCATATAAACGTATCCGCCACATTTAATTCGCTCAAAATAAACTATGTTTGCATTTAGGATGTTTGGTTATTTTTTGCCAGGGAAATGTCTGCCAACCCATCCTCGAAGGAGCAAAGACGGGTTTGGTCGGACCACACCCACTAAAACCACCAGTTGTTCTTCTTTGGCACCTCAGAGATGGGGGCTGTAAATTCCGGGGAGCCCGGCCAATGACCCACCCAGTCCCCAGCGGCGGCCTGGCCCCTGTTAGCCCTTTAGGATGAGCGACCAGAACTACTGACATTCCTCTTCCTTTTCCGGACCTCCTTTGGTTGGGGAAGACAGAAGGGCGGCCCACCTCCTGCAACCCGTCCCCCGCCCAGGCGATCCAAAGTGGGCTTATTCTGCCCGCTTGAGCAGCCTTCCCACGACCGGCCTTTCCAGGTTTTTTCCCCGGGTAAGGTTCTTCTGGCCCCCCTTCCGGGGGAAAAAAGCCTGAGCCAGGTTTTTGGCCAAAAAATTTGGGTTAAACTTTTTGAAAGGGCCCCCCAAAGGGCTTTAACCTTTGTTTTAAAACCCCAATTTTGGGCCAAAAAAAAGGAAGAATTCAAGAAAAATTTTACCCGCCAAAAGGGTTTTTATTTCTTTTTGTTTTTTTGCCCAGGTTTAGAAAAATTCTGAATTTGACTCATAAAACACTTTGCCACCTATTATTATTTTGTTAATTTTAAAAGGGTAAGATTTTAAAAAATTGAAATAACGGAAACCCAAAATTAAAGTTGGTTTAATTTTTCGTTTAATTAATTATTGTTGTTTTTTTTTTAAAAAATTATTTAAAAATTTCTTTAATTCAAAAAAAATTTTTACAATTAAAATTTAAAGTTTTTCATTTTTAAAGAAAAGGATTTTTCATTCCTCACATATGTTCATAATTTTTAAAAGACACGGTTTTTTACGACATTTCTGAAAAAAAGAAAAAAATTTGTTAATAAATTGTATTTGGAAAGTTTCCCGCATATACATAGGGGCGAGCAAACTACCGGTATTTTTGCCGGAATTCTATTGAATAACCAAATAAAAGGGGAAAATGGAATGAATTCATTGTTTAAAAAAAAAAATTATTATAATTTTTTGCTAATTGGTTTAAACCAACAAAAATTTAAACAATTTGGGAAAATTAAAGGATTAAAAGTAAAAGGCTTTCCTTTTTAAATCGCATATGTATACCACGCTATAGGCCTCCCCAATACAATTTATCCATTAAGGGTTTTGGACCGATCCCACCACCGGTCCAATGGGTTGGGGGACACTTTAATGCCCTCGACAGGACAATTTTAGAACTGGGTATCGGAAATTGCCCTAACCAAAAAACAAAAAAATTTTTTCCCAATTGTTTTAAAACGCCCAAATCAAAATGAGGAAAATGGGAGGAGTTAATAGGGCAGAAGGCGTTCGGACGGACAGTTAAGGTTGGAGGCTTCTAAACTTTACCTTAGAGGTCGCCCCCGTGGGCCAACTTGGTGATATTTATGAAAGTTTCTTCTTTTTTTCCCAAAAATTTGGCCTTCACAGGAACCAAAAAAAAGTCGTTAACAAACTATGTTTTGACAAACGGACAATTAATAGCCGAATACGCCAAAGATTTAAGCCGTTTTTGTTAAAATTTTACTATTATCGTTTCCGACTCTCGGTTTAAGTGTGTTTATAGGGCCTTTACGTACAGTCCCTTTAATTCAGTTCTCAAAAAATAATATAACAATGATTAAAGGACTTTTTTTATAAGTTTTGACGCAATTTTATTCATGACATTTATTGAAATGAAGAGCGTTAATAGTGTCCGACAAATTTTGGTTTTGGTTTGGCCGAGTTTCGCTAAAAATCAATGGGTAGTTTGGTTTGGCCAATCGGTGAACTTTTGGAAACCAATTGGTTTCAGTTGTCATGTTATCAAAAATTAAATGATTTGAAAAATGAAAACAAAAGGTATAGAAAGTTAGTATCAAACTCAATTGGCTCAAATCAGTGGATTTTAGTTTAGACAACCTTTTGCTACAAATAGATCGATGATTCTTCTAGATCGACGAGAAGGGATAAAAAAAATTACAAAAAAGATATTTTTGAAAAAAAATAAATACTGGAAGGCATAGCCGATATTTGTTTGTTAATAAAAGTAATTTCGATTCTCTTTGCTTTTTTCCAATGGTAATTTGTTTGCTTTCCCGGACGTTTCAAATTGTGAAAACCAAGGGCGTTTAAAAAAATCTTTTTAAAAAAATAACTAAATTCAATGGATTTGGAGGCAACATAAATAGTCTGTTTGCCTTCCAGCATAAGGCGGTTTCCCAATTTTGAGGAGAAGAGCACGGAAGACAAAATGACATTGCAGCCACCCACAACCCTTTATTTTTCCAAAAAATGCAAATTGAAACACTGTTTTAAAGATCCCAAAATCATCTGATAAATTGAACGGGCATTCTATCCACTACTTTTTGATCCCTCCTCGAAACTACAAATTAAACCAGAATATTTAAATGATCTCAAACACCAATAGTAAGTTTTTAAGCAACAGTAACAATTAGAAATGTGTTTATTGTAATGATATTTATTTCGCTATGAGAATATTTTTAAAAAACATTTTTAATTTTAATATTTTATTAAAAAAGAAAACAACTTAAATATAAATACCAGAAAAAATTACACTGTGTCTCTTTCGTCTTAGTTTTGAGAAAATTAAAAAGCATCAAATTTTTTTCAAGAACTTCGGAGACATGAGTTTGGTTTGGCCGAAACTGAACTCATGGTCAACCAATTATTAAAATAAGATATCAGAAAACAATGATAACAAACCAAATGAGTTCGAGTCATCAAATGGGAGGAACAGTCAAACGATACCGTATTATTCCCAGCAAAGGACATTAGTTTATGAAGCCCAAACAAACAAATGACGAAAGAAAGAACTGGGTATCTTAAATTGAACAAAAAAATAAAATCAGAATATTATTTTTCCTGGTAAATTAGTTACAAAAATAATAGGGTATTAATTAAAAATTTAGTGAAAACCAAGAAAAAACATGTCGAACAAGGTAATTTTTTTTTTCATTAGGTTTTTATCGCACATTTTTTCGTGTCACATTCATGGAAAGCCTTTAAATAAAAAAATGTTTAAAACACAATGAAATATAATTATTCATTGGATGTAAAATTAGAAAGACCAATCTTTTAGACTTTATTAATATTATTACGATTTGTCAACGATCAAAGTGAAAGTAAGATGACGAAGGAATTCATTAAATGTTTGATAGTTAAACTACCACTTATTTTATCATTGATAGAATACATTTCTTTTATTTTGGATTTCATTTTCCGACCCCAACGTTGTAGAGGGTACCCGGGAGATGGTAAAATTTAACAGGATCCCGCAGGATTGATTAAAGGAGGGCCGAATGTCCCGGAGGGGAAGGGGTTCTATTGTATCACCTGCCAGTTTAATATTGATACCTGGGGCTCGCCCTTGACTAGGGAGATTTCCGAAAAATAGCATGCTGGTTATAAAAACCAGGAATATTTCAAAAGAAAGAAAAAATAGGTTAAAAAACTTCAAATTAATATCCACACACCAATAGGCTTGTTGTTCGATAAATTAAACAACCAATAAAGGTACAGTTTAAGGTAATAAGAGGTTAAAAAAAAAAATAGAGGAATATAGAACAGAGAGTCTTATATTTTATAAAAGACATTTTCAACGCAGGAAAAGCAAGGAATTTAATTTTTTGGAACGGATATTAAAATTGATTTTTATTTGGTTTACCTTAAACCTTAAGAATCCCCTAAACACTTTTTAGTTTCAAACATTTATTAAAAAAGGTTTATTTATCATTCCAAGGAAACCATTACATAGGCGTTCTTAAACATAATAAAGGGATTTTGGATGAATTTCACCGTTTTGAACAAGGTATTGATTATAATCATTTGTTTTGACCCAGATAACCTCAATATTTGTAACTATTATTTATTTGATCGAAAAGTCCATACCAAATTATAAATTAGGTAATCAAAATAGTGTTTTCTTCAAGCCAATTTTAAAAGTTTTGAATATCAAATTTGTTGTCCTGAAACTAGATGTCCGCGCGAAGAAAATTCACGGAACGTTTGTCCGCGTTTTATTGGACTGCTTTTGGTCTGTATCAGATGCGACCAGAAAGGTCGGGGTTAATTATGATTTTTGTCGGTTTACCTTCTTAGTTGAGCACAGTTAATCCATGAGCTCAGTTTAATAATCACCACTATGGGAGATTTATTTTTAAATATTTGACAGCCGGTATTATGAGGAAAATTTAAGCCGCAATATTGGATGCCCCATACGATTATAAACCAAAAAAGTTTGAAATAAATAATTTGTTTTATTTTGAACGTCCTTTTGAACGGGATGGTACTAAACAAAGTTTTATATTTTTTTCGTAAAGTTATTCTTATTTTGGTGCACCCATTTATAATAATTTTTTTTTATTGATGCTTTATTGAAATTATTTAAAAATTAATTTAGAAATTGATAAAGATATTTAATTTTAAAAAATAAATTACGACGTCAAAACAACAATTAATAAGATAAATTAACCAATGTTTAATTAATTGGGCCTTGTAATGACTTTAGTCGAAAGAAGTTTGGGGAAGTTCCGAACTTATTAATAGAAGAGATAATTTATTATATTTTTCAAAATTAGGTCATTTTTAAAAAACAGAGGACACGTCGTAAAAGTACAAAATTACCCTACTTTCCGGCATTAGGCTGTGTTATACTGCTATGTTATCTTCAATCTATCGTAAAATACCAATGGCGCCTTTTTAATAGGGGACCGCCGTTTAATTCCCAAGTGACGTTTAACTAATCAGAGCGCCCAACGCGACAAACAAGTTGGACATTAGATTATGTTTATGTCTTTTCGTTGGCTTTTTTCTTTAAAATCCTTGTTTCAGTAACAGACTACTTTACCCAGAAAACCCACACCAGAATTTAAAATAACACGGAAGACTTGAACGGTTTCCCTTTTAAATTTAATACATAATAACCGACCCGGCAACGGCATCACTAGCAAAACGACATGAATAATTATTATTTACATTTTATTTTGTCAATCTTTGCTATTTTAGTCTATATTTTTTTAGGTTAGGCCCGTGGTTATGTAAAAAATATTGTTACTTTTTTGTAACCTAAGTTACTCCCAGTTACATCACTTTCTTCCTAGAAATGTTTATTACAAAATCTTAAAAACACAGGCAGAACAGGACGGACTGCTAGGATTCTATAAATTAGCTAATTCGATAGTCCGCCAAAACTCAGCAGCGTATTTTTTTAATGGCTACGCAGGCAGACGAACAGTCGGGCCTAGGAATGAGCGATATTAGTAAAACATCGATATTAATGTCGATAATCCGATATTATCGGGCACTAAATATAATTATAAGTTGTGCAAAAAAAATATTGAGGGAGAAATAATGAACGCATTCAACTATTTAAACCTGTACCAGCAACAAACCGGTTAAAAAAAAATTGCGTCAAAGTTCAATTGCAGAGTTGGAAAAAACCGGACTTTTTATTTATTTATTTAATCTTTTGGAAAAATTAAGCCAAGGCGGCTTTAATCAGGTTATCTAACTGCCGACCTTTTGTATAGTTAAGAGTAACAATAAAATATCATCATCATCATATCACATTTGCTATAAAAGTCCACTGCTGGACAAGCCTCCATGAGCCGCCAAGCGATCCCGGCCACCCGACCACCGACTTCCGGCAAATTTGCACAGGTCGCCTCCATCCGTGGGGTCGTCCCCTGCGATGGCGACGAGGTTGCCAGAGAACCTTTTTCCCATCGGTTATCGGTCACGAGCCAAATGGCCCCCATTCCCTTTAGCTTGTTAACTTTGAGCTTGTCGGTCACCACGTTCGGTGGGGATTGTTAACGCAGAGAAACGAGCAAGCCTCCCATAGCTCGCGAGGACTGGATCTTCCTCATACGGCCAGTGGGACCACGTCCAGTTCCGAGGTCACCGGCAACACGCACTGGTTGAAGACCAGTTTTTAGATTGAGGGAACGGACAAGAGGATGTCGATTCCCGAAAGCCGCCCATCCGAGTTGGATTCGTGATGACCCCCGCCAAGTTGGACACCTAACCGACCAGTCCCAGGTAAAATATTGGTCAAAATTGAGAACAGCGTCCCAAAACCACCGGCGTAGGCATGACAGAATTAGAATGACTTTCGTCTTCCATGTTCATCCGGGCCCCGTGGGAAACACGTTGATTTACATACGTTGAGGTCCCAGCGACTCCGCCATTAATATGTCGTCGGCAACTAAGGTGGGTGATGTACCCCATGATGAATTTCGTCCTTTTCCAACCAAAAGTTTGAATGTCTTCCAATGGAAAGAGCGGGGAATAACACCCCGACCCTTCCAAAAAACTTTCTACTGGATTGTAGTCGGACGGACATTGTTTTTATCACAAAACACCCCAGCACCTGATATACCGACGTCAATTTTAACGCGGGGCCCGCACAGCCCCTTTCGAAGAATCGGTTTCAACCACAAACGCCAAAAAGGCAAATTATACCCCTGCCTGAAACCTGCCCAGCGCAATATTGGTCCGGTTAAAGTTTCGAACCAGCTTTTGGGTGGTGAAGTCGTCTATCGGAAGGAGACATCCGTGACTCGAGAACAGAATATAAACCCCAGAAGGGAAATGGTTCATAGTTTTCAAGACTACGCCTTTCAAAACAATAAGCTTGCCCACGTTTGGCGTAACAAGCCTGTAAAAATTAAAGAGCCCAGGCCAATACCGGTTCCCACCCATTTGAAGCTTGCCAATTCCGTCTCACCAGGCGTTTGCCTTTAATGGTCAGACCTTCTATTTCCTCAACTTGCCATATTTTACCCAAAAATTTGTTTTCGTAGTTCATAACCTCCACACATGACCTTAAGAATTAATTTACCAAACCTCCGGCCTTTATATAATTCAAAAATATAAATAAAATATTACATCGAAATAATGAACAAATTTTATTTTTTTTAAGAGATGTTAATCTTAATTTTAATCAAAGCTAATATAATTTAAAAAAGCTCATTTAAAGAAGAATAGTTAAGAATGACGTGCACAAAATCCGTGGATGTTTTAGGATTAAAAGACACGGTTATTTGAACGGGTTCTTTATTGCCAAGTACGGAGTTTGGAAAAGGGGAAAATAAGTTAAGGGGTTTTAAATGAAAATAAAAGTTAGAGTTAAGATCTGGAATTTTAACCATTTGGGGACATATGGAAATTGGGGTAATTTCGAAAATGAAAGGAACGAATGGGTTATTTTAAAGTGGTCCTTTAGGTTATTTTATTGGTCAAAAAGCACGTACCCATAATTAAGGGGAAAAATTCGCACGACGTAGCTTTTTTTAATTTTAAGATTTAAAACTAAAGGGCTGGACGTGTAACTTTTTATAAATTACATTTAATAAAGGGTTAAAATTGTCCGCATTTATTATGGATACTTTTCATTTAAATGTGCTTTTATTCCTTTTTTATTTTTTGTTTCGAAAAAAATAATTTTTATTGTTTCGCGAATATTATACTTTAGGTTTATATTTATCCGTTTATTTTAATTTTAATCCGCGCTCAACATTTCCAGCGGCCGTTACGGGCAGCCCCGTTTAAAAAGTAAAAAACGCGAAAAATCCGGTTAATTTTAATTTAAAACCATTTAAACAATTTAAAATTAATTTGGTAACTTGAAATTGAACAAAGCTGAGATGATGGTAAAGGTTTCAAAAACCTTTTGTAAAGTAATAAAAAAAGGATTTGTTTCATTTTTCGTTTTCAAATTTAAATTTTTTATCTTTTATTTATCATGAATATTTTAATTTGCTATACAAGCCTATCAAATTGGAATCCAATTAAAAAATTGTCAGCTTTTTAAAAAAGGGAAAAAATATCATCGGATTTAAAAGTCGGTTCAAAATTTAAATACTTTCAGGGTTCCAGGCAAAACACCCTAATGGCTTCGTGTGTTTTAGGGAGTTTTTTCCCAGACTGAAACGCTGAATGTGAGAAATTAGCTTAAAACTTTGAGAGTTTAATAAAAATTGGTGGTGAAATATATGGGAAATAAATCATCTTTGATTGATCTTTTACCTTTGTTTATATCATTTCCAAAATTTTTTTGGATGCGGTGTTATATGGATAAAAAGGTGCGATGAAATAGTAAATTGAAATATTACATCTAACGCCCTCTATTGACATGTTTAACTCTCTTGTAATTTTCCTACAATTGTTTAAATTTTTGTGGCGCTTTTAAACTCTAATTAGCACAAAAAATAATATATCTGATTTTATTGTATGTGTTCAATTTATGATATCCAAGTTCATTTCACTTTGTCCGCAGTTCAGTTTGGGCTTAATCAACTAGATGTCGCTGCGCTGGAAAAATACGCGTTATCGTTTGGCTGCGTCCTCCTCATGTGAGGCTGACGCGAACCTGTTACAGCATAATGAAGTTTCATGTTATCGATTTAACATCTATTTTAGATGCTTGCGTGTCGCTATTTAGCAAATATATGAGACGTGATGTAGAGAAGAATGAGAAAAGTCCATTTATCTCTATGAAACGATTTTCGAATCTTAAAATGTTACGCCGTTGTGTCAATATTTAGTTCGAGTTTTAAGCCAATGAATGAAGCGAAATTATTTAATAAATACATATCTTACTAAAATAATTTGATGAAACAACAATAGCGTTAATTAATTACAAAAAAAATTAAAACCAATCTTTCCCAATCTTTGAAAATTTCCGTTATTTTGCAATAGTTTTACATTAAACAGGATCACAACTGACCCGTGGAGTAGGCCTACTGGGGAAACCACGTTAACAAAAACGCGCTAAGTACACTCCCACATAGGTGGCGTGGAAACGTGTGCATATTATGACGATAACAACTTTTTTAACTTTTAGAATCGTTATATCTCAGAAACGGTGGCTCGTAAGAAAAAAAGTATTGATACATTTTTTATAGATAATTTTATGATCTACAATTTTTGTCTGTGGTACTTTTATGATAAAACTTACCGTTTTGCTGAAAATCGCGAAAAACTCATTTTTTTGACCTTTGACCTTGAATTAAATTTTTTCCTTACAGCGGAATGATGGGGAACTTCCAGACATTGTTTATAATTATGTTTTGAACAACTTCACAAAAATTCAGCTTGATGGGAATTTATGTAACTTAGAATGTCTAAATTGACCGGACTATTGGCGGTTTATCAGTTGAAACAAATTATTTTAAATATTTTTCTTTCTTACCACTTTTATAACTGTATTATAGTGCACCAAGTTTAGTTTTAACGGGTTCAAATCAAGTATGCCTGTACCTGAGGAAAACAAAAGAATAACTGTACGGCGTGTAATTTTTTTGTTATTATTTATCGAACGTGTAATTCGATATAAAATCAATCACCTACGCGATGGATTCTTTGAAGATATACATGCTCCAAGCGGGCAGAATAAGCCCACTTTGGATGCGCCTAGGAGGGCGTGGGGGACGGGTTGCAGGAGGTAGTTGTACCGCCCTTCCTGTCTTTCGCAACAAAGGAGGAGTCGCGAAGGAAGAGGAATGTCGGTAGTTCGTAGGTCGCTCATCCTAACCTCCGCGACTCGGCGGGGCCGCACCGCTGATGCGGTGTGGAGGGGCAGCAGGAGAAGTGGACATTCAGCATGGTGTCATCGATCTCTCCTCCCTCTGCGGCCCAAAGGATGCTAACGGCGGAGCCGAGGCCGCCGCTGGGGACTGGGAGTCTTGTCCCTGCAAGGGCTTATTAGGCTTCGGGCTCCTATGGCCCATGAGTTACCGACCCCCATCTCTGAGGCGCCAAGAAGGAACAACGTGGTGGTTTTAGTCGGTGTGAGTCCGACATAACCCGTCTTTGCTCCTGCGAGGATGGGTATATGCAGACATTTCCCCTCGGCAAAAAAAGGGTACTATACTGTATATATATAACGGAATTGCTCAATGTGACGGATACAGATCAGGTCTGAATTATATATGATTATTTGACAAACTGGGAATTAGGTTATAACCATTTCACCCTTTTACTTCTTCAGTTAACCCTTACATGTTAAAGCCATTTCTCACAGTTTTGGCAGTGGAAAGGCCGTCGATGTCTCAACACCTTCGATTTCTCAGCACAAAGGCAGCGGCTAGTGCTCTGACTTTTGAAATCTGCTCTTCAACGCAATATTATTATTCATCGATGAATATTAACTTCATAAGCAGAGAACTGTGCCATTAAAATAAATTATTACCAATTTTTTGTAATGAAAGATTGAAGAGTTCCTTCGATAAAAGCTAAAATTGACTCTCTTTATGCGTACAATAGCAACAAATTTTTATATAGAATACATAGCACACAAATTTTTCATACTACATCAAAAAACAGATTGGATAAAAGGTCATTTTTGTGTATCTATCTATATATTTATCCATCTGTAAGTCTGTATAACCACAAACTATGTGAATCTATGATTGTGTTCTTTACTATATAAAGTTGATAGAATGTGACAAACATAAAAATTGAGCAAATCTGCTTGTACTGAAAAATACTTTTTTTAACTATTATGAATACATCACATCTATACATATGAAGTGATCGTTTATTAATTAAACAATTATTATTTAGATCAGTTCCTTCTCCAATGTTGCGCTGAGCAATGAGCGCAGTATTATGTTGTGTCAGTTGTAATGACAAAGAGATGAGATGTGGTTCGCGCCAAGAAAGTTGTAACAGCATTTAAAATCTATAAAATCAAATTCTTTTTATGTTAATATACAAAACGTTATTTCAAAATAATGTGTTTTGTTTTATTTATATGATTCTGTTACTACAATTTTGTTATATTAGATATTTTGTAAAATATGACTTATTGATGGTGCGAAAGCCATATTGGCATTGTAGTAAAAGTCCCGATGATAATCCAACATAATTTTTGGCTACAACGACATACGTGGCCCCAAGGCTTATTTCTGTCGCAGAGCAGTGTGAAAACACTACCGTGTTCCGGTTTGAAGGGTATCGTAGCCAGCGTATTTACTGGGTAAACGAGACTTAACATCCTATGTCTCACGGTAGGCAGCGTGTTGGTGATACCACTGGTATTGCCAATGTCTATGGGCGTCAGTGACCACTTTCCATCAGGTGGCTTGACTGTCCGTCTGCCTGCGTAGCCAATAAAAAAATACGCTGCTGGGTTTTGGCGGACTATCGAATAAGCTATAAGTATATAAAATGCTAGCACTCCGTCCACGGTTCCGCCTGTGTTTTTAAGATTTTATAATAGATATTTCTAGGAAGAAAGAAATGTAACTGGGAGTACCTTTGGTTACAAAAAAAGTAATAATATTTTTAGTAGAAGCGCGCAACAGCTAGTTTATTATATAAACTAGCAAAAGATAGACAAAATAAAAATATGTGTTTAATAATAATAATTCATGTGTCGCATTGCTAGTGATGCCGAATTGCTCAGAGGTCGGATTACTAATGTATTAAATTTATAAGAGAGCAATACGTTCACTGCTCTTCCGTGTTATTTTTAGACTTCTGGAATGCATTTTTCTGGGGCCAAAGTAGCCTAAGTTACTTAAACAAGGATTTTGAAGAAAAAAGCCAACGAAAAAAAACGTAAACATAATCTAAAGTCAAACTACTTTGTCGCCTTGTGCTCTATGATGAGTTGAACGTCACCGGGGAATTAAACATGGCGGCGGTCTCCTAATAAAAAGGCGCCAATGGTGTTTCACGATAGATTGAAATTAACATAGCAGTATAATACGGCCTAACGCCGGAAAGTAGGGTAATTTTGTACTTTTACGATGTGTCCGCTGTTTTAGTAAAGGAAATGTTTTTTCGATTAACAAGGAAAAATAACTTGCCAAGTATACAATGAAATTTTTCTATTGACCCTATATTTTGAGAAGAACATAATAAATTCTCTCTTTTATAGTATTAAGTTCTGTAGAACTTCCTTCGCAAACTTCTGGTTTCGACGTAAGTCATTTCGAGGCGCACAATTAAGTTAAACATCGGATTAGTTTGTTTATCTTATTAATGTGTTGTATTTGACGTCGTAATATTATTATTATTCAAAACTCAAATATCTTTACTCATCACAAAGTTACGTAGAAATTGATCCTTGGTTCAATTTTTAAATAATTTCAAAAACAAACAGCATCAATAAAACAAAAAATTTGTATCGAAATGGGTGCACCAGAAGCGGAGTAACGAGATAACACATACGAAAAAATATATAAGCTTTGAATTTAGTACCATCCCCATTACAAAATACGGGACTGATTCAAGAAATAAAACAAATTATTTATTTCAAACTTTTTGGTTTATAATCGGGCTTTTTGGTTACTAATATATTATATATATAAATATTAAATTAAATTAAATTGGGGCGTCCAATATTGCGGCGGCTTGCTGTTACATTTACTTACTACTTATGAATTATGGAAGATATACAAATCTCACCATAATGGTAGATTATTTATATAAGTTTTTATTTTTAAACTAGTGTCACTCGACTATGTGAAGAGTAAACACGACAAAAATTCGTAAAATAGAACTTGTATTTTTTCTGGTCGCCTCAGTTGTAACGTCAACAAAACGCAGTCGAATCAAAACGGCGCGGACAAACGTTACCGCGAATTTTCTTCGCGCAGCGACATCTAGTTTTCGAGACGACAACAAATTTGATATTTAAAACTTTTAATAATTGGCTATGGAGAATGACGTAAATTTCTTACATTTTTTCGAATTGTGAAATTTGGCAACATGGGATTAATGACCGATTGTAAATATTTGAAAGTTAATATGGTGACAATATTGTTGATTTGAACAAAACGCACGCAAATAAATAATAGTTACACGAATACTATGAGGTTACACTGGAATGCAAAACAAATAAAGTAAAATAATGTATGTAGTAAGAGCATTTCCAGCACCTTGAAACCCTACCCTGTCAAAAGTGCACAAAACCTATTCGTCCACTATTGGAATATGCATTCCAGATCTGGAACCCATATTTAAAGGACATAGATCAACTGAAATGTAAGAAAAATCCAAACTTCCAGTGTTTGGCCGAAATCATACAATGAGCGTCTTGAGGACTAAAGCTGCCAACCTGGTGATCGTCGACACAGAGGAGAATAATGAGGCATACAAAATACTTACAAAAAATACCTTGTGCAAACTGTCATCAATGTTTCAACTCGGCCACACCCAGAGCTAGAAGCAAAACAATATGAACCCCAAACATGCTAAGTCAAAAAAAATTATCCAGAATAAACAAAGGAGTATAACTTAACAGGAAGGCTTTGCCTCAAGATGTCATCAACAAGCTCTTTCAGTGAATGTTTAAAACAAAATGACAATGGACCACTCTTAATTGCGAAAATCACAAGGTGTAAATATACATATCAGCCATAGCTGCCTTGTTCATTATTTTTAATAATAATAATAATAATAAAAATTATTATAACCAATCCTATTATCAAGTACAAGATTTGTGAATGATCGTATGTAAAAAGCTTTTTAATAAATGTTTGGAAACTAAAGTGTTTAGGGTCAAAATATGGCTATAGGTTTAAGGTAAACCAAATAATTAATCAATTTAATATCCCTGAATACATAGCCGTCCTTGCTTTTGCGCCGTTGAAAATGTTCTTTTATAAATGCTAGACTCTCCTGTTCTATAATTCCTCTATTTATCTTTTAAACCTCTATGATGTCATTAACTGTACCTTTTTTTGTAGCCTAGTAGTATAGGCGTTGGCTTAGAAACGGAGGTCGTGGGTTGAATCGGGGACCTAAAATTTTCATTTTGTTTCCCCAGTTGGTTGGGCAATTTGGGCCGATCACCGTTGCTAAAATAGATGATCCGCGTGGATGGGCATGAAAAAATCAACCACCCACCAACCCGCATTGGACCAGCGTGGTGGGATACGGTCCAAAAACCCTCTAATGGATAGGGGTGTATTAGGGGAGGCCTATGTCCAGCAGTGGACTATCACAGGCTGATGATGATAGTTCTCTTCTGTTCTCTCCGCCACCTATACCATCTGTCCTTATGTTATAAACATGCGTATAATCCTGAATATCTAGCATCTTTGCATCCGATTGTGATTTCATCTATGTTTCAGTTAAAAGTATAACGTGTATAATATGCGTAAAACTTTTTAAGATATATTTAATTTCATCTAATTTGCCCGGTTTTATTATGCTACGAACGTTGGCATAAAACATCTTTAGTGACAACGGAGATTGTGATATGCTTTTACAATTCACGACGTCAGAAAGCTGGTAAGTAATATTATTTTGATTCTTATTACCTTCAAATGGGTTTAGATTTTTGCTTTAGCTTCCCACTAGTCTTCGGCAAATCCGTCTTGAAAAGATGTTTCTCGAATCATCAGGCAAAAAACTATATGTGAATCTGGCTGGAGCCTTCATATCAGTCCTTCTTTAACAATACAAAAGATTAGCGTACCTTCCATGGGAGAATTCTGAGAATATTTTCAACAGCTCCATGTGTTTTATAATGAAAATTTGCATTGGTAACCTTACTTAAGGGAAAGATTAAAACGCCCGTCCATTCTTCTGTACGTGCACTCGTATATAAACTAATTTTTAGTTACTTGCTTAGTTGACGCGTCACAACTTTTATTTTTGGCCATTTCGTACAAAATATAACTGTGGTTAAATTTTCAATCGCCGCCAAAAAAATACAAATCCTCCGAAAGAAATATGTCATTCCCCAATTTTGAAAAAAGAACAAGCTACGGAAGTTTTTTAAAAAGTTTCTATTTAGGCGTCGAAGCGGCCTGTTACAGAGTATAAAGTGCTGCATGTGTAATACGTATTTTATAATTATAAGTGAACCATTTGTTTTTTAATTATTGTATTTATTTTTTTATTTATTTTAATGGCTAAATTATTTAAAACTTTATGAGTATTTTTGGAATATTTGTAGGTTGATATTATTTTATCTTAATTCGTAAAAATTCTTCAACTTATTTAACCACCACGTAATATATGTTAAACATTCATTTTATTGTGTCTGTTAGATTCAGTCCTTTATTCGCATACCACATTGTTGAGATGACCCTTTGCATTTGTATCGGAGCCAGCCAATAGTACGGCATTAGGCTGAATATCTGTTTGAGCAAGCGTTACGGGGACCGGGTCCGTGAGGCCCGTATGGCCTGGCCAAACCGCAACTGCGCCATGCTATTAAACAAACCAGAAAATTAAGAAATACTATTTACTCCAAACTCCGTAAAAAATAAACGACAACGAAATGGTTTTGAATACACGGCCATCTTTGATATCCATCATCACTGCTAAAAACGTTAATGTTGAGATAATCGTAGGTAGATAATAAACATTTACAAAACTTTTTTATGGAAAAAATATAACTTAACGATTATTTAAAAAAAACTGTTAGCTATTCATATCGTAAAAATATGAACAAACAGAAGTATGTTTCATTTTAAGTTGTAATATAGTTTATAACTTACGATAATTATCAATTAGCGATTTATCGATTATTTGGCGATTAGTTGACAGTGCTTTTGACATTAGTTTAATCGATTGTCAAGCCTTGACCAACGTTTCAGAAAGCCGGGAGGCAATAATGTACGACCAGATAATGTACGGCCAATTAATATACGGCCCAATAATTGGTGCACATCGCTCCTATTGGTCAGCAAATCTCGTCTCTTATTGGCCAATAGATTGGCCTGCTGTCAATGGTATGAGCCTCGTTTACATTATAAAAGTAATTTTTTTCCAAAAAAGCAAAGGAAACTACCTTTATGCAGACTTTGACCTAAAAATGTACGAGTTTAAAAGTAAAAAAATAAAATAGAAATGTAAATATATAATTTAAAGCAAGCTTTTTAATTTTAAAGTGTCCGTAACTATTTTTTGTTACTTAATTTTGGCTACCACTAAAAACTAAGAATAACCTTTATCAAGAATTTGCCATAAACAATAAAATTTTGAATTTAATCAAACATAGTCAGAATAATAAATAAGAAAACAGTAACTTATAAACATATCATTATTATATATAGTATTAATATAGAGATTAATAAAATATTAGGCCAAACAATCTTCAGTGATAACTAGAAATATGTAAAGTTCGTATTACTGTGTAAACTAGTTTCAAGAATTAAATTGTGCCTGTTAGAATAAAATTAGTATATAATTACTTTTAGAACCAGCAAAATTTAAATTTCTAGATATTTTAATGTAAGAAAACTACAATAAGAGTGTTTGTTTCTAATAGACATGAATTTATTTCTTTGAGAATTTATTTTCCTATAAGATAAACTTTCATAAAACATATAACAGAGTGAACTAAATATTTAGCTTAACTATGCCTATACTCATTTATATTTCTTTACATACTATTCTGTAGTTATTAAGTATTATACATGTTCTTAATTGAATGGCTGCAATGCTTAAAGTATTGCATTTAATTTACTCAAAGAATTACCTATTCTTTGATTTAGCCTCACTTTTATATTACATTATTGTAATTTATAATTAAACATTTAAGAAACAATTCTTTTTATTGCATATAATACTTATTTAATTGCAAAATTGAAAAACAACAACAATTAATATGTTAATAATATTTCTCTGAACACAAAAACCTTTATATAAATTGTTAAGTTTTAGGCTAAAAACTTGAGAGAAGATTAAAATATGCTTTCTATTATCATCTAGTTGTCATTAGGTGCAATGTTTAAGGACTTTTATTAACTGTTGGTATTGATTTTATTTTTAAATATAGAGTGAGGATCTGAAGATCTTGCAATCTTGATTCCTGAGGAAGATCTTGCCAATAATTACTTTCAGAGACTAAGCATGCTTGCCCAGCCTTTGTTATTGCAAAGAAAGCTTATTCTCTGACCAAGGTCATGCATCTAATTTTAGGTTCAAATTTATAAGATTTTATCTAAATTAAGTTCAAAATTATTATTACTTCTATTATTATTGCAATTAGAAACAACCTTGGAAAATACTATTTGAATTTTTCTTTTGTTATAAATTCCCCCATTTTATTAATAAATATTGTTTATTAAATAATATTCTTTTCATTTCAATTATAAACTCTTTGCTCATGGCTCCAATATGCAGCAGCAAAGTGTTACAATAATATTTCACCATCCATTAAGACATTGACCGTAAAAACATGTTTAACATAAAGTTAAAAGAGTTCTTTTTAAATAAACAACAAGACATGTCACATTATGCTGTTTGATTTATAAATTAATGCTCTTCTTTATTTATAATTGCTAGATCAAATTAATAGTAAGGTTTATGAAACCCGCTTAATTACTCGAATATTTCATTCCCATATCCGTTATAAAGTAAATTGTTCAGGAAGTACCATTTATAAAATATAAAGAAGTTTAATATTACCAGCAATGGCATCTACCAACATAGCTCTGAGTTGGATCCAACATTGTTGTAAATGTCAACAGGAGAGCTTACATATATTTTTTTTATTATTTATACTTTTTGTACACTGTTCGTACAATGGCGCACTTGTTGCCATAGGGCCTATGGCATAGGCATTGTCTCCCAGTCAACCATTGGGTGCGATAGAGAGGTTAAGAGTAGATGCAAAATCTTGTCATAGCGATAAATAAAGGAAGGAAACGGAAGGACAAGGAAAAGTTTACCGTATGAGTAATTGCAGTAAGGACATATAATCAAGAATGGGAATAATCAATCTACAACCAATTTTACTAGGATCACCGGAAGTAGATTCTTTTGCAAGGATGGTTTCTTTAATTTACTCAAAAGAAAAATAAAAGATGTTGCTACAAGAGCGCGTCAAACCATTTAGATACCCTAAGTTATTGTCTCTTGGATCTTTTAATGATCTATCATAGAAGTTGTGATGGACTGTTGATTTATATCATCTAAAGCTATGGAACTAGGAAGGTTTAATAGCCGCGACTTGCCAATGAACAGAATTGTAAGAAAGTTATAGTATATTTATGGCAAGAGGAATCAGCAAAGTAACTGACCCTGTGACATGTGCATTTGTATTTATAGGAATAGTTTGTGTACATATATATTTATTTTTGTATAAATAATTGTGTGTATATATTTTAATATACATCTATTTATGTCTATGTACAGATATATGGTTTCTTTATTAAAAGATATACTTATTAATTGTACTCTTATATTGTATATAACTACAAAAGATTCGGATTTTCTTACTGTGTATTATAAGTGCACTCACGCTAAATTTTTCGTAACCTCCCTAAGGTTGGCTGTTAAATAATGCCTAAGGCATTAAGCCTGCCTTTGTATATATTATCGTGCAAAAAGAATAAATAAATAAAAAAGTTCCAGATATCAGCAGAACTAGAAGAAGTTATATTACGGACGATGTGAATGCGATTTACATTGCGTATCATCGATTGCACCGATTTCTGGCCAGCTTGTACCTAGACCAGTTGTCATCGCTCCATTTCTTTTTATAATTTCTAAACATGCGGCCTCTACGCCTCATCGCCATTCTAGTTCCCACGTTTAACCACGGTGCATGAGTATCGAACAGTTGTAGTTATTCCTAATTGGTTGATTTTTTTTGTTTTTCTTATCATTACATTTATTACTATTGATTGAAATAAATGTAAATATCTTAACATATATATTTATTTTATTTTATAGTGTGTTGTGCATGCTTTTTGTAACGTAAAGGGTTATAACCGTAAACCTAGAACATCGTTTTTTGCAAATTTTAACCCGATACCTATTATATACACGCTTCAGATTTTGATTTACGGTTTTCACAGACGGCTAAACGGTTAAACGGACAACAAAGTGATCCCATGATGATACCGCTTTCATTTTCTTAAGGTATAATTAATAAGAATCTTTGAAGCAAGCAACCGTGCCGACACCCAATGTGCAAAAGATGTGACCTCAAATCGTCACGCTGTGTTTGACATAAAATCTAACTAACATTAAATTATTTTGTATTATATCAATATGGCAACATGTGTCGTCTTGATGAACTATTTCCCTATGTGGTGCTTGCCAAACAATATACACTACATACCTTTTCTTGTACTCAATCTTTGTTAAGAAACCTAGGTATGGAAATCATTAGTAGCTTCAATCTCACTCACGTATAGCACATAGTGCCTAATAGAGCCTTCAGCCCGAGTAAAGAACCCAATTACCAGACTAAGACTGAACTTAATTTTTTTTCATTGCACTCGCTACTGATGGTGAAATGGCCTAAAGCATCCTAAGTTTGTCGCTCTACATTTTTATAATATAAACTATAATTCAAATGCATAATTAAAAGAAGTATTAAGATCGTTTATAAATAAAAAACTGTTAAAAAATATTTTGGGTAGATACCTCGATTAGCGAGCATGAGCGTAAAAGCGACCAAATTAAGCACTTACTTTATTAAAAGGCGCATAATAAGAGTTATATCTCCCGCATTGAAAACAAACTTTACGTTTTAAAAAGTAGGATAGTACTTTGGTTCATCATCATCATCATCCGCCCATGTCAGTCCACAGCTGGACATAGGCCTCCCATAATGCACCCCTTTCCATTGGGGGGTTTGGACCGTATCCCACCACGCTAGTCCAATGCGGGTTGGTGGGTGGACCGACTTTTTACATGCCCATCCGACGCATGGATCATCTTACTTTTCAGGCAACTGGGTGATCGGCCCAAATTGCCCTAACCAACTAGGAAACAACAATGAAAATTTGTTGAGTCCCCGCAGGATTTGAACCACGACCTCCGGTTTCTAAAGCACACGTCCATACCACTAGGCTACGGAGGCAGTCGCACATATATATATGTATGTATATTCACACGCACACTAATAAAATTGCAAATGTGTGTGTTTGTAGGTTACTCGCCTCTAAAATACAGAGTGCGCTTTCGATGTAATCAAAAAAACGGTTCGTGTGTCCACTCTTATTTTGCACTATTAGGGTGCGATTCGTATTATAGCAATATATTTCATAATATTTTGACAGCCGGAATGAAACGTAAATGCAACAATAAACCGCCGCAATATTGGATGCCCCAAGCAATAATAAACCAATAAGCTTGAAATAAATAATTGTTTTATTTCTTAAATCAGTCCCGTATCTTGTAATGGGGATGGTACTAAATTCAAAGCTTATATATTTTTTCATGTGTTATCGCGTTACTCCGCTTCTGGTACGCCCATTTTAATAATTGTTTTTATGTTTTATTGATGTTGTTTGTATTTAAAATTATTTAAAAATTGAACCAAGGTTTAATTACGACGTCAAACTAACACAATGTTTAATTGTGCGCCTTGAAATGACTTACGTCGAAACCAGAAGTTTATGCGAAAAGTCCCTAAGAAAGAGAACTTAGTATATTTTTATCTAAATCTAGGGTCAATAGAGAAGTTTCATTGTTTATACAATATCATTCACAAAAAAGAGGACACGTCGTAAAAGTAAAAAATTACCCTACTTTCCGGCGTCAGGCTGTGTTACACTGCTATGTTATTTTCAATCTATCGTAAACACCAATGGCGCCTTTTTATTAGGGGACCGCCGCCATGTTTAATTCCCCGGTGACGTTCAACCCATCATAGAGCCCGACGCGACAAAGAAGTTTGACTTTAGATTATGTTTATGTTTTTTTCGTTGGCTTTTTTCTTCAAAATCCTTGTTTAAGTAACTTAGGCTACTTTGGCCCCAGAAAAATCCATTCCAGAAGTCTAAAAATAACACGGAAGAGCAGTGAACGTATTGCTCTCTTATAAATTTAATACATTAGTAATCCGACCTCTGAGCAATTCGGCATCACTAGCAATGCGACACATGAATTATTATTATTAAATAAATATTTTTTTTGTCTATCTTTTGCTAGTTTATATAATAAACTAGCTGTTGCGCGCGTCTACTAAAAATATTATTACTATTTTTGTAACCTAAGGTACTCCCAGTTACATTTCTTATTTTCTAGAAATATCTGTTATAAAATCTTAAAAACACAGGCAGAACAGTGGACAGAGTACTAGCATTTCATATACTTATAGCTTATTCGATAGTCCGCCAAAACTCAGCAACGTATTTTTTTATTGGCTACGCAGGCAGACGGACAGTCAAGCCACCTGATGGAAAGTGGTCACTGACGCCCATGGACATTGGCAATACCAGTGGTATCACCAACACGCTGCCTACCGTGAGACATAGGATGTTAAGTCTCGTTTACCAAGTAAATACGCTGGCTACGATACCCTTCAAACCGGAACACGGTAGTGTTTTCACACTGCTCTGCGACAGAAATAAGCCTTGGGGCCACGTATGTCGTTGTAGCCAAAAAGTATGTTGCATTATCATCGGGACTTTTACTACAATGCCAATATGGCTTTCGCACCATCAATAAGTCATATTTTACAAAATATCTAATATAACAAAATTGTACTAACCAGAATCATATAAATAAAACAAAACACATTATTTTGAAATAATATTCTCAGAAGAATGACACGGACAGAATATTTTGTATATTATCATAAAAAGAATTTGATTTTACAGTTTTGAAATGTTGTCACTTTTCTTCGCGCAACCACATCTCATCTCTTTGTCATTACAACTGGGACAACATAATATGCGCTCTTCTCAGCCAACATTGGAGAGAGATCTCAATAATAATTGTTTAATTAATAAACGATTACTAAAAAAAGTATTTTTCAACAAGCAGATTTCAAATTTTTATGTTTGTCACATTCATCTACTTTATATAGGAAAGAACACAATCATAGATTCCATAGTGGTTATACAGACTTACAGATAGATAAATATATAGATAGATACACAAAAATGACCTTTTATCCAATCTGTTTTTGATGTAGTATGAAAAATTTGTGTGCTATGTATTCTATATAAAATTTGTTGCTATTGTATGATAAGAGAAGTCAATTTTGCTTTAATCGAAGGAACTATTCAATCTTTCATTACAAAAATTGGTAATAATTTATTTTAATGGCACAGTTTCGTTTATAAAGTTAATATTTATCGATGAATAATAATATTGCTTGGAGAGCTGATTTCAAAGTCCGAGCACCTACCGCTGCCTTTGTGCTGAGAAATCGAAGGTGTTGAGACATCGACGGCCTTTCCACTGCCAAAACTGTGAGAAATGGCTTTAACATGTAAGGGTTAACTGAAGAAGTAAAAGGGTGAAATGGTTATTAAGTTACATTATTAAATGGAGCTTGATCTTGACAATCAACCCTAAGAACTTTAAAGACCACTTGAGAGCGCACGTTATCACGTTAGATTAAACAAGTTTATTTTGGAACCTAATTCCTAGTTTGTCAAAATAATCATATATAATTCGACCTGAATCTGTATCCGTCATTGAGCAATTCCGTTCTCCAAAATAAACTATGTTCGCATTTAGGTATAGTACCCTTTTTGCCGAGGGAAATGTCTGTGCGTACCCATCCTCGCAGGAGCAAAGACGGGTGTCGGACTCACACCGACTAAAACCACCACGTGTTCTTCTGGCGCCTCAGGTGGGGTCGGAACTCTGGGCCATGGGCGAGCCTGGAGCCTTGCGGACAAGACTCGCAGGCCCCAGCGGCGGCCTCGGCTCCGCCGTGAAATCCTTTGGCCGCAGAAGGAGGAAGAGATCGACGGAATGTCCCTTTCCTGCTGCCCTCCCCACCGCATCAGCGGTGCGGCCCCGCCGAGTCGCGGAGGTTAGGATGAGCGACCAACGAATTACCGACATTCCTCTTCCTTCGCGACCCCTCCTTTGTTGCGGAAGACAGGAAGGGCGGTCAACCATCCTGCAACCTCCACGCCCTCCTAGGCATCCAGTCTTATTCTTCCCGCTTGGAGCAGCCTTCTCCACGACCGGCCTTGTTCGGCCAGGTTCCTCTTAGCTTCCCCGCAGCTGAGCAGGCCGCGTGTACTGAGCCCCACCCACCGCTACGGCAATATAAGAGAATGTATATCTTCAAAGAATCCGAAAATGGCCACCTCACCCGTATAGGATATCGCGTAGGTGATCGATTTTATATCGAATTACACGTTAGATAAATAATAAAAAAAATTACCGCCATACAGTTATTCTTTTGTTTTGCTCAGGTAGAAGAATTCATGATTTGAACCCGTTAAAAGTAAACTTGGTGCACTATATACAGTTATAGAAGTGGTAAGAAAGAAAAATATTAAAAATAATTTGTTTCGACTGATAAACCGCCAATGGTCCGGTCAATTAAATTCCCATCAAGCTGAATTTTTGTGAAGTTGTTCAAAACATAATTATAAACAATGTGTGGAAGTTCCCCATCATTCCGCTGTAAGGAAAATATTTAATTCAAGGTCAAAGGTCAAAAAAATGAGATTTTCGCGTTTTTCAGCAAAACGGTAAGTTTTATCATAAAAGTACCACAGACAAAAATTGTAGATCATAAAATTATCTATAAAAAATGTTTCAATACTTTCTTTCTTACGAGCCACCGTTTCTGAGATATAACGATTCTAAAAGTTGTCATAATATGCACACGTTTCCACGCCACCTATGTGGGAGTGTACTTGGCGCGTTTTTGTTAACGTGGTTTTCCCAGGAGGCCTACTCCACGGGTTAGTTGTGATCCTGTTTAATGTAAAACTATTGCAAAATAATGGAAATTTTCAAAGAAAGATTGGTTTTAATTTTTTGTAATTAATTAACGCTATTGTTGTTTCATCAAATTATTTTAGTAAGATATTTATTTATTTATTTATTCTTCTTGCACAAAATAGTACAAAGGCGGACTTAATGCCTTGGCATTTTCTCCAGTCAACCTTGGGGTGGTGCAGAGATTAAAGGTGGGAGTGCATAAATTGATTGTGTACAGAAAAGTCACATGACTGTAGCAAATATACCATAGCATAAATAATATGTAAAATACATAAATAAAATGGAAATACTATATACTTACACAAATATACATAGTCATAAGTAAATATAGATACATATAAATATAAATATATACAAAGTAATACTATATATATGTATACAATAGTTATATATCGAAAATACATAAATAATTATCAATTTATTGTTCTGACGACAAGTTTTTTGAAGAAACTCTTTGACTTTTCTTTTGAAAGTGATGAAACTTTTGGCCATCCTGATTTCGAAAGGTGCGAATTCCACAGAAGAATGGACTGAATAAAGAAAGAGGAATGCATGAAGTCAGAACGGTGAATGGGGCATTGAAGGAGGCGATTGTGCTCGAGCGAGGTTCTTTGTTGCTACTTCACATAAATATTGAAAATAGGAGTTATATAAGACGTGTTGTAGATGAATTAAGGAAAGAATAAAGAGTGGTTAGAGCTCTCAACGACCGACGTTGGCGAATAGGTAACCACATAAGTTGGGAACGGTACATAGAACGTACGAAACATTCAGGTCAAAAGAGCACACGTCACCATAGTCGATTAGCGGGAATATCAAGGTCTGTACAAGCGGTATTTGTCTGAGGAGGCAAAAAATGTTTTAAGCGGTACAAGCAGCGTAAGACACCAGTGACTTTTTTTTACTACACTAGTGATTTGTGCATTCCATCTCAGCGTTGAGTCAAAATGCAGGCCTAGATTTTTCACATCATGACTGAGTGGAATAGGACAATTATTGAACGTTATTGAGGAAGCGTGGTAACATCCAGTTTGCTCAAAGTGCGGACTTCCAACCAAGATAGCTTGACATTTGGAAGGATTTACAGCCAAACCGAAATTATCACACCACCTTTTAACGAATTTAAGTCTTGGTTTAACATACGGATTGCTTCAGAAAGTTTGTCAGCACGTTGTTGAGCATATAATTGTAAGTCATCGGCGTAAAGATGATACGCACATTGAAGGTCGTAAAGGATAAAATTAATAAACAAAAGAAAATAGGAGTGAGAAAGTATTCCGCCTTGAGGGTACACTAGATACAAGTTTTAGCCAACGTGAGAGGATTCATCAACATTAACTGATTGCTGGCCCTTGAAGATACGAGGAAAACCATTCTAGCACTTCATTCGAGACCATTACCATGGGAGAGAATAGCGAGAAGGATGTCATGACTGACGGCATTAAAAGCGTTCGTAAAATCTATAAGAACCAAAACAGTAACCATGGTTGATTCCATGCCCGCCTTTATGTCGCCAGTCACTTTTAATAGGGCTGTTGTTGTGCTGTGACCGGGTCTGAAGCCTGGACCGGGTCTGATTGCATTGGACTTATCAGCTTGTTACTAAATATGAAGCAAGAAAGTTGTTTATTGACACAAAACTCGAGCACCTTAGAAAGGAAGGGCAAAATAGAGATAGGTCGAAAATGAGAGTAAAGTTAGGGATTAGAACACTTAGGAAGCGGCCGGACAAGAGCATTACGCCATAAGGATGGAAAGGATCCAGAATCTAGGAAAAGTTAACAACATGGGTAAGCGCAGGAACAATAAAATCTAGGATGGGAACAATCATACGTCGGTTAATTTTTGCATAACCAACTGCATTTGATTTAATGGAAAGGATGGCATTTTGATCTCTTCAGAAGTAACTGGAGAAAATTTAAAGGATCCAAGGAAGGTCGCGTCAAACCATTTAAATAGGAAATAGTATTACGCACCGTTAGATGATCCAAAAGAGGAGTTGAGGTAAAATGGTGATTTAAATCATCTAAAGTAATTGCACTAGGAAGATTTGATATTCGCGACTTACCGATACCTAAAGTTCCAAGGAACTTCCAGTTGATTTTGTTATGTTATTAAGAATATGTCGGCGTTTAGCGTTGCGTATCATCTGATTACATCGATTACGTGCTGCTTTGTATAGAGACCAGTTTTCGTCTGTACGTGATTTTTTAAATTTACGGAACATGCGATCTCTACGTCTCATGGCCATGCGTATGCCAGTAGTTAACCAAGGAGCTGGTGGACGACTAAATTTTATTAAGATATGTATTTATTAAATAGTTTCGCTTAATTGGCTTAAACTCGGAACTAAATTTTGGCACAATGGCGAAATATTAAAGATTTGAAACCCGTTTCATTAAGATATATTCTTCTCTACATCACGTCTCATGTAAATGCTTAATAGCGACACGCAAGCATTGGCTTACAACGTCGCATCGAAAAATAGATGAAAAAGTATAACAAGAATTGATAATTTTGATTTTGTTGAAACAAGTTCGCGTCAGCATCACATGAGGAGGACGCAGCCAAACGATACCGCGTATTTTTCCAGCGCAGCGACATCTAGTTGATTAAGCCCAAACTGAACTGCGGACAAAGTGAGATGAACTTGGATATCTTAAATTGAACACATACAATAAAATCACATATATTATTTTTTGTGCTAATTAGAGTTTAAAAGCGCCCCACAAAAATTTAAACAATTGTAGGAAAATTACAAGAGAGTTAAACACGTCAATAGAGGGCGTTAGTTGTAATATTTCAATTTACTATTTCGTCGCACCTTTTTATCCATATAACACCGCATCCAAAAATTCATGGAAATGATATAAACAAAGTGTATATAGATACAATCAAGATGCATTTAGTGATCGCATATGCTATTAAAAGCTCCCTTTTCTTCATGTTACTATTATTTATTCGCTTGCGTTTTATTTAAGATTAACATTCTATAATCCCTCTCCCCCCAGTTTACATAATTTATAAGTTGCCATAAACCCAGCTATACTATAAGTCGGAATAGTGATTATTTTTTGTAGCCATTTATAAAAAGTTTTTAATATTAAATTTGATAAAGACTTAAAAACTAGATGTCGCTGCGCGAAGAAAATTCGAGGTAACGTTTGTCTGCGATGTTTGGATTGGACTGAGTTTTGGTCAGGTTACAATAAATGTAATCAGAAGCGGTCGTAAATCTGAAGTCTATGAATTATTATTAATTCCGCTCTAAAAACGTGCTATTTTAAATCATTTGAACATTTCAATTAATAATTTACATATAACGATGAACAAATGTCTGAAAAGGCATTCGGCTAGCGTCGATACATTATTCGAGCGCAATGAAACATATTCTCAGTTGTCAAACCTTTTAGTGAATCACGTAATAAAAAAAGTAAAATGTTTTGCATTTTATGCGTCATCTACAGTCAACGTTAAATTATTATGATCTATTTGTTTATTAAAAATTGACTATTTTAATTATACTACACCCAAGCTATATCAAACATGGAGTCAAAGTAAAAAAAAATGTCATCCATTTGCCTGAAAAGTAAGATGATCCATGCGTCTGATGGGCATTGGATCAGCGTTGTGGGATACGGTCCAAAAAACCCCTTAGTGGACTTTTGCGTGCATTAGGGGAGGCCTTTGTCCAGAAGTGGACTGAAACAGGCTGATGATGATGATGAAATTAGCTTCAAATCTTTGAGAGCTCCTCTTAATATAACGTTGTGTTTAAATACACTTTGTTTATAACACTTCCATGGCTTTGTGGCTGCGGTGTTATATGAAAAAAAAGGCGGGATGTAATAATAAATTGAAATATTACAACTAAGGCTGTTCGTTGCCATCGACATGTTTAATTGTCTTGTAATTTAATTATTTCTATTGCTTGCGCGAATATCATACATTATTAAATAAAATTACTTTACGGATTTTATCGCGTTTATTTTACATTTTAAATTCCCGACGTTTCGAACACTTTCCAGCGGCCGTGGTCACGGGGTAGACTGAGATGTCATGCGTCTTCTTGCCAGTGCTGAAGCGGGGTTTCCAGATCTTAATTTTTATTAATTATTTGAATCTGATCCAAATTATTTTTTCTTTACGACCAATTTTTCCTTTAATATCTGAAAACCTAAGCCCCAAAAAGGTCTTGCGTGCACCAAAATTTAATTTAATTACACCTACGCTGTTTGCTGGGGCCGTTGAAACAATAAATGGGTAAGTTCTTAAATTTCCCATTATCCAACCTTAGAAATTAAACCACTGGGCCTTATTTGTCAGGAAAACCAGAATAAGGTTTTAAATTTAACCTTTAATGAATGAAAATTAACTTTTAAAAACAAAATGGTTAACCAGATGGTATAACGCAAAAGCCAACATTTTAAATAAATTTCCTTTGTTTCCCTTATATCCTAAGTTTCCTTTTAAAGAACCCTAAATTTTTAAATTTTAAACCATCTCCCAAATTTTCAAAAATTTAAAAAAATTTATTCCAATGGTAAAATAAATTTATTTCTCACATTTGGACGTCCGATTTAATAAATTTTGTTTTAAACCAAGGCTTTCCAAATTGTTTTTATTTAAAAACCTCATTCCAACTAAACCTTTTCCACTTTTTGAGTTCTAAATTTTTTCCCGCCCATTAATTTTTTTTTAATTTACCCAAAAAAAAGGTTTTTAATTTTTTGTCAATTTAAGAACCCCCAACTTTTCCCCCGTCCTCATTTCTTTAAAGTGCTGGCGAATTTGGGGTTTTATGGGGGAATACAAGTAAAGTTTGGAAGATACTTAAGCCTTTTCTAGTAAAAATTTGCCGTTCCTATTTAAGGTTTCATAACACAGATGGTTTTTACAATCCCGAGGACCCAAAAATCAGTTTATTTGATAAATTATTCTTATTTTAAAGAATTGTACCAAGGCGTATAATCTCTCCGTTTTATTTTCCTTTATAAATTTACTGGACCCTGTTCGCTTTTAGCCGGACTGAAATGGCAACAACGTAAACGTAACAGATACCCTTTAAAATTTGATTTGCTGTTTGAACAAAGATCGCGAAAAAAAATGGTCTGAAAGGTTGCTCCAATCCGCAAAAGCCGAATTGTTTTGGGACCCAAATTTAAAAGTACTTTCAAACATGTCTCGATTTTTTGTTTCCCATTTCTAAAGGAACACGCAAAAACTTGGGTTTCTTTTGGAAAGCCTTTTGTTAATCAGGTTCCACATTGGGAAAAAGCCCAGGCGTCCGAGATTTCTTTTGTTTTAAAATCTTTTCCAAAAAAAAGGGTACAACCCTAAATTTCCCAACATTTAGTTTTTTTGGCCAATGAAGATAATACCAACGGCCGATTTAATAATTTTAAAATTGATTGTTTTCAATTCAAATATGGGATATCCCTATTGTCTTTCTTGGTTGAATGTTAAGGGTCAGCTTCATTTTATTTTAAAAATCCTTCACCACTTATTTTCTTAAATTTAATTTTAAGTAAAGTTGGCTAAAAACTTCGTTCAAGCAAAAATTCTTATTTTTATCCCCAAAAATACAGATTTTTTTACATGACTTTCTTTTAAATTATTCTTTTTGGAATGAGTTGCCTTTGGAAATTAATGGAAAAGAACTTTGGTCAAAAAAATTTTAAACATCCTTCAAAAGTCTTTTTTTCTTATATTTTTTCAGTTTATAAAAATATTAATTTAATATTTTTTATATATAAATTATAATTACAACTAAAAAAAGGTCGGCTTGAAAAACCCTATTAACCCCTTGGATATAATTTTTAAAAAATTAAATAAATAAAAAAAGTAGTTTTACAATGCTCTTTAGGGGATGTTCGCGCCTGGGAAATTAAAAAATACTCTTTTTTGTTTATCAATTACTTGTATTTAATCCCCTTTCTCCTTTGTTTTTTAAAATTTTTAAAATATTTTTTAAAAAAGCTAATGGGGCTTGGTTGAAAAGTTAAAAATTTTATAACCCGGGTAACCTAAACATCCCCAAAAGATTGAAAAATACGTTTCGGTAGCCGGATTGGCCGGGGTTTTATTAAGGGTTAAATTTATCAGGAGCAGCCGTTATTTGTTTCCTTTATTTTAAATTCTGGTGGTTTCCGTGCCTAGTAGGGCACAAAACGGGGTGGGTTTTTGAATCCGCGGGGATAAAAAATTTTCATTGTTGTTTCCTTATTGGTTTTGGGTTTGGGGACCTTTTGTCGAAAAAAGAAATATTGTGGAAGGGCATGTTTTTTACCCACCAAGATTTGACCATTAAATAGGTTAAAATTAATATGGGGTATTAGGGGAGGCCATTCCAGAGTGGATACACGGTATATGAGATGATGGGATGGTGGTTTTTCTGGGCCAAAGTAGCCAGTTACTAAACAAGGTTTAAAAAAAAAAACGAAAAACAAACATAATTAAGTCAACTTTTTTGTCGCTTGGGCGTGATTAGTTAACCCACCGGGGAATTAAAAGGCGGCGGTCCCCAAAAAGGGGCCATTGGTGAACGATAGTTGAAATTAAAAATTTAAAGGCGTTTCAGCCAAGCCGGAAAGTAGGGGTAATTTTGTACTTTTACGAGTGTCCCGCTGTTTTTGGGAAATTTTTTTCCGTTAAACAAAAGAAAATAACTGCCATATCAATGAAATTTTTCTATTCCCTTTTTTTTGAGAAAAATAAAAATTCTCTTTTATAGTTGTCGGTAGAACTCCAAACTTTTGGTTGATGGGTCATTTTGAGGCGCACAATTGTTAAACATCGGATTAGTTTGTTTATCTTATTAATGTTGTTCGTCGAATTTTTTATTATTCAAAACCAAATATCTTTACTCATCAAAAGTTACGTAGAAATTATCCTTGGTTCAATTTTTTAAATAATTTCAAAACAAACAGTATCAATAAAACAAAAAATTTATGTGGGTGCCCAGAAGGGGTAAAGAAACAATACGAAAAATATAAGTTTGAATTTATTCCATCCCATTAAAAATATGGGATGATTCAAGAAATAAAACAAATTATTTATTTCAAACTCTTTGGTTTTTAATCGGGCTTTTTGGTTACTAATATATTATATATATAAATATTAAATTAAATTAAATTGGGGCGTCCAATATTGCGGCGGCTTGCTGTTACATTTACTTACTACTTATGAATTATGGAAGATATACAAATCTCACCATAATGGTAGATTATTTATCTGTTTTATTTTTAAACCAGTGTCCTGACCAGGGAAAGCACGCAAAATTCGTAAAATAGAATTGTATTTTTTCTGGTCGCCTCAGTTGTAACTCAACAAAACGCAGTCAACAAAACGGCGCGGAAAACGTTAGAATTTTCTTCCGCAGCGACATCTGTTTTCAGACGACAACAAATTTGATATTTAAAACTTTTAATAAGGCTATGGAGAATGACTAAATTTCTTACATTTTTTCAATTGTGAAATTTGCAACATGGGATTGTACCGATTTAAATTTGAAAATAGGGACAATATTGTTGATTTGCAAAACGCCGCAAAAAAAATAGTTCCAATACTATGAGGTAATACTGGAATGCAAAGAAATTATTATAATCAATGCCTATGTTCAAGTACACAAGATTTGCCTTTAATGATCTTAAAAAAGCTTTTAATAAATGGAAACTAAAAGGTTTAGGGTCAATATGGCTATAAGGTTTAAAAACCAAATAATTAATCAATTTTAATTCCCTGATACCATACGCCGTCCTTGCTTTTGCCTGGTTGAAAATTCATAAAATGCTAAGACCTCCTGTTCTAATTCCTTATTTATCTTTTTAAACCCATGATGTCATTAAACTGTACCTTTTTTTGGTTGGTCTTACATTTGTCAGAACAAAAATTTATTATTGCTGTTTTGCAGTATTAATTATTAGAATCTTTTTATAACCTATTTTATTTTTTTCTTTCAAAATTTCCCTAATATGTTCAACCATTATGCTATTATTTCGGAAAGTAAAGCCCTTTCCGGGGCGAGCCGTAGAGGGTCAATTTGAAATCATTTTTTCCGTCCAGGTATCGCATCAAAGGCCCTACCTTTAATGCAACACCTGCACGGATCCTGTCTTAGAATTTTAATACCATCTCCCCAGGAGTACCAAATTGGGGTCGGAAAATAAAATCCAAAATAAAAGAAATGTATTCTATCAATGATAAAATAAATGGTAGTTTAACTATCAAACTATTTTGAAGCCTATTCCCTACCTTTTTTACATTTTTTTTCCCAAGGTTTTGTGGATGGAAAAAAAAGGGTAAAAACCCAAAAAAAAAATTAAAACCAAAACCTCTGTATCGACATGTTTTTGAGTTTTACTAGAATTGTTTAAATACCGCATTATTTTTGTAACTAATTTACCGAAAAATAATTGTCTGATTTTATTTTGTGTTCAATTTAAGATACCCAAGTTCATTTCATTTCGTCCTTTGTTTGTTTGGGCTTATAAAGATGTCGCTGCTGAATGTTTATGTCCTCCATATGATGGGAATCAACCATTTTATCGATAGTTATAATGGATTTTTAGATATCTTATAAATATCAATAAATTCTAGAATAAAAAAGACTTGACGTCAAAAATTAAAAGTGTCATTTAATCATTGTTATATGCTGATATTTTAGAAACTGACGCTTAGGGACGTGAACTTAAATGGAATAAACACACTTGTCCGTAAGTCGAAGATTATTACTAAAAAATAAAGAATAGGTAGGTAGGTTTATTTCGATTCTTTGAAGATATACATTAGAATCCCGTAGGTACTATACCTATCCCCAGCAAGATTCTACTTTCCAGGGTGGTGGGCTCAGTACATGCGGCCTGCCCAGCTGCGGGAAGCTAAGAGGAACCTGGCTGAAAAGGGTTTGTGGAAGGTGCCAGGGGAATAAGCCCACTTTGATGCGCAAAGGGGCGTGGGGACGGTTGGGGAGATTTCCGCCCTTCCTGTCTTCCAAAAAGGAGGGGTCAGGGAAGAGGAATTCGGTAGTTGTGTGCTCATCCTAACCTCCGCGACTCGGGGGGCCACCCGATGCGGGTGGAGGGGCGGGTGAAGTGGGCATTCAGAGGTGGCGTCGATCTCCTCCCTCTGCGGCCCAAAGGATGCTAACGGCGGGCCGAGGCCGCCGCGGGGACTGGGAGTCTTGTCCGCAAGGGCTTATTAGTTCGGGCCCGGGCCCATGAGTTACCGACCCCCCATCTCTGAGGGCCAAGAAGGAACAACGTGGTGGTTTTAGTCGGTGCAGTCCAATAACCGCTTTGTCCTGGGAGGATGGGTATTGGCAACATTTCCTCGGCAAAAAAAAAAGGGTCTATACCTAAATGCAAACATGTTTATTTTGAGAACGAATTGCTAATGTGACGGAACAGACGGTCTGAATTATAAGATTTTTGACAAACTAGAATTAGGTTCCAAAATTAAACTTGTTTAATTTGGCCGTGATAACGTGCGCCTGGGTCTTTAAAGTTTTAGGTTGTTGTCAAGATCAAGTTCATTTAATAATGTAAATTAATAACCTTTCACCCCTTTACTTTTCAGTTAACCTCATTTAAAGCATTTTCACAGTTTTGGCAGTGGAAAGGCCGTCGTCCAACACCTTCATTTCTCAGCACAAAGGCAGCTTTTGACTTAAATTGTTTCAACCCAAAATATTATTATTCATCGATGAATATTAACTTTCATGCAGAGAACTGTCCATTAAAATAAATTTTACCAATTTTTGTAATGAAAGATTGAAGAGTTCCTTCGATGCTAAAATTGACTCTTATATGGGTCAATAGCAACAAAATTTTATATAGAATACATAAACAAATTTTTCATACACATCAAAAACAGAGATAAAAGGAATTTTTGTTCTACTATATATTTATCTATCTGTAAGTCTGTATAACCCAAAACATGGAATTTATGATGTGTTCTTTACTATATAAAGTTGATAAATGTAAAACAAAAAATTAAGAAATCGTTGCTGAAAAATACTTTTTTAACTTTTATGAATACATCACATCTATACATATGAAGTGATCGTTTATTAATTAAACAATTATTATTTAGATCAGTTTCTTTCCAATTTGGCTGAGCAATGAGCGCAGTATTATTTGTCCAGTTTAATGAAAAGGAATAGATTGGTTCGCCAAGAAAGTTGTAAAAACATTTTAAAATCTATAAAATCAAATTCTTTTATGTTAATATACAAACGTTATTTCAAAATAATGTGTTTTTGTTTTATTTATAATTCTGGTTACTAAACTTTGTTATATTAGATTTTTGAAAATATGACTTACTGATGGTGAAAGCCATATGGCTTTTGGGAAAACCCGAGATAATCCAATAACCACAACAATACGTTTGGGGTTTATTTCTGTCAGAGCAGTGTGAAAACACACCGTGTTCCGGTTTAAGGGTATCTAGGCGTATTTAAGGGTAAGCGGACAACCCGTCTCCGGTAGGCGCTTTGGATACCAAGGACGTCATGGGGTGTCAGTGACCACTTTTTCATCTGGTCCTTGATTGTCCGTCGCCGCGTAGCCAAAAAAAATACCCTTTTGGTTTTTGGACATCGAAAACCTTTAAAATATAAAATGCGACCCGTCCACTGTTCTGCGGTGTTTTTTGACTTAATTATAGTATTTCTAGGAAAAAGAAATGATGGGGAAATTGGGTTTCAAAAAAAATATTTTATAGAAGGGCAAAGCTAGTTTATTATAAACAAAAATAAAAATAAAAATATGTGTTTAAAATAATTCTGTGTCCATTGCAGATGCCGGGTAGAGGTCGGATTACTAATGTATTAAATTTATAAGAGAAATGTTTACTGCTCTTCCGTGTTATTTTTAGATTCTGAATGGATTTTTAAAAAAGATTAAATTTTAAACAAGGTTTTGAAAAAAGCCAACGAAAAAACGTAAACATAATCTAAAAGTCAAACTACTTTGTCGCCTTGTGCTCTATGATGAGTTGAACCCCGGGGATTAAAATGGGGCGTCTCCAATAAAAAGGCGCCAATGGTGTTTACGATAGATTGAAATTAACAAAGATAATACCCTAACCCGGAAAGTAGGGTAATTTTGTACTTTTTAGATGTGTCCGCTGTTTTATAAAGGAAAATTTTTTCGATTAACAAAGAAAAATAACTTCCAAGTATACAATGAAATTTTTCATTACCATTTTGAGGAAAAATAATAAATTCTCTTTTATAGTATTAAGTTCGTGAACCCTTGCAAACTTCTGGTTTCGACGTGCTTTTGAGGCGCACAATTGTTAAGCATCGGATTATTTTTTATCTTATTTGTTGTATCTGACGTCGTAGTTTTATTATTAAAAATTCAAATATCTTTACCATACAAAGCGGAGAAATTGTCCTTGGTTAAATTTTAAAATAAAACAAAAGTTCAATAAAACAAAAAAAAATTTATCGAAATGGGTACCAGAAGCGGAGTAAGAGATAAACATACGAAAAAAAAAAGCTTTGAATTTATTGCCATCCCTATTACAAAATAGGGACTGATTCAAGAAAAAAACAAATTATTTATTTCAAACCTTTGGTTTTTAACGGCTTTTGGTTACAAAATTATTATATAAATATTAAATTAAATTAAATTTAAATTGCGGCTTCTTTTCATTTACTTATACTTAGAAATGGAAGATAAACCAAATCTCACCATAAGGTGATTATTTTGGTTTTATTTTTAAACTAGTGTCACTCACTGTGAAGAGAAAGCAAAAAATTCGAAAATTAAATGTTCTTTTTCTGGTGCCCCGTTGTAACGGGCAACAAAACGCAGTCGAATAAAAAGGCGCGGACAAACGTTACCGGAATTTTCCCCGGCAGCGACATCAGTTTTTCAGACAAAAAATTTGATATTTAAAACTTTTAATAAATGGCAATGGAGAAGCAAATTTCACTTTTTTCGAATTGGAAATTTGGCAACATGGGATTAATGACCGATTGTAAATATTTGACAGAAATGGTGAAAATATTGTTGATTTGAACAAAACGCACGCAAAAAATAATAGTTACACGTATAGAGGTAATACTAATCAAAGCAAATTATTAAATCAATGCCTATTAAAGTCAAAGATTTGCCTTTGGGAATGATCTGTATGTAAAAGTTTTTTAAATGTTTGAAACTAAAAGTTTTAGGTAATATGGTTAAGGTTTAAAAACCAAAAATTAATAATTTTAATATCCCTGATACTTACGCCCTTTGCTTTTGCCTTTGGTTGAAAATGTCTTTTATAAAAATCTAAAGACCTTCCTGTTCTATATTCCTCTATTTATCTTTTTTAAACCTCTATGATGTCACCTTAAACTGTACCTTTTTTTGGTTGGTCTTACATTTGTCAGAACAACAAGCCTATTATATATTGCTGTTTTGCGAGTATTAACTTATTAGAATGCTTTTTATAACGCTATTTTATTTTTTCTTCTTCAACCAATATTCCTAATATGTTACAACCAGCTTATGCTATTATTTCGGCAAAGTAAAGCTTCCTGCAGGCGAGCCTGCAAGTCAATTTGAAACTGGACCCTTTCCTTTCCAGGTATCCACAAAGGGCCCACCTTTTGCAACACCTCACGGATCCTTCTTTTAAATTTTAATACCATCTCCCCAGGAGTACCAAATTGGGGTCGGAAAATAAAATCCAAAATAAAAGAAATGTATTCTATCAATGATAAAATAAATGGTAGTTTAACTATCAAACTATACTTGAAGCGCTATTCGCCTATCCGATGTTTTAATACATTTTTTTATATACCTCAAGGGCACAAGAAGAACGCTAGGTGGCGCCGTGAAGTAAACATTATTAAGCATCGGCTCTGTATTTAACAGTGACGGAAAAATATTTAAAGGTGTTTTTTTGAAGGTTGTGACAGTTTTTAGCAAGTGATATAGTGCAATTTACAAGGAGAGTGTTATCTAGTGGGAAAAATGTTAGTTTCTTAGATAAAGCAAAAACCAACATCCTAAAAAGTAAATAAATAATATGATAAAGTGATCAAGTGCAAAAAACCTTCTCAAATGTACATATCTATATCCAATGGAAATATAATATACTTCCAAACATAGAAAGTAAAGTAAAAGAAAAGTGTTAAAGATTTTAAAATTCAAATTCAAATTTCACCGTTAATTGAAACTGATATTGCTATTCGACAACAGGTGTCGCTGAGACACCAATAAATCTGAACTTACGTCAAAAGAAAAGTTTCTACAAACAAACAATAGATGTCATTAGTAACAGTTTAGATTAATTACAGAACACCGTTGAACTGATTGTTTGTTAGTTGGTACCAATAAAAGCTATGGAAAAAATAAATAGATATTAATAAATAAAATGTGAGTGTGAGGGCGCTACTTTAACGCGGTAAACATCGGCTCTGTATAAAGTGCAGATTAAAAATATTAAAAGTGTTATCCAACGTTAGAATAAGTACAGTAAAACTACAAACAAGTGAATATCGAAATACATTGTGGACAAAGTGTACAAAAGTGAATAACAAACATATTAAAGTGCAAAACAGTGAAGTGAAAACTTGTAGTATTTAAAATCACTTAGTCTGTCATACACCACACAATTGACCCGCCACATAGTAACCACATCGAGTCCACAGAGAGAGCACAAGTACCAAAACAATACAAAAACTGATATAATCATGGAGGAAGTTATGAAAATGCTAAAAAGACATACAGATTGAGTTAAATGAACAAAAAACAATTGTGACAAGTCATCTGAGAAAAGTTACAGGAACAAGTTAGCAAAACATAAACTGACACTGGAGAAAAATTTAAACAATGGATAAAAAGTAAAAACATCAAAGAAAAACTGAAATCAAGAAAAAGAATATATATTTTGGAAAAAAAATCCAGACAGAGGAACATAGTAATTTTGGATTCAGAAAATGAAAAATCGTATTCAAACTTAGAAAAACATTCTGTGTTTCATAAATCAATACTTCTGATTGGGCTACAAACCAGAGACATACAAGAAACTAGAAGAATAGAAAAAAGGAGAAAAGCCCCGCCTATTCCATGTGACTTTCAGCACACTGGGCACTGAAAATACAAATTTTTAAACAAAGGAGACTACTAAATGACACCAACTACTATATAAAAGAAGACTCCCAACATGTTCTCGAAAAAGAAAGAAACGCAAGAACAAAGTAATCATTGAAAGAGAAAAAGGAAATTTGCCACCATCAAATACGACAAACTTATGAGTACAAAATAAAATAGAGATAGCTCCAAACACAAAAAAAAGAACACTATCAATTTCACCAACCTATAGTGACCATGCCAAACAGATTCATACAAAGCCCAAAAAAGAACAAAACCCAAGCAAGAGTACAAGGGGCATCAAGTGTCGGATGGAGTTATCAAACGGGAATACTCGGTTTCCTAATCAACCAAACTCAAACCACTAACAACCAATCAAACAACCACAAACAAACAACAACAATAGCAATTACCCCCCTCTCCAAATGACAATGGAGAACAAATAAAAGCAAACGCCAAACTATTTCTTCCAAGCCGGCTGGTCACTGTGGAAGAATACGACCAAAACCCTCCAATGAATACACAAAAAGAGAAAAGAAATATCCCGAATAAATACAAACTAACGATCGCAACATACAACGTTCGAACTCTCTTATCGTATGACCGCCAACTCACCGAATTGGAAGAGGTTATAAAATATAAAATATGATATCATCGGAATATCGGAAATAAGAAGACAGGAAATAAAATACTTGAATACAAAAACTTCATAGTGCTTATATAGGACAAACCCCTGGCAAGTACGGGGTTGGATCTCATAATTAATAAGTCTCTGAAGAACCATATAATAAGCTTCAATGGAATAACAGAGCGAGGCAACCCTAAATATAAATATACAAAGGTCATAAGGTATCTATTATAGTTCTATGCACCAACAGAAGCGGCAAGCTGAACATGATATTGAGGAATTTTACAATACAATCGAGAAAGCCTTAGGTACAGCACAAAAAACTACAATATTAATGGGAGATTTTAACGCCAAGCTGGGAATCCCAAAAGATGACGAATATTTAGTTACTAAAAAACACGGGTACGGTGAGAGAAATAATAGAGGACAAAGACTAGTAGAGTTCGCACTTCAGCACAAACTAATGATAATAAACACATGTTTTAAAAAAAGGCTAAGTCGAAGATGGACCTGGCGATCTGACGGAAAATACAAAAACGAAATCGATTATATCTTGTCAAACCAACCTGAAATATTCCAAAATATCGAGACGCTAAATTTGAATCACAATCTGACCATAGAATGCCAGGTCACAAAACATTAGTCAAACAAAAATATCAAGAGCCAAATTTACAAATAGTCAATTTAGCAAACTTAAGAGCGAAGAAGAAAAATTAAGTTCAACGAAAACTAATATCACAGCTATCTGCATTTACAACTTTCTGCAAAGACGCTCCCAGTACAATACTGCTATGACAAAATAGAAAGGCTATCATCTCTAGCTTAAAACAAGCACGACCAAAGAAAGAAGAAATAAACAACACAAAATATTATCTGCAACTACAGAGAGGCTATTAAAGAGAAGAAAAGAATTACTAGAAAACTAAAACAAATAAGGAGCGAGAAAACGAACTGAATGCACTATACAGTAGTAAAAAACTAAAGCAGATTAGCAAAATATAAACAAACCACAATAAAAGAGTATTTACAAAGAAATGAAGTAAAAGAAGCCTTTAAGAAACTCAAAACAATACAATCATGGATAGAAGGACTGAGAAAAAGATACAGAACTGCTCAAGAAGGATATCAAAGCAATGGCAACAGAATTTTAAAGGGATCTTTACAGCAACAAAGACAAACAGACACAAATCTCAACACAGAAACATATACTCACATGAAATACGTTAAACCAATAGATAGAGGAAATAACTACGCAATTAATAACTAAAACTAGATAAGAGCCTGTTCGACAAATTACCAACGAAGCATTGAAAGCATATAGCTCTGGCATGTGCCAATAGTTGAACTGTATAACAAAATCCTGCAAAATTAAACCCTTCCCACGGTCGAATCTAACAATCATACTAATATATAAAAGTGGCGACCTGAAGGACATCGGAAATTACCGACCAATCAGCCTGCTACCAAGTCTTTACAAATTGTTCTCACAATTTACAAAAGGATGACCGACACATTGAGTGAAGAGGCAACTGGGGAGCAAGAGGCTTCAGAAGGGTTTTTCAACGGTCGACCATTTCATACTCTTGAGTTGATAATGGATAAGTATCAGGAAAACAAAGATCACTTTTATAGCATTCATCGACTACCAGGAAGGCTTTTGATACGGTAAGACATGTAAGCATCTGGGAATGCCTGAAAGAACAAGGAGCAGAGAGAAAGATATGTAAAATCATCAAATCCATATATAAACCAACAAGGGTAAAATTAAACTTGAAACCTTAGGTTCAAGCTTCCCAATAGAAAGAGTGAGGAGACAAGGACCTGCTATCTCCGACAATATTCATAGCTGTCCTCGAGTCTATATTAGCTAAGCTAGATTGGAGCCAACAAGGGCTATACATAAGCGGAACTTCTACTTGAGCCACACTGAGATTCGAGATGACCTAATATTACTATCCGAGTCATCTTACCAACTACAGAACATGGTAGAAGCTCTGAACATGGCTAGTAAAAAGGTAGGTCTGGAAATGAATACTACAAAGACTAAGACAATGACAAACAGCATAAAAGACCAATAATAATCAATAGCAAACCATTGGAATACGTTGATGAATATGTCTATTTGGAGAAAACTAAAGTTTCCTCAGAAAAATAAAAATATAGAAATAGAGAAAAGAATAAAAATAACATGGAACAAATATTGAGTCTCAAGGATGTTTTCAAAGTAATCTACCACAGCTTCACTAAAACCAAAGTCATGAATTCGAACCTTCTGCCATGTCTGACATATGGTTTGCCAGACGTGGAAATTCACTGCTGAAACAAAGAAAAAGATAAACGTTTGTCAGGAGAGGACTCCGAAAGAAGCATAGTTAAATATAAGGAAATTGGACAAAATACGCTACACTAAAATAAGAAAATAACAAAAGTAAAAACGCTTTAAGTTACGAAAAATTGAAATGGAAGTGGGCGGTCATGTTGCCCGGCTAACAGATCAAAGATGGACCAAAAAAGTAACTTTATGGAACGGACCACTAGGCAAAAGAACAAAAGGTAGACCCTATTACAAGATGGGGAGGATGATATCAAAACGATAGCTGGACCAAACTGGATAAAAAGTAGCTGAAGACAGAAACAAATGGGGTCACTGGGAGGCCTTTACCCATTCTGGGGTTCCGAGAATAAATTTAAAAAAAAAAAAAAAAAAAATTTAAACTAGAAAAGAACAGAAAAATATATAAATATATTATTACAAAACACATAAGAAACATACAGGATTTATATATATTATACATTAAGAAAGAGAAGTTATACTAACATAGATTAAACTATTTTAACTACACATACTTACATAGATACATGAGAAATGTAAATTTTTTACTGGAAATAAAAGGCTTTTTTATTTTTTTTATTTTTATTTTTTACCTTAAGGCTTTTCGTAGATGATACTAAAAATGTCGATAAAAATACTAACGAAAAATTACAACCAAATTACTCTCTGTATCGACATGTTTTTTTGTAGTTTCACTAGAATTGTTTAAATAATACCGCTATTATTTTTTTGTAACTAATTTACCAGCAAAAATAATATGTCTGATTTTATTGTGAGTGTTCAATTTAAGATACCCAAGTTCACTTCATTTTCGTCATTTGTTTAGTTTGGGCTTAATAAACTAGATGTCGCTGCGCTGGAATAAGCGGTATCGTTTGACTGCGTCCTCTCCATATGATGCCGACTCGAATTCATTAGGTCAATTGATAAAATAGTATTTTTAGATATCTTATGTAAATAACGCTCATCATTATCAATAAATGTTATAGAATAAAAGACTTGACGTCAAAACTATGTAAAGAAGAATGTTAGTTTAATCATTGTTATATGCTAGATATTTTGACGAAACTGACGCATTAGGGACCTGAACTTAAAAGGCAGCTATGAATACTACTTGACCGTAAGTCGAAGATTATTACTGATAATACAAGAATAAAAATTTTAACAAAAAACCGGACTTTAAATCGAGTGGCGTGATATCGAGCTGTTAATTGTCCGTTCGTTGAGAACATAGGTAATGTTAATTTCAGACTTTTTTCATGGACGTCACTGTCAGGATTGGACTGCTATGGGACCAAACAGGAAGGACCAACTTTCGTAACATATCGAGCCGAGGTTCGGCCCAACGGGGCGACCTTGATACATGTTGCTCAAGGTTTAGACTGGCTCCGTAGCCTAGTAACTGCGTCCTTAGCCTAGTGGTATAGGCGTGTGTGGCTTAGAAACCGAAGGTCGTGGGTTCGAATCCTGCGGGGGGACTCGATGAATTTTCATTGTTGTTTCCTAGTTTGTTAGGGCAATTTGGGCCAATCACACAATTGTCTGAAAAGTAAGATGATCCATGCGTCGGATGGGCATGTAAATAGTCGGTCCACCCACCAACCCGCATTGGACCATTGGTGGGATACGGTCCAAAAACCCTCTAATGGATAGGGGTGTATTAGGGGAGGCCTGTGTCCAGCAGTGGACTATCACAGGCTGATAATGATAATGATGACAAAAGGTTTAGACAAGGGTTAGAAGAGTGACTGATCGAGCCGGGGTTCGGCCCTCCTAGGCAGCCTTGATCTGATCGCTTACGGGTTAAACAAAAAAGTGGCAGCCCTAGTCGAGGTCTCCCCTCAGGGGATCCTAGCTAAGTTAACAAATTAAGAGGTGAAGCCTGTGCACGCCTAAAGTTGCACAGCCCCTCGACTCCGCCGGGTTGTAGCGGTTAACTCCACCAACGTGTAGTCGACGGAAATAAATAAATGAATAAATTTAATAAACACGCTACGCAATGCTTCTTGGAATGGAGTTTCATTACCCTCCCTCAAGCCTCAGCCATCATCATCTTATATAAATGTAACTTAATAATTTCAGTACTCCTACTTTGGGATCTGCTCTCCAAAATACTCTTTCCCAACTACGTAACAAAGAGACGAGATGTCACATGCATTGGAATGAATGATTCACTCGCGTTCCAGGGCGGTTCTCCGATCGTCGACGATCCTTAGGAGACAACAAATGCCTATCCCACGTACCTTCTGTACGTGTGGCCTTCATTTTTAGCAAAAAATGTGGGCCACCTAGTTCGTGGGGACGGGAGCTTCTCGCAAACTCTGGGTTAGATGAAGCTAACTAATGACATGAGTCTGGAAGCATAACTTCAAGGATAAAATAAAATGCATAATTACCGTTATGAGCGCTATGATTAACAGGTATGCAATAAACAAAACTAAGAAATGGGCAGGTGAGTGAATACCAAAACACAAAATAAATATTAGATAGGTGTTAAATATTGAATAAATTGTAAAAGGCCTAAATAAATAATTACATTTTTACTTTTCATAAACTTATTTACGTTTAAAGAATATCTTACATTATTATTGTATTAATATTTAAAAAAAAAACGGATTTTCCTGCAGGTTAGGAACCCATGGCCCTAAAAGACAAGACACATAAATGGCTTTATTTTAATAGCACATGGTAGTAATTAAAAGCGATCAGTGTTTACACAAATTGTTACTGCCTTAGATCTAAAACAGGTGGATTAAAAAGCTACCAATTTATAAGAATGGCGTGTAATTACACATCGTATACGCTTCTAATAAGTCTAAAGTATTTTTTTAATACAATATTTTCTTAATGTTGCTAAATATTAACTTAATTTCATTTTTGTAGAAGTCTGACGGGATGGTGTATAATCTTAAACCACAGCCTTTTATTGTTTAAGATTATACACTGTTCGAGTATAAAAAGAGAGTTAATAATAACATTTCGAGAATGAGGATTCGCAAGACATCATAATAAATTAAGCTTAAACTACTAGCGATTTGATATTTTAAATTTGAGATCACTAAAAACAAGTCATAAATAAAAATAAAACAAAAAGACTTAGAAATAAACAACTCAAAAAAATCGATTAAAATGCTTAATCCGATACGTCGATTGACAGACCCTATGACATTCTGCAGCATTTTTGGTGGTACTAACTCGAACGTAGGTTTTGTTTTAATCTTTATTTCGTCCCTAGTACTTTATGGAGCGGCGTATACTAAGTTTCTCATGTGGTCCCGTGAAAAATGTAAGGGTCAAGTCAGTAGACGTATCAATCCATTGATGAGGGCCTTCCGGGAAAATATACACTACGAGCAAAGTGGCAAGACTGTAGTTTGAAACCACATATCATTGTATAATAACATTATGAGATTCTAAATACATTTAAATTTCGCCCGTAAACAGCTAGAGGTATAAATTTGTATTCAAACTAGTATCTAAGAAAGTTGCCCTAAATATAAGGTCACCTAAGATTCCCGCCTAAACATCAATTCGCCATTGATATTGTAAATTGCTTATGGTTTGTGTGCTTAGCTATGGAGCGAGCTATGCTCAGTATTTCTCTGGGTGAAAAATGCAGTGCGTAATGCAGACATCCGCAGAAGAACGAAGTTAAGCGATATAGCCCACAGAATTAGTGCTGAAGGAGCAATGGCGGCCACAAAAAAAAATCAAAATATCTTTATTGATCATAGGAGCGTTACACTCACTTTATTAATTGTCAAAATTCTACCACCGGTTCGAAAACGGTCGCCTGTGACCTGAGAAGAACCGGCAAAAGAAACTCAGCGGGGCGTTTCTTTTTGACATCTATTACAATATAATTGAAACAATAAACAAACAATTACAAGCATAAAATTATCATATTATTGTAAAAAACCCCTAACGGATAGGGGTGTATTAGGGGAGGCCTATGTCCTATGTATGTGGACTATCGCACGCTGCAGATGATGATGATTGTAAAAAGCCTGGAGCGAGCATTCCATTACCAAAATTACACAGCTCGTAGAACCGATAACCGACGGGGAAGAAAGGTTCTCGAGTGGCAACTTTGGACTGGCCGTCGCAGTTTTGGACTATCCCCCACGAGTTAGATTGAGGACCTGGGCAAATGTGCAAGAGGTAGTTGACACAGGATTGTGCCTCTTGGCGACTTATGGAGGAGGCCTATGCTCAGCAGAGGACTCCGACAGGCTGAAACGACGACGACAACGATGCGGAAAATTCAGTACTTTCCGTGCAATTTCTTCTATTTGTGGGTACCACATGAACGGAGCCATGTGTGGAATGACTTTGGAAATGCATGACAAACCTGAGCTGGTAATTTTCGTGATTTCCTTGAAAGATTTAAGAAGGCTCCATTAATTTCAACGGCAATATTTAAGGAAACAGCCCGTTTCTGCTCTAATAAACGCTCATGTAAATAGTAGGTAGAGGTCTAACGTGGACTGACATCTTGCACCAAGTGATGTTCCGGCAACAGCATTCCTTTTGAATGGCTTCCAGTTTTCTTGCGCTAGTCACGAGTGATTGAAATGCGCTTAGAGGCAGCCGACATCACAATTAAACCAGGGTGGCATAAAAGTTTTTCAATGAAGGCTCTTTGGAGCGAGTGAATAAAGTAACGAGCAGAATTGTATTCAGCCGCCCGAACTCCTTTTACTATATTTGCCCCGTTCGTGCACCGCAACGTGTATTTTATTCAAAGGAATGTTCCAGCGCGCGGTAATAACGGTCAGTTCGTTCGCTATATTCTCCCCGGGTATAAGATCCTGAAAAGGGTTTGATTGCCTATACGCCGTGTTCCACTTTGAATTCAGAAAATATCCAGTGGGCTGTAAAACTTAAAAAGCTTTCAATATTGTGGTGGTAAGTCCATATATCTGACGTAACAGTCACCACGGCAGCTTTTGAAATATTTTCCATAATTTTTTTGTGTCGTCATAAATGTCGGGTACTATTTTTTCAGTCATAAATGTACGACTGGGGATCTTGTACTGAGGGACTACCTTATGCATAAGCCTGTTAAAACCAATTCTGTCCACCATTAATAGTGGCTCATTAAATAAGGATACCAGACCAATTAAATAAGGATAGTCCTTAGATTTTTGGTCATTCATAGTCCAATACTGTTTTCTTTCTACTGTCTCTGCCATAGTTAATCGTTTACGTGAAGCTGAGCGGGAGCGCTCGTACTTGCAAATGAAGTCGTAGAAGGAAAAGTTTTGCTTCCGCTGCATGAAGTTGAAGATGGACCACCGTAAATTTCGGAGAATCTGTCGGGATGTTTGCTTTGCAAATGGTTTTTCATAGAAGAAGTCCCTGCCTTTTCCCCTTCGCCACCACGAGATAATTTAATTTTGCGAACTAAACACACAACATACTTTGCATCGTCTTTTTCTATTTCAAAACATACGTAACAGGTTGAAATCTGCACGACGATAATAAACTATTACAACTACTTATATCTACGTCGGATGGGCATGTAAAAAGTCGGTCCACCCACCAACCCGCATTGGACCAGCGTGGTGAGATACGGTCCAAAACCCCCTAATGGATAGACTATCACGCGCTGATGATGATGATGATGATCCGATTTTTAATTGAAGGTTATAAGATAATCCAGTTTAAGTCAATCCAGGCAAATCTAGTGAATTTAAAACCCAGTTGGATAGTTGACCGCATCATTTTGAATCTGAAAATGCATTTCGTTGACGTTTTTTGCAGCTAACTCTTTCGCTCGACCATACGTGATCTTTGTGATTTTGGGAAATGGTTGAGAAAAAGTTCAATATTATAAGCCTGTGACAGTCTCCTAATCGATTACCTCCTTCTTTTTGGAAGTCGGACGAAAAGCAATACCGTTCTCACTATAGACCCTAAGACAAAATTTTGGAATAATAGTTTTTGTAATCACAATACCCATGTTGGCATTTTATCTCGTCTAAGAATGGACCTAAATATATATTTTAAAGGTTATAGGAGTATAAATTAAAATTCACTTAAAACTGTCTTGAAGGGCTCAAGGAAGTATGTGTAAAAATAAATGATAGTCAAATTAAAAAAAAACTGTCCAATAAATACACGAATATGTACACAATTTTACACTTTTTATTGCTTCCTAGGTCTTTCTTTATATAAAGCATTCGGGCGTAAATATTACAATAAGTGTAACTTAGAAGAGATCTGTCAAACAGAAATTTTTAGGTTGACCTCTTTAAGTTAGATAACGTATTTTTTTAATTAATAATATCTATTAATTAACAGTGCCACTAGATGGCAGTAGCGTACTGTAGATAAAGAAAACTAGATAATTACTTGGTTTAACAAATAAAAAGTAAAATATATAATAAGATAACGTCATATTTATACTAACAAAATATATTTGTATAATTTATTATACATTAAACCAGCATTTATAGATTTAAATACTTTTCATGAAATGATTATTATATTTTTCAATTAAAAACTGGCAACTTCGTCTTAAGAAGTATTTAATTTTTTAGTATAAAATTCCTCCGGTTTATATTATTTAAATTTATTTAGTTTGTTTTTGTGTTTAAAATCGTGTCGCTGCATCAATTGTTAGCTTTACTAAGTATTTTATTATAACTGTTGTAATGTTTCAAAGATGAAGCAAATTTAATACTTTTAATGACTTATTTAAAACCGTTGCGAATTTGGATTACAGTGTCAAAATGTAAGTTATTATTATAAGTTTTCTTATAGAAAAGTCGTCAACTATATTTACCTACTCACAGAGTGATATTCTATTTATATGGTAATTTATTGTTTCAATCAGATAAAATGGTGGTTACAAAACTATATTATTACTAGTATTCGCTCCATGTATTATTTCTTTTATTAATGAAATAATATATAGTGCTGACGTGTATGTGTTAAGTGTTTTTTTTAAAGTTCGTATACCTTTGTTATACGAGAATAATGTATCAACTTGATAAATACTTTTCACATTATTCTTCGAAATATAAGTTGATACTATCAACTTATATCTTGAAGAGTTTCATCTAATAAAGTGTATGTGTGTTTTAAATGTTATGCAAAATAATTATTAATTTTCGAAAGAAATATTTGTTACTTCATTTTAAGATAGGTGTCATTTCAAGTTTCCAACGGTTTCACTTCATTTGGAATCAAACTCATTCCTCAAACCCATGATGTGGGTATAAAACTTCTTGACCTGCATTTCATTGATGAGGATTCCACACTGCCTGCCTGGTAAGTTCATAACAATATCTTTTGTCAGTGTCTATAGAATTTACATTATGAAATTGCCATTGTAAATACAAAAAACAACATTAACTGTTTAATAAACAGAGACTGAATAAAAACATAGGTACTTTATAACGCCAGTATAATTAATATTGTTCATGATTCATTAAAAAACTAGGATGTTTATTTTTAACAAATCACTCACCCCATCTGTTTTTGCCAACTTATATTTAACTTAATTTAAATTAATAACAAAACAAATGAATGTAGGTATATAGTTTTCTTTTAGTTTATGTGATGTTTGTTTCTTTAAGCAGATAAATTAACAAAATATATAAATTTACAGTTGTTTTCAATTTCATTTCAGTTATCATGCCATTAAGAATACATAAGCAATCACCGACGTTATAAACAGAAGAGCCCATAGGTTACAAAATGAAAAATTCAACAAAAAAAGGGACAAAGGAGTAATTGTGTAAGAAATACCGAACAAAGCAAGCTCATTGTTTTATATGTGTAGTTTTTTTGTAATGATAATTGAAAATAATAAATAATAATTAATTTTTTAACTAAAATTTTGTTATTAAATTTAGTAATATTCCAGGAATTTGTACATCAAAATTTGTTAGATAAATTGTGCAGTTAATGTAACATTCGTTAATATATTTTTATTTGTCTCATTGTAATATTATATCTATTTAATAAATGATGTAATAATGTGTAGAATATTTTAAACAAGGATTAATGAACCTTTGAATGTTTGTGACGTATTTTATTTTATCCTCAGATTTCGGTCCTTTCATTCAAATATTCAAAACGAAATAAAGTAATGGTGAAGATTACGCACATATACGTGATAGTCCACTGCTGTACATAGGCCTCCCCTTATAATACACCCCTATCCATCAGGGGGTTTTGGACCGTATCCCACCACGCTGGTCCAATGCGGGTTGGTGGGTAGATCGACTTTTTACATGCCCATCCGACGCATGGATCATCTTACTTTTTCAGACAATTGGTTGATCTGCCCAAATTGCCCTAACCAACTAGGAAACAACAATGAAAATTTGTAGATTCCCCTCAGGATTTGAACCCATGACCTCCGGTTTCTAAAGCACACGTCCATACCACTAGGCTACGAAGGCAGTTCGCACACATATATATGAATGTCTATTCACACGCACACTATTAAAATTGCAAATGTGTGTGTTTGTAGGTTACTCGCCTCTAAAATACAAAGTGCGCTTTCGATGTAATAAAAAAAACGGTTCGTGTGTCCACTCTTATTTTACACTATTAGGGCATTCGTATTATAGCAATATATTTTATAATATTTTGACAGCCGGAATAAAACGTAAATGCAACAATAAACCGCCGCAATATTGGATGCCCCAAGCAATAATAAACCGATAAGCTTGAAATAAATAAATTGTTTTATTTCTTAAATCAGTCGCGTATCTTGTAATGGGGATGGTACTAAATTCAAATCTTATATACTTTTTCATGTGTTATCGCGTTACTCCGCTTCTGGTACGCCCATTTTAATAATTGTTTTATGTGTTATTGACGTTGTTTGTATTTAAAATTATTTAAAAATTGAACCAAGGTTTAATTACGACGTCAAACTAACACAATGTTTAACTTAATTGTGCGCCTTGAAACGATTTACGACGAAACCAGAAGTTTGCGAAAGAAGTCCTGTAAGAAGAGAAAACTTAGTATATTTTTATCTAAATCTAGGGTCAATAGAGAAGTTTCATTGTTTATGCAATATCAATCACAAAGAAGAGGACACGTCGTAAAAGTAAAAAATTACCCTACTTTCCGGCGTTAGGCTGTATTATACTGCTATGTTTTTTTTAATCTATCTTAAAGCACCAATGGCGCCTCTTTATTAGGGGACCGCCGCCATGTTTAATTTCAGTGACGTTCAACCCATCATAGGAGCCCAACGGACAAAGTTTGACTTTAGATTATGTTTAGTTTTTTCGTTGCCTTTTTCTTCAAAATCTTTGTTTTAGTAACTTAGTTATTTCTTGGAAAAATCCATTCCAGAAGTCTAAAAATAACACGGAAGAGCAGTGAAGATTGCTCTTTAAAATTAATACATTAGTAATCCGACCTCTGACACGCATCACTACAAAACGACACACAATTATTATTATTAAATAAATATTTTTATTTTATCTTTCTAGTTTATAATAAACTAGGCTGTTTGCGTCTACTAAAAATTATTACTATTTTGTAACCTAAGGTACCCTTTAATTCTTTCTTCCTAGAAATATCTATTATAAAATCTTAAAAACACAGGCAGAACAGTGGACGGAGTTCGCATTTATATACTTATAGCTTATTCGATAGTCCCAAACCAGCAGTATTTTTATTGGCTCGCGGCGGACGGACGTCAAGCCACCTGATGGAAAGTGGTCCTGACGCCCAACATTGGCAATACCAGTGGTATCACCAACACGCTGCCTACCGTGAGACATAGGATGTTAAGTCTCGTTTATACGCTGGCTACGATACCCTTCAAACCGGAACACGGTAGTGTTTTCACACTGCTCTGCGACAGAAATAAGCCTTGGGGCCAGTTGTAGTCAAAACGTATGTTGGATTATCATCGGGACTTTTACTACAATGCCAATATGGCTTTCGCACCATCAATTAGTCATATTTTACAAAATATCTAATATAACAAAATTGTACTAACCAGAATCATATCAATAAAACAAAACACATTGTTTTGAAATAATATTCTCCGAAGAATGACTCGGACAGAATATTTTGTATATTATCATAAAAAGAATTTGATTTTACAGTTTTGAAATGTTGTTACAACTTTCTTCGCGCGAACCACATCTTATCTCTTTGTCATTACAACTGGGACAACATAATACTGCGCTCATTGCTCAGCGCAACATTGGAGAAGGAACTGATCTAAATAATAATTGTTTAATTAATAAACGATCAATTCATATGTACAGATGTGATGTATTCATAATAGTTAAAAAAAGTTTTTTTCAGTACAAGCAGATTTGGTAAATTTTTATGTTTGTCACATTCTATCTACTTTATATAGTAAAGAACACAATCATAGATTCACATAGTTTGTGGTTATACAGACTTCCAGTTATATAAATATATAGATAGATACACAAAAATGACCTTTTATCCAATCTGTTTTTTGTTGTAATATGAAAAATTTACATAAAGAAAGTCATTTTTAGCTTTAATCGGAAGAACATTGCAATCTTTCATTACAAAAAATTGGTAATAATTTATTTTAATGGCACAGTTCTCTGCTTATAAAGTTAATATTCATCGATGAATAATAATATTGCGTTGAAGTGCAGATTTCAAAAGTCAGAGCACTAGCCGTTGCCTTTGTGCTGAGAAATCTAAGGTGGTAGAGACATCGACGGCCCTTCCACTGCCAAAACTGTGAGAAATGGCTTTAACATTTAAGGGTTAACTGAAGAAGTAAAAGGGTGAAATGGTTATTACTTTACATTGTTGAATGGAGCTTGATCTTGACAATCAACCCTAAGAACTTTAAAGACCACTTGAGAGCGCTTGTTATCACGGCCAAGATTAAACAAGTTTAATTTTGGAACCTAATTCCTTGTTTGTCAAATAATCATATATAATTCAGACCTGATCTGTATCCGTCACATTGAGCAATTCCGTTCTCAAAATAAACTATGTTCGCATTTAGGTATAGTACCCTTTTTTTGCCGAGGGGAAATGTCTGCGCGCACCCATCCTCGCAGGAGCAAAGACGGGTTATGTCGGACTCGCACCGACTAAAACCACCACGTTGTTCCTTCTGGCGCCTCCGAGATGGGGGTCTGTTACTCATGGGCCATGGGAGCCCGAAGCCTAAGGAGCCCTTGCGGGGACAAGACTCCCAGTCCCCAGCGGCGGCCTTGGCTCTGCCGTTAGCATCCTTTGGGCCGCAGAAGGAAGATAGATCGGAATGTCCACTTCTCCTGCTGCCCCTCCACCGTGGCCACCTCACCCGTATAGGATATCGCGTAGGTGATCGATTTTATGTCGAATTACACGTTAGATAAATAATAAAAAAAAAACAAAAAATCAAAGTTATTCTTTTGTTTTGCTCAGGTAGAAGAATTCATGATTTGAACCCGTTAAAAGTAAACTTGGTGCACTATAATACAGTTATAAAAGTGGTAAGAAAGAAAAATATTTAAAATAATTTGTTTCAACTGATAAACCGCCAATAGTCCGGTCAATTTAGACATTCTAAGTTACATAAATTCCCATCAAGCTGAATTTTTGTTAAGTTGTTCAAAACATAATTATAAACAATGTCTGGAAGTTCCCCATCATTCCCCTGTAAGGAAAAAATTTTATTTAAAGGTCAAAAAAATGAGTTTTTCGCGGTTTTCAGCAAAACGGTAAGGTTTTATTAAAAGTACCAAGACATAAATTGTAGATCATAAAATTATCTATAACAAATTATCAATACTTTTTCCTTGAACCACCGTTTCTGAGATATAACGATTCTAAAAAGTTAAAAAGTTGTTATCGTCATAATATGCACGTTTCCCCACCTTGGGTTTTGTGTAAGCCGTTTTGTTAACGTGGTTTCCCCAAATGAACCTCTCCACCGGGTCCAGTTGTGATCCTGTTTAATTAAAACCTTTGCAAAAATAACGAAATTTTGGGAAAGATTGGAAATTTTTTTGTAATTAATTGACGCTATTGTTGTTTCATCAAATTATTTTAGTAAGATATGTATTTATTAAATAGTTTCGCTTAATTGGCTTAAACTCGAACTAAATTTTGGCACAATAGCGTAAAATTTAAAGTTTTGAAATCCATTTCATAAAGATAAGTGGACTTTTCATTCTTCTCTACATCACGTCTCTTATATTTGCTAAATAACGACACGCAAGCTTTAGCTTACGACGTCGCATCGAAAAATAGTAGAAAAAGTGATAACTATGATTAATAACATTAAGTTTGTTGAAACAAGTTCGCGTCAGCATCACATGAGGAGGACGAGGGAACCATTCCAGTTTTTTCCAGCCAGCGAATCTGATTGTTGCCAAAACTTAACTGCGGACAAAATGGGATGAACTTGGATATCTTGAATTGAACACCCAACAAATAAAATCAGATATATAATTTTTTTGCTAATTAGGTTTAAAAAGCGCCACAAAATTTAAACAATTGTAGGAAAAATTACAAAGAGGTTAAACATGTCAATAGGGGCGTTCGTTGTAATATTTAATTTAATATTTCATCGCTTCGGCCTGTGATAATTCCCTGGACAGGCCTCCCCTAATACACCCTATCCTTGGGGTTTTTGGAACCTTTCCCACCACGCTGGTCCAATCGGGTTGGTGGGTGGACTGACTTTTTAATGCCCCCACGACGCATGGATCATCCACTTTTCAGACAAATTGGGTGATCGGCCCAATTGCCCTAACCAACTAAAACAACATTGAAAATTTTTGAGTCCCCACGACCTCCCGGTTTCTAAGCCACCCCTTACCCCGGGCTGCAGGCAGTTAACTGGGCTACGAAGGCAGTTCTAGGCTACGGAGGCATTACCTGGCTCAGGGGCGGTCTAAACCTTTGCAACATGTATCGAGGTCGCCCCGGTGGGCCAACCTCAGCTCGGTTATTATAAAGTTGGGGTGCCCTGTTTTGGTTCCCCAACAATTTGGTCCAGTTCGCGGTGACATCCCGAAAAAAGTCTGAAATTAACTTAACTATGTTCTCGACAAACGGACAATTAATAATTTCGATATCCCCAAATAGTTTGAATCCGTTTTGTTAAAATTTTTATTCTTGTATTATCAGTAAAATCTGACTTTGGTAAGTAAGTATTCATAACTGCCTTTTTACGGCTGGTTCCCAATCGTAGTTTTGTAAAAATATATAGCATATAACAATGATTAAAGTGACATTCTTCTTTACACAGTTTTGACGTCAATTCTTTTATTCTATGACATTTATTGATAATGAAGAGCGTTATTAATAGTGTCCGACCGAAATTTCAGTTTTGGTTTCGACCGAGTTTCGGCCAAAAATCAAGTATCGGCCGCAGTTTCGGTTTCGGCCGAATCTGGCCGGGCTTTTTAAAAACCAAACTGGTTTCAAAGTTGTCGTTATCAAAAATTAAATGATTTGAAAATGAAAACAAAAGTGTATAGAAAGTTAAGTGTATCAAAACTCAACTGTGCTCAAATCAGTGGATTTTAGTTTAGACAACCATTTTAAGCTACTTAAAATAGATCGATGATTCTTCTAGATCGACGAGAAGGGATAAAAAAGTAGTAAGTACAAAAAAGATACTCCTTGGTAACAAAAATAAATAAATACTGGAAGGCATAAGCTCAGATTTTGTTTGTTAATAAAAAGTAATCTTTGGATTCTCTTTGCTTTTTCCTAATTATGATGGTTTTTGCCTTCCTCGGCCGTTTTCTCTTAATTTAATAAAAGTCCGGGTTGTGCTTAAAAAACCTCTTTTAAAAATAATAACGGCCAATTAATATTAATGCGATTGTGGAGGGCAACATAAGGTAGTCTGCTCTGCCCTATTCCCATTGCCATAAGGCGTGTTTTAATTTTGAGTGAGAACGAGCACGGAAGACAAAATGATATTGCAGCCACCCATCAACCTCATTTTCCAAGAAAATGCTGCTAAATTCGTAACACTGTTTTAAATCCAAAGAATGACCTCTGATAGCTAATTCAAGGAACGGGCATTTCATCTCATTCCACTACTTTTTGATCCCTCCTCAAAACTTCAAATTCAAACCCAGAATATTAATTAGTAAGATCTCAAAACAAATAAGTAAGTTTTTAAACCAACAGTAACAATTAGAAATTGTTTTATTGATAACTGATTTTTTTCCTTATAGAATATTATTTAAAAAACATTTTTTTAATTTTAATATTTTATTATATAAAAAAGAAACAACCCAAATATATCAATACCGAAACAAATTACACAATTTCTCTCTTTCATTCTTGGTTTATGTAGAAAAATGGCTAAAAAGCATCAAATTTCAGTACTTTAAGAACTTTGGTACTCGACCACGTGAGTTTCGGTTTCGGCCGAAACTGAACTCATGGCCGAACACTAATTATTAATATAAGATATCTAGAAATACAGTGATAACAATTGACTAAATGAGTTCGAGTCGGCAAAATGGAACGCAGTCCGGATACCGATTATTCAGCGCAGCACTCTGGTTATGAAGCCCAAACTAAACAAATGACGAAAGTGAAATGAACTTGGGTATCTTAAATTGAACACACACAATAAAATCAGATATATTATTTTTCCTGGTAAATTAGTTACAAAAAAATAATAGCGGTATTAATTAAACAATTCTAGTGAAACTACAAGAAAAATGTGTCGAAATAATTTGGTTGTAATTTTTTCATTGGGTTTTTTTGTCCACTTTTTTTTTCTGTCACATCCATGGAAAAGCCTTGGGAAATTATAAACAAAATGTATTAAAACACTAATGATACTAATATATAAATAATAGATACTAATTATTCGATTGTTTTGTGTTAGGTTCAAAACACCGGAATCTTTAGCTACTTTTTACATATTAACGATTTAGCTTGATCAAAATTGAAAGTAAGATGATCGGATAGGCGAATGGCACTCTAAGTATAGTTTGTTAGTTAAACTACCATTTTTTTATCATTGATAGAATACATTTCTTTTATTTTGGATTTTATTTTCCGACCCCAACTTTGTAGAGGGTACTCCTGGGGAGATGGTATTAAAATTCTAAGGCAGGATCCGCGCAGGTGTTGCATTAAAGGTAGGGCCTTTAATGCGATACCTGGACGGGGAAGGGGTTCTATTGTATCACCTGCCAGTTTAAGATTGACACCTGCTACGGCTCGCCCTGTGCACAAGGGAGCTTTACTTTGCCGAAATAATAGCATAAGCTGGTTGTAACATATCGGGAATATTGGTTGCAGAAGAAAAAATAAAATAGCGTTATAAAAAGCATTCTAATAAGTTAATACTCGCTAAACAGCAATATATAATAGGCTTGTTGTTCTGATAAATGTAAGACCAACCAAAAAAAGGTACAGTTTAAGGTGACATCATAGAGGTTTAAAAAAGATAAATAGAGGAATATAGAACAGGAGAGTCTTAGCATTTTATAAAAAGACATTTTCAACGCAGCGCAAAAGCAAGGACGGCGTATGTAGTATCAGGGATATTAAAATTGATTATTTATTTGGTTTACCTTAAACCTTATAGCCATATTCACCCTAAACACTTTTAGTTTCAAACATTTATTAAAAAAAGCTTTTTACATACAGGTCATTCCCCGGTAAATCTTTTTTACTTAAGACATGGGTTTGATTATAATCTTGCTTTGCATTCCAGTATAACCTCATAATTCCATGTAATATTATTTTTTTTGCTGCGTTTTGTTTAAATCAACCATTTTTGTCCCTATTAACCAAATATTTACAATCGATGTGGCAATCCCATGTTGCCAAATTTCACAATTCGAAAAAATAAAGTTATTACATCGAAAATGTCCATACCAAAATTATTGGGTAACTCAAAAATAATTCCGGTTGGTGGGTCCCCTGTTTACAGAAGACCTCGGTGGAGACCACCCTTGAATTTTTTTGCTGCGAAGCAGTAGTGTGGCTTTACTGCTGTGTTCCGGTTTTGAATAACCTGCCAGGTTATTTACTGGGAAACGGGACTTAACACCCTTAATTCTACGGTAGGCAGCGCGTTGGCGTACCCTGGTATTGCTTGTCTATGGGTGTCGGTGCCACTTTCCATCAAGGTGGGACGCTCGTCTGCCGGTATGCCATAAAAAAAATAAATTTTTTCTCCATAGCCAATTATAAAAGTTTTAAAATTCCAAATTTGTTGCCTTGAAAACTAATGTCGCTGCGCGAAAATTCGCCAACGTTTCATCCGCGCCGTTTTGATTGGACTGCATTTTGGTCTCGTAACAACAGATGCGACCAGAAAAAGGTCGTGGGTTCGAATTCTATGATTTTTTGTCGTGTTTACTCTTCAGATAGTTGAGTGACACCAGTTAATACATGAATCTCAGTTTAATAATCTACCACTATGGTGAGACTTGTATTTCTTCCATAATATTCCGACAGCCGGAATTATGAGAAAATGTAACATTAAGCCGCCGCAATATTGGATCCCCATACGATTATAAACCAAAAAGTTTGAAATAAATAATTTGTTTTTTTTGGTCAATTCCTGTTTGTAACGGGGGATGGTACTAAATTGAAAGCTTATATTTTTTCGTATGTGTTATCTCGTTACACCGCTTCTGGTGCACCCATTTCGATAACAATTTTTTGTTTTATTGATGCTGCTTGTATTTAAAATTATTTAAAAATTGAAGCAAGGATCAATTTCTACGTAACTTTGTGATGAGTAAAGATATTTGGATTTTGAATAATAATAAAATTGCGACGTCAAATACAACACATTAATAAGATAAACAAACCAATCCAATGTTTAACTTAATTATGCGCCTTGAAATGACTCGAAACCAGAAGTTTTCGAAGGAAGTTCTACAGAACTTATTACTATAGAAGAGAGAATTTATTATATTTTCTCAAAATCTAGGGTCATTTTCTTTACAAAAACAGAGGACACGTCGTAAAAGTACAAAATTACCCTACTTTCCGGCGTTAGGCTGTGTTATCTGTATTTTCTTTCAATCTATCGTAAAAATACCTGAAGCCCTTTTTTATTGGGGACCCGCTGCCAATTTAAACCCAAGTGACGTTTAACCCAATTCAAGGCCCAACCCCAAAAAAGGTTGGACTTGATTTTTGTTTATTCTTTTTCCGTTTGGCTTTTTCTTTTAAAATCCTTGTTTCAATAAATAGACACTTTGACCCCAGAAAAAATTCCACACCAAATTCTAAAATAACCGGAAAACTTAACGGATTTGCTCTCTTATAATTTAAAATAAATAATCGACCCTGGCCAATTAAGCATCATAAGCAAAACGACACATGAACTGTTATTATTAAAACATATCCAAATTTTCAATCTTTTGCTATTTTATGTCTATATTTTATGTTTATGGTTTTTGGTTATGTTAAAACATTGTTTTTTGTTACCTAAAGTTACTCCCAGTTACCACTTTTTTTTCCTAAAATTTTTATTACAAAATCTTAAAACACCCAGGCGGAACATTGGAGGACTGTAGGATTCTTTTAGCTAATTCCGATGGTCCGAAAACTCAGCATCGTATTTTTCTTAAACTGCAGGCAGACGAACGAATGGGCCTGGGAATGAATATTAAAAAACATCCCGATAAATTCGATAATCCCGTTTATCAGACCTTTAAATTAATTAATAATAAGTTATTAAAAATTATGTTGAAATTAATGAAAATAATACATCGCTTCAACTATTTAAACTCTGTACCAGCAACGAAACCGGCTTAAAAGAAAATTGCTGTCAAAGTTGCTAATATTGCAGAGCGTTGACAAAAAACTATGGGACTTTTATTTATTTATTTAATCTTTTTGCACAAAATTATACGCGCACAGGCGGGCTTAATGCCTTATTCAAAGGTCGGCAGTTAGATAAACCCACCTTTTTGAAAAATAACAATAATATTTCATCATCCTCATCATCATATCAGCCCTATGAGAAAGTCCCTGCTGGACAAGGCCCTCCTCCATGAGCCGCCAAGAAGTGCGATCCTGTTACCTGCATCCACCGACTTCCGCACACTTGCCAAGGTCGTCACTCCAAATCCGTGGGGGTCGTCCCACTCCTGCGATGGCCAGTCAGGGTTGCCACTCCGAGAACCTTTTTCCCCCATCGGTTATCGGCTCTACGAGCCTAAATTGGCCCCATTCCACTGGTTCCTTAACTTTGCGAAATGTCGGTCACCATCGTTCCTGCGGATGTCCCAATTACGCCTCTATCACCAGAAATTCCGAGCATAGCCCGCTCCCAGGCTCGCTGGTGACCGGAACTTCCTCATCGGCCAGCGGTGAAGGACCCGTCTCTCAGTTCCTAAGGTCATCACTGGCCCGCCTGGTTGAAAGACCTTAGTTTTTTAGGTTGGGGATATCGGACAAGAGGATACGTCTGGAAAGCTTCCAAAGCTGATCCAGTTGGTTCGTCGATTGACCTCTGCGTCAGTTGGACTTCCGCCGGACTCCGGTCCAGGTAAATATATTGGTCAACAACTTGAGAACAGCGTCCCTAACCCCAGCTGGGCAGACCCGGAACGTTAGACGAAACCCGGTCTTCTCCATGTTTATCCTAAAAGGCCCGTGTTTGGGAAACCTGGTTGGGGTCATTGAGCATATCGTTGGGGTTCTCCAGCGACGCCGCCATTTGACTTGTCGTCCGGCCAAATTAAGGTGGGTGATGGCCACTCGCCAAATGATGTTTTCCTCGTCCTTTCCAATCAAAAGGTTTAAATGCCTTTAATGGCAGCGGTAAAAGGTTTCGGGGATATAACATCACCCTGTCTTTTTCCCCCTTCACGAAAATTGAATAGGCTTCCTACTTGGGTTGTAGTCGGACGGACATTGTTGCTTTAACTTTCCAAACACCTCAACCTTTATGTACCGACCTGTCAATTTGGCCCCTGGAAGGGCCTGCCAACGGCCAAATTTCGACAGAATCAAAGGCTTTCCATGGTCCACAAACGAAACATAAAGGCAAATTATACTCCTCAGTCTTCTGTATAATCTGCCCCCGGCGTAAATGTGGTTATAATTTTAAAAGCCTTTCGGGCCAACTTGTTCGGGTGGCGGAAAGTCGTCTAGTCTGGAAGCGAGACGATTCAAAGATGACTCCGAGCAGGGTATAAACACGGCTCCAAGGAAATCGGTCTATGGTTTTTCGAGGCTCTTATCCCTTTCTTGAAAAACAATACCCATAAACTACGCTCCACCTTCTGGGTAAATACCAGCCTGTGGGACGAAATTAAAGAGCCCAAGGACTAAAAACCCCGGTTCCACCCGCTTTTTCCAGGCTCTGCTGTAATTCCTCCTACCAGGCCTTTGCCGTTCTTAAGTTGTCGAGGCCCATTCGTATTTCCTCAGACGGTGTCCGGGATATCTTCGGGTGGTCCGGGTGAGTTTTTGCTCTTTGGTCGTCACTCCTTATGGCGGCTCCGACGACGATGTGGCCGCCGCCGAACCTCAATCTCCTCCCCCCTTTAAATATGTATATATATATACATAAAATATGCATAAATAAAATAATACATCAAATAATGTAACCATAATTAATCAATCCACCAAGGCTTGTTTAAGAGATGTTAACATACTTTATATTTAGACTGCAACCAAGTTCTTTGCCATCCTAATTTCCACAAAACAGCTCATTTTCCCAAAGAAGAAATAGATTGTACAAAGAAGTCAATGCACAAAATCTGTGGATGTTTTGGGATTAAGAAAGGCGGTTTATCGTTGAACGAAGTTCTTTATTTAAACTTTCTGAGATATTGGAAATTGTTAAGACAAATAAGTCGGTGAAGGGGTGTTTAAAATGGAAAATAGAATATTGGGAAGGCCTTTAACGATCGTCGTAGCGCTAACCTAAGTTGAGACCCCGATATGATGTAATATGGTTATTTACGAATAATGAAAAGGAATGAATCAGTTATTTAGAAGTCGGTTAGTTTAGTAGGGTTGATCTGCTTCAGGTCAAGTAAGACACGTCCCACTTCATTGGGGAAAAATAGGGTCTGCACAGCGAGCTTTTTGTTTAATTGATATTGGATTTTAAAAACGATAAAGGAGTCTAAGGGACGCCTGTGACTTTTGGCTAATGCTGGGGACCACGGATTATTACAATTCGGAATTTATCCAAAAATGAACCCAAGATTTTTAACGTGTTTACTTATAGAAATGGGAAGCTATTATATAATATCGATGACCTTTTGGTAAGTCGACTTTTTATTAATGTTGCGAGGAACCCCAAAACAATTGCTTGGATTTGCAGGATTTCAATCCCCCAGACCCATTTTTTTTTATGGCGTCTGAATCTTTGTTCAAACAGTCAATCAAATTTTTAAGATCATCTGTTTACCTTTTATGTTAGGTTGCAGATCATCAGCCATAAAAGGTGGGTACGAATATTGAAGGTCAGGGTTATCAAGTTTATGAAAAAAGAAAAATAAAATAGGAGAATTATACCCCGAAGGGACACCGTTCTTAAAATCAAGCCAAGTTGAAGAGGCTTCATCTAAATAAACTGATTGCTGGGTCCTCAAGAAATGTGGAAACACCATCTCAGTGCTTCATCAAAACCATTAAATGGGACAGAACAGCTAGAATATCATGACATACGGCATTAAAGGCGTTAAGTCGATCAGTACCAGAACTGTTATTCAGTATTCTCCATAACCCTAAGTAATGATCCTTTCAAGAAGGCTGTGGTGGTACCTGTGTCCTTTAAATAATTGAAGAGGTTCATTGGTTATTCCCTTTTAAAATTGGGCTTTTTAAACACAGGACTCCAAGGACTTTGGAAACAAAGGGAAGAATTGAAATGGGACGAAACGGAACTACAGTGGGATTTGGGGCATTTGGGAAGAGGACGTTAACACCCAATAATGTTGGAAAGGAACCCGGTTGCTATGGAGAAATTAATGATTGATAACCAGGAAGCAGGTATTCAGAATGGGGCACCTTCGACGCCCAATGCAATCGCCGCAACGTTGGAACGAAGGCAAGGTTCTTTTGGTTTCCAAAGAACAATGAGAAAAAAAATTAATTAATATTAGGGCGCGTCAAACCATTTTAAGTGCGAAATAGTTTTTGATATTTTAGTATGATCCATTAAAGTGAATAACGAAATGATGATTTTCATCTAAAAAATTGTTGCCGGGCAGGTTTGATCAGGACTTGCCTAAACCCTAAGTCCCAAAGGAACTTCCGGATATCCAGAAGGAAGCAAAGAAATTATTTAAAAATTTGCGGCGTTTTGCGTTATTTTTAATCGTTACCTGATTTCTCCTTTTTTTTAAAGATTCCAATTTTCATTCGATCTGCAGCGCTTTAAATTTTCGAAACACCCGGTCTCTTCGTCTCATGGCCTTTTCCTCCAGCAGTGAGCCAAAGGGGCCGGGACGCCCTGGGTTTCTTTCTTAATCCGGTGCGTGGATATCCCTTCCCTTTTCCACCACTTAGACCAATTTTGAAACATTCACCCCTTCTCATCAATTGGTTGGCGGTTTCCAACGGCTCCAGCTAATTTTTTCAGCGACACGGTGTAATTCCTCCAACATTCAAATGTTTAAAGGGATCGCACTTGGAAACCTTGGGTTTGGGTTTGGTTGGTTTCAGGATATTGACGGGGCTTGGGGTCGTGAAGAAAAAAACATGGAGCTGGATATTGGATAAGGTGGAAATCTTGGTGGGATTTGAAGAAAAGGGATTATTAACTAAAGTGTCTTCACTGGAGAGGGATTGGCTACTTTTAGTTAATAAACCCTTTTTTTAACCCATAATTGTTTCTTGTCTTTTTTTTTTATATATTCTGATAAAAATGTGTTGTGCCATTATTTCTCCCACATATTTTTGCACAAACATCGTTGACCTGACCATGGTTTTGATCGAATTTATAAAATATCGATGTTTAGTGCCCGATAATTCGGATTATCGATATAAATATCGATTTCAATATAGATGTTTTACCAATATCCTCATTCCTAGGCCACTGACCCATAGAACATTAGCCAAACCAATTGGTATCCCAAAACCTGCCTACCGTAACATAGGATGTAAAGTCTTTCCCAAGTAAATACCATATAATGAATTTGATTTTATGGTTTTTTAAATGTTTTTACAACTTTCCTTGCTTTGAACCAAATCTCCTTTTCATTACAACTGGGACAGCATAATACTGCGCTCATTGCTTAGTGCAATATTCAATCTATTGGAGAAGGAAGAGATCTAAATAATAATTGTTTAATTAATAAACGATCACTTCATATGTACAGATGTAATTGATGTATTAATAATATTTATTTATTTAATCTTTTTGCACAATCTGTACAGAGGCGGACCTAATGAATGGATTTTTTTTTTTTATAGCAGGCAGGACGAACGGTCAGGCCACCTGATGGAAAGGTGGTCACCGACACCCGCAGACGTTGACAATTTAAGTGGTATCCCGGACGCCTGCCCACCGCGAGACCAAGGGTTGTTGGTCTCGTTTACCCAGTAAATACGCTGGCTGGTGCCCTTCAAACCGAAACGCAGGGTGGCCACCTCTGGCTTCGCGGCAAAATAGGGCACCGGGTGGTACCACCCAGGGACGGTCTCCGCCCGGGCCGTGTAATTTTCTGCCAGCCCGAGGTGATGCAGAGATAAAACAAATAGTAAAAATAACGATACATGAGTAAGCGCTTACGACGTCGCTTTATAAATACCATGAAATCATGGATTATCTTACTATATTAAATCGAATTCGAGTCAGCATCACTTGGGGAAGACGCAGTCAAACGATATCGCGTATTTTTTCAGCGCACCGACATCTAGTTAATAAAGCCCAAACTAAACTGCTGACAAAGAATAATGAACTCAGGTATCTTAAATTAAACACATGCAATATAATTCGAGATTTTATTTTTTGTGATAAATTAGTTTTTAAAAGCACCGCAAAAAATCCCGCCTTTTTTTTCAAATAACACCGCAGCCAAAAATCCATGGAAGTATTATAAACAAAGTGTATTAAGAACTTTTTATAAATGGCTACAAAAAATAATCACTATTCCGACTTATAGTATAGCTGTGTTTATGGTAACTCTTAAATTATGCGAACAGGGGGGAGAGGGATTATAGAATGTTAATCTTAAATAAAACGCAAGTGAATAAATAATGTAACATGAAGAAAAGGGAATTTGTTACAAACTCAATATCATATGAGTATCCGAGGACAAGATCGGCATATCTACTTATTTGCCTTGAAAATATGATCAAAAATTAATTATTTGAATTGTTAATCAGCTCTGATGAATCTTTTTGTCAGTAACGACTTTTTTGTTTTCTTCAGTGAATATAAGGCGTTTAAACGTGTCGCGCATTTATTGCTGCAATGACGTTTGGCGGGCGTTAGTTGAAAGTGTGGTTTTTGGCGCTATTTTATTTTTGTTTCGTGCTAATTGTAAACCATAATTATTTCTATTGCTTGCGCGAATAATATACATTACTAAATAAAATTACTTTACGGATTTTATCGCGTTTATTTTACATTTTTAATTCCCGACGTTTCGAACACTTTCCAGCGGCCGTGGTCACGGGGTAGACTACCCGTGTAGTATTAAAAATGTAAAATAAACGCGATAAAATCCGTAAAGTAATTTTAATTGTAAACCATTTAAACAATTTAATAATTAATTTGGAAATAACATTGAACATTGAACAAATGTCTGAGATGATGCAATGAATCTCAGTTGTTTCAAACCTTCTAGTGAATTACGTAATAAAAAAGTATAGTTGTTTTACATTTTGTCGTCTACGTCAAAGTTAAATTATTATTATCTATTTATTTATCATCATCAAATATTTTAATTATGCTATAGCCAAGCCATATCAAACATGGAATCCAAGTTAAAAAAAATTGTCAGCCATTTGTCTGAAAAGTAAGATGATCCGCATATCTGATCGGCATGTAAAAAGTCGGTTCACCCACCAAATAGCATTGGACCAGGGTTCCAACGGTCCAAAAACCCCCTAATGGACTTTCGCGTGTTTTAGGGGAGGCCTTTGTCCAGCAGATCACTGAAACAGACTGACGATGATGATGAAATTAGCTTCAAAACTTTGAGAGCTCTTCTCAATAAAACATTGTGTGGTGAAAGCATATGCGATTACTAAATGCATCTTGATTGTATCTATATACACTTTGTTTATATCATTTCCATGAAATTTTTTTGGATGCGGTGTTATATGGATAAAGATGAAATAGTAAATTGAAATATTACATCTAACCCCTCTTTGACATGTTTAACTCTTAATTTTCCTAAATTGTTTAAATTTTTTGTGGCGCTTTTAAACTCTAAATTGCCAAAAAAATAAATATTCAATTTTAATTTGTTTCAATTTATGATATCAAGTTCATTTCACTTTTTCCACCGGTTTTCGGTTTGGGCAATCAACTAGATGTCCTTTGGCTGGAAAATACCGTTATCGTTTGGCTGCGTCCTCCTCCCAGGGCTGGCGAACCTTTCAACATAATGAAGTTTCATGTTATCGATTGAACATCTATTTTTAGATGCTTGCGTGTCGCTATTAAGCAAATATTTGAGACGCGATGCAGAGAATAAAGAGAAAAGTACATTTAGCTTTATGAAATGGAATTCAAATCATTAAATTTTACGCTATTGTGCCAAAATCTAGTTCTAGTTTAAGCCAATGAATGAAGCGAAATTATTTAATAAATACATATCTTACTAAAATAATTTGATGAAACAACAATAGCGTTAATTAATTACAAAAAAATTAAAACCAATCTTTTCCAATCTTTGGAAAATTTCCGTTATTTTTGCAATAGTTTTACATTAAACAAGGAAACGGGCCCGTGGAAGTAGACCTCTGGAAACCACGTTAACAAAAACCGTAAGTACACTCCCACATGGGTGGCGTGGAAACGTGTGCATATTATGACAAAAACTTTTTTAACCAAGAATTGTTATATCTTTCAGAAACGGTGGCTCCAAGAAAAAAGTATTAATCATTTTTGTGATAATTTTTATGATCTTTTTTTTTTGTCTGTGGTACTTTTATGATAAAACTTACCGTTTTGCTGAAAACCAAGAAAAATTCATTTTTTGACCTTTGACCAATTAAATTTTTCCTTACAGCAGAATGATGGGAACTTCCAACCCCATTGTTTATAATTATGTTTTTGAACAACTTCACAAAAAATTCAACTTGATGGGAATTTATGTAACCCAGAATTCTCAATTATTGGGACTATTGGCGGTTTGACAGTTGAAACAAATTATTTTAAAATATTTTCTTTCTTACCACTTTTATAACTTATTATGGTGCACCAAGTTTTACTTTTAACGGGTTCAAATTCGTGAATTCTTTACCTGGCAAAACAAAAAGAATAACTGTATGGCGTTTAATTTTTTTTTATTATTTATCTAACGTGTAATTCGATATATATACGGGTGAGGTGGCCATTTTCGGATTCTTTGAAGATATACATTCATGACATGCCGTAGGTACTATACCTATCCCCCAGCAAGATTCTCACTTTGCCGTAACCGGTGGGTGGGTCGGTAACATGCCCTGTCCAGCTCGGGGAAGCTAAGAGGAACCTGGCCGAACAAGGCCGTTTGTGGAGAAGGCTGCTCCAAGCGGGCAGAATAAGCCCACTTTGGATGCGCCTAGGAGGGCGTGGGGGACGGGTTGCAGGGGTGGGTGCCGCCCTTCCTGTCTTTCCCCAACAAAAGGAGGGGTCGCGAAAGGAAAGAGGAATGTCGGTAGTCCGTAGGTCGCTCATCCTAACCTCCGCGACTCCAGCGGGGCCACCGCCTGATGCAAAATGGGGGGCACGGGAGAAGTGGACATTCGGCATGGTGTCATCGATCTCTCCCCTCTGCGGCCCAAAGGATGGCTTAACCGGGCCGGGCCGCCGCTAAGGGACTGGGAGTCTTGTCCCTGCAAGGGCTTATTGGCTTCAGGCTCCTATGGTTAATTTTCCGACCCCCATCTCAAGGGCGCCAAGAAGGAACAACGGGTGGTTTTGGTCGGTGTGAGTCCGACCAAACCCGTCTTTGCTCCTGCGGGGATGGTGCCCGCCAGACATTCCCTCCAAAAAAAAATTTTTTATACCTAAATGCGAACATAGTTTATTTTGAGCGGAATTGCCTCAATGTGACGGATACAGATCAGGTCCTGAAATTATGATTTTTGACAAATGGGGAATTAGGTTATAACCATTTCACCCTTTTCTTCTTCCAGTTAACCCCTTACATGTTAAAGCCATTTCTCACAGTTTTGGCGGTGGAAAGGCCGTCAATGTCTCAACACCTTCGATTTCTCGCCAAAAACAGCTAGTGCTCTGACTTTTGAAATCTGCTCTTCAACCAATATTTATTATTCATCAATGAATATTAACTTTATAAACGAAGAAACTGGCCATTAAAAATAAATTAAAATTTTTGTAATGAAAAGTTGAAGAGTTCCTTCGATAAAAGCTAAAATTGTCTCTTTTATTGGTACAATAGCAACAAATTTTTATGAATACATAACTTTTAAATTTTTCATACTACATCAAAAAAACAGATTGGATAAAGGTCATTTTGTGTATCTTCTATTTTTATCTATCTTAAGTCTTATAACCACAAACTATGTGAATCTATGATTGTGTTCTTTACTATATAAAGTTGATAAGAATGTGACAAACATAAAAATTGAAGCAAAATCCTTGTACTGAAAAAAATTTTTTTTTAACTTATTAGTCCCATCACATCTATACATATGAATTGATCTTTATTAATTAAACAATTATTATTTAGATAGTTCCTTCTCCAATGTTGCGCTGAGCAATGAGCCTTATTATTTGTGTCAGTTGTAATTGACAAAAGAGATGAGATGTGGTTCGCGCCGAAAGTTGTAACAACATTTAAAATCTATAAAATCAAATTCTTTTTATGTTAATATAAAACGTTATTTCAAAATAATTGTTTTGTTTTTTATATGATTCTGGTAACTAAATTTTTGTTTAAATAGATATTTTGTAAAAATAGACTTATTGATGGTCGAAAGCCATATCCAATTAAGTAAAAGTCCGATATTAATCCAACATAATTTTTCCTTTAAACAACGACATACGTGGCCCCAAACTTATTTCTGTCGCAGGGTGGCTTACTACCGTCTTCCGGTTTTGAAGGGTAATTGGCGTATTTACTGGGTAAACGGACTTAACATCCTAAGTCTCATGGTAGGCAGCGTGTTGGTGATACCACTGGTATTTGCCAATGTCTTATGGAATTGTCAATGGCACTTTTCATCTGGTCCTTGATTGTCCTCTGCCTGCGTAGCCAATAAAAAATACGCTGCCTGGGTTTGGCGGACTATCGAATAAGCTATAAGTATATAAAATGTAACCTCCGTCCACTGTTTCGTGCTTTTAGATTTAATTATAGTTATTTCTAGGAAAAAAGAAATGTTACTGGGGAGGTCCTTGGGTTATAAAAAGTAAATTTTTTTGAAAGCGCCAATAGCTGGTTTAATTATATAAACTAAAAGATGAACAAAATAAAATTGTGTTTAATAATAATAATTCATGTGTCGCATTGCTAGTGATGCCGGGTTGCTCAGAGGTCGGATTACTAATGAGGAAATTTATAAAGAAACAATACGTTTACTGCTCTTCCGTTTTATTTTAACTTCTGGAATGGATTTTTCTTGGGAAAGTAGCCCTAGTTACTTAAACAAGGTTTTTGAAGAAAGAGCCAACGAAAAAACGTAAACATAATCTAAAAGTCAAACTATTTTGTCCCTTTGTTGCTCTTGATGAGTTGGAACGTCACCGGGGTATTAAACATGGCGGCGGTCTCCTAATAAAAGGCGCCAATGGTGTTTTACGAAGTTGAAATTAACCTTAGCAGTATAATTACGGCCTAACGCCGGAAAGTAAATTAATTTTGCTTTTGATTGTCCGCTGTTTCCAAAAAGGAAATGTTTTCGATTAAAAAGAAAAATAACCCCTGGTAACTTGAAATTTTTTCTATTGACCCTTATATTTTGAGAAGAACATAATAAATTCTCTCTTTTATAAGTATTAAGGTTCTGTAGAACTTCCCCAAAACCTTGGTTTCGACGTAAGTCATTTCGGGCGCACAATTAAGTTAAACATCGGATTAGTTTGTTTTATCTTTTTTGTGTTGTATCTGACCGTAATATTATTATTATTCAAAACTCAAAATATCTTTATCATCACCAAAGTTACGTAGAAATTGATCCTTTGTTCCTTTTTAAAAATTTCAAAAACAAAAACAGTATCAATAAAACCAAAAATTTGTATCAAATGGGTGCACCAAAGCGGAGTAACAAGCTAACACATACGAAAAAATATATAAACTTTTGTTGTTCCATCCCCATTCAAAATACGGGATGATTCGAAAATAAAACCAAATTATTTATTTCAAACTTTTGGTTTTATAATCGGGCTTTTTGGTTCCTAATTATATTTATATATAAATATTAAATTAAATTAAATTGGAAGCCTTTGCAGGCTTGCTGTTACATTTAACTTTCAACTTATGAATTATGGGGAAACAAATCTCACCATAATGGTAGATTATATATTAGTTTTTTTTAAATAGTGTCACTCGACTATGTGAAGAAGTAAAACGACAAAAATTCGTAAAATAGAACTTATATTTTTTCTGGTCCGCCTCAGTTGTAACGTCAACAAAATGCAGTCCAATCAAAACGGCGCGGACAAACGTTACCGCGAATTTTCTTCGCGCAGCGACATCCAGTTTTTGGGACGACAACAAATTTGATATTTAAAACTTTTTATAAAGGAATGAAATGACAAATTTCTTTACATTTTTCGGGTTGAAATTTTGCAACATGGGGTTGCAACACCGATTGTAAATATTTGAAAGTTAATATGGTGACAAAATGGTTGATTTGAACAAAACGCACGCAAATAAATAATAGTTACATGAATACTATGAGGTTATACTGGAATGCAAAGCAAATTATTATAATCAATACCTATGTATCAAGTACACAAGATTTGCCTTGGAATGATCTGTATGTAAAAAGCTTTTTTAATAAATGTTTGAAACTAAAAGTGTTTAGGGTCAATATGGCTATAAGGTTTAAGGTAAACCAAATAATTAATCAATTTTAATATCCCCTGAATACATACATAAATCCTTGCTTTTTTGCGCTGCGTTGAAAATGTCTTTTTATAAAATGCTAAGACTCTCCTGTTCTATATTCCTCTATTTATCTTTTTTAAACCTCTATGATGTCACCTTAAATTACCGGTTGGTCTTACATTTGTCAGAACAACGCCTATTTTATTGCTGTTTGCAGTATTAACTTATTAGAATGCTTTTTTTCCTTTTTTATTTTTCTTCTTCAATCAATATTCCTAATATGTTACAACCAACTTATGCTATTATTTCGGCAAAGTAAAGCTTCCTTGTGCACAGGGCGAGCCGTAGCAGGAGTCAATTTGAAACTGGCACCCCCTTCCCCGTCCAGGTATCGCATCAAAGGCCCTACCTTTAATGCAACACCCAGGATCCTGTTTAAATTTTAATTCCATCTTTAGGGTACCAAATTGGGGTCGGAAAATAAAATCCAAAATAAAAGAAATGTATTCTATCAATGATAAAATAAATGGTAGTTTAACTATCAAACTATACTTGAAGCGCTATTCGCCTATCCGATGTTTTAATACATTTTGTTTATATACCTTCAAGGCTTTTCCGTGAGATGTGATACTAAAAAAATGTGCGATAAAATACCTAACGAAAAAATTACAACCAAATTACTCTCTGTATCGACATGTTTTTGTAGTTTCACTAGAATTGTTTAAATAATACCGCTATTATTTTTGCTAATTTACCAACAAAAATAAATTGTCTGATTTTTATTTGGTTGTTCAATTTAAATACCCAAGTTCATTTCATTTTCGTCCCTTTGTTTTGGTTTGGGCAATAAACTAGATTCCTGCGCTGGAATCGGTTTTAGTCGTCCTCTCCATATGATGCGGAATCGAACTCATTTAGTCGATAGTTATAAAGGTATTTATAGATATCATATATAATATCAATAAATGTCATAGAATAAAAGACTTGACTCAAAACCTTTAAAGAAGAATGTCCACTTTAATTTTTTATATGCTAGATATTTTTTACGAAACTTACGCATTAAAGGGACGTGGCTTGAAGTAAGCGGCTATAAACACTACTTGTTAAGTCGAAGATTTATTAATAATAATACAAAGAATAGGTAGGTGGTGGCCTTTTCCATTCTTTAAGGTTAATTCATGACCATGCCTTATATACCTATCCCCAACAGGAATTCTCCCTTTGCCGTAGCAGTGGGTGGGGGGCTCGTACATGGCCTGCCTCCAGCTTTGCGGGGCTGGGAACCTGGCCGAACAAGGCCGTTTGTGGAGAAAACTGCTCAAGCGGGCAGAATAAGCCCACTTTGGATGCGCCTACGAGGGGCGTAAGGACGGTTGCAGGGGGATTTACCGCCCTTCCCTTTTTCGCAACAAGGAGGGTCGCGAAAAGAGGAATGTCGATTGTTCCGGGTCCTCATTCCTAACCTCCGCGACTCGGCGGGGCCGCACCGCTGATGCGGTGTGGAGGGCCGGGTGAAGTGGACATTCAGCATGGTGGCGTCGATCTCTCCTCCCTCTGCGGCCCAAAGGATGCTAAGGCGGGCCGGGGCCGCCGCTGGGGACTGGGAGGTCTTGTCCCTGCAAAAGGCTTTTAAAGGCTTCGGGCTCCTATGGGAAGGTTACCGACCCCCCATCTCTGAGGGCCGAAGGAACAACTTGGTGGTTTTAGTCGGTGCAGGTCCCGACCCAAACCCGTCTTTGCTCCTGCGGGGATGGGCCTTGGAAATTTCCCCTCCAAAAAGGGTACTATACCTAAATCAAACATAGTTTATTTTGAACGGTTGCTCAATGTGACGGATACAGATCAGGTCTGAATTTATATGATTATTTGACCAAACTAGGAATTGGGTTCCAAAATTAAACTTGTTTAATCCTTAACCGTGATAAAAGCGCTCTCAAGTGGTCTTTAAAGTTCTTAGTGTTGATTGTCAAGATCAAGCTTCATTTAATAAGTAAATTAATAACCATTTCACCCTTTTCCCCCAGTTAACCCTTACATGTTAAAAGCCATTTCTCACAGTTTTGGCGGTGGAAAGGCCGTAATTCTCAACACCTTCGATTTCTCAGCACAAAGGCAATTGCTTGACTTTTGAAATCTGTCTTCAACGCAATATTATTATTCATCGATGAATTTAACTTTACATGAAGAGGCTATTGCCATTAAAATAAATTATTACCAATTTTTTGTAATGAAAAGATTGAAAAGTTCCTTCGATAAAAGCTAAAATTATTTCTCTATTGCGTACAATAACAAAAATTTTTGGAATACATGAACCAAATTTTTCATACTACATCAAAAAAACAGATTGGATAAAGGTCATTTTTGTGTATCTATCTATATTTTATCTATCTGTAAGTCTGTATAACCACAAACTAGGAAATTTATGTTGTGTTCTTTTTTATATAAAGTTGATAGAATTGACAAACATAAAAATTAAGCAAATCTGCTTGCTGAAAAATACTTTTTTAACTATTATGAATACATCCATCTATACATATGAAGTGATCGTTTTATTAATTAAACAATTATTATTTAGAATCAGTTTCCTTTCTCCCAATGTTGCGCTGAGCAATAGGCGCAAGTATTATTTTATTTAAGTTGTAATGACAAAGAGAAGGATGTGGTTCGCCCAAAGAAATTGTAACAACATTTAAAATCTTAAAATCAAATTTTTTTATGTTAATATATAAACGTTATTTCAAAATAATGTGTTTTGTTTTATTTATATGATTCGGTTTACTACCAACTTTGTTATATTAGATTTTTGGAAATTAAACACTGATGGTTGCAGCCATATTGGCATTGGTAAAAGGTCGATGATAATCAACATAATTTTTGGCTCAACGACATACGTAGCCCAAGGGCTTATTTCTGTCGTAGAAAGGTGAAAACACTACCGTGTTCCGGTTTAAGGGTTATCGTAGGGCGTATTTCTGGGTAAGCCGAGACTTAACATCCTTATGTCTCGCGGTAGGCAGCGTGGTTGGTACCCTGGTACCCAATGTCTATGGGTGTCAGTGACCACTTTTCATCTGGTCGCGTTGTCCGTCTCCTGCGTAGCCAATAAAAAATACGCTGCCGGGTTTTGGCGGACATCAATAAACTATAAATTATATAAAAGCCCAACACTCCTCCACTGTTCTGCTTGCTTTTTAATTTAATTATAGTTTTTTAGGAAAAAAAGAAATTTTACTGGGAGGTACCTTAGGTTACAAAAAAAGTAATAATATTTTTTTTAGAGGCGCGCCAATAACTAGTTTATTATATAAACTAGCAAAAGATAACAAAATAAAAATATGTGTTTAATAATAATAATTCATGTGTCCATTCTATTGATTCCGGTTGCTCAAGGGTCGGATTACTAATGTATTAAATTTATAAAGAGCAATACGTTTACTGCTCTTCCGTGTTAAGACTTAGGAATGGATTTTTCTGGGGCCAAAGTAGCCTAAAGTTTTAAACAAAGGTTTTTGAAAAAAAACCAACGAAAAAAACGTAAACATAATCTAAAAGTCAAACTACTTTGTCCCTTGTGCTCTATAATTGAGTTGAACGTCACCGGGGTATTAAACGGCGGCGGTCTCCCTTAAAAGGCGCCAATGGTGTTTTACGATAAGTTTAATTCATGAGTATAACACGGCCCCTAACGCCGGAAAGTAGGGTAATTTTGTTCTTTTACATTTCCCTTTTTTTAATAAAAAATGTTTTTCAATTAACAAAAAATAACCCCTAGTTCAAAAATTTTTCTATTATTTGTTTTGAGGAAAAACATAATAAATTCTCTCTTCTATAGTAATAAGTTCTGAGGAACTTTCAGCCCGCAAACTTCTGGTTTCGACGTGGTCATTTCGGGGCACTTAATTAAACATCGGATTAGTTTGTTTTATCTTATTAATTGTTGTTTGTTTGACGTCTTTATTATTATTCAAAACTCAAATATCTTTCTCATCACAAAGTTCGTAGAAATTGATCCTTGGTTCAATTTTTAAATAATTTAAAAACAAACAGTATCAATAAAACAAAAATTTTGTATCAAATGGGTTGCCCAGAAGCGGAGTAACGAATTACAACGAAAAAAATATATAAACTTTGGTTATCCATCCCCATTTACAAAATACGGGACCCATTCAAAAATAAAACAAATTATTTATTTCCTTTTTTGGTTTTAATCGGGCTTTTGGTTCTAATATTTTTATATAAAATATTAAATTAAATTAAATTGGGGGAAAATATTGCGGCGGCTTGCTGTTTACATTTACTTTATTAGTTATGGAAGATATACAAATCTCACCATAATTGGTTTTCTTTATCTAAGTTTTTATTTTTTAAACTAGTGTCACTCGACTTGTGAAAAGGTAAACACGACAAAAAATTCGTAAAAATTGGAACTTGTATCTTTTTCATTTGTCTCAGTTTGAATCAACAAAACGCAGTCGAATCAAAACGGCGCGGACAAAACGTTACCGCGAATTTTTTCTTCCGGCAGCGGCATCAATTTTCGAGACGACAACAAATTTGATATTTTTTTTAATAATTGGCTTTGGAGAATGACAAATTTCTTTTTTTTCTTGTGAAATTTAGCATGGGATTAATGACCGATTGTAAATATTTGACAGTTAATATGGTGACAATATTGTTGATTTGAACAAAACGCACGCAAATAAATAATAGTTACACGAATACTATGAGGTAATACTGGAATGCAAAGCAAATTATTATAATCAATGCCTATGTATCAAGTACACAAGATTTGCCTTGGAATGATCTGTATGTAAAAAGCTTTTTTAATAAATGTTTGAAACTAAAAGTGTTTAGGGTCAATATGGCTATAAGGTTTAAGGTAAACCAAATAATTAATCAATTTTAATATCCCTGATACTACATACGCCGTCCTTGCTTTTGCGCTGCGTTGAAAATGTCTTTTTATAAAATGCTAAGACTCTCCTGTTCTATATTCCTCTATTTATCTTTTTTTAAACCTCTATGATGTCACCTTAAACTGTACCTTTTTTTGGTTGGTGTTTACATTTTATCAGAACAACAAACCCTATTATATATATTCTATTTAGCAGTACTAACTTATTAAGAATGCTTTTACCAACGCTATTTTTGTTTTCTTCTTTAACCAAATTATTCCATTATTTAAAAACCAGCTTATGTATTATTTCGGCAAAAAAGCTCCCTTGTGCCAAGGGCGAGCCATTGGAAATCCAATCTTAAACTGGCAGGTGATACACCTTCCCCCGTCAGGTATCGCATTAAAGGCCCTACCTTCAATCCCAAACCTACGCGATCCTGCCTTAAATTTTGCCATTTTCCCCAGGGTTACCCTCTAAAAGCTGGGGTCGGAAAATAAAATCAAAATAAAAATGTATTCTATCTGATAAAAAAATGGTAGTTTAACTATCCAAACTATACCCGAAGTCTAATTCCCAGTCATCTTTCTTTCACTTTGATCGTTGACAAATCGTAATAATATGTAATAAAGTAACTAAAGATTCCGGTGCTCTTCGTAATTCTACATCAAACAATCGAATAATTAGTATCTATTATTTATATATTAGTATCATTAGTGTTTTAATACATTTTGTTTATACCTTCAAGGCTTTTCCATGAGATGTGACACGAAAAAAATGTGCGATAAAAAACCTAATGAAAAAATTACAACCAAATTACTCTCTGTATCGACATGTTTTTCTTGGTTTCACTAGAATTGTTTAATTAATACCGCTATTATTTTTTGTAACTAATTTGGGAAAAATAATATTCTGATTTTATTATTATTTTGTTCAATTTAAAAGATACCCAAGTTCATTTTCCTTTCGTCATTTTGTTTAGTTTGGGCTTCATAAATAATGTCCTTGCGCTGGAATAATACGGATCGTTTGGCTGTGTCCTCCCCATTTGATGCCGACCTCGAATAATTTGATCCGATTTTATTTTAAAATAATTAGTGTTTTCGGCCATGGGTTCAGTTTCGGGAAACCGAAAACTCCGTGGTCCGACCCAAGGTTCTTAAAGTACTGAAATTTGATGCTTTTTAGCCATTTTCTACATAAATAAGACAAATAAAAGAGACACTGTTAATTTGTTTCTTAAATTGATATATTTAAGTTGTTTTCTTTTTATATAATAAAATATTAAAAAATTTTAAAAATTTTATAAATAATATTCTCTTGGAAATAAAATTCAAAGTTATCAATAAACAAATTTCTAATTTTCTGTTGCTTAAAAACTTACTAGGGTGTTTTTGAGATCTTACTAATTAATATTCTGGTTTGAATTTTAGTTTCGAGGAGGGATCAAAACGTAGTGGGAATGAGATAGAATGCCCGTTCCTTGAATTCCTTCAGATGGTCATTCTTTTGATCTTTTAAAACAGTGTTACGAATTTTTGGGCAGCATTTTCTTGGAAAAAATGGGTTGATGGGTTGGCTGCAATATCATTTTGTCTTTGCTCGTTCTCCCAAAATTGGGGAAACACCCCTTTGGCAATGGAATCGGCAGAGCAGACTTCCTTATGTTGCCTCCTTGCATTGAATAAATGCGCCGTTATTATTTTTCAAAACAGAGGTTTTTCCCTTTCAAACCCGCATTGGTTTTCTACAATTTGAAAAGGGGAAAACCAAACAAATCCCCATTCAGGAAAAAAGCAAAAGAATCCCAAAGATTACTTTTATTAACATAACAAATATCTGAAACCCTTCCTTCCCAGTATTTTTTTATTTTTTTTACCAAGGGTAATCTTTTTTTGTACTTAACTTTTTTTATCCCTTTCGTCGGTCTAGAAGGAATCATCGATCTATTTTAAACTTAAAATGGTTGTCTAAACTAAAATCCACCGTTTGGAGCACAGTTGAGTTTTTGATACACTTAACTTTCTATACCTTTTGTTTCATTTTCCAAAATCATTTAATTTTTGATAACATGACAACTTCAAACCAGTTTCGGTTTCGGCAAAAAGTTTCAGCCAGATTCGGCCGAAACGAAACTCAACCGTCATTTTTAAACTGGTGAAACCAAAACCGAAATTTCAGTTGGGACCTTGAATAATAACGCTCTTCATTATCAAAATTGTCATAGAATAAAAAATTGACGTCAAAACTGTGTAAAGAAGAATGTCACTTTAATCATTGTTATATGCGAAATATTTTGACGAAACTTGACGCATTAGGGACCTGAACTTAAAAGGCAGCTATAAACACTACTTGTCCGTAAGTCGAAGATTATTACTGATAATACAAGAATAAAAATTTTAACAAAAAACGGACTTCAAATCGATTGGCGTGATATCGAGCTATTAATTGTCCGTTTGTTGAGAACATAGTTAATGTTAATTTCAGACTTTTTTCATGGATGTCACTGTCAGAACTGGACCAAATGCTATGGGACCAAACAGGAAGCACCAACTTTCATAACATATCGAGCCGAGGTTCGGCCCACCGGGGCGACCTCGATACATGTTGCTAAAGGTTTAGACTGCCTCCGTAGCCTAGTAACTGCCTCCGTAGCCTAGTAACTGCCTCCGTAGCCTAGTAACTGCCTCCGTAGCCTAGTGGTATAGGCGTGTGGCTTAGAAACCGGAGGTCGTGGGTTCGAATCCTGCGGGGACTCAACAAATTTTCAATGTTGTTTCCTAGTTGGTTAGGGCAATTTGGGCCGATCACCCAATTGTCTGAAAAGTAAGATGATCCATGCGTCGGATGGGCATGTAAAAAGTCAGTCCACCCACCAACCCGCATTGGACCAGCGTGGTGGGATACGGTCCAAAAACCCTCTAATGGATAGGGGTGTATTAGGGGAGGCCTATGTCCAGCAGTGGACTATCACAGGCTGATGATGAATGATGATGATGAAAGGTTTAGACAAGGGTTAGAAGAGTGACTGATCGAGCCGAGGTTCGGCCCTCCTAGGCACCCTTGATCTGATCGCTTACGGGTTAAACAAAGAAGTGGCAGCCCGAGCCGAGGTCTCCCCTCAGGGGATCCTAGCCAAGTTAACAAATTAAGAGGCACGCCTAAAGTTGCACAGCCCCACAACTCCGCCGGGTTGTAGCGGTTAACTCCACCAACGTGTAGTCATCCGAAATAAATAAATGAATAAATTTAATAAACACGCTACGCAATGCTTCTACAACAACTGGAGTTTCATTACCCTCCCTCAAGCCTCAGCCATCATCATCTTCTATAAATGTAACTTAATAATTTCAGTACTCCTACTTTGGGATCTGCTCTCCGAAATACTCTTTCCCAACTAGGTAACAAAGAGACAAGATGTTACATGCATTGGAATGAATGAAACATCTTTTCTCTTTGTTGTGATATATTGAAATTGTATAAAAAGGCACGGGACTTGTCAATTGAATTATATAATGTATAAATATTACATAGAAAATAAACATATATTTATAGAGAAAATACATAATTATAGAGTAAATATTTTGGTGCGTAGGAATCGGAGGCGACGCGTTCAAATATTGATGGATATATTAAATTTCTTTTAAAATAATGTGTTTGTTTCATTTATTTTATCGGCTCGTAAAAAATCTGTAATACCAGTTATTGACAAAAACAAATAAACAAATCTATGCTCTGTATAATCTATACACACAATTAAAATTTGAATGTCTGTAACAATAAATAACCAAAATACCGATTTTTCGCCCGAAGTTAGCTTATGTAACTTAGGATTAAGATAAAATGAAATGCATATTAAACATACTTACCTTATTAGAAGCTTATATATTGAGAGGGCAGTTTCCCGTTGTATTTTCCGTCCTTCTCCCTCATTTGCAGTCTTTTCTGGTTTACCTTTTTACCAGGAGGGGGGGGGGGGGTCTGGCAAAGCAATATAGACCAGACCGCCGTTGCTTGATCATTGTGTCGAAATATACACCAGGAAGAGATAGAAATTAAGCTTCTAATAAGGTAAGTATGTTATTAAACATATTTTACCTACATTTTAGCATATTAACATCAGTTAAAATGCTGCTATTAAACAACTTGGCCGTTATTAGAAGCTTATATATTGAGACCTGTTTGTTATCTCCTGGTGAAAAATAAACGCCAATGTGATTGACATCGATGTGCGAAAGAAACTAATTTGTATAGATAATTATATTCACAATTACACATTAATTTCTAGAATTTAACTTTTACTAACGATGTTTTAAAAATGAACTAACAAAGTGTTTCCCCACCTTTCTTAATAATATTCAAGAGATAGGTAAACCGATGGGTTCAGAGGAACCTGTTGGTTGCTCCAGTGTTCCAGTTTGGATTAAATTGATATTATATCATCAACTCGGAGACAGAAGTATAATTACCAACATATTATGTAAAGTCGCCACCGCCAAAATTACAGGTTATGTAATGGGTACTTTCAACAACGAAGCTCCTTCCGATGTTCCGTTTCCTTTGTGGCCACTACTAATTCCAGCAGATTTTTGGAGCTTTAAAGCTGGAAATTTTTAAGCCCACCCTCCAAAGTAATTTTTACCAAATAGGTAATAACCAATGGTTTCTATAGACGGTGGTGGTAATGTTTAAGCAAGCGAGGGTCCTCCCGTTGTCGAATCTCGTTAATATCGATTTCAGGATGGAGAATCGAAACAGGGCCCATTCCGCCCCTGTTATCTTTTTATACTGGGCCCAGTTGGGTCAAATAAAACTTATAAGCAGCTTTGGGGAAGCCCTTGCAGCCTGCTCTTGTGGTTTCCTAGATAAGGATCCGGGTTAAAGACAAGAACTACCAATATGGATTGATCTAAAACCTTGGTAACCAACCAGCTTTATTTTAAGTTGCCCGTTTAGATAAGCAATGAGCCTTTTGCTTCGAGCTTTTGCCTTATGGCAGAGTTGTGTGGTCGAATGTTCCAAAAACAAAATGCTCAAATGAGCATCTGTGACAAGACGGTACATCGGAAGGAAACGTGTAAGTAGACTTGGTGAAGATCCCCAAGGAATATTACTGAGCCAGAGAATGGTTTCAACTTACAGCTTAGATTAGCATATTTAGACTGTTAAAACTTAAGCCTTGAAAGCAGTGACACTTATTTGCCTTTGAGCGATAACTTTTGTTATTTAATGAAGTTCGGTCATGTGTTTTACGTGATACAATTCATAACAAAATTAACATGTGATCAGTTTGTAGAACACTAAAACTCCCAATTCTAAGAAAAAGTTAGTTTCCAGAAGTGTTCAGTCCAAGCACGAGACGATTCATTTGAACTTCTGGCCCTCGTTAAGTATCCTGACAGCCAATAACATGACATCCATAGCAGAGGTCTTAAAATGCTATCTTAATGATGAAATAAGTACGGAACATGATTTGTGTTTTTACAAATATTAAAACGCACCTCGTTTGAATTAAGAGATGAAGCTCGGAGGGCCTCATCTCCCGAGAAGTTTCCTCTTCAGTCGGTCGGCTGAAAGTAGCTTAAAAGCATCGCAACTCAAGTATATCTATCTCATCATCATCGGCCCGTATTAGTCCACTGCTGGACATAGGCCTCCCCTATATTACACGCCTTCATTTGGGAGTTTTTGTACCGTATTTCATCCATCTAGTACGACCAAAACAAATTTCGAGGCTTTTAGTATGCGTCCATGAACCAGTTCCAGGTTCCATGTGGTAATTGTAATAGCTCGCGCTGATTTCTATCTGTACATGCAGTGAATAAAATGCCTTGACCCTAGGAAGTTGCCCAAACTAGTTTCAAAAGGAAAAAAATCCTTTGATTAAAACTTCCGTTTTGACAATGACTGGTGTGCTAAAACGGGGTCAATTTCCTGCCTTGCGCCTTAAAAACACCACAGGCCGTTCAACGGCCCATTACGACTTTATTCCCAAGAAGTCGTTATCTTTTTGCCAATTTTCGTCCTTTTAGTCAATAATTGTGAGCTGAAACATTTAAATTGGCTGCCGCGGCTTTAACAAGGTAGGTTGGGGCATGTCCGATGCTGGAACACACCATAGGGCTGGGACGGGTATTAATCGGTTTCTTTATCCAGAAGGGAATGATTTTTCCAAATTTGTTTGGAACACGCGGCGCTATAGTTTTTTACGCCACCTGCCTTTTCCAGCGCGTCTGTCCGTCCCTCTCCGGTTTCCAGACTTGTGGTCCAATTTAATTTGAAAACCAATCTGCAGCGGTTTTGAAAAATGAAGATTTCGAAAAATCTTAAAACCTTCTCGGAATTTAATTAGCGAGCAATGGGTAAAGGTATTTTTGAAAGGTTATCAAAACAAAACAGAACATTGTAAAATGCAAAAAAGCCTGGTGCTAGTTGGGAATGGGAGAACCTTTAATCATTTAATTTTAGTTTCCGGTGAACGCCAATGAATAAACCATTGAAAATAAAAATGCTGCACGTAGCTTTGTAAGCATCCAAACAATTGTGTGCAGTTCAAGTACCGGGTCTGGTTCCGGAGGTTTAGTTCCAACGTAAAAATATTGATGTGTAAGGAAGGGGAAGGAATTTATATGTCACTGGCTCATAAATTAAAGTTTGTCAATGTTTCCACCCCCACACTAGTTTTATTGTACACGAACCTCGGACCGATATAAACCCTATAAAGAGGTTCCACCAATTCATCATCCAGCCTGTGATGGTTTCCCGGAATAGGCCTCCCCTAATAACACCTTCCATCCATTAGGGGATTTTTGGAAGTTCCCCACGCTGGTCCAATGCGGGTTTTTGGGTGGACCGACTTTTTTACATGCCCATCCGACGATGGATCTTTATTTTCAGACAAGGGTGGGTTTAAAATTGCCCTAACCAACCAGGAAACAACAATGAAAATTTGTTGAGGTCCCCGCAGGATTCGGAACCCCACGACCTCCAATTTCTAAGGCCTGCCCATACCCACTGGCTCGGAGGCAATCTCTAACTACCATAAATTATTTTCCTCGATTGTTTAATTTATACCGACAGTATATCTGATATTACAGAAGATATCACCGTCTGTGTTCGTTACGTAACGTTTACGTTACTTATCGAAAAAGAATTAATAATTTTCGATTGTGTTGATTCATGAAATTGTATACGTTTATAAGCCGCCAAAAATTAAGACGATTTTAGAACCATTGCCATTGTTTAAACTTTTCTACATTCATTGCAATAAATAATAAAATAATTGACGGTATTTTAATTTTCTATTTAAAATGGCAATGTTACTCACGAATAGAGTTGCTTCTTTTTGTCAAATATCTGGGCACAGATTTTTCACAACTGAACACTGATATTTTTCTCACTACTTAAGCCACTTTAAATGTAACGATTATAACACACAATTATTGTGCACTCAACGGGAAATTTCACGCCAATGATCAATAATTTTTTTTTGGTTTTATTTGACTGATTCCAGTTGGGCAGGGGCCCTTTACTGTACCCTGGTTTTGGGGTGGCGGCACGGTGTGCGGCCTGGAATTTCATTTTGTGACTTAACAACCAAGGGCCCCCTCGGGAGAGGAGGAACCTCGGCTTGGGCCGTCACTTAATTTTCGCGTTTTGCAGACTGCAACGAGGGGCCCGTTTGGCTGAACCTCGGTGGTTCAGCTGCGGCTTGGCCCTGGGCCCAAAAAAACTTCCACCAGGGCTTTATCAAAGAATGGGGAAGAAATCCCAGGCCTTGAATGGGAAATCTCCCAACTGGGTAAGTCGTAGGGGCGGCCTAATTTGGTTGGAGCAGACAGCCTTTTTCCCAAGCGTCGTCGGTTCGCTTAAAGCTTGGCGGTCTACGCATGAGGTTTATAGTCCGGTTTGAACTTATAAAGCGGGTTTGGGGTTTTGGAGGCCTTAAAATATCCTGGGAAACTTTTTACAAAAAATTGAGCTATGAAAGGAATTGGAGACCCAAGGAGGTCCATTTCCTAAGAACCAGGGGCTCCCGCTTTTGCATAACCGGCCTGGATCGCCTGGTTTTGGTTTTAACTGGCCTGCCTGGAAGGGAAGACAGGGCAGGCGGGTTGAATGGGTCGATATTGTCACTTTGTTGCGGGACATCTTCCCTTTTTGAGTTAATTAGGTGGGCCAGACGGGAGAGAACAAAAGGCTGCTTTGTTTCTCCACTGTTCCATGAGAACAAAAGAGGTTTGGAATCTAAACGACACCAAAAATTTGGTTTTGGTGACCGGGAAAATTGGTTACCCTAGCAAATTAAAATTTTAGCTGGGAGGAACCCTGCCTTTTTGAGAATAGGATGGCTGCACTTTTAATGGGATTAAGCCCTTCCCAGATTTGGAACCAGACACGGGGCGTCTGGCAGTCTGGAGGTTTGATGGATTTTATGGAGGACAGAGATAAGGGTAACTGTGTCGTCTGCAAAAAGAGCAAGACCCATCTTTATTAAGGAAGGGTAAACGCCCGGTACAAGTGTAAGACTGGGCCAAACACAGAGATTTGGGGGAAACCTGCGTACGGGTCTGGGGAGACAGGCCTTCCACCTTAACGGAATGTTCATTCCGAGAAAGGTCTCAAAATGGGTACAGGGCGGGTCGGCATGCCGAACTTACAACTTGTATATAAGTCCTTCATGCCAGACTTTGTCGAACGCTTTCGCTACATCGAGGAACAGAGCGCCCGTATGCGTACCTCTAGTATGTCTTAGTTTAATTTGCTCTACAATTCTATGTACCTGGTGGGTGCAGGAATGCTTAGCTCTAAAGCCAAACTGTTCCGAACTGGGAAGGCCTTTTGCTGTCATAGCGACCAGCAGGCAAGCAAGAATGAGTCGTTCATAAATCTTCCCCAGGATTTTGAGGAGACTTATGGGTCTATAGGAGGTGGGACTGGATGCAGGCGAGCCAGGTTTCCTGATACCAATAACTATGGCGTCCTTCCAAGTGTTTTTAAACACGCCATGAGTTAGAGCTGCGTTATAAATTAACACGAGTATGGTAATGAGATTGACGGGCAAGAGTTTAATAACTTTATAAGAGAGGCCATCGGCTCCTGAGGCTTTACGCGGTTTAAGATTTTTGATAATTGACACGACTTCCTCGTTAGTGACCGGAGTTAAGCTATCGCGGGGGGATTCTCTGATCTATCTGTCTGTCTCGCTAATCAGATGTTTCTGGAATTCGGCACAGACAGGTTGAGTGCTAGGAGAGCATTGAGATTCTGGGCTGTCGGCCAGGCATTCCGCCTTTTCGTCGTCATCGAACGCTGGAGGAGCATTAGGTCTTGTTAGGGGAGGCATGGGAGCAAAGTTACTGGAGCGCTTCATACTCTTCGGTATGGACCAGAAGGCAGTATGAAAGGGTTTGATGGAGCTCAGAGTTTCATTCCACCGTTATTCCTGAACTTCGCAATGCGATACTTACTTACGTACCTCTCTATACGTGCTTGCTTGCCCTTTCTCAATTGTCTCCTCACTTCTACCATCACTGTTTATCACTATTGCAAATCTTACTTTAGGTCAGAGCCATCTCAGTTTTCATAACCATATATCTTTTAGTCGCCTTTTACGACAGGCAGATTATTCCTTAGTCCTATTCTAAAGCCCGAAACTAAAGGGCTATTCGATCGCTGCCCTGCTTTGGCCAGAGCGACGGATTCTTCTACGAGCTGGATTAGCTCGTTCCCGCTCCTTTCTGCCGTCTCTTTGCAACATAACTGCTTCAAAAATGAAACCAGCGCCATCCATGATCCCTTTCCTGCTAATGCAGCCTTTATAACACCTTTCAGAGAGAGATCATAGCCAACCTTGGTCACCAAAACGTTTCGTTCCGCATTCCAAGCAGGGCACTCGGCGAGAGTATGTTGCGCTGAATCCAAGATGTTGTCGCAATGGTGACATTGAGGTGTCTGTTCGCGCCCAATTCTAAATAAGTATTGACCAAAGCATCCATGCCCAGTAAGTAACTGCGTGACGCGAAAGGTGACTTGGGCAAAGCTGTTACCTTGAAGCCACGTTTCAAAGTTTGGCAAGAGCGCGCCAATAATTTGTTGATTGGAGGCTCGAGGCTCTTGCAGTCGTTCCCGCCACGTTTCTATGGCCAGTTCATGCTCTTGTTTTCGGACCTCTCTTGCATCCAAAGGCTCTACATCGCTCCGTTGATTACGAAGACGCATATAGATTTTTGCATCCATTTCTGCCAAGATGTCCAAAGGTACGAACCGAGCTATGACCGTCGCCGCCTCAAAGGATATTGTACGATATCCTCGAGCAATCCTTATAGCTAACCTACGTTGAGAGCTATAAATTTTTGTGCGGTATCGTCTGACGCTCTTTAGGCGGTGATACCATACTGGCGATCCGTAAAGTTCCATCGATCGTATAACAGCAGCATAGAGACGGCGTATTTCTTCTCTAGGGCTCCTAAATCTGGCAATAATCGGTGCATGGCACCTGCTACTTTCTCGATTCTGGGCCAGATTGTCAAATGTTTAGCAAAACTCCATCGACTATCTAATGTTAGGCCAAGATATTTAATTTCAGATCCCACTTGTACCTGCACTCTCAACGGATATCAGACAGCTAGGTGGTTCCTTCCTCTACCATAAGTTAGAAACCAAAGTGCCTCCGTCTTATGTGGCGCAATCTGAAGACCTAGGTCGTGAATCTTTCTCTACAACACTCAATCCCGAGGTTAGCAAGATGACATGCTTTCTCAAAACTATCTTCGTTGGCTAATATAAGAGTGTCGTCGGCGTAGCAAATAACACTTACTTTACTGGGAAGTGTGATTCGTAGCACTCGCATCATAAGCCAGGTTCCAGAGTAGGGACCCAACACAGATCCCTGTGAACACCAATACATCTGTCTTTGGTGAGTTACTCCTTTCCAACACATATATTTGATATATCTGCCAGACAAATAGGCCCTACAATTCGTCTGAGGTATGGTGATACCCGATGATAGACCAAGGTCTTTGATTTTATCCGAGGGTAGTGAATTAAAAGCATTGACAATGTCAATGCTTAGTAAAGGCTACACCACACTGGCTGAGTGGCCTGCTGTGACTGTTCTCGAACACGGAGGATCGCGTCAACAGTTGATCGTGCTTGCGAAAGCCAAACCTGATGTTCTGACAAATTTGGACCAACCTGTTGCAAGTGTTTCTTTAAACGTTCCGCAATAATCCTCTCGAACAGTTTACCTGCCTCGTCAAGCAAACAAATAGGTCGATACGCCGAAGCAGACGTGGGTTCCTACCTGCTTTCTTTATAAGAACTAGTTTAGCCATTTTCCAGCTCGAGGAATGACACCAGTTTTGAGACAATTTTCAAAAGTTGTCTGAGGTTCTTTCTCAGTCCAGCGCAGAGCCAATATCCAGATGCGTCCATGGATCCCATCTGGACCTGGGGCTGTGTTACGGCTTTTAAGACGCCTAATAGCTTTATCCATCTCCTCGTCACTGATCCTCCATTGATCATCATCAGGACACTCGATAGGATCTGGTGAATTTCAGTTGGAGTTAATGATATTTCCTGCACTACTGGAAAGTGAATCAACCACTGTTCGTACAAAATTGGGTTCTACTGTCTCTGTGAGAGGAGGAACCCAAGGTCTTAGTTACCAGAAAAAGCTTATGGTCGTCCCCATGGATCTCTATTAATACTATCGAGCAGCTGGCACCAGGAGTGGGACTTAGCATCCTGTATTGAAATCTGAAGAGTTTTGTTGCACCTCTATAAGCCTCCGTAAGCCCTGGCCACCTCATCGACTGTGGTTTGCCTCCTTCTGCGAGTTCTAGTGAATATGCTCGAGCCACAACAAGCCTAACGATTTTGAGCTATCATCTCAGACCACCAGTATACAGCCCTGGGCTTACAGAGTTTGACCGGCCATAGAGACATCACTATATTGGTCATTGTTGACTGAAGAGATTCAGCCTCCCTTTCGGGATCTGCAGTCAGTCCGTCATCACTATTACCATCATTCCATGCAGCAACAATGGCTGCAGCTTCTAGTAGATCTTTGTTAAGCGATTTAAGTGACCATCGTGGAGGTCGTAAACTTTTATTGCTCGCACCTATCTGGTTGGTATTATATATTTGACGTGCACCTATGTCAATAAAGATATAGCGGTGATCAGACAGCGTAACGACTTCCTCGGCTACTCTCCAATCTGTCACCAAACGTGAGGCAGAAGTTGTGGCCCAGGATAGATCAACAATTGACTCCCCCTGCCATCGCACACATGTACTTACAGATCCTCTATTTAATAGTAGGAGGCCGAGTCCAGCCGCCCACGTTTGTAAAACCTCACCCCTAGTATTACCTCGAGTAGATCCCCAAGCCCTAGAATGGGCGTTAAAATCTCCTAGGATTAATACTGGCCAACAAATAAACCTACGGATACTATCCGCTACTCGATCCAAGTAAGATTCGTATTCGATAAGGCCGCAGTTTGGCGATATGTAGCAGGCAACTATTTTAAGAGTTCCCCAATTAACACGACATAGCCCTGACCTTTCTAGTAATGAACAGGGAGGGTCTTGGTGCCCACCAGCCCAATATATACCTACGGAATCACCATTGTCACTATACCATTTTGGATGTTCTGGAATCCGATAAGGCTCCGCTACCACAGCCAAACCAACCGACCATTCCGCGAGACTTTGCAGTAGCAGGTCCTGCGCTACGCGGCAGTGGTTCAGGTTGGTTTGCAAGATTTTTACGTTTCTGTTGAAGGTAAGATTTCCATAGCCTCCGGGCCACTTGTGGCCTTGGATTGAGAAGCCTGCTTACTCCTGCTTTTGCTTTTCCAATCTTTGTTGAATACACACAGCAGTACCTAACCGGTGGATAGCCGGAAGGCCGTAATCTAGACACACGGGACATTTAGGTATTGTTGCTGAGCACTCACTTGCTCTATGGTCAGGTTCGCTACATACATAGCAAAGCGAGCTACGATCCTGCTCATTAGAACACCTCGTACGAACGTGACCGAGCTCGAGGCATCGATAGCACTGCAGTGGTCTTGGTGGTAATAACTGAACTCTAGCAGCTGTCCACCCTATGCATACAGTTTTAGAAGTAGTAACTTACAACTGCTGTAGAGTGGGCATCGCACCCTACCGTCCCCAGTCGAAAAGGTAGACGGCGAATTTTGCCGACTTTAACTTCGTCGGTTTGGCAACCGCCTCTTTGGCCACCGCACACTGCTACATCCTCTGATGTTATGGACTCATCTAGATCCATTATCCTAAGGTCTCAATTTTGTCGTCGTCAAATATGCACTTCCTTATCAGCAAGTACTTCTCGCATTTTAGCGGCTAGTAAGTCAGCTTTGGAGCTGTTATCTGGACCAGATATCTCCAATTTAAGTGCCCTGTAATTGCACGTCTTGCCGTACCAATTCGATACCGCAATCTTTCAAATTTATTTGATTTTTTCTAGAGCCATAACAGATGCATATCCTTCCTTACTGTTTTCAGGCACAGTAACCGTAATTGTCTGCTGAATTAGGTAACTTCCTTAATTTCGGCGTTTTCGGTGCCGCCTGCTAGCTTGATTCCTTTTTTCTGCTGGTATCTGTGTTTAGATTTTTCTGCTTATTTGCCTTCTTGCCAGTTTTACGACCTGCAACAACCGCCCAGGATTGCTGTTGTGAAGGTTCCAACAAACTGTCCGGAATATTAGAAGCAGAGTGATGGTTACGCTCACTGTGCATTTCCTTTCTAGGACGTCACTGACAATTCTTGGTGATTGTCCGTTATTCTGGGTTTTTATCGGGTTCATTATTTGTGCCATGAACACTGTCAACTTTTATCAATTAGTGCGCTGAGGCGCTCCATTATCCGATTCTCTAAATTATCTTCTTCTTCTTTTGCATCATTTTCTATGGTCCTTCTTGCGAAATGCATTAAGTTCTTCCGTCAATTTTCCTACTTTATCCGTAAGTTGATTTATTTTCGAGCGAAGTTCCCGTTCTCTCGTTCAAGCCGTTGAAGACTAGTAGCGGGACGCTTTGGCTCAGGAGCCTTTATATCTGCATCCGACATCTGTAGTTTTCCTTTCTACGTTTTCTACTAACTAGATGTAGTCGATCTATTGACACAACCGACATTACAGAAGAATCGGATTCTCCACCTTCTATTCTAATATCAGGCAATGCAGAATGCGTGCCCGTGTCCTCGTTGTCTTGGGGTTTCGTTCTGACAGCCCCGTATCCTTTTCTCACATGCTTTTACCACGCTACTTTCACCTTCCATATTTTCTACTTGATTTTTAGTTTTACTGGTTTCATCTTTGATCCCACGAGTGTTAGGAAGTATCGGTCCATCTGAGGCGAGCCTTGTACCCAGATAAGCCTATTTACGCCCAGGGTCGGCCTGTACCTGGGGTTGGTTGCAGTAATGATTGATAACCTTCAACCACTACATCTCATCGCCTACAACCTCCACTTGAGATTAGGGATTTTTATTGAGGCTAACTCCTCTTGGCCGCCAATGAAGGCAGGCCCCGTTCCTAATCAAAGCTGTGAAACATGACCACAACACTTTAATTAGGTTTACGGATACACGCGCATTATGCTACGTGGCCGACGGTGGTGACATGTTCGCCACGGTCACCTACCCAGTGCCAGATAAGTGATCACCAAGCCGTCCTTACTTCACTAGTATGCCCTCTGCTATTCAGAGGCAACGACAAAGACACCTAGCAAAGCGCACTCCCGTCAGATTATTTGCCGCCAACCGGTGACCCCTACGGTGATGCCCGCGAAGGTCACCGGTTGGTGCCCGGGGTACACCACGAGGAGGTTATCTGACACAGCACCCCTCGCAATGCGATACTTAACCTCGCGGCAAAGCGGTCGCATCCGAGTTCTATTACCAACGGTAGGATGTGTGTCATGGGCACGAATCGACGCTCTCTTACGCCTCAAGAGGTCCAGAATATCGTCTGGCAACTTTAATTGTTGGTTTTCCTTCAATGGAACTCGCTTTGAGGAGACCTCGACAATTTCCTGGACGTGTCTTGTGAACGCATGAGCCGCCAAGTTCGTTTCCCCGACAGAGTTGAGCTGGGATGGGATGGCACTAAGGTGCGAAGTGGTGGCAGATTTCAGTTGGGATTTTAGTTTCTGCCACCCAATTACTGTTTTAAGGACGTTTAGATGGGAGTGCCCAGACACAAGAGTTCTGGGCGGTGATCAGACGAAAAGTCATGGATCACCTCGATTCTACTCATGGGGAGTGCAATGTTTCTGACAACTGCAACATCAAGCACGTCAGGCAAGAGCTCGGACTGACTTAGATAGAAGGTTGACTCAGAAGGAGCCCACACATCAAAGTTGAGCTTGTTCATAAGGGATAGCATCTCGCGTCCTCTGGTGTTGGGGACGCGAGAGTTCCATTGCGGGTGCTTGCTGTTGAAGTCGCCAGCTAGGATGACGGCCCCGTCAATTTCGAGAAGGGATTTAAGATCCTCTTCCAAAGGTTGGTAGGGGGATCTGCACGGGCAGTAAACCGACGCTATAGTGATAGGCGCATGACTGGTCATGGCCAGCCGACAGACTGAAACCTCCATGAGCGAGAGCGGCGGTGGGTCCACCGGTACGCAGTGCAAGGATTTCCTGTAGTAAATGGCAGTGCCGCCGCCACGAACGCCGGCTCTGTCATTTCTTACAAGATTGTAATTTGGGATTTTTGGGAAATTGAAGGTTTTAAAAAAGTTTCTTGCACTAACATGACGTCCACGTCGTGGTCTCGTAAGAAGTTCGTGACCTCTTCTCTCTGGTCCCTAAATCCGTTCGCGTTAAAGAAAACTATTCTAATCGCGCGCGGTTTCAATCGGCCCGGGCCGTCGTTAGCGTTTCGATTGAAAGCTAAGCCTGAAGGGCATCAACTAGGTCGCTGTACTTTTCGAACAGCTGAACCCTAAGCATGAGGTTGCCGGCGGCGGCAACATATTCGTCCGCAAAACGTGTGAGCCTCACCCTTGAAATGGTGCTCATTGCGGCCAACAAAATTTGGAGATTGATACCAGAACTAGCCAGCTGGTAGCTTGGTGCCTGAGGGGCTGACATAGGTGTGGGGGGCAGTCGCGAGTCGCGGCGCCTGAGGGGGCACGGGGGGAGGAAGTTGCCTACGGTGGGTTTTGGGTCCACGCGTTGGTGGGGGGTAGGGGTGGGAAGGCCGACTTACAAGGTGGTCCCCGCCGCAACGGCGAGCTGACTGGTGCTTTCTGCACCGATTTTCTTTGTGGTGCCTTGAGGCACCCTAGGTCGTATGACCAGGGGGCTGACACAGCACGCATGCTGGGGGTTCACAAGCCGCTAAAGCGGTCTTGTCTTTTGGGCGCGGGCAGTCTACTGTCCCATGATCGCCCAGGTACTTTACGCACCTGGGACGAGCATGGCAGTTTCGTGCCGAATGCCTGTACAGTTGGCAATCGTGGCACTGCCCAGGCAGTCCGTTGGATCGGGGTGTTTCCAGGTACCTATCCCACATATGTGGGTGATGTCATAGATTTTTTCGCCCTCTGGCGTGCGGGCCAGAGTGGCAAGAACCATGTTGTATGGTTTCTTGGTGCGCGGATTGTGCATTCTATGCACGGCTAGGAGGGAGTATCTCCGAAGTGGGAATCTCTTTAGGGACACCTTAACTAACTAACTAAGTAACTTTTCTGTGGGAGTCCTTTTCTGTAATCATCCACCTGTAATTTGATGCACTGAGCAGTGTCAGCGGCCTCATATTTAATATTATTAGACAGGGCTGAGCGAACTTCAGCCCAGTTCTCCTTTGAAGATGGGGGACGGCTTTTTGTAGTTTGGTGAGGGGGGGGGGGGGAAGAAGAAGATGAAGAATATCCGCTCGCGGTGGCGGTGAAGGCCCTTGAGAAGGAAAAGGACAGTGTGAGGCCCTGTTCTTGCGCTTCTTGCGCTGAGTGACGGTCTTGAAGCCATCATTGTTTACCGCGGACCTGCTGCTGTCAACGTCCATATCTGACTCCGACGATATGACAGATTCAGCCGATTCGGAAGGATTCGACTCAACACGGGTTGGGGGCGGTGAGTGCGGCTACACGCGCGATGAGGACGTCAATCGTCCTTTTCAAGGTGACGAACAGCGCCCTCAGCTCCTTAATCTCCTCATGTTTGGACTTAGCCGATGACGCCTCACAGGGAGACTGCGCAATCCTTCAAACCAGAACTTAATTTAATCCAATCCACTCGCACTAGCAGCCACCCGGTGGGATTACCGGGGGTGAGTAAGCCTAAACTCTCCCTACCTGGGTATGGCAGGGAGGTTGTGTGCCTACTTCGTGTAGCCCTAGTGCGTCCGAGAGCCCGATCTTATTGTGACTCCCGGGTGTGGGCTTACTTGACTAATTAAAACTACCCGTGGGCGCTAAACGGCCTACTAATGGAACGGCGTTGTCTAGGGCCCTACCCAAGGTCAACGTACTCCGAACCCTTCCGATGTTCACGTCTCCCAGAGGGGGAGCCGCAAGGTGATCAGGGCGCACCTCAGCACTTGTTCTCTGCCTCACTAAAGTGGCACTTGATCCACCACTATAGTTGTGTACAGAATTATTGCGCAGAATTACGCAAATCCAGACCGACGGAGTTAATTAATAAATTAATAATTTCGGTCGGCCCGAAAATTCAAGAAACGCTAAACAATAATAATCGCAACGAAAATTGCGTTCACAAACTACGAGTGTTGAAACGTATCTCTCTCAATAACTATCGAAACGTATTAATAAACGTTGACGTTATAAACAGAAGAGCCCATAGTTTTCAAAATGAAAAAATTATTGTCATAAATTTTTAACTAAAATTTTGTTATTAAATTTAGTAATATTCTGGGAATTTGTACATCAAAATGTGTTAGATAAATTGTGCAGTTAATGTAACATTCGTTAATATATTTTTATTTGTCTCATTGTAATACAATATCTATTTAATAAATGATCTAATAATGTGTAGAATATTTTAAACAAGAATTAATGAACCATTCAATGTTTGTTCATTTTATCCTCAGACTTCAGTCCTATCATTCAAATATTCAAAAAAACAAAGTAACGGTAAAGACTACGCACACACACACATATATATATATATAAATCCGAAAGACTTCTTGCGTCTTTACAAACTACCACCCTGCGGCGTCCATCGAATGTAGTGACATTTTAATGTTTTTAATGCGTATGTAAGATGTTTTAATTAGTATCATATCAGTAGTCGACGTCAAATTTCATTTAAACGTTAAATGGTGATATTCAAATTTAATATTTCTAGCTGAATTTGTGCGTCCGTTCACTCTTAAACCTTTCTTGCACACTAAATATCTCCGTATACGTTCAAAACACTGCATGCACATTCCAGCTTCCATCCACCTGTATGTTTAAATCAATTCCGTATAATGCTCTGCATATATCATAAAGATTATAATAACTAAATGACATCCATCTACTATAGAATTCAGATTGGTTCCGAATACTGTTTTGAATTATTGTATTCAGC